>JAUMJL010000284.1:1552308-2227116 GCA_033558185.1 Dromococcyx pavoninus | reverse complement strand
GATGGAACGGAGCCGCCTGCAGTGTGCAGATCTGTGTCCCGCGGCTACAGCCGGGCCGAGGGGAGGCAGAACGGCGCCGGTCGGCGAGGATACATGGACCGGAGTTCCACGGATGGAACGGAGCCACCTGAAACGTGCGGACCCGAGTCCCGCGGCCGGAGCGGGGCTGAAGCGAGGCGGGGGCAGAGCGGCGGCGGGAATGCCAGGACTGGATTCCTGCGGGATGGAATGGGACCGTTGTGGAGGCGAGGCGGAGCGGCGCAGAGCGCAGCGCCCCCGCCGGGGCGCCCCCTCCGCCCCGCCCCCCGCGGCCACCGGAGGTGCCGCCCCAGGGCCCCGCGAGGTGCGGCGGGCAAGTCCGGGAGGCGGTGCCGGCAGCGCCCGCTGTGCTTTCCCGCAAGCCCCGGTCCTCAGACAGTTCTGCTCAGGCTTTTTCTCCCTACCCGGGCTCCCTTTTCCCTTCTCTCCGATCTTCTTCTCCTATCCCCAGGCTCCCTTCTTTCCCCTTCTCCCCAGTCTCCTTCTCCTGCCCCCACGCCGTGGTCCCTTCTCCCCTCCCTGGTCTCTGCGTCTTCCAACCTTCTCCGGGCTCCCCTTCTCCCCCCCTCTTCCCCCGGTGCCTCCTCCCTCACCCAACACCCGCACTTTTCCCGTTTAACAAAGCAGCACCACTGGAAGAGTTACAGAACGTTTCCGTAGATGCCGGACCCCACCTCGACTGCTTGGGGCTGCTCCGGGAAAAAAAAAGGATTTCTGCTTTAAAGGTGGAGGTGCGACTCCGGGACTGGCTTCCCCCTTCCTCAACAACTTTTTCCAGACTGCACTACCCCTCTCCCCAGCCACTCGGTTTGAAGACAGCAAGTTTTACAAACGTCCATCTACAAACTCTTTCCCAATCTTCTCACGTGGTCCTTGCCAATTTTCTTTTTTTCTTCTACGGAGAGACAAATAAAACGAGAAAGCGTTACGCAACTGGCATTCCCCTTGGATCAATGGATACTCGCAAACCCAGTGGCCTGCCAGGTTAAGGAGCAACGTGGCTACTTCTGCTCAGCTTCCCTTCCTGCAAAATCCCTGAAACAGCTGCTGTGCTTTGGTGCTGGCAAAGTTGTCTTAAAATTTCATAGAATCATTAAGGTTGGAGAAGACCTCTAAGATCATCCAGTCCAACCACCAGCCCAACACCACCATGCCTACTAAACCATGTCCTTAAGTGCCACACCTACACGTTTTTGAACACCTTCAAGGATGTTGACTCCACCACTGCCCTGGGCAGCCTGTTCCAAAGCTTCATCGCTCTTCAAGTAAAGACAGTTTTCCTACTATCTAGTCTAAACCTCCCCCCCCTGCCCCCGGCAGAACCCGAGGCCATTTCCTCTTGTACCATCTCTTGTTACTTAGGAGAAGAGACCAATACTGACCTCGCTTACAACCTCCTTTCAGGCAGTTGTAGAGAGTGATAAGGTCTCCCCTCAGCCTCCTCCAGGCTAAACAACCCCAGTTCCCTCAGCCTCTCCTCATAACACTTGTGCTCCAGACCCTTCATCAGCTCTTTTCCCTTCTCTAGCCACACTCCTCAATGTCTTTCCCGTGCTGAAGAATAAAGTATTCAAGGTGCAGTCTCACCAGCACCAAGTACGGGAACAAAACATGTTTGTTTAAATATCAGACATCTGACAGCAATACTCTGACTTACTTGCCAAACACCAATAAAACCAGGCATTACCTGTATTTTCTCACTCATCTGAATATTTTTTAATTAAATTCTCTTCTGTTAAACCAAGCCCCAAGCAGAAGTGCTTATTATCCTGGTGCACGTTCCCTTGTGGACAAGCAAATACATGGCATGTTGCCTTATCAGTACTGGTTAGAGAAATTCTCAATAAATGCACTTGGGAACTCAAAAAGGCCATTTTGCTTCTAAGACCAAACAAAGCAACCACCAAACCCCATGCCAATCCACGCAGCATCATCTACCCAGGGAGCAGAAGTGGATCAGCACTGCCCATCAGTACATTCTCCACTGGAAACACACTCCAGCTGCCCGGCCTACAGGGAAGGTTTTATCAAACCAGTTCTCCAAAGATTAAGATACAATTTTAAGAAAGCACTCACATAAAAAAACTCCATGTGTTTGCTCTGAAACAGGTACCCATTGTGCCATGTCAGTACAGGTACGGACACATACATACATATAGCTCTAAGGAGCTATCGGGCTACCGCTTATCAGGACTTCTCTGGTAACCATGCATATAAGCACGTGTAGTCTGCTGCCTTGAGGGGGTTAAATTAAACCTTAGCAGAGATGGTAAATATAAATATTTCATTTTGCAGAATGGTATGGTTATTTTGGTCCAGCCATCAAGTGGTGAATTGCTAAACCACCACCGAGACATCAATCATTTTGCCTGCTCCCTTCAGCACTCACAGCTCTTCAGGTGTCAACAGGACAAACCCTCTTGGATACGCATCTCCTTAGGGTTTAAACACTTTCCTAACCAGTCATTCTGAGATTAACTAAACTCAGTTCCTCTTAAACCAAAGAAGATACTCGACAGTGGACAGAAGCTGTGTACTTTCCAAATTGTATTAGAATGGTTTGGGTAGGAAGGGACCACAAAGCACATCCAGTCCTGATCCCCTGTCATGGACAGGGACACCTTCCACTGGATCAGGTTGTGTGGGAGTTTGTGTTTATACTCAGCAGGTGAAGGGAGGCTGGATCACCACGTCCATTGGATGCTAGCTCTCCCAGAACTGACGATGGATACAAGCTTCCACTACAACCCTGGTACAGCACTGAGATGACAGCCCCTCCGGTATAACTGATGCACTGTAAGTTCACATTCAAAGTTTTTTTCTGCTGCAACACCTTAAAACCTGTAGCTATTCGTAAACATGTTACACTCCATCATGTTTTAACGTATCAGGTAATGGGACACCTGACAAGTTTATGTAGGTTAGCATAACAACACAAGTTGCAATTTAATAACAGTTGATGAAAAAAAAAAATTATCATCATCATTATTTACTCAGTACTTTTCCCTACTGTTCATGTGACCCAAGATGCAAGCTAACAGGTATGAAGTCACTTTAGCTGGCCTTGGTTCATCCTCAGAGCCTCATGGAGCTGCAATTTCTCTCACATGCAAGATGCGAGATTTAGTCCCTTTACTGTAAAGTGCATTAATTGCCATTACAATCTTCATATAAACAAAACTTTAACTTCAGTCATGTTGACTAAACACCACTTTACCACACACACTGCCCATAAGCTGCCTTCAGTAGAGTTATACAATGAGCCAAAGGAACAACTCGGGGCAGGGTTTCCTGTTGGGCAGCAGTTCCAGTTGAGGCTGATCCCACCCCACGCCTCTGAACTGTACCCATTCAGCTGTACCTTGGATCCTGTTGTGAACCAGACGAGTGGACTGATCCAGCTACAGGATAACCCAGCAAGAAGTGGTGGGGCCGGACACTGAGGAAAGGCAAAGCAATTTTGACTGCATTGGTTCCCTGTCCTGATTCACACGTCTCCACAGACGTGTGTCACCGTGATGGCAAGGCAGAAACTGTTCAAGCCAACACTTCTGCCAAGAAAATGTACATGGGAAAAACGGGATCAGTCATCTCTCCAAAGACAGACGACTTCTTTTTATAAGCAACAGAAGCGATGGATTTAATGATCAAGATAAAAACTTATGTCTATACATATGTTGGACTGTTTTCTTCAAAACTCAAACTGATTAACTAAGGATACAACTCTTCTGAGTTAATCCAGACACATTTAGCAAAGCATGCCTTACTGTTTACGATAGGCCCTATTTACCAGTTCTAATTTTCGGAGAACAATGCTTTACAGCAACCAAGACAAATTCAAATGTAGATCATAGAATGCTTTGTTTGGAAGGGACCTTAAGGGTCATTTGGTTCAACCAGATGACATCGAACTCAATCAAGTTGCTCAGAGCTGCATCCAAACTGACCTTGAATGTTTCCAGGGATGGGGCCTTCATTACCTTCCTGGGCAACCTGTTCCAGTGTTTCACCACTCACATCATAAAAAACCCTTTTCCTTATATGCAGTCTAAATCTTCTTTCCCTTTGTTTAAAACCATTACTCCTTGTCCTGTCACAACAGGCCTTGCTAAAAAATCTATTCCCATCTTTCCTATAGCCCCCCTTTAAGTACTGTAAGGCCATGATAAGGTCTCCTGACAGCCTTCTCAATGCATGACCACTTCCAATGTATTCCAATCTCAATTTCAGGTACAATACATACACAAATACAGGCTCCACAGCAGCATTATTTGGTTACAATAGCTAGGTCATACATTTGGTTTGGTACTTCACTGATTCTAAAACATACAAAGATGAATATATTAAGAAGCACAACACTGTGCTGCCTTTTTTAAGCATGTTGCTTCTTAACTTCTGCTGACCTGCTATTCCCAAGATCTTCAGTGGGTTTCTAATAAAATTATGATAGAATCACAATGACTTGAGATTAAGCCAGAAGTATTTAGCTACAAAAAGACAACAAGCAGAAAAGGAAACTGAAGTATTTTTCCTTCGCCTGGCGATTCTACTGAAATGTAAAGGCAATTTACCTTCTAACACCCTTTTATGTTTCCATGCTACAAATGAACTTGAATCACTCTCTTCGGTGAATACAGTTTCTCTGCAAATTCTACTTTTAATGCAAAAATATAGATGAAACAGAAGAAATCTGACTTTTCTATTACATTTGAAGGGGTTTGGAAGTTCTTAGTTTCTAACATGTACTAAGACATGTTAGAAGATAGACTATTTATAAAATAAAATAAAATAAAATAAAATAAAATAAAATAAAATAAAATAAAATAAAATAAAATAAAATAAAATAAAATAAAATAAAATAAAATAAAATAAAATAAAAGTTCCAAACCATGTTTTTCCCCTCTTCCATGTGTTCTCTCTTCTTGTGAGCATGAACCAGATCATGTCTGAAATCCAAGGTAGTCAGCAGCATGTCATACAGCCCAAAAACACATTTTGAGCATTAACTACATACATACTTTAACATACTAATATAGGTTTGATTTAAAGCCATGACATCTAAGATGTCATACCTAGCAAGCATGCTATTAGGAATAAAATCAGAACAGTAATGTAAGCTAGGTAATTGAAATAGCTTTCTACATAAACCCCATCAAATTCTGTGTATTCTTATTCTTGACAGACAAGATTTGACAAATACTACTGAAAGGGCTCAAGGTGTCCTTCTTCCCTGGCATCTTTCCATGCTTCAGCCATAGGTTACTGTCCCTGCAACAGAGATGGCAGAACAGGGCATTCCAATGCAAAGCCCACTATTACACTTAATTCACCGATAAATGTGAATTTTATGTAGAAACCCTGAACAATGAGCTGGAGTGGATCATTTTGCTTCCATGGCTGATATCTCCCCAGAGAACATCAGCATCGGTCTCAGTCTCAAGGTAGCTTGAGCTCATGAAGTGTCACGAGATCACTAACACAAAGGCAAACAGTGAAATCAGGTTAAAATGCATGTCTGAAAAAATACTTGAGATTAAAAAATTTAGGTCTTGAAATCTCACATTACTGCTAGAAATCTCAGATTTCCTTACTGGCTTCTTCACTTTCTCAACAGCACTGTTTTATGGGTTATTGAAGTAGCATGGCACACGGTGCTTTTTTAGAGAAACACTGTACAAGAGACCAAAGTCCCACAACCTGGGTCCAATTTACACTACTCCTACATGCTGCTATGGATAAACTCTTTGGTTGCATAACCAAAATGGTGATGTAGTACTGCTTACAAGAAATGGAAATGAAAGGGAGCAAACGAATTCAGAAAGGACTAACACCCAATACAGAGAAAAAGAACCACAGAATCATAGTATGGTTTGGGTTGGAAGGGACATTGAAGATCATCCAGTTCCAACTGTTCTGCCATGGACAAGGACACCTTCCACTGCATCATGTTGCTCAAAGCCTCATCCAACCTTGCCTTGAACACCTCCAGGGATAGGGCATCCACTTCTCTGGGCAACCTGTGTCAGTGCCTCACCACCCTCACAATAAAAAATTTCTTCCAAAAAACTAATCTAAATCTTTTCTCTTTCCACTTAAAACCATTAGCCCTTGTCCTATCACTGCACTCCCTGATAAAGGACCACAAGTGAATAGATCACAAGTTGAAAAAAAGATGCAAGAAGAGAGGTAGAAAACAGGCAATACCTGAGCACTCACAGCCACTAGAAATTGACCCACTGGTAATGACATGTGTTGTTAGCACCTAGCACAGGCAGGACAAAACTGTTTTCAACAGTGCATGATGGAAAACCAATGAAAATACAAATTCTGACATATTTTCCTTCAAGTTATCCAAACAGATATACTCTTTTCTAGTAGATAAACCTTTAAATATACTCTTTAAAATGAAAACCTGGAATGCCAGATGACACTATTTCTGATAAAAAAACATAGAAAGGAAGTAATAATTTATTTAGTATTTGTGGAATTACACAGATTAATAGATAAAGCAAGTATCGGGTGACAGAGAGAGTAAGGAACATAGACAATGAAACAGAGATTCACCCAACTATTTCCTTTCAAGAAGACCTTGAGGTCAGCTAGCCCAACCTACTGCTCAAAGCAGGTCAGAGTCCGTTCTGGATACGATTTACAAATATTTTTGAAGTTCAGTTCATTGTTTCCTTAGCTGTGTCATTACACACAGCACTGAAATCTGGTGGTGGGATACTATTCAACATAATTTATGCCCCAAACAACCCAAATACAGATGACAGAGATCAGGATGATATTCAGATGGCCCACATCACCTTAAACACCCCTTCATCTAGGGTTTCCTATTAGATGGCTCTAAGGAGCTCCCTGCTTAATCCTTCCAAACTGCATTTCATGGATGCCTTGCTCTCTTTCCTGAATAAACATAAAGACAGCAGAATTTGAGAACACTTCCTCCTATTCATTAGTAAGCTCCTTTAATAAAAAAAATAAATAACATTATTCTTTTAAAACTTCAAAAGAAAACAATTCAAATAGAAGCAAGACCACCACAATATTGTCGAAAAAGAAATCTAGGCGGCATGACTAGGGGAGCTAGAATTCAGCTGGAGATTCCGCAGGTTCAGTTTGGGCTACGTATTGGGTGATCAAAAAAAAATAATTGATCTAACAACATTTATAGTCTTTAGGTAAAGCCAGTCCATCACAATACTTTCCTAAATTCTAGACAAACAAGGGAAACGTGCACCTTAGAACACACAGGACAGTTGAGTGCCCAAGCTTCAAAGCTTCAACTCAACATGTTTCTACATGTCTCAGACAGTTATGACTTCACTTTTTTTGAGGCACGACCTAAGTATAGACAAGAAATTCTCATTGGTCTAAAAAGGCCTTTAAAATAACATGGTCAAGCTAACAATTTAAAAACAGGTTCTTTTGGCTTATCAAGACAGACTAAAGCAAGTAAAATGAAAAACCAAGACACAATAATCGAAAAAGGTAAACTGAAAATATTCTTAAATCAATATTTATTTACATTCTCGGTAATTTAACTCCCCACTGACAGTGTCTGGTTAACGACCCTTGGGATCAAGATTTTCTGCATGTCCGTAAAGCAGGCACACAATCAATAACACTTTGTTCTGTTCTGTTCTACCAGTGTATCCTTAGCTGAGACAACCACACGTAGAGCACACAGAACACGTGAGTCAGTCTACCAAGTTTTTGTGTTTATTCTTTACCAACAAGCACACTGGAAATAGAAATGATTGTATCTCCAAGCTGTACACAGCACAGGAGAAGACAAGGAATGTTCTCCCATTCCATTACAAAAAGAGGCAACAGAATAGCCAGCCATGGGCCAACCCTCACTGCTGCATGAAAGACCTTAGGTAAATAATTTCTTTAAATAATCTTGCTTACAGATCATCTATTTCCTGAGTCACTCTGCCATTTCTGGGCCCAGTTGTCTCCTAAAGAGCTTCTGGAAGACACAGGCAGAAATATAAATTAGAATTCCCGCTGAATCAGTTTTGCCCTTTCCTTTGTATAGATTTCTACCAGGATGCCTGGTGCAAGGTTAAATATGCAAAAACATGAACTAAGAAAAACTGTGTGGCAGAAGACTGACATAGCAGTGAAAGCTAGTGTTTCCCAGAGCCTCATACATCCCTTCTCCTCTGCTCCCTCTAGAGCAATTCTGCTGCGAGCTGTTCTTCCTTCACTTACATTCCTATGGGTTAGAGAACTTTAACTGTGGCACAGTGTTTGCCCAGGAGGCTGAAAGTAAAACTGATGAGAATTCTATCAGTTTCATTGAATTCCTTCTTTAAAAACAAAAACAAACCACCAGTTACGGTTATACAAGCAAGTTAAACATAGTTGGCAGTGTTGGCCTTGAGGCCGACTAGCACAGAACAGCCTACATCCATGCTATCTAATTCTCCAGCTCCCAAACAAAGCAACCACACATAAACTACACTGGGAACGTGCGTGGTGCACACAGAGCCTCAGGCCAGCCCTGGGAGCCGTCTGCAAGAGCATGACAGGCCCAGGTCGAAACTGTACAAGCAACCACTGCAATAACCTGGCAACAGGGACAATGGCCTCCAGTGACTCCAAACATTGTCTGTTGGGCACAGATGTGAGCACAGATGCAGCCACTGTGAAGAAGCTGAGCACTATTGCTAGCTACAAGCATGCCAATCAATACAAAACACAAGCACAGCCATGAATTAGCTCAAATTATAAATGATGAGATTTAAGGAAATTGAAATGAAGTGTTCTTTTCCCTTATTTTTTCCTTTTTCTAAGCAGTTCAGTGGGCAGTAGTAAAAAAAAATTACTATACTCACTTGCTTTCATTATGAGGAGAGGAGGGAAAAGCAGAGGAGAAGGAAAAAAGTTTGGAGCAAAAACAAAAACATAAGCAACAGAGAATGGGAACTAGGGAATAAGAAAATAGAAAGTCTAGAAGAGAAAAACTTCTACTGACTGAGGGGAAATAATAATAAAATACAATAATATATTTTTGAAGCAACTAACGGAGCTTTCAAAGCACGTATCCTGAGGGTAAGAGGAGGCCTTCGTCACCCAGGCGCCTAATGGAAAACCAGAATAACAGAACAAACAGCCCAACATGTTTGTCAGAATGTTGAGGACAACTGTTTCACAAAGTTGAGGGTGCCAGAAGAGCAGTTACTTCACACTTCACTCCATTAGGGCAGGCTCCATTTTAAACATCTCAATGTGTACAGCGATTTGGCTGGAAGTGGTAACAAGAAGCATTCACTGTGCCAAGGAAAGGGAAAAAATTAGAGCAGTAGAAAAAGGAGAAGGAATTTTTATCTTCAATTAACTAGAATAAGAAAAGCAAATTTCAACAAACTCTTTGAACTTGTTGCTAGCATCTCTTGAGAATGTGATTTAAAGGAGGACTGGCAGTGACTGTACTGGAATACACACAAAGACAAAGTATTCCAGCACAGGGGAGAGATAGGAAATGCAGAATGAACAACATGGGTTGCATCAAAAGCAGCCAGAAATAAGGGCCTGAACTAGAAAGAATCATATTTGGAATGGAAACAAGGGCATTTTAATGAATATTAAGGAACAGCATAAACTGGCAGGGATAAAAATCAGAAGAGATAAAAGCACAGCATGTGTTATTACCACTGTGCACTATAAAAGGCAAACAAGTTTCAGAAATACTTTAGAAGTAAGAATAAAAACACAAGAGTAAGTACATAACAGTGTTGAAGAAGAACAATCGGATAACAAAACACAATCAAATTACTTTCTCTGTATTCCAGCCTTCACAAAACCGATTTATTGTAGCTAATACTAAAAACTGATTTTTGTTATTAGGATAAATAGTCAAGGAAATTCACATCACCAGGACAGGGATAAATTCACACTACATTTCAGAATTATCTCTAAAATACAAAGAATCACCTTCCATAACACAGTCCTGAGGAAACTGCCCCAAGACAGGTTGGCAACCGTGAACCAGAGCACTCAAAGGGTATTTATTTGCAAATTATTCTCCATCAAGGTTGGAAAACATTTCAAGAAAGTTTCTTCCTCCAGGACCTGCATAAGGAAATTCATAGAATCATAAAGGTTGGAAAAGACCAGAGGTCTAGCCATCAGCCCAACACCACCATGCCTATTAAACGATGTCCTGAAATGCCACGTCTACACGGTTTTTTTTAACACCTCCAGAGATGGTGACTCCTCCACTTCCCTGGGCAGCTAGTTTCAATACTTCACCATTCTTTCAGTAAAGAACTTTTTCCTAAAATCCAATCAAAACCTCCCCTGGTGCAACCTGAGGCCTCTCATCCTATCACCTGTTACTTGGAAGAAGAGACCAATACTCATCTCGCTACAACCTCCTTCCAGGGAGCTGTAGAGAGCAATAACATCTCCCCTCAGCCTCCTCTTCTCCAGGGTAGACAATCCCAGTTCCCTCAGCCGCTCCTTGTAACACTCGTACTCCAGACTGCACACACAAAGGCACTGCATATGACCCATGGCTGGAGCAGAAGTTATAAATATTTTAGAGGACAAGATCTTAACAAAACTCATTCTGATAAATTGAAAAGCAGTTCTTGCCAACAAAGTGAAACTTAATATAGACTACCAAATTTTCAAAGGCTAAATCAGGAAAGTCAACATTATGATGCTACTGAGGTTAAGTTTGTTCAGTGCAGAAAAAAGGAGATGATCTCCTAATAAATAGAAGTTTATTATGAAAATTGCTCCCCATATCAACTCTGGGAAGTCTTAAATGTGAGTAGTACAAGACAAAACTGGCTTAATCAGCAGTAAAGAATATTCATTTTATACTTTAGAAAATTAGTTACTGAAACCAATTGCCTAGAGATGCAGTGGAATTGCATTCAACAAATACTTTAAAAACAAGCTGGAGAAACATTTGTCAGAACTGGTACAGATACAGAACAGACGGATGAGCAAGATCACCCTGAAGTCTTTTTTGGCCATACAGTTCCATTCATCTGTGATAAAGTAGTAAAAGTAAACATTAATTTTCTTGAAAAGAATTTCATTGTGCTTCTGAACTCCACATACATGAAAAATCATAGAATGGTTTGGGTTGGAAGGGACCTCAAAGACCATCCAGTTCCAACCCCCTGCCATGGACAGAAACACCTTCCACTACACCAGGTTGCTCCAAGTCCCATCCAGCCTGGCCTAGAGCACCTCCAGGGACAGGGCATCCATGACTTCTCTGGGCAACCTGTGCCAGTGCCTCACCACCCTCACAGTAAAAAAATTCTTCCTAATACCTAATCTAAATCTACTTTAAAAAAAAAATTCTCAGTCTATATTTATGAAATGGCTCACTAATAAAACTTCCCGAATTTAATACAGCTCAACTTCCCCTTTTATAAATAACAACATGGAGCCACCCTATCAAGTTTTGTTGGAAATATGTTCACCAAAAATACTGCAGACAGTTTGCACTGCCAGGCAATGACAGGAGGGCAGACACCATTACCAGAACAGTTCGGGTTCCTCACACCTGGTGATGCTCCAGAATTCACTTTCACAGTATCACAGTATCACAGTATGACAAGGTTGGAAAGGACCTCTGAGATCATCAAGTCCAACCTATAACCCAACACTAACACCAACCATCATCTGAGGCTCCCAGGCGGAAATCTTGAACATCCAGATAAGAAGCTAGCGAACATTCAGCAGCAGAAACTGCACACTGGTACCACATCTTTGCTACCAGAAATTCCTTTTTTCTTACCGTGCCATACAAGCAATGCAATTGCACATGCTCCAAGACATTATATAAAAATATAATAGGCAAAATAAAAAAACTTGTAACTACTCCTAAAGCTGATTTGTTTCTCATAGCCTAATGAAAACTATTTTTGGCAAGAATTTGTTATTGTCAGTAATGACACAGCAGAAGATAAAAAAAGGCCTCTTATTTTCTCCCTCCGCCCAAAGCCAAAAGTTGGGAGGAGTTTGATAGAGTTTCCAGAAGTTTCTTCAAGAAAAGCAATTAAAATGTTAATAAATGCAGCATGGAAATTAGTAATTGTCTATTTACATTGGAAATAGGCTGGCAATAGGATTTGGTGCATGTGTGATTTAATATAAATACTTCCAAAAAAAAAGTGAAAGGGACGAATATTTTGAAAGAAGTAAGACCCAGTGCTATTTTACTAAACTGCCTATATATTGATATATTTATAGGAAGAATACCAGAAACCATTGCTAACATAAAACACTTACTTCTACTACCATTTGAAGGTACTTTGAATGCTCAGTTTAAGAATGATTCCAAGGATCAAAGCAAGAAATGAAGTTCCTTATTTAATCAATGCCATCATTTGGGGCAGGAATCAGTGAGAGGAGAACAACTAATTTGTTCATATGCTGTGAAGAACCCTCTCAACAGTGTTTGTTTTTAAAACAACCAGCCAGCATACATAACGTCTAAAAACTGTAAAAATCTCATACAATCTCCTGTAAGAGCTCCTATGTTGAAGAATTCTAAGGAGTCAGCCTGAAAAACAAACATCCTCAAATTTCCCACAACCAAGGCTATAGCTTTGCAGGTACCGCTTGGGGCTGGCAGTGCTATCCAAAGCCATAGCCCTGCCTCATCACAGCCCAGCCGCTCGCACTGGCCTTCTCCCTCATGCTATCACAAACAGGTTTCTTTGCCAGGTTAGTTTTAACCCAGATCAGTTTCCCAGTGCAGTTCACCACACGGCAATCCAAATGCCTGGGTCAGCACAAGAGAGAGAACAACCAGCTGGCAGCGGAGGGAGAGCAGCACTGCTGCTGCTTTTCACTGCCAGAACCAGCTTAAGATTTAGGGTGTTTGGGGAAAATAACCACCTGATGCACTCCATACGCTCACTGCCTATGTTTCTCCAAGTAGTAAATATTCTAGGCTTTAAGGGCTTTTTCCTACCTCATCGTATTTTCTTTTGAAAGAATGAAAGCACCCACGCTACCAGAAGAACTTACTGAACGGCGTTCTTGAAGCAAGCGCCCAAACTTATTTTCACTAACCCATCTGCTAAACCCAGGAATGGTGCAAATGGGAATGTTAAGTGCCATCCTTCTAGTAAAAAAAAAGGAAAAAAGAAAGGAAAAAATGCAGAATTCAATGCAAGTCCCTAGCAAACATTACTTGCTACAGTAAAATCTTGCTTTTTTGTATTTATACAAACTATATGAATCATGCAGATTGCATGAAATGGTAACATACTAATACATTAAACCTAGAAAGGAGGAAAGCTTTCCATGTTTCTGAAATTTTTAGTCACTTTATTGTTTACCATCTCATCACATTTTAGTGTAGCTATGACAGCATTTCTTAAAAAGTTCAATCCAGAGTATTAGTGTACAGTAACATAAGGGAGCAATCCCTAGGTGGATAAGGAAATTCTGTTTTCCCTAGTGATCCACGACCCTGCTATCCCTCCAACGTTGTTGTGGGACAGCTGGGCCAAGGGGAAAAAAAACAGCTCCAGCCTAAAAAAGGCAGAGTTTATCTATTCTCAGCAAGCCAACTGCCTTGGAAAACCATTTCTCAACTCAATTAACAACAAAGAATAGAAATGTCCACTGCCAATTACTTATGAAAGAACAATGACAAGAACTTTGTAGGAGTTGAACATGCTAACAAGAAAGAAAAAAAATAATATCCACAAGCAAAGGCAAGAAAATGGAAGTTGTTTGGTTTTTTTTAAGCTGGGAAAAGTCTCCTGTGTCACTGAACGCAGGATGAAAAGATGTCTGGTGTGTAGATGACTGAGAGAGTAGAAACCAAGAGACGGGGTTCTTATTCCTACTTCTGCAAATACATGCCTTATGACCAATACAACTGATGTGTAGAGTTTTCACAGACTCCCAATGTTAGTGTGTCACGATACTATCCAATAGCTCATGGATGTCCACTCATGACAAGTGCAACAGAAGTTCCATGGATGATCAAACACAAACATTAACAAACTAACAACTGCAATGTCAAAAAAACCCCATCAAAGTATTCTTCTTTGTGAGTGCGATCTGCTTCAAATTGTGAAAACTGTAGGCTAAGGTTATAGAAAAATACCTATTCCAACATTAAGCCTAGTCTCACACTTAAGACACAAGTGAAGACACCATGTTTATCAACATTTTAACAACCTTGATAAAGTGACAAAACAATTCTGTAAACTCCACTACGTACAACAACTTTCGTGGTCATCCTCATAGAAGGCCTATCAAGAACTGAAAATTAAAAGATTAATACAAATATTTACCTCTTGAGTAAAATAGTGTTGTGAGCAGTTTAAGCCAGGCTTCTACGCAAGAATTACATAGGACAGTTGAGGAATTGTTTAGTAGCATGAGCTGCTGAAGAACATGGCACAGAGTTCCCACAGAATCATAGAATGATTTGGGTTGGAAGATCATCCAGTTCCACCCCCCCTGCCATGGGCAGGGATACCTTCCACTGGATCAGGGTGCTCAAAGTCTCATCCAGCCTGGCCTTGAACACCTCCAGGGATAGGGCATCCACGACTTCTCTGGGCAACCTGTGCCAGTGCCTCACCACCCTCACGGTGAAAAATTTATTCCTAATATCTAATCTACATCTCCCCTTTTATAGCTTAAAACCATTATCCCTCCTCCTATCCCTGCACTCCTTGATAAAGAGCCCCTCTCCAGCTTTCCTGTAGCCCCCCTTTAAGTACCACAAGGACACCGCTGCACACAGCTTCATGCTGCTTTACAATGGACTGACTAGAAAGGCATTCACAGACCCAGTGTCATGTCCTGGTTATGAGGCCTACTCCCACGCCTCACCTCTTCACGCGGTATGATCTAGGATGTACCCTCTGGCTTCTGGCCAAACACTTTGATACGTGGCCTATACAGCCCGAAGGATCGGCCATTGTTTGCTTTCCTACCTTAACCCTTAGCCATACTATAGTTGTACAAAGCCCTTCCATCAAAAGCCTTCCAGCTCACCAGGCAGTACTGACTTCCCTTAACATATATTTACAAATATTGTTATTGTATAATGCAATATAAATTTTACATTTGCAAATGTTAAATTTCCAAGTGAGGAAAGGGCAGGTGAGTAAATACACAAGTAAATATCACATAGAAGCTGTGTGATAAACTTAAAGAAACACAGCTGAGCTGTAAAAAGAATCCATCCAACACCTACAGATTCTTTTGAAATGAGTGTAGATATCTTTAAATACTGGCCTACCCTAATGCCCATGCAGTTAAAGCAATAATAAAAATTCTTAAATAATTATTTCCTGGCAAAAATACTGTGCTTACGTGTCCTTAAAACTATCTGCATGTGTGAAATCTATAGCCTTTGAAAACCTACTGCAGCTTACACTGGCCAAAGTAATGAAAAACTAGGACGAAAATTAAACCAGAGGTAATTAAACATAATCACACAAAAAGTTTTCCACAGATTTTGTGCTTTCTGAAATCATTATTATCCTATGCTGTCTTAAACGACACACATTTGCAAAAAATAGTTTGAAACATACATCAAAGCCTGATGGATGCTGCAAATCAAACTTCAAATGAGCTTAGATACTGACTGACAAAGCGACTGTTACTGTGATCACAACCCATCAGACTTCTGCTGCTCAATTTTTGCTAAGAAGCTACATCTGTTTGTGCTGCTTGTAACCTGTAGAGATTAAGAAAGCTCCAGTACTTAAAATAGACTACAAAAATGTTTACTGCACCTGTATCATACTATTCTGATACATTTTCCCAAGTAACCAGCTGTTCACACAATGACAATAGATTTAACACGGAACCAACGCCCATCCCATGCAACTTCTTTTTGATCAAATCCCTATCCTTCAAGTCCCTGGCCTGGAAGCTGAGGTATAAACCGCATACAAGAGTTAAGTTTCCAAGATTTCAGACCATATGATGAGATGGCCCCTAATTATTTCTATTTTTCCTACACAATACCAGCAAGACTTCTTTTGTAACCATGCATCTGAAAGTTTCTTTCTCCTACATCACTTCGTATCCTCACTAATGCAACTTTATTACCTTTTTTGGGTTTCATAAGTGCAATCTCGTCAGGTTTTATATGCATTTGAAAGTCGATACTAAAAAAATGTTTTCCTTGTTCATTGCTTTGATTATAGTTCTTTGTGTTCTCCCTTCTTCCCGAGGAACCATACCATGAACTTGCTCTCAATGTCAAGGCTCTGTGTGGGCTATTCTAGAACTACCTCTTAAATCTGAACCGCTGCTCTATGCAGGTACCCAGCTGTCAAAATGCAGGGAAGAAAATACGACTGTTTGTCTAGCACTTGAGGAAGGAAACAAGCTATCTATGAAAATCCTCAGGGTGACAATGTTACCCTCCTTAAATACATCCTCCAAGTATGATGCCTATGAATCATTCAATGATGCTGAGATAGGCAGGGTACTTGAACTTATGCACATTCTTTTGCTCATAGCATTTTCACAGCTCCTTAGTGCTTTCCCAATACATATCTTATATCTACATGCTGTCTTATCTTTACATTAAAATTAAGAAATTGTTTGTGCAGAAGCAATCCTTGTTTATGCATTTGTACTGTACGCAGTATAATGGTGCCCTGGCCTCTAGGCACGGTTACAATATAAATAATAAAAATGAACTGTTCACCTAAGATCACGTCTCTTGACAATGCTATTCATCAAGCTATATCCTTCAAACAATGACAAAAAGCTGTTCGAGTATCATGCTGTAATATGAGCAACTCTCCAGGTACTGATGCCACAAAGAAACCAATTTCAGGTTCATCACTTACTCAACTGTTCCCTACACATACCTGCACCCCTGGAATTTTCACCAATAACCAGGCAAAACACAGGATAATGGAGACTTGCACAGAGCTGTCCTACTGAAGAACCCTGTGCTCTCTTAACGTAAGCCTGCTTCTAGGAAGAATTGAGAATCCTTGGCATCTCACAGAAGCAGATTCAAGGCAGTTTTCCATCTGTCTGCTGGAACACATCAAATTTGCCTAAAAAGATGGCCTTCAAGAAGGTAAAATAGCAACCTACAGCATTCTCCAATGTGGTATTGTTCTTTAATGGAGGCATCCATAGCTGAGGAATTATTGTATTTTGGCATTGTGGGTTTAATGCGAGGCTCTTTGGTTTATCATTACTTAGACTGCACTTAGACTGAACATTCAGTGGAACATTTCCTATAATGGGATGAAGCAGTTGAACAATTTTACTGGCTAATAGTGATTTAGACATGTGATTACAGTACAGAAAATGGTCTGACATATGCTCTTTTTATCTGGTTTACATGAGGCACATTAATCCAACTGGAAAGCACAGAAGTGAAAGGAAGACAGGACTAAGCAGTCATATAAAAAAAAGCAGAAAATATTTTTACTTATTTTATTTCGGCATTCGCTTGGCTAATTGTAATCAGTATTTTGTAAATAGCAAAAATTATAAAATAAAACCATTTTCTCCCTAAAATGGATGCAACTAAAAAAGATTAGTCTATATCTACTCTTGAAAGTTTGAAAAAAATTTTGTTTAATTGAACCTTAGTTTTCAAAGCATTTATGACTTATGTCACAATATCCTTACCAAAATTACAAGTTTTTCTCAAAGAGAGAGGACACCAGCCATGCCTAGCACCACAACAGACAGGAACAATCAGTGTGAAGAAAAAGAGCACTGGTTTATTTCAATTTTTTGTCAGCTAATTTCATTTCTGCCTCTTATATGAACACTACAGTCATGTCAGCGTAAGTATTTTTACAGGAAAATCTGCTTTCCTCCTGAAACTAGTGGACAATATTGCCATGACACCAAAAACCTAACTGAAAAAAAGGAATTACCTCTTCAGCACACACTTTTCATCAAAAACATGTACACAGCCTCAACTTGGCCTACAAGCTATGCCAGTTTTCAGAAAACTACTATTTTGCTTTTTGTCCAAATGGGTACATTTCAGCTGTATTTGCATTTTCCTTCTTAAAACTTCTTCTAAAAATAAAATATTCAAAGGCTTATAAGGTTTAGTTTCCATAAGTAGAAATAAAACCGAAGTATGTCAAAATAAGAGTAAAGCAGATGAACCCAAGGCCTGTACTATGTGTGTTTGCCACCTGCTTCAACTATCACTCTAAGAAAATATGAAATATTCTATTTTATAGAATCATAGAATGGTTTGGGTTGGAAGGGACATTCAAGTTCAAACCTCCATGACATGAGCAGGGACACCTTCCACTGAATCAGGTTGCTCAAAGCCTCATCCAACCCAGCCTTGAGCACCTCCAGCATCCATTACTTCTCAGTGCCTCACCACCTTCATAGGAAAACATTTGTTCCTAATATCTAATCTAAATCTCCCTTCTTTCAGCTTAAAATCGTTCCCCCTTGTCCTATCCCTGCATTCCCTGATAACGAGCCCCTCCCCGGTTTCCCATTCAGCCCCCTTTAAGTAGTGGAAGGCTGTTCTAAAGTCTCCCCAGAGCCTTCTCTTCTCTAGGCTGAACAATCCCAACTCTTCCAGCCTATGCTCATATGGGAGGTGCTCCAGCCCTTCGATCACGTCCATGGCCTCCTCTGGTGACAGATCCATGCCCTTCCTGTGCTGAGAGCTCCACAGTTCACACCGAGCAAATATGTAAGATAATTAAAAGAGAGGGCTTCCAACAACGCATCTCCACCAAAACCAGGGGAGGAACGCTACAATCTTTGAAGGGAAACTTTCCATGACAACAACAAAATCCATGTATCCCAAACTAAGGACAGTTCCAGCCTGGGATACCTATGTAGCATCTGTTTGTAACAACAAACGGTGACAGCGGGAAGCAGTGTCCCCATGCACAGTGGATCCCTTGGCAGGGTTCTGTGCTCGTCCTGTGGCATACAGAGATTCCGGGATGAGCAGGGAGCCAGGATTCAGCCCCTCACCGGGGTTAAATGGACTCGGCGGGTGTCAAAACAAAGGGAAACAAACTCTGAGGCTCATGAAGACTCTGACAATCATTACATTTCTCCTCAGAACGCGCTGGCCTGGGTTCACCGCTGTCATCAGGCAATACCGTGGCAAGATTCCCCGCTCCCCAACACCCCGCGGGGAGCGCAGCAAGCGCCCAGCCTGCCCACTCCTCCCCTCACCCCGTGGGCGCCGATCCCCCGGGAGCGGTGGGGCTGAGGAGCGACCACCGCAGGCGCAGATTCCTCGGGAGCGGCGGGGCTGAGGGGGATGAGGAGCAGCCACTGCGGGCGTGGATCTCTCGGGGGGCGGGATGGAGGGGCGAGGAGCAACCGTCTCGGGCGCGGAGATCCCGGGGAGCCACGGGGCAGGAACGGCCACCGCAGCCACGGATCCCTGGGGTAACGGCTGGGCTGACAGGGTTGAGGAGCAGCCGCCACGGGCGCGGATGCCCAAGGAACGGCGAGGGTGGGAGCAGCGGGGCAGCCGGGGCTGACGAGTGGCCACCGCAGGCGCGGAGCCCCCCGGAACGGCGGGTCTGACGGAGATGAGGAGCACCCGCGGATCCCCCAGGGAGCAGCCGGCTCGGGCGCGGATCCCTCGGGGAGCGGCGGGGTGGGAGCAGCCACTGCAGGTGCGGATGCCCCAGGGCGCGGCGTGGCCGAGGAGCGAGGAGCAGCCTCTGCCGGCGCGGGGCTGATAAGGCTGAGGAGCAGCCTGCTCGGGCGCGAAACCCCCGGGGAACGGTGCAGGGGGGGCTGCCACCGTAGGCGCGGATCCCCCGGGAGCGGCGGGGCTCCCGAACGCCCGCGCCCCCGGCGGAGAGAAACCGCGGTGAAGGGAAACCCGGCACAGCCGAGGAGGAGGAGGAGGGGGACACCCTCCCCCCGCGCTCGGTGTTTGTTGTGCTTCACCACCGTCCCGGGAGAGGCGGCCGCCTGACAGCTCCCCCCGCCGCTCCCCAGCGCACGGCGAGGGTGGCGAGCAGAAAGTCCTGCCCCAACTTCTCCCGTTTGTCTCCACCTGTGTTTGGGAAAGAGGGGGGGTGTCCTCCTTCCCAGCCGCTCAGGGTGAGAACCGGGTTGTCTTTCCCAAAGAGAGGAAGGGGGGATAGAAAGGGAAAGCGACCAGGATCTCCCGTCAGGCATAGGGAGGAGAGCGTTCAGGAGGAGAGAAGAAGCGAAAAGCAGAAGGGGGAAGGTGGAAAGGGAAAAGAAGAAAAAAAAAAAAAGAAGGAAGGGCGAAGGGGGAAGAGCTAAAGAGAAACTCCGAAGAAGGAGGAGAAGAAAGGAATAGGGACGGTGAAAAAGAAAAGTGGGAAAAAGGAGAGCAGGCGGAGGAAGACAAAGGTGAAAAAGCAGGAGGAGGGGAAAGTGCAAAGGGGAGAGGAGGAGAAGAAAGAAGGGGGCCTTCTCAAAATGGCATTGAGCAGGAGGGAGGGAGCGACGGGCCCCGAGCCTCCGCTGACAGCTCTGCCGGCGCCTGCCCCTGCCCCTCTCTGCCTCGCACACAAACGCTTGAACTTACTTCTTTCTGGCTCTCTGGAAAGGGGAAGCGCCATCTTTGCGAGGCCGGCCCCTAGGTCTTTTGTCTGTGGCTGCTGCTGCTGCTGGGGGGGGAGCTCCAGGCTCGGGGGGCTGCTGCTGCTGCTGCTGCGGCTGCTGAGGCGGCTCCACCACCGCCACCACCAGACTCTTGTCCTCCGTTGACATCCTAGTCAGCAGGACGAGAGAGACACATGGATGATGATGAAGATGATGAGGATGAAGATGAGGATGGTGATGGGGATCCCGATGCTCCTCCTGCGGCTCCTCTCCTCCTCACCTCCGCCTCCTCCACCTCCGCCTCGCATCGCTGGCCTCAGCCGCCGCCGACCAGCACAGGTAGCAGGGGGAGCAGCATGGGGAGAGCAAGAGGAGGAGGAGGAGGGGAGCGGGGGCGGCGGGGGGGGGGGTGAAGAGAGAGAGCGCAGAGGAAGGAAGGGTCTCACACACAATAACACCCCCTCCCCGAGCTCGGCGGGGTCTGTCGGGGCTGGGGGAGGTGAAAGAGAGCGAGCGAGAGGCGGCCGATCCCGCCGCTGGGCTCCCCCCCCTCTCCTCTCCTCCTTCTCCCTCCTCCTCCTCCTCCTCCTCCCCTCTCAGAGGCCCCGGGAGCTGGCGGCGGCTCCGGCTCCTGCGCTGCCCGGCTGCGGCGGCCGCCGCTTCATTGTCCCCCTGGCCCTGCGCCCTCCCCCCCGCGCGGAGCCCCCGGGGGGCGGAGGAGGAGCGGGCGGCGGCGGGCGGTGGCAGCGGTGGCGAAGGCGACAGCAGGGGCTGAGACCGAGCAGGAGGAAAGTTTTGACAGCTCCAGCTGTTGTGTGTGCCGAGGGCTGAGTCCGGCCGGGCTCCCGCGTCCCCCTTCCCAGCCGGGCCGGGAGCAGGAAGTTTAACTTTGGGGAAAGAAGGAGGAGGAAGGGTGAAAAAAAGGGGGAGGAGGAAAAGGGAGTAGGCGGCTCCCTTCCCCTCGGGGTGGAGAAGGGATCCCGGAGCTGCCCTGGTGTGTAACACCCCCCCGCCCCTCCAGTGCCACACACGCAGAGCCGGCTCCCCCCGCCGCGGCCCCGCACTGCGCCTGCCCGGCCCGCCCGGCCCGCGGCGCAGCCACCGCTCCGACACCGACCTCGGCGCTGGCTGGTGCTGCCGCGGGCTGTGGGGAAACCGCGGAGCCGGGAAGGCATGGGACGGGGAGCTCAGCTCAGCTCCTATCAGCGCACCCACCCTTCTCAGCTGAGCTCAGCACACCCACCCCGCACGGCGCCCTACGGGGCCTGGACAGCCCTTTCGCAACCCGCGCCCCCCTTCCCCATCCTTTTTTTATTTCCCCCAAAAGGTTCGGAAACAAATAAAAAGCCGTTTCTGGATGAAAGTGCAGGAGGGTGCTTCGGCCCCGCACCAGGGCTGAGCTCCCCAGGACGGCGGCTGCGGAGGCAGCGCGTAGAGACCTCTCTCGCAGGTGCCCCAGTCCAGAGCAGCCCCTTCGTCCTCGGTGTCCCCTTCTCCCCAGTGACAGCCCCTCTCCTCCCCTGGTGCCCAGCCCAGAGAAGTCGCCTCCTCCTCCTCGGTGCCACAGCCCAGAAGAGCCCCCTCCTCCCCGGTGCTCTCGCCTCCCGGTGCCCCAGCCCCGAGGAGCCCCCTCCTCCTTCGTGTCCCCTCCCCCTCCCCGGTGCCCCAGCCCCGAGGAGCCCCAGGGCGCCGAGGCAGGGCGGGCTGCAGCCTGGAGGCGGGGAGCATTCCCCCCCCCCTTTCCCCCCGCGGTGCCTCTGCGGCTCGGGGAAGGGCGGGGGAGGCACGGCCGCCCCGGGGGAGGTGAAGGGGGAGGGAGCAGAGTTCAGCGCTGTGTTCGAGGGAGACAAAGTCTGGGGAGCGTGGCGGCTTTCCAGCAGCTCGGGCTGGAGCAGCTGCGGCCGCTCGGGGCGGGGTGGGGGGGCTCCCCCGGGCGGGGGCCCCGCTGGCTGCCTGCCCGCCCGGCTGCGCCGCAGCTCGGGGCGGGGTTAAGCCTCATTACACGGGATTTAACGTGTCCCGGAGGCCAGCAGGGACTCCCGCTCCGGAGGGGAGGGGGAGCGGGAGCGCCGCGGCTCCGAAGCTGGAGAAAAGTGCGGGCACGGGGCAGGGAAAGGGGCCGCGCCCCAGCACTCTCCTCCCGGGGCTGAGAGGAGAGAAGAGGAGGCGGCTGGAGCCCCTGTGCTGCCCCCCGGTCGGGGGTAACCCCTGAGGCGGCCTCCTGCCTCCCCTCCCTGCTTCCCTTCCTCCCTCTGTCCCTGCCTGCCGCGCCGGGAGCCTCGCGGGGCCCCTCGCCGAGCGTCCTTCCCTCACTGCCCTCCTTCCTTCCTTCCCTCCTTCCTTTCTGCCTTCCTCCCTCTCTCCTTCCCTCCCTCTCTCCTTCCCTCCCTCCCTCTATCCTCCCCCTCTCCTTCCCCCCCTCCCTCTATCCTCCCTCTCTCCCCTTCCCTCCCTCTCTCCTTCCCGCCCCCCCACTCACTGCAGCTTTGAAGGCGGTAATTCAGTGCCCAGATGCCAAATCCTACAATGGGTCTTATGGACAGAACAAAAATGAACGAGCAGCGAGTGTAGGCAGCTTGTGTTTGGGGCAGGTGTGGTGGAGAACTTTAGACTTGGAGAAATCCTGGAGAGCGATATCTCCAAGACTCCAAATACATACATTTCAAGAGCCCTGTACGAAGTGTTCCTCATCACTCGGGTTTGTGTTCTGTGTGTGAAACCCAGTTGACAAAATGGCCTGGAATACGCAGGGGAGAGAAGGAAAAGCTGATATTAATCACTGGTTTTTAGACATAAAAGTTGAGAGCAATCCTGAGCTTTACACTGTTTTTCCTTCCCAAAATTTCACTTGTCAGCCTCAGAAGCAGCAGATTAAAATGGTGCACTCCTGCAAATATGGCTTTTGTTGGCTGTTTTTTCTTGGAAATATTTCGTAACAAAAAGCATTCGTTCATTTGTTTCCTAGCTTCGTGGGTTATTAAATTGCACCTTCTTGACATTTTCATATCTGTATGTGGAGAAAGAGGCAATACATTTATCTCCATCTATTCACATGCTTGTATTTATACAAACATACGTGATTATATAAAGCCATCCCTTTTGCCCAGCCATCAAGGACAACAGCTTGATTGTTGGCATGACTTTCTTGGCCCTGTTACTGAAAATGGACTTATTTCTGCCAAATGAAAATATATATCCTAAGCAAAATGTTTGCATTATGGAGTCTGCAAATGACAATGTCGGTATATGGCTCACACAACTGCAGATATGGGAACATCATATGCTTATATGTTGTCTAACACAGAAGAAAGTGCCTTTGAATTTCATTAACTCAGGAGAGTTAGCATAATTGAACTGAGAACATTTAATGCTACACAGGCCCAGACTTGGGTGGAGCAGAGAGAGAAAAAAAAAATGGGAAAGGGAGGGAAAGGGGAGTAAAAGGCTGCAGCCTCTGCACAGTGGGATCACTGGTGTGGCATCTGCTGGAGTTGCCAGGTTGCCATCTGGTCTGCTAAAAAAAATGGCCATCTCCTGAAACCCTGACTGTGCATGTGCGGCTCTCCCGCATATGCGCAATGGCTTGGGAGAGTCTAGGATGTGTCAGAGCTACTATGCGTGTGCAAATTGACTTGAGCTGAGACACATGAGCAGGCGGTGGGCTCAGAGCAACTGCTAGGTGTGTGGGAAATAACTGTCACGTCTAACAGCAGAAACAGGTTTAGTGAAATCACTTGGATTCACCTGTCCATGCATCCAGTCCTCCCATGTCAATGTTGTTTAATACCTTTATGTCACCTGTAGGTGGCTGAGCTTTGGGTTTTGTCTCTTACGCAAAAGCAGAAGTGTGTTTTTAACTTTTTCCTCTGTTGTTTCTTATATTAACTATATTTATATGTAGCTATCATAATAGAATCTGAGAGGTGGCAGGACAAAGTTAGCTTTGATGTAGCATGGTCTAGGACAACAGCATGTTAAGGGACTTACCAGTTCCATGATTGTGCCTTACCTTGTTACATGTCCGGACAAAGCTAGGCTTTGTTCTGGGAATTGCTGTGGCCATTGCTGTAGCAATCAAAGGTGTGAAGAGCTATGTAGGACTGGGAGAGACTTGTGAGCAGGAAACCAAGGCAGAGATGGAATTGTAAGAAATTGTATTTGCTAGCTTTATTTATCACTCAGTGAAGGCAGGGGATGAGTTAGGAGAAATTGTGTCAACACATAAATCCAGGTAGGAGTGCTTTGTTGAATCAGAGCGTTGGAACAGCTCTGTAAGGAACATTTCTGCATTTATATCTGGCCCATGTTAGCCACCTATTATAAATTATCTGTGGAAAACACACCTTTTTACAGCAAAGATGTAATACTAAATGAACAGGTCCTCTGCTCTAATGAATGTTAAGAGATCTTCCAGTTCAGTGGAAACTAACTCAGGTGAACTGACACACCTGATTTTTTTTTAACTTTCAGGAGCAGGCAGCTTTGAAACTTTCAACTAGATTTTTGCATTCTAACGTTCCTTAAAATGAACATATCTGTGTCTCTAAAATTGTTTCTCAAATGTGAGACCCCTGCAGTACTGATTCAGCCAGGCATGCTAACAATTTTAATTTCCAAACATCTTAAGTTGTCTCAATGTGCTTAATGACAAAGTGCAACATTTTCATGCACAATGATAGAACAAGTTGAAGACAGGGCGCTATCTTAAATAAGGTAGTTAAGGAAAATTACCCTGTTATAGAAATAATTAAAGGAAAATGACAACTGGTGTGTAAATACTGTTGTATCATTGTACAACTAAAGTGGTGGATCTAACAGAAATAATGAGAAAATTATTCCAGATTCTATCAGGAATGGGATCCAGATACTTTTTTTTAATGACATTAGTTTGGAATGCTGCCAGTTTAATGATCATGAACTACTCTACATAAAACAAAAAGTTAAATTTTTGTTCTTTTTGCACATTGCAGAAAAGATCATCAACTTCATAGAAACACAGAATCATAGTCAGGGTTGGAAGGGGCCTTTAAAGGCCATTTGATCCAACCACATTCAGTGAGCAGGGACACCTTCCACTGGAGCAGGTTGCTCAGAGCCCCATCCAACTTGACATTCAACACTTCCAGGGATGGGGTTTTTAACCGCCTCCCTGGTTAACCCGTTCCTGTGTTTCACCACCCTCATTGTAAAAAAGTCTTCCTTATGTGTAATCTAAATCTACCCTCTTTCAGCTTAAATCCATTCCCTCTTGTCCTATCGCTCAGGCCCTTGCAAAAAGTTCCTACCCAGCTTTCTCGTAGACCCCCTTTAGGTACTGGAAGGCTGCTCTGAGGTCTCCCCGGAGCCTTCTCTTCTCCAGGCTGCGCAACCCCAAGTCTCAGCCTTCCTTCATAAGGGACGTGTTTCAACGCTCTGATCATTTTGTGACCCTCTTCTGGAAGTACTCCAACAGGTCCATGTCTTCCCTGTGCTGACGACTCCAGAACTGTATGCAGCACTCCAGATGGGATTTTACAAGAACCAAGTAGAGAGGCTGAATTCCCTCTCTCAACCTGCTGGCCATGCTTCTTGTGATGCAGCCCAGGATATGTTTATCACAAAGGCTTCATTTGAGATACATCAGCAACATACTAACATTTTAAATGTTCTGTTTGTTGAACCATTTTGCCTTTAACTTGTGCTAAACTGATAAGTGACTGTAGTGAACATTTGCTTACTTCAATATGCTGCTCTGAAAACTGAGGAGATTTTGGTGCTGGTGCACATCCCCTTTGGCTGTTCTTGCTGCAAGAGCAGCAAACTGTAGGAAAAAGGTGTAGTGGGCAGTTGAGGGCAGTAACCGCATCAGCTGCCCATGGTAGTTTTTTACATCTGCATTTGTAGTCACCCAAGTAGTTCAGAAATAGCTGAGTAACTCTTTCTTTCAGTATTAAAGAAAACAAGCCCAAGATAATTTAAAAGAGTTCTAGACAAAGTCTAGATCAAGTGGCAAAATCAGGATTACATCATACAAATACGTGACTCTCAGTTTATTTGTTCTAAACGTGGCTGGACTAAAGAAATAGAATATGTTAATTGTCATATGCTAATGAATGCGTTGTAGAAGTCTAGTTCTAAACTTGAAATATTTGTTTCCTCTTTTCATCAGTTTTGCTTACTTGTCATCTTGTAGATCTGTCTTGCCTTAGGCAACTGCACAGCCTGGATGGTGGGTCTGATGTGCCCATGAGTGGTGGTGACTTTCCCGGCAGTTTGGTAATATGCTCGTTGCTGCAGATGGTGGGGATAAAGCCTCACTTCTTGTCCTGGGCAGCATTCCCAGACAGCTGGAGAATTCCAGTTATCGGGTGCTCCAGAGCAATGGACACATCGTCCCTCTAAAATCTAACTGCTTTTCTTTTGAGGCAGTATAGTTTAGAACCTATGAGGAAAACCACTTCATTCTACTTCTTGTTTTCTCACCCGCTCCCCATGGTGAAAAATCCTGACTTATATTCTATAGTAGCTAATCTCCACACAAACTAATTAAGCATTTGTTTGAACATGGGTTAATACAGTCCAGGCTCCCCATCCCTTGCCTGCTTTAACTTGATTAATTTAGTACGTGTTAAAGGCAGCCTTGCCCATGCTGTGATGTGTGTGTTAACCTCACACCTTTACACCTTGGTCTTGCCAAAGCCTAAGGCCTTTTCATCCTATTAAGCTACTTTGACTGGGCTGATATGACTGAGAAACACACCTTTTTTATCCATTAAGACAGGGCCCAAAATGTTAAGTGCTCAAGATGCAGGCCCCTAGGGCTTGTCTATATATCGAGTTATTACACGTGGAGGCTTTTATCTTCATAAGAAAATGTTCTTTTTGTGCATGCCAAAGCATGAATTTAAAACTAGTGGTTATAGTATAACCCTCATGCAGACTCACTCATTCTGGCATCTTCTTGCTTTTTTTTTTCAGATCAACTCTGACTTCTTTAATTCATTTAAATTAAATTTAAAAAAATTACTAGTATTGTAGTGAGTTTGTCCACGTGAGGAATTATACTTGCCTGACTCTGGAATTATTATTAATAAAAGCTTCCTATGTGGAGAAGCTTTGTCTGTTAGCAATGTTTATTTTACACGTTTGCACTTAATAAGAGCATTGCTTGTTTACATTTGAATCTTGCTATTTGGACAAGCAGTTGATTAAGTTATTCCATACCAAGGCCATGATCCCGGGGATGCTAAATTAGGCAAGTAAGGAATTAAATGCGTAAATTATTTCACTGAAGGTAACTACCTACTGAATAACATTTATTCTGTGTTTATGCGTTTGCAGAAATGCTTAAATTCTTCCTAAACTTGCCATGTATATAATTTGTTCTTATAAGGAACAATGGACTATGCTATGTTATGTTGTATTTCTTTACCATTCATGTGAAGTCACATAAAGCAACCACAAGTTACTTACGGACTTCAGTTCCTTTCCTTGTGACCTGCCTAATTTGTTGCAACTCATGTCTTGTTTACAACTTTATGAAACTATAATTTTATAAACTTTAATATTGTGAATTTTTGTTTTGACACATACATGGTAACGGGCAGCAGAGAAAAAAATCTTTTATGACTTATTTTTAGTTGTGTAATTTTTTTATCCAAAAAGATAGACAATAGTTTGAGTAGAATTGAAGTAATACCTGAAACCAGTACATGCAAGCCAGGAAAAACCCACTGCCTGTAACAAGCACATAGGGCAGTAGCTGGTCGCTTTGTGTGTGCCTCCGGGGAAAGATGAAAGACTGGCGTGAAGTTAGAACTTTATCATGCAGAAAGTTAAATAAAAGTCTGAGTGGTGTTTGCTGTTTGCAGGAGTGGTGCATTACACTCCAATTACTTAATAGAAATTATACAAACCTGGCCAAGAAACAGGGGAAAGGATTTGATTGTGTGCGGTCAATCATACACTTTTTTGAGCAGGACTATGCTTTTATGCTGTGTTTTGTACAGCACTTGGTGCACAGGTATCCTTGAGATCTTCCTACAATAATAGGAATTTAGATACTTTTAGTAGAAATACCATTGTCATGTTTTGCCATTTTTTTTGTGAGGAAATAATTTCTGTCCCAGTCAGGATGGCCTCACTTTTAGAGGAGTTATGATGGGAGAGGCAGGTGCCTTGGGTTGTACTCAGGTAAACACTAGGAGCTCAGTCATTTTTGCAGCTGTTTATTTCAATTACACTATATGTCTGAGTAAGAAAAGTAGAAGTTTGGGTTTGGATTTTGGAATTAATTGCAGACAGTTAATGGGGACATGTCACCTGCATGAGGTCCAGCCAGAATTCAGTCCTTTACTCCTTTATTAACTAATGTTTTAAACCAATCAGCTACGTACCCATATGGAAATAATAGTAGAGCCTCTGCAGTCAAGACTAAACTGAGATTCTAAATCACGTATATAATAAAGGTCGTGCATGTGTTTTCTGACTGAGAACAATGTTATATTTCAGCCTCAAGCGAAAATTTTCTCTAAGCCATAGCCCTTCCACAAAAACACACTTTTTAATGAAAATCCTGAAACCACCTTAATTACAGTGCAGCAAACATTACCATTGTAATCCCATTTCATCCTTAGGCAAGGAGAGCACCCCTGGGGGCCTGGCTGCTTTTCTTTGCTAGTGACCAGTTTTACAGAAATGGCCTTTTCCCCAGTGCTTTTTCTTTTATTTAACCTCTACTCCACTGCCCTGAGGGAAGATACATGGGGAGCTGCTGGTGCCTATCCTCCCACACTCCTTGAGGCTCTCCTGGCAGTCCTGGCAGTTCTGGACCTGGAGGATCAAATGGTACTTAGGGATGCCCAGCCCACAGCCCCTCCGCCTGTCTCCCATGGGAGCCCAGCAGGAGCCAAAGCTTCACCCCCACACGGGTTTCACCCTGACTCTTTCTAGCAGCCCCCAAGCTGGCTGTTTTGTCTATGGCAGTGCCCAAAGACAATCCCCCTTTTTTGCTGGCCTGCCTCATTTCAGAAAAATCTTTGGTTTGGATCCAGTAATGCAGGGGGAACGGCTCTCCCAGTGGCAGGTGGGTGACGAGAGAGCTGTTTGAAAAGCAGGGCTGTGGGCACTCTTGAGCAACCTGCAGTGTGCCCAGTAGTAATGCATTCATATGAAGCAGCCTTGCAGTTTCTCCAGGCGTTTGCAATGTATGGATGGGTAAGTGAAATGTGATTAGTTTCTCACTACCATATTGATTCAGTGAGTAGATTTTGTGTGTGGATTGCAATATTGACAGGACAAATTTACAATGATACTTGAAGCTGGGATCTTTTCCCACCAGTAATATGGGGAGATATATATGTACATATATAAACACAGGGGTCTACTCGTGGTTCTTACATTTTTTTTCCTGCCTCCTTAAATCAAAGTAATAAATCTGTGTGATTAAAAGAGCTAGAATAATCAATCTCTCCTTACATGATTGATCTGAAAATCCTAATTAAGGCTAGAGAGGCATTACACATAAAGTTTCTTGTCAAGTACAGTACAGTCTTCTATTATGGAATTCGTACAATTCTTATCTACAGAGTAAAATCATGCAGCTGAGATACTTTCCCTAAAAGCAAGCAAAAGCCTTATATCTGCTGGGAGGACATTTCTGTTACCCTGTTCCCTTCTATTTACGTTCTCATATGGTGTTAATCACCATGGTATCTTACAGCTTTATAAAAATATAGTGCACCATATGTGATAAATCATTAATATTAAGAACGAAGATGCTAGATAAAAATGTTCTTCACAAATCTAAAGCAGAAGATGTGCAGTAGTGGACATTCCCAGACAAGCAGCTTGAGTAAAAGCAGCACATTTGAATACAAGAGATGAGGTCAGAATCATTCCTTAAGTGATAACATTGCATCCAGCCTCTGTATGTGAGTGTGAATGGCATACTCACTCCTTGCTTGCCTAACCTGTGCTGCATCATGCTTGAAGCAGAGGGGATACATGCAAGCCACATCCTGTTCCCTCCTTTGCACTGCAGAAGAGTGTCTGAGTTGCAGAGTTCAAGGTCATCAGTCAAAAGACGGGAATTTGTCAATAAATCATAGGATCATTAAGGTTGGAAGAGACCTCTAAGATCATCCAGTCCAAACGTCAGCCCAACACCACCGTGCCTGCTAAACCATGTCCTGAAGTGTCACATCTATGTGCTTTTTGAACACCTCCAGGTATGGTGACTCCACCGCTTCCCTGGGCAGCCCCACTCTTTGGTAAAGAAATTTTTTCTAATATACGATCTAGACCTCCCTAATACAATCTAAACCTTCCAAAATGCAAAGTAAGCTTGTGCATTTAATATTAAAGAACCGCACATGCAATTACAATCCAAGCATAAAGCAAAATGAGGGACTGTACTTCCATTGGAAAAAATTCTCCCGAGTTGTCAGAGGTTATTCCCCCAATTAGTAATCTCAGTTACATACTTTATTGTGTTTTACATTTCCCACTTAGTTTCAGCCAGATCTGTTTTCTATTTTTATTGTATCAATGCATAAATAATTTTCTTTGTTGTATCCCTCACTAATAAATTTGGTTTTTTGCGATGGAATAGCAAAAGTAATTATATTTATAAATGGAATGTCTGTTTTTGACTAAGCACCACATATAATTCCCTTCTCTAAGAGGGATTTTTATAATGCCTCCAAAAATGTCTTGGCAAGGTTCAACCCACCAGTTGGTAGTGTGGATCCAGCCTTTAGGGACAGCGCTCAGCATTCTGATCCCTTTGGCCAACAAGCAGGAGGGCATCACAGAAAAAAATGCTCTAGTTTGTTTGAGAGAATGGTGCTGATGTTAAATACATGCAGTTATCAGGCTCTCCAGAAAGCGAATTCACTGAGAGTTGCTTCCCACCTGTGGATTTTGCTATTCAGCACAGAATTATTTTGGCAACTGGAGCATCCTTCATTGTGGATGGCTGTGAGAAGATATTAATCCTGCTATTCAAGTAAGAAATACTCACTGATCTAATAGACCTGCTACATCTCTAGTGCATCATATTGTAAAAGGAAATCAAACATACCCCAAGTGAAAAGATGGGTAATCTGGAGTCCTTCGAATCCATTTCTATCTTCTTTTTCATCTGCTTTCCACAGCCAAGTTCAGCTGTCCCTTGCTTAATAAGAATAGAGCAGAGGGAGATCTGTTGTGAGCTCTGCATTAAGGGAAATTCAGCTTTTTGTCTCTGGGCAGTCCTTGAGAAAAGTTCAGTCAAAGTCATTGTATGGGAATGGTGGATCCTAGCCATAAACAGTTCACAGCTTGCACACTGGATGAACGACAGGCCTCCTGGAGCTGAGCTGCAGTGCAGGAGAAGAAAATCATCATTTTCTTGCTGGGTTCTGCTATCTGTATGTGCATATGTATTCTTTCATTATATTATTTCTCATGTTTGGTTTGATTAAAGGTTATTCTGTTCTTACAGATGAGGCAAGCTTGAGGAAGGTTGTATAGAAACATTCAAAACCTGTGTTCCATGGAGTTGGGAGTCACAGATGTGGGGGTCTATGTGGAAGAGATGTGACTGATGTAAGACAAGAGGTCCTTGATCTTGGTGAAAACAGTGCCTAAACCTCTAGAGTCTCACAGGGTTTGATACAGGGCCCTGTCATGTGGGTGGCATTCCTAGGGATACCAGTTCCTTGTCTAGTGGAGAGACCATCACCCAGTTTTCACAGAAACAGTATGATTAGCAGAAGGAAACTCATGCTGCTGTTGAAGCTCAGCAGCTCCTAGTCTGGTATCTGTAACATAAATCAGTTTAAACTAACAGTTTAAACTGAAGTTTAATAGCCACATCAGTGACTCAGCAACCCACACACATTTGCATTTGCCATCTCTGCAGGAGTGGTTCCTCTGCTAGGAAGGCAGGGATGTTACAGCTTCAGCCACTGCAGTGAAATCCATAGGGGCAGTGAGCATGAGTCCCGGGAGTGCCTGCACTGCAGTGGCCTAGTTTATGCAGATGATTTGAACAAGTTACCTCATGTGCCTCTAGGAGTGTTGTTGCAGCAGTGTCAGCTATGGAATCCATCAAAATGGGTATGCTCCTGGGTTGTTAGCCGTGGTACTCTGTGGCTCTGTTGCTTTGTTCTTAGTAAGCCTGACTTAGTTACTTTAAATTTCTGGAGGCATAATCTGCAGCCTCTGAAGTACAGAGAAGCCCAAGACCATTTTCCCACTTCACTGTACCTTTAATCAGATGCTTCTCAGAAGTTTTAGACTATTGTCTTCTCCCTGTGTACTCATGTTTATTTAAGATTTAACTTTATGAACAGTTTTCCTTTATCTGAGTATACATAGTACAGATTTGGTCTGTTCCCTTAGCTTTTGGATTCATCTAATTTGACTGATCTAACATTGCTGATTTACCAGTATGATTTAGCTTTTCTGAAAAAAACAAGGATTGATGTTGGCTGAAGTCAGAATGATGTGGGCTGCATCAAAAGAAATGTGACCAGGAGGTGATTCTGCACCTCTCCTCTGCTCTCATGAGACCTCACCTGAGCCTTGCATCCACCTCTGGAGCCCTCACCACAGGAAAGGACATGGATCTGTTAGAGTGGGTATAGAGGAGGGCACAAAGATGGTCAGAGGGGTGGAGCACCTCCCATACAAGGACAAGCTGAGAGAGTTGGGCTTGATTAGCCTAGAGAAGAGAAGAGAAAGATCTGGAAGAGACATTCTAGCAGCCTTCCAGTACATAAAGGGGGCTACAGGAAAGCTGGGGAGGGGCTCTTTATCAGGGAGTGCAGGGACAGGATGAGGGGTAAAGGTTTTAAGCTGAAAGAAGGGAGATTTAGAATAGATATTAGGAAGAAATCTTTTCCTGTGAGGGTGGTGAAGCACTGGCACAGGTTGCCAGAGAAGTCGTGGATGCCCCAACCCTGGAGTTGCTCTAGGCCAGCAACCTGATCCAGTGAAAGGTGTCCCTGCCCATGGCAGAGGGGTGGAAACTGGATGATCTTTAAAAGCCCTTCCAACCCAAACTATTCTGTGATTCTATGAAATAGAATTCTGAGGTGTCTATGGAGTTGTATTGCCCTAGAGTTTTGGATTGCCATTTACTTAAAAAAGAGTAGGCAGAACTCTGACTTTAAATTTTCAGGAATGCCTACATTATGTCAGTGTTGCTGATTCTTTGAGTCTAGTCATTGTGGTTAGCCAATCTTGTTCTCTGTCTCTGTGGTAAGATTTTAAATCCAGAAGGCTGACCTCAGTGCTCCCCCAAGAAAGCAGGCAGAGATGACAATGCATTTCCTTCTTTGACCTCTGAAGCAGAGTCATGTAGGAAGATGGAACCTGCCAAATTAGACCAAACACCAGATCACCTGTGTGAGAATGAAGGGGTAAGACTCTGTTCCTGTAGTAATATGTAGAACAAAAATGTACTGAAATATATCTTTTAAACTAATTTATCTTTAAGAATTGTTTTTCTACTAAATGCAGACTATCAACTGTAAAATTCTGTCATGCTTGTGAGCTACACATGGTTATGTATCACATCAGAGCAAATCTGAGGTTATTTGAATTTCTGAATTCTGCTTTTTATACTGCAAGATTGTGCATATGTACCTGTATTATTTCCTAAGTTTGTAATGTTTGAGGAGAGAAATAATGATAATATTCTGATTTCTTTACGTAACACTGGTTTAAAATCCTTTCTTTGGGGAAAATTCCTTGTTCAATATATACAGTTTTGATACCTGGAGTGGAGGAGGAAGGTTTAAGGGTGAGTCTCCCTGAAATTAACCTCAGCCTTCATCTCCTGTCCTGCTCTTAGTTCAGAGCCCAGAGTTATAACTTCCCATGGGCAGTACCGATACTGGAGATGAAAGGGTGGACAAAATGCACCTTGCAGAGGGCCTGAACAACTCTGCTGCCTTTGCACAGTGTGTGGAGCCCAGGCTCAGTGATGCAGAGTGAGAAACAGGTCTGCTCCTGCTGGGAGAGCACTGGGCTAAATTGCTTCTTCTGGGACAAGGGCCACATTGCAGGACCTCAGCACCTTCTCTTGGTTCACACAGGGGTTGTGTCTTTCCTTCCAGTTAGCAGCATAATCATCCCTTAACATGAACTAAAAACCTTGGTCCCACCCGGATGGGGCTGGAGCCTGTTTAATGAGTGGGAGAAAAATAATAGCAGCTTTACGTCACTTAAAAATCTTTGGCTTGTCACCATGAAATTCACTTGTGCACTCCACTTGTACCACTGGAGCTGTGCAAAGCAGCTGAAGCAAACTGGCCATTCAGACAAGGCTAAACTCCTACTTTAAATCACAGGATTATCATGATAGAGCAGGGATATTCATTGTGTTAGAGCTGCCTCTTAACTGGCCGCTGTGCAGCCCTGGCTTTGTAAGATCAGTGACAGATCAGACCAAAGAAAGCAGGGGGCTGACCAAGAAACCTGCCAATGACAACTCTTTGCATGTGGTTGAATGGACTGGTGAGCACACAGTTCCCTCTAACTGGAGGATTTCTATGGAACAAGCTACCCAGGGAAGTGGAGGAGTCTCCTTCCCTGGAGGTGTTAAAAAAATGTGAGGACATGGCACTTCAAGACCCAGTTTAGTAGGCAAGGTGATGTTGGGCTGACAGCTGGACTGGGTGATCTTAGAGCTCTTTTCCAACCTTAATGATTCTATGATTTCAAACAATAAAAGAACAGTTTGGAAACTAACTCTAATAGTGGAGGGAGCTGGCAACTTTATCACTGCTGTCACTTCGGCTTTACTTAAGACTGACCTGAATTCTTGACCTGGCCAGTCTGTTGATCTATAATCATAGTGATCTGTTAATTATTTGGTTTAATTGCAGCTTATTTATTCTGGTGAAAGATTTAACTAAATGTAGATTTTAAGTTTCCATGTTATTCTTCATCAAGATATTTCCAAGGCATAAAAGGTAAAACAAACAATACCTTACTCATTTTACAAAGAACGTGGAGCTTTACTGGTAAATTCTCAACACAATGTTCTTCACTCAGGCAGTAAATATCATAGCTGTGAGGAACATTCTGTATTCTTCACACACAACAGGGGATTGGAATCCCTCTCAATACCATTTCAGCCATGCACTTATGACCTGCATGTCCATAATACCTCTTTGCTGTGATATTAGCACCAGGTGCATTGTTGCTACACCTGCCTTTTCATGTTATCTCTAGTAGAAAGATGCAGTTAGCAAATGGCATCAGGTAGTAATGCAGAAGTGACCTTTTAATGTCATGCACAGATACACGAAGAAAGAACTGCCACTGAAAACTTCTGATTAAAGATAAAAGCAGACAGCCTGTAAAAACATTAAGATAAAAAGTAAATCCATTTGCCCTGAGTTTCCCCTGCTCTCCCACCTCCTACTCTAAATTGATGTTGTCAGCACTCATGATTTTATCACAAGTCTTGTGATGTTTGATGTTTCACTTACATTCCAGCTACTGGAGTTGTGTAATGAGGTTAGAAACTCAGCTTTCCACTTTCTTTAATTTAAAGTAAGTTTCTAGTCTTAATGGTTAGAGTATAAAGCTCACGAATCTGACCTGGGTGCACATTAATGGCTCAGAAACCAGAAAGCAAAGTAAGAGAACTCCATATTTACCATTTTACAGACAGGCTTATGATTTTGAGGGTCAAACTGTAGTTCTTGAACATTTGTAGCTGGCAATAGTGGCTTGAAAAAAGAAGTGTCTAAAAAAAAGTACCACAACATGTTTTAGTTTCCTGGAAAGCATAGAAGTCAGTACACCAAGAGTGATAATTCTCTTTTCAGACATCCACACTGTTTAGTTTGTTGCACAGCATCTCAGGGTTCAGCTCCAGTCTGACTGGGCTGGAGGGGATCATACTGATGCATAACCCTATTTCTAGGTGTTGGAGGGCTCATACTGCTTGTCTTTGCTAATATTTAAGAAAAGTTTTGCATCATTCCTTAGTTTCTTGGCACGTCTGTGTGGAACACCTTTAAAACCAGGAATATTCTGACCTCCAGTGTTGAAAGGTGATCTGCAATTCACAAAGGTCCAACAAGAAACCTGGAATACCCCACCCCTGCCAATCCAGAAACAAAGGGGCAAACCAACCAAGCAAATACAAATATTTAAATACAATAATGTTGAAAATGGTTGGGTTGATTTAAGGAGCTCAAAATGTACCACCTGCAGGTTTTGATGCACAGACCAAAAATGCCGTGCTGCTGGCTTTGGAAAACCAAGTTCCCAACTGCAACAACTCAGATTTGAAGGAGACACAACATTTAAATGGAGTTCCAAATAATCAAAGACTTAGCTGTATATCACTAAAAATATGAATTTTACCCAGAACTGAAGAGATGTTTGAAGCAGTGAGCGGAGCCCAAATGTTGTATGGGCACATTGGTAAAAACTTCTCTGCAGTCAACAGACTGGTTGTCCTAAAGGTCCCTCTCTGCTTGCTGTACATAATTGTGTTATCAGTTCTGGACATGACAAAATTACAGATAATTGTGGCAAAGTCTTCATTGCAAAGAAGAAGTGTAAATTCACTGAGATTTCTACACAAGTAATCAGAATACAGAGGGATGTTATATTTCAGAAATATAAACACATGGAGCAAACTAAAATTTGGTGATTTTCAATTAGGTAGGATTTGAAATTGAACTAAAGAAGTTGATCCTATACTGATTCTGCTATTAATTTTGACCTTGAATTCAACAGTAATTTCCGTAATTTCCATGAGACTATCATGTTGCTTCTAAACTGCTTCCCCTGTAGAAAGCTGAAGAAACCATTGTTCAATCTTCATCACTTTGCTGAGTGTTTCAAAAGGCACATACATGTTTATCCATGATGACCCACTTTATTTAAGGCTATGGAAAATCTGAGTCTTGTGAGAGGGAACTTCTAAATAACTTGGAAAATGGAATTGAGAATTCATCTTAAGGATAGGCAAAACTTTGGAAAGGTCTACATCTTTCTTATTTTGGTGTCTGTGAAGAGGAATTGCACTTTATCTTCATGATTCCTCTCTTCCTTTGTAATCTTTTCCAGCTTCTTTCCCACTGTATTATAGAATCATAGAAATATAGAAAGATAGCAAGCCTTGGGTTGGAAGGGACATTTAGCAGTCATGTGGTCCAAGCCCCTTGCAGGAGCAGGGACATCTTTAACTCAATCAGGTTGCTCAGAGCTGCATCCAACCTGACCTTGAATGTTTCCAGGGATGGTGCTTCCACTGCCTCCCTGGACAACCTGTTTCAGTGTTTCACCATCCTCATTGTTTTCCTTATATCCAGTCTAAATCTGCCCTCCCTTAGTATAAAGCCATTACTCCTTGTTCTGTCACAACAGGCCTTGCTAAAAAGTCTGTCCCCATCTTTCCTGTAGCTCCCTTTAAGTACTGGGAGGCTGCTGTAATGTCCACCCGTAGCCTTCTCTTCTCTAGGCTGAACAACTCCAACTCTCTCAGCCTGTCCTTGTAGGTGAGGTGCTCCAGCCCTCTGATCATTTTGATAACCCTCCTCTGGAGTCCATCTGCAATTTCTTTCAAATATACACAGTTATCATCCCCTATATAGCCAAATCATCATCTCTGTAGTGAAATGAACAGTCTCTTATTCTCAGCTATGCAGGCTTCTGCTGCTATGTAACTAAAGTCAGGTGTATTTCTAAAATCTAAGATGAGTAAGGTTTAAAAGACTGTCCCACCTGCATCGTTCCTGCTTCCACTGCAGTCTGTGGCAGGATTCAATGCTCTGGTAGGACAATTTAATGCTAGTTGTGGCTGTGTTTTGAATAATGGAAGGTGCATAAACTCCTTGTGGTACAGCTCTCTGTAGATAAGGCTGTGTTCAAGCCATTGATTTGACTTCAAAACTCCACAACATAGGAATTAAAATGCTAGAATTGCCATCCTGTGAGTCTGTATCCTTTTCTGCTTCACTAATCATTAATTATTGTGGTCCTGACACTGTGTTCTGCCATTTTCTTCTCTTTCTTCCTCCCCACTCCCCACTGTCACTCCCAATGGCTGGGGAGTCTTCCCAGTAAAGCAATCCATTTCACCTCCCAATGCGGGGCCATCAGCCAAAACATTCTGGGCCTGAATTCATCTCATAAATATTGCTAGAGGCTTAAATAAATGCTGTCCCTCAGTTAACATACTAGATTTCAATGGAGTTACATGGGGAATTAATTTTACTCTGTCTGTAGTCTGAAAAACAATAAAATAGGGAAATGCTTTGAATCTGTGGCTCAGCTTTCCAAACTGGTTGAAAGACTGGTTCTCTCATGATGGCTGTGAACTGTAGCAGGATGCTCCTGATGTGCACGTCCTTTCTACACAAACACATAATATGTTAGGCCTTACTGCTAAAAACAAAAGCACCTCTAGCTGGCCTCTCCATTGCAAGTCAGCAAGTAGGGCTGTATGGTTATTTCTTACATGTAATGGCAGGTATTTCAGTATGTGTGTGTAATTCTGCTACATGTGATGACATTTATTTTTGTATGTTTATGTCTTTGGTTAATAATAAGAGTTAGCATTTCTGCAGCACTTTACGAAGAAGTATGACAGCAGTAGTCACAGGGATTCATTCCACATGATCCAGCTACTGAGTGTACAGTCACTCTGGCATGTGCTACTGTCTGTAATATTTTGTTAGCTCCATGTGTCTAGTACCTAGGGGAAAACCCAAATATCAGGATATTCTAGTGCAACTGGATGGGAAGACACACAAATAAAGAGCTCCTGATGGACTTACAGCTAAGACTTGATTCCCTTTCCTGTTTTGATTTCATTCATTCATTCATTCATTCATTCATTCATTCATTCATTCATTCATTCATCTATCTCCCATTCCTTCTGCCTATTATTATATATATTATATATTATGCATTATGTCTTATATATTATGTATTATATGATATATTTTATATTTCATATACCTATTATACTGTTCTGTCTCTTTCCCCCCACTGCCCTGTGCCTTTTTCTTCCCAGATGAAACATCCCTCTTTTTCCCATTCATTGCCTTTAGCTGGTTTTCTCCATATAGTTCATAATTTCCCTCCCTCATTTCTTCTGTCTCATTCTGACATGTTGGGCAGGAGTGATTGAAGCAGTTCTGAGTTTCTGAAAGAGCAAACCATTCTCTAGAGGAACACTGCAGATCACTGTCTTTCTGTCTCTGTCAATGGAGAAACAGACAATGTGTGAAGTCAGTTGATAGCACAGTAAATGTGTAGATGAAAGTCCTTTTTCTGCAAGGGGTATCATAAATATAAGGTACCTAACTGAGCACAGTGTTCCTTGACTATGTTCTCATTCCATATCTCTGTATAACTGGTGTCTGTAGGAACACACTGGAAGTCCAGAGATTAATGAAATGAATGGGGTTTTAATGTGGAAGATGCAGAATATTTTTTTCTGTCTTCCAGAATGAGCAGCACACAAATTGTAATAATTAGCATGCTGATTGTTATCATGATAAAACTGAATCTGTCAATCTGTCCAAGAGCCTTTTGCTGACTTTTCATGGATCAGTGAGGTCTGTTCTCACAGTGAAAAGTGCTTGAAATGTAGCATTACCATTTCAAATTATTTTCTAACTGCTCTCTGAAAATAGAAGAAAAATAAGAATACAATAGTTGGGACCCCTTATGAAATCTTCCTAGAGGAGTCCAAGGATACTTGCCATTGATCTCAATGGGGCTTTCACACATCCTTGAAAGGAATTCATTAAGCTGGAAAAGCTGGCTAGAAACCAGTCTTCCTATAATGTCTTCCATAATTTGCTTCAAGGGACACATTTGTAGTCACTCAGCCTTTTTTATAGATCTTGTGCAAGATGAAGGGCTGGGTCACAATTGCAAGACCTTAATGAATAGATGTTTGTTGCATGTCAAAACCAAAATAATTTTTCAAGTATCTCAGCACAGTGCAGTCTTTTTAGGATGGACTTTCCCAAGAATACACAGCAGGATGATAGCTGCTGGAATCACAATGATATATGTAACTACCATTTTTGTTCCAGGTGCTCCTTCTTCCATGCTGACCCATTCACATGCAGAAAGAAAACACCGAGCACTGCAATTTATACTCTTGATTTTTCCAGGGACTTGAAGATTTCAGCTATTTCTTTGTATTCATATTAGCTTCTCTACAGGCTTGTATGACAGATTACAACAGAAAGCTCCTCCAATTAACAGATCACTGATACTTTGAATATCTGTCAGCCATGGCCAGATCTCACATACTGTTTCTCAGAATCGTAGAATCATAGCAAAGTTTGGGTCAGAAGGGACTTTAAAGGTCATCCAGTTCCAACCCCCCTGCCGTGGACAGGGACACCTTCCACAGGATCAGGTTGCTCAGAGCCTCATCCAGCCTGGTCTTGAACACCTCCAGGGATGGGGCATCCACAACTTCTCTGGGCAACCTGTGCCAGTGCCTCACCACCCTTACAGGAAAACGTTTCTTCCTAAGATCTCATTTCAATCTCCCCTCTTTCAGCTTAAAACCTTTACCCCTTTTCCTAACCCTGCACTACACAGAAACTTTTCACCTGAAGGCAGCCCAAATTAAGAACTAGTTCCCTTCCTAATTCTCTTTATGTTTCTGAGAAAACTGAGTGCATTGGCACTTGGCTTTTTTGCTGGACCTTTTCCACCTGGTCACAAACATTGGAATTTATGTCTTAGCAGAGTAAGCCAAGTAGCTATTGCACAAAGAAACAATGGATGCATTTATGTATTGCAAAAGAAACAGTCTTGAGCCACCATATTGATACACAAAGAATCAGATAGGAAACTTTTCATTAGCAGCCAGGAATTTCTTTTGGAAATTATTCTTTTTTGTTGACATCCCTACATATGTGCTGAAGGATGCTGGTACAGTTCTCTTTCTATCAAAATAGTATATAATGTGTGACTGTGTTCTAGAAAAGTGTTACCTTTTTTAACAGATTTATCATTTTTTAATGTCAGGCCACCACAAAGCTTTCAAGCAATAGCTGCTGGCCAAAATTACATTAGGAAAGTGCACATTATGCTCCATTTCCCTCAAGGAAGGGGAGGTAAACATAGGCAATCCGGACTGGGAGGGCCAGAGCAGAGGTAAAGAGGCAGCCAGCTCCCCAGCATCTTGGCTTTTACTGTACTCTTCCTAGGGTCTTTGCCAGGTTGATCATGGCAGTTTCAAAAAAAGCTAACAGGGTCATTCCTGAAAATCAGAGCCCTGAAATGATCAAAGCACTTTGCTTTCATGCCTGTATTTATATTAAAGAAAAAATTTATCTGTTTTCCGAGAAAGGTAGCTGGTCCTCAGCTTTCCAAGGCAGGCCTGTTAGGCTCTGTGCAGACAGACACAAGCTTCTTCTGCCATGCCTTCTCAGCAAGCATATTAGCTTGGGCACTGAGCCATGCTAATATAGCTCTGTGGCTCTCAGACAGGGGCTGGCACAAGTTCACTTGGCTTGGAGTACAGGCAGGGTGAGCTCACATCTGTCTACACCTGTCTGTGCTGACAGAGTTAAAAATCAGGGTGGAAAAAGGAATGGGAGAAAACCTAAATGAGCACCTCTGAATACACCTTGCGTTAGCAGCCGGTGTGCTTGAAGTCAGGGGGGTGCTGGGGTGCAACTACACGCACAGCAGGAGATGTTGGGCTGGATCTTGCCTCTGCAAGGAAGAGAGGCTTGGAGCCTGCTTGTTCCACATTGCCCGCTGGAGCTTAGCAGGAACAACAGCTCCTGCTGAGTTTCTACCTGTGGCCCATACACTCATTTCTTCCCAAATAGCAATACAAAATCATAGAAAGGTTTGGGTTGGAAAGGACCTTAAAGATCATCCGGTTCCAACCCCCTGCCATGGGCAGGGACACCTCCCACTAGACCAGGCTGCTCAAGACCCCATCCAGCCTGGCTTTGAAAGCTGCCAGGGAGGGAGCATCCACAGCTTCCCTGGCCAACCCGTATCTTACCATCTTCATCATGAGGAATCTCTTCCTAATGTCTAATCTAAATCTTCCCCTTTCCAGTTTAAAGCTGTTTCCCCTTGTGCCATCACTACTTGCCCTTGTAAAAGTAGCGATACAAAAGGGGTATTGTATTCTGAATACCAGCTACTCCAAGGGATGGGCAACACTGTGTGTTTGTTGCATCCTACAGGAGAGACGGAAACAGCATGCACAAAGGGGGAAACAATAATTCTGGTGAATTAACACTGCTCACAGACGTATCTGGTGCACAGGACTGGTGGATGCAGTTCCTTTAGTCTGCAGGGAAAAGCAAGGCACTGTAAAGCTCAGTGGCATTTCAAAATACTTGTAAAATCTGTGCAGCCCAACCTGAAACTATTATTACCCAGTTAGTCACAGTGCTGCTAATTGCAACAGTCACCTTATACCAGGGAAACTGGGGTAAGGAACTAAGCTCAGGAAAAAAGATCACCTAATTTAGGTCCCCGTTAGTCATTGCAAAACCTGAAATTATGGGACTGACTGCCACAGGACAAGCCAGGTCACCTGGATTAGACATTTAGGCTTCACAGCGGAGAGTGAGTCAAAAAGCCAGTCAGAGCTCCAAGGTGAAGGAAGAGTTGGTGGGATGCAGCTAGTGCTAAATGCTGCACTTGGTTTTCCTCCTTTCCTTTGCCTTCCCAATAGTCCAGCCCTTGCCTCAGGGCATCTCGTGGGCAGTGCTGTCCTTTGGGCTCCTGGCCCCAGAGGAAGAAATATTTACTTAGAAATCAGGAAGAAATTTTTTTTCTGTGAGGGTGGTGAGGCACTGGCACAGGTTACCCAGACAAGTCCTGGGTGCTCCATCCCTGGAGGTGATCAAGACCAGGTTGGGTAAGGCCATGAGCAACCTGACCCAGTGGAAGGTGACTCTGTCTGTGGCGGGAGGGTTGGAACTGGATGATCTTTGAAGTCCCTTCCAACCCAAACCATTCTATGGTTCTTAACTCTAAGATTCCGTGAACAGAGCTGGGTTCACTCTTCTTTAAGGCACAACTGGTGGCACTAGGGTGAGCAGAGCCTGCAGTGCACCTCTGCTGCTTCCCGAGCGTGTGTCTAAATTGCTGTGAAAAAGATGGGAGAAATTTCACTTTCATCGCTGTGTTTCTGTCAGCATTTGTCAGGGTCTTCTGAGCATGCACTTCCAGTGATCTTTCAAGTGATTTGTAGGATTTGGCCTCAATCTAGGTCACAGAAGAGCTTAGGTGGGAGCCTAAGCCTTTCAAGCTGAGCAGAAGGGCTCCTCAGGGATTAGGCAAAGATAGTGGGAAGGCAATGCTCCCTTTGGCACCTTTGGCACCGAGGTGCCTAAATTCTGCCTAAATCCAGAGGCTGCAGAGCATGGATAACACTCTGAGTACCTTTCGAAAGAAGCAGTCAGTACATAAATTGCTTCTCCTGCCCACAGACAACGTGCATTGTTTGGTTCAGTGGCAGAAGGAAGCGGGGTCAGGTGTTTCTTTTGTGCTCAGTGAAATGATATCTGTGTGCCTGAGAAGCTGGAAGGGATATCTGAGGTCAACGAGTTCAGCCCTTCACTGCTGCAGACAAACGTGATGTAATCCCTTTCATTACCTGGGCAAACTCCCATTCTAAAAGTAGTTAGTTCTGCTTGCTTTCCTCTTTTTCTCCACTTGTTTTGCGTTCCTGTTCTCCTGCAGTAAAGTTAGGCCCAACCTTACTTTGATTTTTGGGCCTGTGTTTATTCTGGGCCAATTGTACCTATTGTATTCTTATGTCTAGTCCTAGTCTCCAAGTTTTTTGTATTTCTGGTGAGTGGAAATGGAAGGTAAAGTCCACAAGGAAAGAGTTCAGTATTACTGCATTTGTGCATATAAAGTACTCAGCCCACCAGTGCTTGATTAGGAGATTTTGAGATAAAGGCAAATGATAATGGCATTGGTCACAATACATTTAACTGAACATCTGCGGTAGCCATTAAAAAGAAAGCCCTTCTAGAACAAGAAGAACTTTTATTTTATTAAACAATTTATAATTCAATCTCATGGTTCTTGAAGACACTTATAGCTGAATTATAAAGTAGCTTATTTCACTTAGTGTCACTTTACATTTCACCAGTTGGAAGATCTGCCAAGTGTTTCACAAGGCAGAGCTAAGTCCCCTGGAACCTTCCAACTGCATCTGAAAAACTTGGGCTCTTATGTTCTCCCTTTGTCTTAGCACATTCCAGCTACCAGTGATGTCCCGGGTGCCCAGAGCCACCACCACAATCTGGCATCTTTTTGCTCTTTGTTGCTGTCACATCAGACTGGGGACCAGATTTGAAGCCAGTTTTGTGATGGAGGTAGAACAGAAAAGCAGAGGCTTGGGAGTGAAATGATGAGGGTAGAAAAATGTTCGCTAACTGTGTGCAGGTGACTGTGGTTAAAAGGAAGTGTGAACATTTGCTGGCTTGCCTAGCACAACAGAACACTACGAGAAGCCTTCCCTTGTGATACATTCAAGGCTATTTTATTTTTAATTTCTTTCCAAGTGAAATTTTAAGCTTTTTTTTTGATTAGTTTAACACATTGGTCCCTGGGACATTCTGCTCCGTGCCTGTAAGGCTCTTCTTCTTCCATCCATCCTCAAAGCTTGGGTCTCCCCATCAGCTATAAAATGTAGTATCTTGGATAGGTGTCATCAGCGATGCAGACATTGATTTACAATAGTACAAGACCAGTTGGAATTTGTATATGTGCATAACCAGCACTACACATATTGATTCACAATAACACAAAGCCAATTAGAATTTATATATGAACATGAGGCAGCAGTGTGCCCAGGTAACCGAGAAGACCAATGGCATCCTGGCCTGTATCAGAAATGGTGTGGGCAGCAGGAGTAGGGAAGGAATTGTGTCCCTGTACCCAGCACTGGTGAGGCTGCATCTCAAATGCTGTGTTCAGTTCTGGGCCCCTCACTACAAGAAGGACACTGAGCTGCTGGAGTGTGTCCAGAGAAAAGTAACAAAGGTGGTGAAAGATTTGAAGTTCAAGTGTTATGAGGAATGGCTGAGGGAAATGGGGTTGTTTAGTCTGGAGGAGAGGAGACTGAAGGGAGACCTTATCACTCTCTACAACTGCAGGAAAGGAGGTTGCAGTGAGGTGGGTGTTGGTCTCTTCTCCCAAGTAATAAGAGATGGGACAAGAGGAAATGGCCTCAAGTTGCACCAGGGGAGGTTTAGATTGGATATTAGGTTGTCTTTACTGGAAGAGTGATGAAGCATTGAAACAGGCTGCTCAGGGAAGTGGTGGAGTCACCATTACTGAAAGTGTTAAAATAACATGTAGACGTGGCACTTAAGGACATGGTTTAGTAGACAGGGTGGTGTTGGGCTGACAGTCAGATCTTAGAGGTCTTTTCCAACCTTAATGATTCTATGATTCTAGAATTCTACGCATGGATGATCAGCATTGCATGTATTGATTTACAACAACACAAACCCGATTTGCCGATATATTCGTTCTCCTGAATTGCACACAGCCATTTGGATGTCTCGACTTGTAGTTTGTGTGAGGTAGTTGCCTCTGTAGGCCAAATCTCTAAGTAGTTACATAGGTACATACAGACCCTGAGTGCACTAACAGCCACTGCAAAACCTCGTCCCATCTCCGAGGGTTTGGCTGCTGGTGCTTCAGGCCAGCTCAGGTGCAGTGTGGCTGCCACCTGGGAGCAGGCTGCTGGGAAAGGGGCTGTGTGAGATGAGCTGGGAGAAGCCCCATCAAGGGTTGACTGCTTTGCTTGGGAGCTGCCTTTGCTCCAGTCCTCACCCCGGGTCCTTGCCTGAGTAAAGCTGTAGCTACCTCTGAGCCACATCCCTCGCTGACCCTCTCCTTCCTTGTTTCATCTTGGAGCAGCCTCGTCTCACGCCCAGGCGGGTGCTCCCTGGCCCTGTGCACAGGGTAGTTCCTGTGCATGAGGCCAAGAGACACGCTCTCCTCGCCTGCACCGCGTACGTGGCGCTTTGGGCAGGGGAAACACAGGCACATACTTCTCATGTTCAGCATTAGCAGTACTGGGCCCTGTTCCTCAACAGGCACCTGAGTGCTGTGTTCATGTACCTTTCTATAAAATATTACTTCACTTCATTGCTCGCAGCCTTTTTTCATCACCTCTTCTCTTTCAGACTGATGCCTGGTTTGGGCTGGAAGGCTCTTTTCCTCTCTAACTGGACCATTCAATGGAGTGAGCAGCAGGAGGGACTGAAAGAGAGATACTGTTAGCACTGTTTCCACATTCCTGAAGACTGATCTTTATGCAGCTGAGACTACAAGGGATATCCCTTGAAATAAAGGCCAGCTTATTACCCATCTTCTACAACTCCTGTGGAACTAAATATCCTGAAGTTGAGAGAAACTGCTGCACAAAGCTTCTTTATAGCTCTCAGTGTGCCTTCTTTGCTGGCTCCAGCTGCCCCTACACTCTGTTTTTCCTCAGTCTTTTCTTCAATATTTTTTCCAGTTGACTTAGTTATTACAGTACATGGACCAGACTGAGGAAAATACACTGAAGGTTGGAGCTGGCAGAGCAGGGCAAGCTGCGAGGGAAGTGCTTTTGCCATGCAATGACATCATCTGCACGTTAATTGGTCACATTCCTGTGGATGGGAGGCACTGGCCAGTGTCCTTGGGCTTACTTCCGTGATAGAGAACAGAGACAGTGCCTGTCTCCTGCCAGCCTCTTTCACTGCCAGCCTTCTGGCAGAGCTTAGGACATTTATAAAAACAGTACAGTACTTTATTTAGCCTCTAGTGAGAAAAAGTCACTTCACAGCTCCAGTTTAGGCACAAGGCACTAACAAGCAGATTAAAAAAAAAATCCCCTACATAAAAACATTTCAACTGAATACATGAAAGTTGATTTGTATTCCAGATGACCTCTCAAATCAGGAGATTGAGCTGTGCCTTTTATCACCAGAGAAATGGGTTCAAATCCTGATTAGCCCATAGAGGAAATTCCATTTAATGGTCTAATTTTGGTGGGCTGAAAAGCTGTTCCCTGCCTAGAACCACCACCTATTATGGCATGATTGGCAGTCTGTGTTCAAGACAGAACAGGAACTTCACCTCATCCCTACTCCTATTACTTCATCCTGTCATCAGCTCGCTCTACGTAACCCTGTGTTTCCAAAGAGCCTGAGAAAATGGATAGGGTTTGCAGCATGAACAGAGTCATCACTGCTGTGCCCAGGCAGAGTGGTGCATGCACACAGTTAATAGGGCCTGTGGTGGTGCCAGGAGGAGAAAGGCAATGTGGCAGAGGGGAGCCTGAGAAAATGAGAAGGAAGCCGTTGGAGGGAAGTGTCAGTGGAAGGAGACGGAAAGTAGACGGAAAGTAGACCAGAAGGGGAAAATAAGGAATGAGGATGGACAGGGAAAGGGTGTGTGGATAAGCAAAGGGTGGGATGCAGGTGTACCTGGAGCTGAAGGCAGTAAACCAAAATGAGTGTAAGTCTGTCTAAATGGCAGAAGGAAATGTCAGCTGTGGGAAGGTGCCTCTCTGGGTCACTTCTCTGAATGGTCTTGCTGTGTCTGGTGGTCCTGGATGGCATAGAAATGTCCTTAGTCATCAGCTTTGCTGTTCCATGACAAGAATATCTTATCATGGCAGTTTTCGCAAATCTTCATTCCTCAGAGCACAGAACACTCTGCTCTGCAGTGGAGCAGAGGATTTGTGAGACTAACCAGCAGCCAGCTCAGGCCTCCATCATAGCTTTGCAGAACATGTAGGTTAAGAAAAGAAATGCCCATCTCCAGTGTAATCAGTGTAGTGTTTCCAAGTTGTTCGGTCGTATTTCTCCTACCATTGGGAGAAGCTTGCATAGTGTCCTGCTGGGTGTTCTCTATGGGCAGAGTAAGTGGAGGAATGCAACAGAAACGTGTTCTGAGATAGTAGTGCCCTGTGTCACTGTTCTGTGTGGTGCTGTGAGCAGATACTAAACATCATCACTATAAGGTGGTTGCAGAAGTAGATGAGAACGAGTAGGTAGTGGCTATGAAGGTTAGGGTTGGAAGAGACCTTAAAGATCTCCCAGTTCCAACTCCCCTGCCATGGGCAGGGGCATCTTCCACTGAATCAGGTTGATCATCCAACCTGACCTACAGGGATGGGGCAACCATGCCTTCTCTGGGAAACCTGTTCCAGGGCCTCACCACCCTCACAAGAAACATTTCCTCTTAGCATCTAATCTAAATCTTCCCTCTTCCAGCTTAAGACCATTACCTCTCATCCTACCCCTGGACTCCCTGATAAAGAGCCCCTAATGTTTCAACTTCTTCATACCTGCTCATACCTCAGTGCTACTTGTGTCTGTTAAACTGTTGATGAGAAAAGACCACTTATGTGAATTATTAACTCCAACCTGCATCATTTTCCCAGGTTGTGATAGGGAGCGATTATACGGCAGTTAAGCTGGCTGACCTGGGAGGGGGAGAGCCTGCAGCTGAGGGGGTTGATAAGCAGCTGGAGTGGGTGAAAAGTTTAATTCTTTTCACCCAGCTCAGCTGCCAGCAGAACAGGATGTGTGACTGCAACCTAAGACATAGGAGATAATTATTCTACTCCACTTGGCACCGGTAAGGCCTCAGCTGGAATACAGTGTCCAGTTTTGGGCATTGCTCTATAAGAAAAACGTAGACAAACTGGAGAGAGTCCAGGAGAGAGACACTAGAAATATCAGAGGCATAGAAGGAACAACCTAAGAGGAAATGTTGAAAGGGTTGTTTGTTTAGTCTGGGAACAGCAGAGTCTAAAGAAAAGACATGATAAAAATCTTGCAATATGTTACAATTTATTGTGAAGCACATAGTGATAAATCTTTCCCCATGGCCACTGGGGGACAGAGAAAGAAGGAACCAGCTTCTTTTGCAGCTAATAAAATTTAGATTTGACATTAGGAAAAACTTTCTAGATAAGAGGGTGACGAAGTAAAGGATGTGCCTGGGCCTTGTTAAAATTCATCATAAGGGTGCTTTATATTAATAGTAAGCATCGAAAGAATAGAGATGTTTCTTTTAAAATAATACTTTTGGGCTAACTCCTGGCACTGGACTCCCACACGTTGACAGCATAACCACGTGGATGCAACTTGCAAGAAATAGCTCTTAGACTGCAAGCTCCAGGGCACAAACGCCTTTTTCATGATCAGTGTGTACAAAACCCAGCACCCTGTGACTGATCTCCTCTTGTGGGATCTCCACATATTGTTGCAATACAAATAAGCCATCATGTAACACAAGGATTTGTGTAAAATTCTACAAATGCAGGAACAGCCTTTCTCTTATGATTTCATTTCTGGCTCCACTGTATTTTTTTTTTTCCTTGCAGGTTCGTATCCTATATCTCTAATCCCTTCTTTGTAGATTTGCTGTGTGTGCACAGCTAGAGATATATCCCTGATTGCTGTTAATCCTTTGAGTGTTTTTACATTATACAGCATATGTCCAGTGAAAGTTCCCTTGTACGGATTTAACAGCACTCACTGATCCTCTGGTGACACGAGTGGAAACAGCAAATTGCACCATCGTGTTTCCATCCCAGGATGTTCTCAGGCTGTGAATTGAGTCTTCTCTCATAGCAATCAAAGAACCTCTACTATTTTCAGAGGTTCAGTCTACTGTATTTGCAAACTTAGAAAAGAAACAGAAGGGTTGGTCTAAAGGCAGGATGTGAAGGTAGGAGGTCAGAACACAAAGGTCCCGTACTGGGTCTTTGGACATGCGTGTGACGTCCCAGTGGTCAAAATCTATGGCTGTCGCTGGACAAAATTATTTTGTATGATAGAATATGGATTTTTCTCATGAAATAAACTCTACCAAGGAATATATTTGTTACAGAATGCAGTTTTTAATCTTAACCTGTTTGGATTTTAAGTGTAGCTTTAGGTATGAGTGTTTTGGGTTTTCTGCTGCTTGGTTATTTAAATAATTGCAAAATCTTGTTAGAGGTGTTTTACTTTAAATTCCTGGTAGATATGCTTAACGTTCATTCCACCTTCAGATATTTTATCTATAAATGAACAATAATCAATAAACTTGAAGTCATGGCTGCTGTGGGATACCTCGACTACTTTGAAGATGAGCAGTATTAAGCCTAAATCCCATTTAAAGAATGTATTCACTGGACTAGTAGAGCAATACAAATCAGCATAACAAAATAGCCAGTTAAACTGGGTTTATAGGTGCTTTGCTTTCCACAAAAGCACAGAGCACCCATGGAGTATTAATTACCATATTAATTAATAATGTTTTTTACAGTTTGTTGCAGCAGATAGGTGTCTACAGCCTCTGTTACAATGAACTAAGAAGTGGTCAATCTTGTTTATTAAAATAAACTGGGAAAGGAAACCATCTCTCATTAACCTCCTCAGAGAGGAGAAACAGCAGAACTTCTGGAGATGGTTCGAGCCCACAGCTCTGTGGTCAGCCTTCCGGTCCCTAACTCTTAGTTGTTCTGCTTCAGATTAGGATAATTGTGCACTCTCTGGTCTTGATGTGAAAGCTGCAGCAACATGAAAAGTTTACTGGAACAGAAAGGGAAGACAGGAAAGGCGTGGAGGGAGGAGAGGGGGAACTCATCTACCCTGATTTTAGATATTGAACAATTGGACTTCAAAGACACTGTTAGTCACCCCAGGCTCCATGTACAGTCAGTGGAGAGGAAAGGAGCTCAGGAGAGATATTTGTCTCCTTTCAGGACAGGAAATGCCTGTTTCTCTGCTACCCACATGAGTCGTCTGGGTATCTAACTGCGTGACATGGGAAGTTAGCTGAGATGACCTTGCATGGCCTATTGGTTATGGGACTTTCCTGGTAGGAGAGAGGCTGGACTCTGGCCTCTGCTCCAGGGAGTTCTGATAGAGTTCTGTGCAAGTTACAGGTCACGCAGACCCAAGCAGTACCGAATGCTCAGTCTCCCTTCTTCCCCTTGCCCAGGAGAAAGCGTTACCATAGAGGGTGAGATATTGCTGAGGCAAGCAGGAGATGCATGTTGGATTGTCCTCTTTCAGAGGAGGGAATTCAGTCCATGCACCACATCCTGGAGAGTGCTCTTAGCATCAGGCAACTGCCTAAAATTGGGAACCACCTCCTCTACAGACCCTGCTCTGTCTAGGAGGCAGGAGCAACTACCATTACCTATTGTAAGAAGGAAGACTCTACCATTGAGGTCTTGCCATGACCCAGAAGCCCTGACAGACTGATAGCTTTAGGGAACTTTGGCTGAAGAGAAATTTTAGAGGCCCAGATGGAGTTGGAAGTGAGCTGGGGCCTGACCTTTTCACATTTGTCGGGCCTGAGGCTCTACTTAAGCAGGAGCATGAAACATCAAAGTTAAAAAGTTGCCTCTCCAGTCATCCATACCTGACATCTCAGCAAAAGAAACCTGACATCTCTGTCACAGGGGTATCAAACCAAGCTCTTGATGGCCTTCCTCTGGGTGTCTGACAGCTTTTGGATGATCTGTGGTTGGATTACGGGGATGAGGCACAGGCTGAAGGGCTCTAGGTGACAGCTGCTCCAGGGCACTGGTGTTTCTCCAAAGATTTGCAGCACACCACGGTAAAAGTCTTGTAGGCGGAAGGCTGTGCTGTGGACCAGTGGGAGGGAGAGTGGGAGGAGGAACAACACAGCACATTACAGCCAGAGGAGAGAAGAGGATGCTGCACCAAGGATTATGTAACTTTTGACATGTCCTATATATCACGGTGCAGAACCAGGGAGCAAACACTGTGCCATGCCATGTTAGCAGTACTTACTTCAGACACATTGCAAAAAAACATTGCTGGCTTGTCAGAGGATCTCCAGTTTCATGTCTACTGCATCCTTATGGGACAGCTGCTTAGGTAATGCCTGCTGCTCAGCACCAAGTCGGAGCTGCACACTGCACGTGTGTATGCCCAGACAATGGCAATGAAAGTCTCTCTTATCTCCTACTTCAGCTCCTTGCAGAAGGAGGGAGGTTTACGGAAGGACCCTTCACCTTATTGCAGACCAGCACCCATTACCACCTGGTTTGTATTTAATTACACCTCAAGAATAGGAATCCTCATCATCTGGGAAGCAAAATCCTTTGGCACTGTAACCAGACCAAACCCATCCTTGCTGGCCTCTGATAGCTTTTCCACATTTCACATGGGACCAGGCTCTCAGATGCTTTTAACAAATTTGACCACCTCCCTCCAGTGTCTGACATGGTTTACTTTCCCACTGATATTTTGCTTATTCCAAATGAACTACACACCTTGATTTATTTATCTATTTATTTTTCCAGCAGAGAAATGGGCAAGCGAAAGTGGATCACGTGTAACTTCTGGGAAGAGCGCGGAGGCAGCCAGGCAGTCATTGCAGGGGTTTGGCACCTCGAGCAGGAATGAGCACATGCAGGTAGAATGTTATTCTGCTGCTCCTGCTGAGCACTCAGCAGTTCACTCTCTGCCGAATCCTAAAGGCGAGCAAAAAGCAGCTGGTTAAGGTGGAATCTGAAAATCCGTCATAAGATAAACAGGTTGCAACGTTAAGCACTCTCCAAGGGAAACGCAACGTGCAGCATATGTTCTTAGTTTGGAAGATATTTAAAATAAAAACTTTAATGGACCCTTTACTGGCTTATGCTAGTGGAGCTGTTAATTAATTAAATAACTCTGTGTGAATGGTATCCATTGGGAAAGAGCTTCACAGCTTCCAGATGCCAGTTATTGGCCCCATTACGGGCCTAAGACTATTACAGTAAATCATTACATGCTCCAAGATGAACTGGCACACAATTGCTGGGAAGGATGGAGCTGTTCTCACTTGTGCCATTTTGTGCCAGTTTTTATCTAGTGAGATTAATTAGTAGTTTTAGAAGTGCAAGTCAGAGCTATAAAATATTAAAGGATATTCCATCAATGGAGAGGAGACACGCTTAAGCAGGGCTTTTAAAACTTTTGGATGTTGACGGATAGATAGGAGTTGAAAGAGATAATGAGCAACCTCTGATTTTGTTTATTTTATTTTAAAAAAGGTCAGATTTATAGCCAGCGGGGCTGCATGAAGTCTCCTTTGTGTGCTGTGGGGATACTCAAAGGAGGACATTAAAGTTTATCACTGAAGTTCAGGTGCCCAGTAAGCAAACAGTGTGTCAGGCCAAACCCAATCATTTAAGGTAGTTATTACAAATACAAAATCAACCAGAAAGCATTAAATAACCTTTTAGCCTGAATCCCCTGCTGGGAGAGGAACATTTCCTGACATTGGATGGCAGCCTAGAATCTATGATCTGGCCTAGAAATGGCTTCTTTTTTTCCTTTTTTTTTAATTAATAAGCTATAAATTTTGCGCCCAAACGGCCACTATGGACCTTTCTGTCTTTTTAGGCTGTGAATGAGAAAACCACCGAGTCACCTACATCATCTCTTGCCCAGACAGACCATCCTTTGAAAGTCTTCTTCTCTGCTTCCCTGTTTTGAGCCCAAAAGCTGAGCACTGAAGAGGCTCTCCAGGGACTGTTTATACAGTTTACCCAATAATTAGTTTTCAGAGACGTTAATTCATGGGAAGACACTTCCTCTGAGAAATTAGTCCACAGCTGAAAGCCCTCCCACAGCTGGATGAGGCAGGCTGAGCACACGGGCCCCGAGATTTTATAGTCTGTCAGTCAGAGTTTGGGAGGAACAGTGCCAAGGGGATCTCTGCCACCATCCTCTTGCTCTAAGCCATGTTCTGGACCATGCACAGACTCTGTCTGAGCACAGTAGTTCAAGCGAAGCCCAGGGTGCTCCAGGGAGCCTCAGTGGGGCCTTTGCTGATGCTGATAACCAGCCATAGCCCTCCCACGCAGCCCTGCCGGGGCAGACCGAGAGATGCCATTGCTGATACACCTCTGCTGCTTACCACAACAACCTGTTTGCCCAGGAGGACGGATGAGATCTCCCACGGCTCAGTGGGAAAGCCTCCCAGACTGCTCCAGCATGAAGAACCTTCACATATGCCGCCAGTATGTGTAGGAAGAAGTGCTGCAAGTGAAATGCAGCTCTGCTGCTTGGCCACGCGTATCCAGGTCAGTCCAACTGCTTGGTGGAGAACATCCCTTTTCTACACAATAGTGTATTGGACACAGTGTAGACCATCCATCCAATAACTCTTCACCCTGGGTAGAAAAATTAGGTTGTTGGTTGTGAAGAGTCACAAGAGAATTGGTATCTCAGGAGAACCAACCTCATCTCGCTGCTTTTCCTAAAGCAAAGGTAAGGTCACAGTCAAAACCCACATTCAGATGGATTCTACTGGGACTTACTGTATGAGAAATGCATGAGTAAGATTTTGCTGACTAACTCCCAGTAAAAGGAAATAAATTCATTTATTATACGAGCATGACAAATTGAGGCACCGGTCTTGCAAGTCGGGCTGCGTGAGCAGATCTCTGTGTCCAAAGGGCTCTGACAAGGCCCAATAAGGCTGAAAACTGGGTGGTGTAGTTGCCAGACCAGCTATGAAGCTGGCTCGTTAGCAAAAGCTTGGAAAGTTTGTGTTTGTATTTTTCTGATGCACCTGAAATTTGGGTGGGAGCCGTGAGACCTACGGCACCTTAGCTGAAGCACAAGGACAGATGGCTGCTTTGTCAGGAAGGCAGCCTTCCCCCCTGCGTGTGCTGGTAAGAAAGCACTGCCTTTTCTGTTTTAAATGAGAACAAATTGCTTTTAGGACGTTGTATCTGACAAGGGGGAGTGTCACTGTGTGTCCAACACTAACAAAAAAATGAGCTGAGACAAGAGCGGCCCAGTGCTTTTCTCCCATTCCCTGGCTGCAACCACAAAAGATTTCTCTTGGCTCGTGTGAGAGTAGAAGGGAATGCAATCACCAAGCAGAGAATGTTGTTTCTACTTGATAGTTTCATGTTATGTAGGTAGAGGTTGTGCTTTTCTACTGAGCATACTTTTCTGCTCTATGGAGTCTTAGACTGGCCCATCCTTGCAGCAGAGAAAATGAAACTGAGACAGGAAAAATGCAGTTACTTTTTTTCCGTGACACAGGTTATTATATTTTTTGGGGTGTTTTTCTGAGTGGCATATTTATACCAAAAAAGACCAGTGTGGTGTTAAGCCATCAACATGATGACTGGTGTGTTGAATGGGAAAGGCTTACAAGTGTCTAGGGCATGAAGAGCACAGGGGACTGGAAAGAGATGTTTAGATCATGGATTTTGATTCAGAACAAGGTGGAAGTGAGCGCAATTCATCACAGATTGATAACGGGACACTGGCCTCTGTGCAGTGAGCCTGAGGGTACAGCTACAGCTTCTGAGTTGCACTGTGAGATGATAGTGACAGTCAGCACGGTCTGCATTGCCTCTCCAGCCATCACCAACCAGCTCTATGTGTGTACTTCCTTTCCTAGCCACCACACGAATTTTTTTATGCGCCATGTTTGGAGTATTTGGGGAGAGAAGTAGAAGAAAGGAAAGCAGCCATATATGATGAGAGGGTAAAGGTGTTTTGCTAACAAGATGTTTACTTTTTCTTTGTGGGGTTGGAACATATATTTTTCTCTGTTTAAACACCAGGAACTGCAGCATCACCTCTGCTCAACCCAAGTAACAAGTGATAGGATGAGAGGAAACGGCCTCAAGTTGTGTCAAGGGAGGTTTAGATTGGGTATTAGGAAAAATTTATTTACTGAAAGAGTGGTGAAGCATTGGAACAGGCTGCCCGGGAAAGTGATGGAGTCACCATCCCTGGAGGAGTTAAAAAACCATGTAGATGTGGCATTTAGGGATTTGGTTTAGTAGGCACGGTGGTATTGGGATGGTTGGACTTGATGATCTTAGAGGTCTTTTCCAGACTTAGTATTTCTTTGATTATATGAATTCAGAGGGGTAGAAAAAAGAATTTAAAGGCCTAAAAATAAAAATGCACAAATCTTTCTATAAAATCTATGCCTGTACAGTCAATGGTGGGTTTTTGACTTTCCAGCTGGAGGAATAATGGACTACTGTTAGAAACCTGGTTCAGTTACAGCTGGAGAAAAGCTTTAGGTATAGATGCAAAGTCCAGTCGGACTTCCCTGGAACCATTCATGCATTAAACATACGCACGAGCCTTTCTAGAAATAGGGAATATAAATGAGACTACCAAAATAGTTAACCAGAAATACTTTCTGTACAGTGGAATAGGAAAATTTACAAGCGGTGTGCACACAGGAGCTCTTAAGAATCGATAAAATCTAGGCCACATTGTTAAAGGACAAGGCATTGTTGCTTATGTACGAGAGGGTGTTTCCAGCTACCCATAGCACAGACTGGAGTGTAGTTTGCATTCGTTACGTTAATTAAGCAATTTACTGGAATTTAGCATGTGGTGGATTGGCAGGAGGCAGCTTTAACTTGGGTTGTGTGGCTGCGATCCTTTCACTGCGCTGACAGCCCTGAGCCGTGGCAGCAGCGCAGCACGCTCGGTAATGCCTTTCTGATGGTGGCTTCTGTGCAAAGTCAAACTTGAACAATGCCATTAGGGCCTGACAGAGACAATTGATAAAACCCAACGAGATCTATGTTAGTTAAGCAGTCTGTTCTGGGAAAGATATCCAAAGTTGGGCAAGAAGTAACAAGTTATGATTCAAGGAGTAGCTTCTCCGGACTAGTAAGACTTCTTCTATTAGTTATTAGCTTCACATTATTTAATATATATTTCATATATATTCAGATGGGAAATATTTCTATTTTCATTGGCTGTATCTGTTTCTTCACATTGTTCCAAGTTTGTTATTCTTGATAGGTTTATTATTTAGCTTATGCCGTAGTCATCAGCATTTAAAACTATAGGTTGCTCTGGAGTTACCATGCCCTGTGCTTGTGAACGCCGGCTACGCAGACTGCCAGCAAATAAGCAATGTTGTGACTTGAGCTGGTGGTCAGAGATGAACATGAACCCAGCCTGCAGCACTATCAGAACCATTTTGTGGCTGAAGTTCAGCTGCTTCTTTTTTGCAAAGCTGTACTATACTCAAGCCTTTTAGACTTGTGTTCGCTAAATCATCTTAAACCAAATCTTTAGGCTTTGCTGTTCCAGGGCAGAAGTTTTGGCAAGCTGCATTCTCAACTATCTTCTCCTACATTTCTTCTCATGCATTAAAAATGGATACTTGAACAAGGCCATCAGCTGTAGGTCTACAGAAAGGCAACTCCTTATTCAGGAGTACTTAAGGCTTTTGCACATTTGCATAGGATTGGGGGGAGTTGATTCTTTGTATCAAGACTACTCTCTGACCTCTCTTTTCTTGGGTATTCACAGTCTAATGTCACCCTACCCAGGATTATTACAGGCTTTTGTGTATCAAAACAAATGAACTAGTGAGAAGGAGACCTGTGGGGCAAGTCCAAAATGAGATGAGGCTCCAGTCTCTACTTGTATTTATGCTGGCTTACAGAGAGATGCTTTTGGCAAGGGGAGATTCGCTGCTCTGAGCTTGGGCCCACGGCTGAAGACAGGGAGGAAACCTGGGATGGGAGACTACAGCATAAGAAAATGCACCTTGCATTCAGTTCTCTTTAAAAGGTGCTGGAGCTAAAGGGCTTTCTCCATTCCCTTTGAATGTTCTGTTCCATATTGTTATGGCTTTGCAAGATGAAATGCCTCTGTCCTGCCTGTGTGTTGCTGTTGTTCACATGAATCCTAGAGGCAGCTAAAAGTATCTTTCAGTCTGGGGACAAATTAACATTTTAATTTTAGAATATCCTACCCCGTAATTACACTGAATGTTTTTTAGGTCTGAAAACCTACCTGCTTCCCCAAAATAATGTTTTTGGCTTCAAATAAAAGGCAGGGCAACAATGACACTGAAATCCTCCAGAGCAGAGATCAGCCAGTCACTAATTCTAATTACTGGAAACTCAGCACATTTTGAACGTTTACAGTGGTATTTTGTGATTTCATATCCGAGCAGAAAGCATTTTCCTTTATTTTCCTAGAAATTAGACATTGTTCCTGGAGAAACAGGTTGTAGGATCAAAAGATCCAGAAAATCAGCCTCATTTTTCTGTGTCTGCATGTTTCCATCTTTGGGCTCTAAGTCAGCTGTGCTGTATATGTAAAACTACAAATTTCGAAGGAATAGTTCAAAGTTTTGCTCTTGGCTCTTGATGCTGCAGAATTCTGGTCTCTTTATATCCAGTGCTCTGCCTGCACTGTCTTCTTGTACTCCTTCCTACTTCTCCCATTGCTCATGGTATCTTTGATCAATCCATGAGTAGAACAAGATTGCTGTGTAACGTGCAGTCCAAACTGGAGTGTGGCTTCAGTCTGGAAAATAAACCCAGAGACTGTGTCCCTTCCTTGCCTTTCACCTCTTGGGTCTCCTGTGGGTAGGAGACCACACACACAATACCACTTACCAGAAAAGGAAGTATTGGGAAATTTTGTTTCCTGGAAGAGATATGAATAGTGGCAATAAAACCCAAATATGAAAAGAAAAGCCTGTTTTGAAATCTCAACACTCTTGTTATGCTGCTCTGAGTTGTTAACACGCAGTTCATGGCCAATACTACCAGGGATGGGTAAAATGTTGCCAGCACTAGGAGCTACAACCTCTGTTCTTCATTCAGAGCAGCAAAACCACTTGAGTTTCTTTACAAAACAAAAGTGACTTCAACGCAAAACACAGGCATGTGATCCCGGCAAAGCAGAGCCATGTGTAGAGCTGAGGAATTTGATGAATCCGAGAGAAAGGGATTTACTTGGTGGTTTCTGCATTCCGGGACAGTGGTCAGGAGTCACTGCCACCACATTCGAGCATTGTGCTCTACGGGAGAGGAGCCTGCTCTCCCCATGCCTGGAGGAGCATCCCTCGAGGAGCCATGGTGGGCTTCCCAGCAGGCGCCTCCAGGGGAAACCTTCCTGTGGGCTGTGCTGCTGGAGGTCGGTCCCTGGGGTGACTTACTGACGTCAGTGTGAGCTGACCTGCAGCCAGCAAGGACCTGAGAAATGTTGCAAAGTCCCCTTTCCACCACTTAGAAAGTCTGATTTGCTACTGTGGCCAACATGATGAAAATCAGGCGCGTTAGGATTTACCTTCTGAGTCAGGGTGAATCTCAGTCCTCTGCCATGGCAGGAGTTGAAACTCTCCTGAGCATTTAGCAGCCAGCAGTGCCTTTGGGAGGCCAAGCAGCAGATCACGGGCACACTCTGGCAGGCACCAGGCAGCTGAGCCCTGCCTGCCTCCAGCTAGCGCTGAGTGCTATTTTATTTACCCACACCTGTGGGAGCGAAGAAGAAAGTTCAGCCGGTTGTCAGGATGCTTGTGGCATCCCATGGGACACATCCACAAAAACGATGACTGTGCTAGCAAAAATTTTTGTGCATCTACTTGGAGGGTCAGGGGTGTTTAAATTTTAATCTTTAGCCAAGGACTTCAGGCCTAATGCGCTCAGAGCGCTTATGCAGGCCGTGTCGGTCAATGGGAAGCGTTGCGTAGTGTCAACCTGCAAGGTTTGTTGTGAACAGGATTGCAGAATAATCCTATTTTGAATGCCTCCATGGATTTTAAAGACTGTGAGCCCCTTCCTTTAACTGCATGGCCTATTCAAATACCTGGCTTTACTAGCTCCTGCACCTTCAGTGCCTATGCAACTGGTTTATATAATTTGCTTGAGTTATTAATACATTTTACTAATAACATAGTTTTCTTTCTGATGGATGAAAATACAAGCACTGGAATAATGTGACATTACTGTTGGAAAACAGACAGGCTGAGAGAGTTATGATTCTTCAGCCTAGAGAAAAGAAGGTTCCACTGAGACCTTATAGCAGCCTTCCAGTACTTAAAGGGGGTTTATGGGAAAGCTGGGCAGAGGCTCTTTATCAGGGAATGCAGGGACAGGACAAGGGGGAATGGTTTTAAGCTGAAAGAGGGGAGATATAGATTAGATATTAAGAAGAAAATTTTTTCCTGTGAGGGTGGTGAGGCACTGGCAGAGGCTGCTCAGGGAAGTGGATGCCCCATCCCTAGAGGTGTTCCAGAATAGGCTGGATGGAGCTTTGAGCAACCTTATCAAGTGGAAAGTATCCCTGCCAGTGGCAGGGGGCTAGAACTGGATGATCTTTAATATCCCTTCCAATCCAAAACATTCTATGATTCTATGATTTTCTAAAGCTATTCATTGCATGGTCCAAAGACAGCATATTTGTTACACAACTGTGGGATAATGCATGAAGTTGGGCACTTCTGTGCAAAAGGGTTCTTCATTGAACCTGGTGGATACACAGCGCTGGGGACTGGAGGTTAGCTGGGGCACAGAGCCGGTGTTACCAATATGCTGACTGAGTCTGGAGGATGGGTTTGCAGTTGGCTGTCTCTCCATTCAAAGGGCAAGGATTCACTATTTCATTTTAAGTGTCATCATACTGGATATACAGAGAATTGTTAAAGCTGGAAAGTACAGCTCAAACGTGCCCCAGATGACAATGCCCAGCACCATCTACCAATGCACACAGTGTCCCTCATGGTCATGAAAGGCAAATGTGCAGTACTACCTTTCACAGTCTGGAGGAGGAGGCTGGGAGTCTGTGGACACGTTGGGCTGGAGGCAGGTTTGAGCAGAGCTTTCGAGATGTACTTTAGAGACAGCACTGTCCACCATAGAATGTTCTTCTCTCTATAGGACTATGCAGATACTCCAAGTCAAAAATCCTGGGCAATATGGACAGTTGGTAAGGGAGATATGGGGTCTGTTCCTGGACCTTCAAGGCCCTGATGTCTATCTGCCACTGCCAGGAACCTCACAGACTTGCTTGGCCTCTTTCTGTAGCAACTTCCTAAAAATATTGTCCTTCTTATTACTCAGAACCAAGATTTCTTCTTTCATCTCTCCCCAGAAGCTAGGAGGCCTTTAGCAGTAGCCCAGTTAGACACATGAGAAACAAGCTTGGCGAATGGTTTAAACTAAAAACTATAGTGGTTGTGCCAGCTCCTGCAGTACAAGAACGCCAAGATCCAGAATGTGGCTGTTCACCAGCACTTGGCAAGGCAGTGACAGCTTGTCTCTGCTGTCCTTGAGCACTGAGGCCCACACAGGTACACGGACCAGTTGGCTGGGGCAGGATGCAAAGCACTGTGGAAAAGCAGAGGGAAAACTGTCAAACTTTTCCCAAGGAAAGTCACAACCACGTTTCTTCAAAATCACCTGCTCCAACGTGGCACTACTCCTGATTGCAAATAGAATGAAGTCTCCAAAGCTATTTACCAGTAAGACCGATGTGTCTCATGGGTTCAGTCCTCTGTACTTGGGTATCCCAGTCTGCACTGGTGCTTGAGAGCATATACATAAATGCTGAGCTAAGGAGAAAACTATGACTCTATGATTCTACAAAAATTATCCGCTTCCAGTAAAGCGCAGCCCTGACACAGAAAGCTGTGGGAGTGCTTTTGGAGTGAAGTGCTGACTGTTGGGAAGGTGCCTAGAGCTGGAGGAAAAAAAAAAAACATTTAAAAAAGGAAGTCTGCTTTTACCTTTAATTCCTCCTGGGCCCAGAGGAGCAGGGTTTTCTATTTTCATTATAAATAAGCTATATAGCATCTGCATAGTGGAATACATCACCAGTTTCATCCCGTGGTGGGAAGAACCTGCAGGCTGACCATGTCCAACTTTATATCTGAAAGCACTACCACGCTTGACGTGTTGGTCAACAGCTCCAGAATCCTTCTGTTGCACTACACTTCATGCATAGCTCACTGCCATTCTGCTGTCTTCTTTCACACCCAGGGATGACCAGACCTTTAATTTCAGAGACTGCAGCAGGGTATCAGAGTTTTCTATCCAGAAGATGATGCAGATGCGTGATGTGGTTTGGCTTTCTCCTGAGGTGGGTATTGTTTGGTACAAGGTTTGTTGATCACAAAATGATCACACTCTGTCCCAGTGTGATATTTGTATGTCAAAAATATATTTGAATAAAGGATTTCAAGAGAAGCCATGGAAAGTAACTACAATGTCCTGCTCTTCTTCAGGATACGGTCCAACCTTATGTCCAGCAGCCATCAAAATGGAATTGTCTTCTGCCTTTGCCCGTTATTTTCCAGCAAAAATACAACTGCAGGTATGTTTCCACATGAGAACCTTTATCTCCTGTATTTCCAGACTCTATGGAAAATTAAGTGGCTGGAATCGGTTATGTAAGAAAAAGGGAATTGAATTTTATGTGTAAGGACAAACTTAAACAAAACACACTGTTATTTGTATTTTATTAATTTATTACAAAAGCCTAGGAGTACAAAGAACTTTTTGATGAATATAAAATGGCATTTTCTTTCCAGATGTTCATACAAATACCCATTTATTTAAAAATACCTATAAACCATGAAAAATACCTTAATTTGGTCTTGCTCAAAAGCTCTCTCATTATGCAATGAACGGGTAAAGAACAGTGAACTAGTTCCACTTTATTTCAATATTGCTGCTTTAATTCGATGTTGCATATGAAAAACAATTCTAAGGAATGTGAAGAGTTCCTATTCCTACAAAAGCCTTAATACTAGAACAATGAGCTGAAGAACAATGACTCAGACATGAAAGCATTTTTATTTCTAAGAAATACTTGGTTAAATGAAGAGTTTAGGAATACATGCATTCTGCCCTTAGTGATATGTGGTGGCACTTATCATTTGCAGGTCAGATTTCCAGCCTGTTAACCCCCAAAGCACTTCCTCCCTGGGAAACTGAGCTGCAGCAGCACAGCTCACTCCAGGTTAGACAGCAAGTGGGCTGGAGACTGGGCAGTACTTAGGTGTGGGTGAAAGAGGAGAAATTGGGTTTAATATTATATATTAAATGTAACACCATCTTAAGCACACTGTTCTTGGCTGGTAAGGAGTGCATTCTCCACTAACTATGCTTTCCATGTAGTTTTAATAGAGAAAATTCTCCATTAAAAAATGGTAAAATACATTTTTAATATCCACAGTTAATTAAGGTACAGAGAAAATTGCTGCCTCCCAGGTTCTGTATCACTGCATCTTTCTTAAGACTTGTATCCTAAAGGTTTGTTTTTCCAAATGGTGTAACTTTGGCAGAGGATAAGGCCAGTGCACTCCCAGACTGCATATTGCCTATCCCTTCTGCAAACTTACAGGGACAGGCAGATGCTCGGCATCTCGGAAAGCCAGGCTCACTGTACACCTCAAACAAATGTGTGGAGCATGAATATTACAATTACCAGAGAATGTAAAAAAATCTGTCTGCATTCAAAGTAAAAATAAAACTGGGAAACTCCAAAATTTCCTGAGGTGCTCCTTTTGATGAATAAGAACTTTGGCTTTGTTTCAATTTAGGCATTTCTTATATAGTACAATGCAAAATATAAACTACATTGTGAATAATATAAACGCATTTTTCCCCAGATGGGAATGCCGGAATATTTCCATTGTTTTTTTTTCTTAAACATATTTTTTAGCAAGTATGATTTTATGAAGCCATTAATCTTCAGTGGAGCTGTATTCTTCAATAGAGAGGGGATTGTTGGGTTTTTTTTGTAGTAGAAATTATGTAGTCCTGTGATTTTCAGTTAAAAACTCCACAGTTCTAATTGAATCTTCCCAGTTTTTTACAAAAAATCAAGTATGCTCTTTACAACAATTCCCAGTGGAAGCACCCACTCACGTTAAACCATCTAACTTTGGTCCAGTCTAGGCTGAATTGTTAAGCTGTGTGTTTTTCATGTATTTGTGTAGTTACGCAAGTTCTGAAATAAAATAAGCATTGGTGCTGATGGAAGAGAAAGTATCAATGAAACATCGGTCTATAAAATCATCACCTCTGCAGAGATGTTGAAAAGGCAAACGTCGCTTACGTGTCACAGTAAGAGAACTGACGGTTTGAAGAAGCGATCAGATGGAAGGTTTAAAATGAGAGGGGAAATAAAAGGATGTTTTCCTAAAGAAAGAATAATTAAACTGAATTCACTGTGAAAAGACAGGGTGGAAAGCAGGAGGTCAGTTAAAAATGGATTGGATGAACTAACAGATGATAGGTCCAGTCAACGGCCATCACACCCTGGTCTGCCCACAGGCTCTGGTCAGGAGGTCCCCAGGCCCCAGGCTGCAGAAGGCTGAGCCTGTGAGAGACCTGCTTTTCCTCACACCCTTCCCAAAACCTTTTACCGGCTGCTGCTAGAGGCAGGACACTCAGCATCTTTGCAAAAATCCAGCCAAAGACATGCCAAATTCTCTAAACAACAGTATAGACACACACTCCTAGCTCTACGTACAGAAGTCTGTGTATGAACGCCTAACTACGCACAGCTGGGAATACATTCAGCTTGAAACAGCCGTCCTTCAAAGTCAGGAAATTAAAAACTAAGTGTCTCACAACAGAGTTTTTAGGCATCTTCCTCAAAAAGATACTGTGCTAGATACTTCTTCTTAATATGCATTTTTGTTAATAATCTGTTCAATCTAAACTGTAAAACGTGCTGTGCAACATGACTGAACGAATATTGCTGTGAGAAATATTTTCTCCACGTTTGAGTAATTTAAATTTGTAAGCTAATGTAAGTTTTTGTATTAAATAATGTACTGTGTGCAATTTTCTTTCTTGTAAAGCACTTTGAAGCTTTCAAAGGGCCCTCTCAGTTAATAAATAATATGGTATTCTTTGCCAGAACTGTAGGGCATTTCCCATAAGTTCTGAATCTTCTCTGCCAGAACTGCAACATGTTGCATGCCAAATCCTGCACACGAATGTTCTACATGTGGCAAATACATATTGGTTAAGACCAGAGGCATGGCATTCCTGGATTTCTTAGAGAGACTGAGGGAAGAGAAAGAAGTGGGAGGGAATAATGAGGGAGGGCAGAGAAAAATAAAAAGTCTGTGCATACATCTGAAAGAAACCCCATGAAAAAACAACCCCCCACACCCAAAACAACCCCTAACCTACACTTCATTATTTTCAAAGACCAAACCGTTTTCTGCACAACCTCACAGGTACCCAAGTGCAGGGTCTTTAGTTTTCCTTCAGTTATGGAAATCAGGGCTCCATTTCTGGGATAGCTGTAGATTCTTCAAACCCAGATGTCTGTATAGGTTCAAACACCTGCAATCCTTGCTTCTCCAAGCACACGCTAACATCAACAGAGGGGCTGTGAGCCTGAAGCATTACCAGGTCAGGATTACCACTATTTAACAAGCTGTGAAAATGAATCCTCTGCTTCAGGCAAAGTTGTGAATGCATTTTGTGTGCCCTAGGCTACTGGGAATAAACTAAGACCAATATTTATAAAGAGTGCACACTCGACTTTTTGCACATTGTCCTCCCCCACAGACAACTTGGCTTCTATTTCTGTAGTTTAGAAGAGGAGGAGTGAAAAGCACCAAGACCCAGAGATGAAGTCAGTGCCTTTGGCCAGATACCACATAAGTTGGAATACTGAAGGATACTAGGACTTTAAAATGTCTTTGGTTTTAATTTTCTCTTTATGCATTAATCACAAACAAGTAATTTCAACATTCCTCACTAGTTTGCACTGAACATCTACAGTCATTCAAGTATTTTACCATTTCTTGTCCTTAGCTAAATTTTAAGAAAACGGTGACAAAAATTCTTAATTGCCCAGCAACAATCAACTAGTTTAAAAGGTACTAAAATCTGCCTAGTCCTAGTCAGGCCTTCAGCACCAGGATTTGCAACACATTTAAAAAAGAAACTGAAGCTAAAACTGAACTCCACATTCTGCAACAGTAAATGAACGTTTTACTACATGGTTTTTCTTGAGGTGGCAAGAAACGACTGTAAAACCTGTGCTGTTGCCAGAATTACATTGCTTAGAGAAAAATATCCTGTGGGTGACCATTTGTTGCCACGATTTACACAAGTAAGGTCTGTAGTCTGTATCAGTTTCATGCTGAAGTTTTAAAGGAAAAGGGCTCTCTGCAGAGTTTGTAGATTTCTGCATAAGTGTCTGTGTGGTTGCAAAGAGGGCCAAGTGATGCTCTCTCACAAGCTTTTCAAGGAAGTTAGCACATTTCTTCAGATTCATCTCCTGCAAGTTACGGCTTTCTCCTCCATTGCTTCTGTCTATCCAATAAAAAGCTGAGATGCTATCTAAAATCAAAAGGCAGAGAGATGGGTGAGTGCAGAACATGTTTTCTAAAGAGTAGAGAGTGAGGAGCAGCTGAGTGCTACTACTGCAGTTCACTAGGAAAAGCCTTCCCAGGCATTGCTTTATCATTTCTTCTGTCCTTTGTGCCAACCTGTTCTCAAGAATGGTAACCAGACGAAGCATATCAAAATGGTAGTCTGTATCGATGAACATGACTTTTACTTCCAGTCCTCCTCCTGACTTCGGAATGATGCAGCGGGCTACTAGGTGATAAAGCATTTCTGTTTTTCCTGTTCCTTCTGGACCATGGAATTCAACAACATCTCCTGTTCAAAAACAAAGCAGCAAATTGAGTTGTCAGGTAAGAGTATTTATAGCTCAGAGTTTTCAGTGTTTACTCACTATTCCACTAACTGGAAGTTGCATTTTAGAAAGGCAAAAAATTGTTTAAATCCTGGTTACCATCTATCAAGAGAAATCTCAATTTTCAAGAAAGGCCTCTATAGCATCTAGGACACTGACACCAATAAAGGGCTGGCAACTGCATTTCATCCATCATTGCAGGAAGATGGAGGCTGAAAAGGAAGCTGCTAGAAAAAAGTGGCTAAGAAATCATCTATTTACACTCTGCACAAAAGTGAGATATAAGTAAAAAAGCAGTGGACAAGCAAAAAAAAAAAAGTTGATATATCAAAGGTCCAAATCATGCTGGCACATCTATTTTTATAGCACAGAGTGTCCTTCAGCATTTCATGTCTGCTGTAGTCTTGTTCAATATCTGCATGTGTCACAAGATACCAACAGGAATCCATGAGTGGTGAAGAGAATGCCAGTACATTTATTCAGTGCTTATATTCTTCTGTTGTGCTCACAATATGAAATTGCTGCTTTTGACAAGGGCAATTCGCAGATTCCTTGAACTCCAGGCAACGACTCTATGGTTTGAAGCGAAGGATCTCTGTTCATAAATGGACTCAGCCTAACTGCCTGATCCATTGAGTCAATAAAATACTTATCACATGAACTTAAAATGTTAATTAAAACAAAGCATTATCTTTTACTAGGAAACCAGTTGTTTTGTTGGATGTGAATGCAAGATACCCTAAAGAATTTTTAAAAGTCTTCTTATGTCTGATATCGGAGCAAGACTCCAAAAAAAGTTAATTTATTAGTTGCTCTAATTTAGGAAACTGAATATTTTATTTATGACGTTTTGGATTTTAGGGAGAAGGAAAAAGACACACAGTAAGAAGAATCACACAACTGTAATTGGAGGAAGGTGAGAGACTTCTATAGCTTTGGCAAGCGCAAATGACATAACAGCTTTTCATAGGAGGCATGCTAGAGTAGAGAATTAATTGTAACTTTACTTAAACATGTTTGCACCTGCCTGAGTTAACAGGGTTTTTCAAGTCATTACTCAACTTCCAGAGGATGTCCTTCTTGATAAGTACACATAATGTCAAGATGCAGCTCAGGATGAGGGGCTGAGGGTGGTGGGGAAGAAACTAAGCTCTTACTTCACCCATTGCAAGCACTGAAAGCAATTTACACCTGATGTGACAATTCTACCCATTTCTGTGACACTCAGGCTGCCTGTCTTTCCATAATGAAATTCCCTGCTGCTCCACAACTGCATTTTCACTTTCCTGAATTTCTGATACTTTGAAATTTATTAAAAAGCTTGATTGCCTCTCAGACCCTTACTTATCTGTTCTGAATGGCTCTGACTGTACTTCCTACGACAGAAATCTTCATTTTCTCTTCCTGTTCAAAGGCCGCAACGTCCAATTCTGCCACTTGCAGCCAGCAGCTGCTCTACTGTTGCACCGACTGTACCAGGGACATAACCACACCCTGATGGATTAAGATACCAGCTTGGACAAACTTCTAAATGTGCTGGGTAGGTCATTCCCTCATATTTCAAGCCTATTGAAATATTTTAGAACAGTTGCGTAAGGCGTATCTTGTTAAGGAACAAAGTGTACCTTCGGTCTGCCACTGGCATCGGCACAAGAGTTCTGCCACTCTGACTGGCATTTCCGAATTCAGACCAACACCTGAATTGTGCCAATATGACCGGTTTAATAAAAACCAGCAACTCTATATGGCAAATACAGAATTTGTGGGCAAATCTGAGTTTCTGTTTGGCAGGGATTCAAAAAAATTGAAATAAATGCTTAACTTTATCCATTCGAAGACATTTTATTGGGATGTCTTTGTAGTAACTCCTATAAAACTTTACATAAGGGGTGCTGTAATGCACAAAATCACATTGGATGAGCTTCTGTTGGTAGAATTAAGAAATTAAAGCTAAAATTCTATGTTGAATGAAAAATCATTCTAAGAGGAGTTTCTGTGGTGGTGGTTTATAAATTTTGACAGCAAGAAAGCAACACACCCTTCAAAGCTTGTTCAATATTGCTAAACAAGATATACACCCGGGCTGTAGTTTGGCAAAAACACTGAAGTTACTGAGAAAAGAGTAACAGTTTGGACTGCAAGAAAACCTCAAGAAAGCGGGGGATTTCTGTGCCTTCATGATTATCAAAGAGGCTGCCCACAAAAAGAACGGGTGCAAACCAGGTGCCATTTATAGCAACATCTACACATGTAGGGTTTCATTAAATTAGCAACCAGGCTGTTACAGTAAGATAAGAAGGGAAATTCATCCTTCTGGATCAGAGTGGACAAAACATGACGCAGCAGAGGAAGAAACATGGCCAGCGATGTTTTCAGGAAGCCTTTGACACCCTCACAAGAGGTCACAGAAGAAACTTAGATCAAAATTACCATCATCCATTCCTATCAAAACACTTTGAAAGGAGAGCAAAGAGATCCTGTTATGGGATGGACACAGTCCGAAAGGCAAAGTGGGAGCAGATACTTTAGCATGAAAGAAAGTTAATGAGAAATTTTCCTATTAGAATTGGTGTTGCCGAGTGTTAAAAATAGCAACAGATGAATGTTCCATTAGCTTGGGAAAACATGTAGAAGACAAACTAACTGGGTTAATAAAGCCTTAAGACTGTGAAGATTTAACAGATCAAGATGGATGAGCAGAATGACTTCATAGGAAATTCAAGAAGCCTGTTTTAAGGACAACACATTGCTTGGCTCACAATAGCTTGAACCATCCCACTACGGGCAGACTAACGAATACAGTAGTCCACTGCTCTGCCATGGCATGCATGAGAAGGGAAATGATGTTGCAGGAATGTAAATATTTCTGTAACACTAATATATTTTTAACTGAAACATTGTGCTCAACCCTGGCCATCAATGCAGTGTTATCTTTGAATGAGAGAAGCCTTAAGTTTCGTCTGTAATCATTACACCAGTTGTTTAAACTCTTTTCTGATGCTGCAGTTATAAACAGGCGATTAGCATACTCAGCAATAGCTCTACAAGTTTCACATCACTGGATACATTGAGGTTACTGGACTAGTAATTTACAACACTGTGCAGAAGCTGTCACTAATATTTTTACGGTTTAAGTGAAGTAGAAAGGCCTAATATTTATTCCAAGTTAATGGTAGGTGTCCTATAACTGCTGAACATCAGAGCCTTACACTGACACCCACAGCTTCAGACCGGTGGCACAGGAGAAATGACTGGCAATAGTAGAAGATTATTTAAAGCTCGTGTCACTTTTGCTCTATTCCAGAAAAGCTTAAACGGTATGTAATTAATATGCTTATGTGTTCCTAAATACATAAGTCCATCATAATTAGAAGCAGTGACTGAAATATCACAGCAGTGCCTATATGAGCTGTTGCTTTTTTATAGTACTCCAACATACATGTTATGAACACTTAAGTATGATGTAACCTTTGGACAGTTTATTAAATCTCCACACATACGTTTATGTGTTCCAAATACCATCAGGAAAATGAATCATTTAGGTCTTTGCACTGCTTTAATCGTACCATTTTACATTAAACGCTCTTTGGTGCAGACTTCATGGGCAGTGTACTACAGTATTCCACAGTGACCTACTAAAAGTCAAGTTCAGGATGAATGCAGAGGTAGGTCTTCAACAGGGATTTAAGACTGAATGAGAACACACATCAAAATAACAGATGGACTTATAGATATACTGTAGTACTAAACGAGAAAGCAAAAATTTAATAAAAGGTGACGTTTATTTATGTACATAAAGATCTGTGCTAAGATGTTATGCAACTTCATTTATGTCAGCCAAAAAGGATGACCAATATGGATAATAAACAATGCCATTTGTTAAAACCAGAAGAAAACCAGAGGTGCTTCAGAAGGTCAATGGCTTTGTTGACATAGGGAAACCAGTGATGAATTTAGAAGGTTTTCAGCCATCTCAGAACTGAGGTTCTGGAACAGTCTCTGGAGAGACATAAACTATCTACATAGCTTTAAGGTCAAAGCTAATCATTGGATGAATGAAATATGTAACGCAGGGCAATTATTGACCTCCAGGAAGGCTTTTTATAATCTGTTCTACCAGAATGTGGCCAGTTTAGCCTCAAATATTTGTTTCATGTGTGTTAAGTTCACTAAAATAATAGACTGAAAGACTGGCACTTGCTCTTACTGCATTTTTCAAAACAAAACTGTGTCATCTTTAAAAAAACTGTTCAGGCTTCAGGAGCCTTGTGAAGCCCGTACTAATTTCACCATTGGTTCTTAATTCTTCTTGTGGGTAACAAACCAAATCAGAATTAAGACTATTTAAATAATCTTCTCTGCTCCATTTGCACTGGCTTACCAGTATTTCTCTGCTTTTTATCTTTCTTATATCATATTCAAAACTTTCAGGGGAAGGAATCATATATATTGCTACACCTCAAACATATTCTGAAGTGTGAAATAATACATGAATGGTCTTGCAGTGACTGCGTTTGCAGACGAAGCATCATCTCTCATCCAATTATCTTGATTCTTTTTATTGCCTCTTCTTGTATTTCTTCTGAACCTTCTATAATTTGTGGGAATCCAAACTGCAGACAAGTATGTTGATAACCACTGCAGTCCCATACTTTTCATGTGAAACCCATTCATTTATACACACATTCAACAACTGTCGTACCTCATAGCTTACAGTTTGCCATTCATACCTCTTTTCTACTCTATATTTCTAGTTTTGTGTTACCAGAGTTGCCTCTTCCATGAAACTTTACACAATCAGGAAAACCAGTCTGACTTCCTGAATTATCAAGGAATTACTATGTATGCTAATTTCTGTTTAGCTGGGTAATTTCTTTCCTTAAAACATCCAACCTTGCTCTTAAATTTTCTTGTTAGATGAATCTACCTTAAACTTGTATTGGCATCATTAGGAGGTAGCCAAATTTCTCTGATTTGAAATTCTTATTTATTCATTGAAAGTCTACAAAAGCCATTTTGATCCTAACATTGTCCACAAACTCATTCAGCTGAGTAGTACCTGTGTTCATAATGGAACTGTGCTGAAGTTCCAATTAGTATAACGAAGATTTTTCAGGCCAAGACTGAATTGGTTTATGACTTGGCTTTGTCAAAAAATACCATTTGCTCATGGCCCTTTTCTGAACCGACCCAGACCACTCCATATCGCTGAATTCTTTACTAGAGTTTTTTGCCACTTCCTGCAGTTATTACTTTGTGGTGGGTTTTATGCCACTAATTAAAAAAAAAAAAAAGGCTGAATGACAGAATCTAGTACAAATTCCTATAAAAGTACTACACCAACACGCTTGGTATTTCCTCACCTGCGCCTGTGTTTGATACTCAGAAAGTAGATATTTTAAAGTCCATTTAATAATGTTCAGAATGGGAATGTTGCATTATTTCATTTTATCTAGTTTGAATAAAACTACATCAACAATTAAAATTCTGAATCCAGTGCAAAAGATCTTCTTGTATGCTTATCTCTGTCATATTGCTCTGAGAATACATCAACATTTTTCTATAAATGAGATAAAGATACATTTTTACCATGAACAGGAGATCCCTCCTCAGCAAACAGAAAAGGTTCAAGATTCTTCAGAGAACTTCTGCCTTCAAGCCGTGCAAGTAGCTTTTAAAGAAAAGAAAGGAGAGACAAGCTGTTAACTCAAAATAAGGGACCTTGGGAATCAAATTTAAAGTTTCTGAGAACTGGGAGTTTTCCATGAGAGCCCTGTCAAAAGATAAGTTTGATTTCAAAAATGTTTTCAGAAATACATACGGAAATCTATTGTCTGGACTGCAGCAAGCTAAGGTTCCATCCCTACAAACAATTAGCACAGAAACCCAACAGCAATAAGGAATGGGCGTACATTAGGGGAAATAAAGCTTAAAACAAAGCAAATGTAAAAGCTGCATGTGTAGAGTACCAGAGGGATCGCCTCCAGAATAGAGCAGGGATGCCGTTTGATGGCACAAAGGGAAAGAAGATCATTTGTAATAGCCATACCCTCCACATCACAGGTGTGAAAGGTGAAACATTACCCATCATTAGTCTCCTGAGTCAGCCCCTCTCAGCATTTGTAAGTAAAAACACGTACATTTTATCCGAACAGTCATACCGGGCTCTTCAGGACTACGATGCCATAATATCATAGTTACTTGTTCCAACTCAGCATGGATTAAGAACGATCAAAAGCAATTAGCTGCCAGTGGCTCTGCAAGAACTTTGAATTTGTAAAGTAAGTTCTTCCAAAGCCCCTTGTAGAGCAACTCCACTGTAAAACAAATTAGTCCAAAGTTCACAGACAATTTCTTAAATTGACAGGTATTTGCATAGCAAGTAGACAAGCATTCACGTAACTTGTGCTATTTGTAGTTCTGGCAAACTTCCGTAAACCATGAACATTTCACCCAGTCCTGGAGGAGCTGTTATTCCCTACATGTATTAACAAACATGGGACACGACATTATCAGGATGCTCAGAGCACTGCCAGAACACCCACCATGGTGCCAAATAGTCCATTCGCCAAGACATCCAGCTGTCATTTAAAGATTTAAACAAAATAAATCCCACTCAGTTTTATCCCATCTCCCCTAAAGCCAGTCACATAATGAGCAGCGAGCACACATCTTTAAACACATGGTGCCTTACCTTTCTTTCCTCCCTGCCACATTGACAGGCCACACTTGTTCTGAACTGTCTTAAAAGTTGTTTGAACAGTTGTGTGTCTGTGCTTGCCTTTAACAGTAGAATAAAACTCCATTAAGTGGCCCTGAATTTACTTCAAGCGGTCACAATCGGAATCTCAGTGTGACATTTTCATTGACACTTTGACATTTCCTTCCATTAACAAAATGTCAATGTGTTTGCTTCTGTTTGCCTGTTCACACATCCACTGAAGTGCCACAAAAACACCTGAATTGGTCTTGCTCTGCATATTCTCCTGTTACGTTTTATACATGGTGAACACCTAAATATTTTGGGAACCAGCAGGGTTCTGTGACCTGAACAAAGCAAAAATCCAGATGGACATATGGACACAAGGACACAGGAATGCATCTTGCAGCACATAAACCAGGAGCTTAAAAGTACAACATGGGCCACTGCAAACCCTGTGCACACATGCAGCACTCCTGTGCAACTGGCTGCCTGTGGCTGGCCCTGGCCCCAGCAATGCAGTTGTACCCACTACAGAGAAGGTCCAGGAGACTCTTGTCCCATCATCCAGCCATGGAAGTCAAGAGAAACAGGAAAACCACTGCCTGCTGCTGCTTTCTGATACTCTTCATTTCTTTGCAAAGGAAGCACTGTTGGCACTCAGCGATAGAGGCTTGATTGCGTGTGCTGCTGGGGCCAAGAGTCTGATCTAAACACATTTCTGCAGTCTCCTGCTTCTAAAAGTATCTGTACATTAATGAATACATCCTCTGCAGTTTATTTCTTCTGGAAATGATGAGCCCCTGTCTCTTCTTAGACTATCGCCTCTTTAAACTTACTGCTAGAGCTTTGGAAACACTCGGTAGATTGATCGCTATCGTTTAACTACGAATCTGCAGTTATTTAAATGAGGATTTTATATATTCATTTTAAATAACTACAGGTGCTCACTCTGAGCACTGCTCACGTAGGTAATTTATGGTAATTCGTTGATGATAGTGCACCTGTGTTTTTATCAAACTTGTATTTACTTCCGAGCTCTGAAGCAGAATCTCCAAAGGCACTTGCCTCATTAGTGTCACGCTGGGAGCAACGGGGTTCCTGGCAGAAACAGCTCACAGTTTTCCTTCAAAGCTAACAAAGGTTTGTCCACACTTCAGCAGAGTGATGGAAGCAAAGCTGAGATGATTCACTAGAGAGGCATCCCTCACCTCTGCCAACATTAAAGATAGAGACAACACGGGTTTTCCAAATCGGCAAAAGCCACCTTGGCTCTGTTCCAGGGGAAGCATTTCCATTTTTGCCTTCTCATATTTTCTTCTGTAAAATAAGAAAGTGGGGGGAATCTATAAATAACTAAAGGGTGACCTGGGTGGTAGACGTCAGGTGTCCCAAACTTTGTCACAGTGTACAGAAATCAGCACTGCATTGGTGAGGAAAGCCTTTCAATGGGAAGAGCTTGGAAAAAACACCAAAACAGCTTCAAATCACGTATTTGAGTCTTCAGACTCCAAAATTTAACTGTAGATACCCTTTTCTTCTTTCACAACACTCATTTATAAAAAATACCATCTTTTAGCAACCTGCCAGTGGTAGGTCTTTGCTCTTAGGTGTTCTTCAAAAGTGCACATACTAGTGAGAAACTGCACGTATGTGCAGTGACATGTAAAAAACAAACTATGCAGCAAGAGTTAGGCAACAGCTAGGTTAAATTAAATTAATGACAAGGCTGATGGGACTCAAATATTTCAACTATGTCTTTTATAATTCATCAATTTCATCTTTTTAATAAAGAAATATGCATATGGACAATTCCACTGACTAGTTGCACTATATGCTTACACTGTATTGGTTTCAACAACGCTATGCATAAATGTAAGCATACACGTAGGTCTTGTCAGGAATGAGATATTACTTCATTAAAATGTTAAAGAAATACAAATTAAATACTCCAGCTCTGTTAGAGGCCGAGAGCTAACCCACAGGCTGTTTACACATACAAACCTATCTTGAGTACAAGACAAAATTTAATTTTCAACCACTATAACCACTCTGCCTGAGCTTTTGTAAACTTTGGGCACGAAGACATAGGCGAGCAATTTGTCATTTATTTTACTGTGATACACCAAAGGTATTTTGCAAGAAATTCTAATTTGTAGTATTAATTATATTCAATAGCAAGACTACAAAACTGTGGTCTCAGTGTAACTTTTGCTAAAACTGTGGTTTCAGTGTAACTTTTGCTAAAACGTGATTTCATGAATGAGGATATTTGAGGAAATAATGCTTTAAATTAGGTTTCAAGGGCACCTACCATTCGTTTCTGGACAATATGCTCATATATAAACCTTCCTTAACCTATCAGTTAGCAATCCTGCCCTTGTTCAGATGTGCCATCACAGGAAGTTGCTGCCATGTGCCCTTCCCTGCTGGCACAGCTAACGTGGACAAATAAATGCATTTACCCTCTTGGACACACAGCACAACTCCTGTCCTTAACCTGTGTACATTTGCTGAGAGCTGGCAGCTTTTGAAGTGTCAAAAGGGCTAAAGAACCCAGGGCCCCCTGAAAAAACACGGAGCTTTAAAAACAAATAAATATTATCGCATTTCTATTCTTTTATGTTCACTATTCAGCATATAACACACAAAATACCATTACTGGGTAAAAAAAATGGCTGGATGAATGGGCCCAAAGAATGGTGGTAAATGGACTTAAATCCAGTTGGAGGCCGGTCACAAGTGCGTGTTCCGTAGGGCTCAGTGTTGGGTGCAGTTCTGTTCAATGCCTATCAGTGATCTGGATGAAGGAAGCGAGTGCTCCCTCAGTACGTTTGTGGGTGACACTAAACTGTGTTGGAGTGTTGATCTGCTTGAAGGTAGGAAGGCTCCACAGAGTGATCTAGACAAGCTGGATCAGTGGGCTGTGACCAGCAGTATGAGGCTCAACAGGGCCAGGTGCCGGGTCCTGCAGCTGGGACACAATAAGATCATGCAGCACTACAGGCTTGGGGAAGAGTGCCTGGAGAGCTGCCTGGCAGAGAAGGACCTGGGGTTTCTGGTCGACAGCTGGCTGAATATGAGCCAGCAGTGTGCCCAGGTGGCCAAGAAGGCCAATGGCATCCTGACCTGTATCAGAAACAGCGTGGCCAGCAGGACCAGGAACATCATCCTTCCCCTGCAGTCACTGTTGGTGAGCTCACACCTCAAATCCTGTGTTCGGTTTTGGGTCCCTCACTACAAAAGGACCTTGAGGGGCTGGACTGTGTCCAAAGAAGGTCAGCCGAGCTGGGGAAGGGTCTGGAGCACAAGGGTTATGAAGAGCAGCTGAGGGAACTGGGGTTGTTTAGCCTGGGAAAAAGGAGGCTGAGAAGAGACCTTATCACTCTCTACAACTGCCTGAAAGAAGGTTGTAACCAGGTGGGTGTTGGTCTCTTCCACCAAGCAACAGAGGAGAGGAAATGGCCTCAAGTTGTGCCAGGGGAGGTTCAGATTGGCTATTAGGAAAAAAATTCTTTACTGAAAGCATGGTTAAGCATTGGAACAGCTTCCCAGGGAAGTGGTGGAGTCATCACCCCTGGAGGGATTTAACAACCAGGCACACGAGGTGCTCTGGGATGTGGTTTAGCGCTGGACAAGCACGGTTGGCCCTGGAAGTATTCAAGACCAAGCTGGATGAGGCTTTGAGTAACCTGATCCAGTGGGAGGTGTCCTTGTCCGTGGCAGAGGGGATTGTAACTGGATGATCTCTAAGGTCCTTTCCAACCCAAACCATTCTATGATCTCAAAGATATTCTCCAACTTAAACTATTCTATGAAATCTCCAAGCAATTCACTTGCTGACTGCAAGCCGAAACAATTCCCCTTCCTCTGACTTAAACCAGCCCTTCCTCACAGGCCTCCCTCCCTCACCGGGCGCTTCCCCTCCGCCCTTCCCGCAAGGGTGGAGGACCCCCCTCTGCCACCCCCGCTGGACGGGGGCAGGGGAAGCGCCCGCCATTTGCCCTCCCTGACCGGTGCCCGCGCTGAGGGGGGCAGGGGGGGCTGAGGGGGGGCGGGGCAGCGCCTCACCTGAGTGCCCGACTCCGCCCTCCGGGACGCGTCAGCCATGGCCGGCAGCAGCGACTGCGCAGCCTCACCCCCGCCTCATTGTACCCTTTGTGCATGCGCGGTTCAGCCTCCCCCAGGGAAGGTGGAGGCCCACGCGCTGGGGGTTGGCGGGTTCGAGTCCCGCCTCGGGCTGGTGGCACCGCCCAGCGTTGCTTGGGATTCCCGAGGGAGAGGTGGCTGGGGGGAGGGGCGGGTGTTTGTTTATTTTTGGTCTTAAAGGGCCGCTGCTTCACGAGGGAAGGACGAGGAGCAGGCGCAAGTCTCTTCTCTTAAGGTGGTGAAGGGCCTGGAAAACAGAACTCACTACAAGAAGGACCTTGACGGGCTGAAGTGTGTCCAGAGAAGGGCAACGGAGCTGGGGAAGGATCTGGAGCACAAGGGTTATGAGGAGCTGCTGAGGGAACTGGGGTTTTTTAGCCTGGAAAAAAGGAGGCTGAGGGGAGACCTCATCACTGTCTACAACTGCCTGAAAGGAGGTTGTAGCAGGTGGGTGCTGGTCTCTTTTCCAAAGTGACAGGTGAGAGCATGAGAGGAAATGGCCACAGGTTGTGCCAGGGGAGGTTTAGATTGGATATTAGGAAAAATCTTCACGGAAATATGGTGATGCACTAGAACAGGTTGCCCAGGGAGGTGGTGGAGTCACAGTGGAGGAATTTAACAGAAGGGCAGATGAGGTGCTCAGGGATGTTATTTAGTGGTGAACTGGTATGGGTGGCCCTGGAAGTATTCAAGACCAGATTGCATGAGGCTCTGAGCAACCTGATCCAGTGGAAGATGTCCCTGCCCATGGCAGGGGAGTAGGAACTGGATGACCTTTATGATCCATTCCATCCCAAACCATTTTATGATCTCAAAAGTCTTTTCCAACCTAAACAATTCTATGGAATCTCCAAGCAATTCACTTGCTGACTGCAAGCAGAAACAATCCCTCTCCCCTACCAACCCTTCCTCACAGCTCTCCCTTCCTCACCGGGTGCTTCCCAAGTGACAGGTAATAGGACAAGAGGTAATGGCCACAAGTTGCACCAGGGGAGGTTCAGAATAGACATTAGGAAAAAATTATGCACTGAAAGGGTGGTCAGACACTGGAATAGGCTGCCCAGGGAGGTGGCTGAGTCACCATCCCTGAGGGTGTTTAAAAGAAAGACAAGTTTCTCAGGGATGGTTTAGTAGTGGACAGGTATGGTTGTACTTGATGATCTCAATGGTCTTTTCCAACCAGGTGATTCTATGATTCTGGTGACCAATTACAGGACGTGAGAGAATCATAGAATGGTTTGGATTGGAAGGGACTTTAAAGATGATCCCAGGGTCAAAACAAAATGTTGGCAATGTCCGTGTAGAGAATGTAAATTAGAGATGACCAGAAGACCTTAGCTGCACCTGGGTGTGTGGTCTCACTCCATTTCGGACTGGATCAGCACCTACTGCAGTCTAAGACCTCATAACTTCTTGCCAAAGAATTGCTAGAAACCTATTTTTGCCCTTTGCTTGATGGTTGATCAACATATGTGGCAATTCATGACAAATTTCATTCAGTAGTTTTAATTTGTGCGTCATAGAATCATAGAATCATAAAATGGTTTGGGTTGGAAGGGCCCTTAAAAATCATCCGGTTCCAACATCCTTGCCATGGGCAGGGACACTTCCCAGTAGACCAGGCTGCTCAAGGCCCCATCCAGCCTGGCCTTGAACACTTCCAGGAAGGAGGCATCCACAGCTTCCCAGGGCAACCTGTTCCAGTGCCTCACCACTCTCATCGGGAATAATTTCTTCCTAATGTCTAATCTTCTAATTTAAAGCCATTCCCCCTCATCCTATCACTACATGTCCTTGTAAAAAGTCCCTCCTCAGCTTTCTTGTAGGCCCCCTTCTTGTAGGTACTGGAATAGCAGTACGATGTGCCAAGGGAGGTCTAGACTGGATATTAGGAAAAGGTTCTTCTCTCAGAGGGTGGTGGAGCACTGGAACAGGCTGTCCAGGGAAGTAGTCGTGGCACCAAGCCTGACAATATTCAACAAATATTTGGGTAATGCACTCAAAACACATGGTGTGAATGTTTGGGTTGTCTTATGCAGGGACAGGAGTTGGACTCGATGATCCTTGTGGGTCCCTTCCAACTCAGGTCATTCTGTGATTCCATCTTTTTATAGGCTCGTGGTTTTGTGGGGGGGGTTTCTCACTCCTGATGAAATAGGGCCAGGTGGCTGGGTTGACGTGACTCAAGGGAAGCTCATCTGTGCAGTGGTGATTAAAGTCTTGACGCCTGTGAAATTGCTCCTTGCAAAGGCCAGCTGTCAATTATGGCTTAGATTAAAGGGGAACATCTTACATAAAAGGACTAGCGCAAAAAAAAATGAGCCTATGCCTGTATTACTGGAGGTATTAGTGGAGACATAGGAGTTCAGTGGGAATCATAAAATTGGTTGGTTGGAAAAGACCTTTGAGATTGAATCCAACCATGCCTGCCCACTACTAAACCATATCCCTGAGCACCTCATCTACCTGTCTTTTAAATACCTCCAGGGATGGTGACTCCACCACCTCCGTTGGGCAGCCTGTTCCAGTGTCTAATAACCCTTTCAGTGAAGAAGTTTTTCCTGGTATCTAATCTGAACCTGCCCTGGTGCAAGAAGCAGAAAAGAGTATTTGAGAAAGCTATATTTTTCCATATAAGATCTGATACAAAAAAAACCAAGACTGTAACTCTTTTTATTTAACAAATGAGGAAAATCAACTACAATCACCTTCAAAATGGTTCCTTTCTGAATTGACACACAGCTGCATACGATGCTGTCAGTGTGCAAAGCAATTCTGCAGATCATTTTCATAGAATCATAGAATGTTTTGGATTGTGATGGACCAGGAAGGTCATCTAGTCCAACTCTCATGCAGTGCATAGAGACATCTTCAACTTGATCAGGTTGCTCAGAGCCCCATCCTACCAGACCTTGAATGTTTCCAGGGATATGACATCTACCACTTCTCTTCTGAAGGCCTGTTGAGGATCTCTGTCATTTTTGCTTTCACATCTTCTACTGACAAAAAATGGGTTCCTTTGAGCACCGACTGGATCTTTGGGAGGAAGGAACCAGGTCTGTCGAACAGGGTGGATGCTCATGCACAGTGACATTATTATTAGCTAAAAACTGCTCCACAGACAAAGCATTGTCAGCTGGCACACAACGACATTTTCTGACCGAGTGTAGGAAAAATGTCCATATTTGATCAGGTGTCCACTGAGTGAAGCAGTCGAGTTTGAGCCTTGTCTCACTGTGACAGGTTAGAACATGTTTTGTAACCATCTCTTTGTCTTTCCCATCCCGTTCTTGGTTCCAAGCTATAGGGTTAGTCTCGGACCTCATACCAGCAATGAGTGAACCAGGTTCATATGGCATGTGATGCTTCAGGCCAGGAGCCACCCGCTTAGTGTGTTCCTTGGGTGGGCAACTGTGTGCCTGTGGTCTACAGCGGGACTGGCTCCTCCCAAGGACCACAGCCCATCAGCCCATCCTCTGCGGCATTGCAGTGAGAGGGACAAGCACCAGGAGAACACAGAGAACCTGTTTGTGTTTTCCATAGGCTAAATGCACAAAGAGTAGGATAAGAATAGCAACTCCCTCTATCTGCATATCAAAGAGCAGTAATGATGTCATCCCTTTGGGTTTAGCGAGGTTATTGACGATACTGCACGTTCATACAGTTAGGAAGAGAAACTGGTGGTGGAGTTGTTCAAAGAATAAAAAGGGTTTCTGCTAGCTTGTTCCTGAATGCACCACAGATCAGGGAAATCTAACCTCAGATGCAAGGCAGTGCCTTTGTTTACTCTCAACCCTCTTGCAGCCCAAAATACACAGCTCCAATTCAAAACACCCTGTTGTTGCCACCTGACTCTAACTCAAGGTTTTAGATGAGTCCCACCTGCCTCCACAAGGTCAGTCGGGTTGAACCCAACTCAAACCAATACTTGTAATGTCAAGTCCTAAAACTGCTCATTAAAGCACGGAAAGGAGATGGTGCCTTTGGACAGCTGTAGCAGCCTTTCTTCTTCTCTGTGTAGGGATACTTATGCAAAATTATCAAGAACGTGGAAGATGGTTCACTAGCGAGAACAACTTGGATGGCTGCACAGGGGGGACACATGGCGTGAAAATGCAACTAGAATAATTGGTTTAATTTTATTGAAGGAAGTTTCTGCCTTGCATTTTGGAAGAAGCCAACATAAGGGCAGACAACCTTAAGAGCTGCGTGTCTGACTTGTTATAGAACCTTAGAGGTCTGGGCCATATTCCCTGGAAGAGTTCAAAAGACTTGTTAATTAGAAGTGATTGCCTTTGAAGCTGACTGACATTGAACCTAACCCAAGTATAGAGTGGACTTGCTGTGACATATGACAAAGACACTACTCACTGCATCAATCACATGATTTTTTTTTTTAATTATAGGTTCTTTGTTGCTGTTCTCTAATTAAAGCCATTGGACTAATTTTTAAAACGTGGTTGCTATTTGAATTGAGAGACATAAAATATACAGCACGTAGAAATGCCAGTTGACTGAAACCCACTCCTACCTCATCACTAACCACTGCCTGTATCCAGTCGGGTCCTATGGGAGCTCTTCTACTGCATGGGTGAACGCAGTTTTGTTATTACAATCTAATGCAAGATGAAATATCATGGTTCAGTGGAGATCAAGCAACAAAAATCCGAGAGAGAGAGTAAAAACATTTAATTCACCTGAGCACTAAAAATAAATGGATATTTAATTGTTTGACACATTTAGCAGGTAACAGAAATGCATAAATCAAATACACTGGTTGCCTTGATAGGTTGATTGCCGTAATCACCTCTCATATGTCACCTTTGCATTTATTTGCTTCATACAGTGTGGCTGGCATTATCAAGTTAGAAAATTGATACTTACTTTGACAGCTCTGTGCCTCAATAAAGGCTCACATTGTGCTCTTTTTTTTTCATTTATTTATCAGTGCTATCATTTCTCTTCTTTGCAGATCAAAAGCCAATGGCAATGATGCACACTTCAAACTTTAACACCAAACCAGCTTCATATAGATCTTTGTCTATCTAAAGCCCTGCCCTCTGCATTTAGCAGTCAGCATCACATTATTCTATAGTTCTCTGTGGTGCTTTTGAGCGATAGTGTGTGATCCAATAGTACAGGATCCTACCCGCTCCTTACTCTTCCTTCCTAAATATCAGAAACCTCCTTAATGCAGAAGCCTCCTTAATGCAGTATAGCTATAAGTAGCTCATAGTATCCAGAGACTCTATGCTCTAGCACTTCTGTTTTTACAGGCAGAAAATTAGTCTTCCTTTGTTTGGCATGTGGGGAGCCTGAGGGTGCCCCTCGAGCCACAGGCACTGTTTATGTAGCAATTCAGTGGCAAGAGCAATGACTTTTCCAATAGCAGAAAGATCAGACTCAAGGGGTATGCAGTTCTGTCTTTATTAAATGTGTATTGTGGAGAAAATTCCTTTTTCTCTGATCTTGATTTTGAGCATCTTCCACACTAAGATGCTTTGTTTTCCACTGCAGGTGTTTAAGACATTCATTGTAGGGAGAGAAAATGATGGTCCATGAGAGGAAGGTATTTTAAGTGCAACCCTGAGTAAAATTATTTGTTATTATTTTGAGGGGGGGTTATTTGCTCATTCATTTGTTTATTATTGCAAATTTCAGCCAGCAAAAGGATACTAGGCTGATTTCTGGGGAAGGAATCATAGAATCATAGAATGGTTTGGGTTGGAAGGGACCTTAAAGATCATCCAGCTCCAACACCCCTGCCATGGGCAGGGGAAAGACTAGCTCAGGTGCCTCGGGGCTGTAGAAAACTGAGTCTACTGTTTACAGAAACATTTAATTTTTTTTTTAAGAAGCAAAATCCTAACTTTAAATTGCCAGTTGGTCTACAATACAAAGCCACTCTAAAGAATTAACACCCTATCCTGGAACAAGGCCTGAGGTAAGAGCTTAAACAAAAGGGAAAAGCATGAAGAAAACCACTGTGGTGACAAGACATTTAGATTGTGTGAAGATGTTTGCAAAAAATACATCAAACTTTTATATTTCATGAAGTAATAGCTAAATTAGAAACTGGAATGTAAATGTTTCCTCCTTTAGGCACTTTTTCTTCTGCCACAGAAATTTTGTTCCAACATAAGCTTCATCATTTGTCACTTAATGTTCCTTCGCAAGATTTGTGTGGGTGACATTCCAGCACAAACCAGCTCCAGACAGATCTTCTGGGTTGAAAACAGTGTGTCTCTGATTGCATAGTTGAATTAAACTATTTCAGTGATGTCAGCTGTTGTTTATCTAGTTAACCTCTAGACTCTTAGGAACCTTCACTTGAACGTGACAAATTGACTACCTGAATAGTCATTAAACAGAAGTATCACTCCAAAAAACAAAATAGAAAGGTCTCATTTTCTAGTTCTGTCTTAACAACTCCTTTGTGTACTAATGCTGAAGTCCCCAAGGCTTTACCAGCTAAAGACCATCCTAAAGGTGTAAGTAGACCTCAGCAAGGAATAATAACAGTAATAATAATAAAGATGATCATTTAAGGTAGATGTTTAATCTGCATATGGCAATGCAAATGATAAACTGCCTGTCGGATTATTTGCAACCTCTCTGTTGTGTGACTTCTCGAGTTTCATGCAGTTGATTATGGCTCCACTGTTCCAAGTTTCTCACAATGAGTGATCTGTCACTGGTGTTTTATTAGAGTTTTTAGAGCAGATGGCTGATTCTTTTTACCTGGAGAGTTGCCACTTTCTTTAGATGCATCTCAGTTTTATGATAGTCTAATTTATTTGTTTACTTGAGAAATAAGTAACTTAAATTACAAGGGTGTTATAATTTCACTGAAAAGGTGATAGATTTGCTGCATAACCTGTAAAAAAAAACACAAAGAAAAAATAGTTTAGTCCATTGGTAGATGGACTTTTAGCCATGAAAAAACAGTCCAGGTCGTTATTGAGTTCTGGCATCTGTGACAGAGTTTCATAGCTGGTTGCTGGATATTCTGCTTTATATTTCAGCCTGCAGAGTTACATTAGGAATAAACTTGCTGTATGTTGCCATTCACCTGAATTTATGTCTAGGTTTCTTATTTCTGCAGGTTGCCTTTTATCAGCTTGTATCCGTGAGGTGGAAATTACTCTGTGTTTGTTTGTACCAGGTTGTTCTTTTCTGGCTGCTTCTTCCGTCCTGTCTGAATAATTCTGCACTGTCTCACTGCAAAGCTGCCAGCGACTCCTGACTCGGATGTTAATCACGCCAATAGGACTGGTTTTGTTTTGGTGACCTGACCAGGGGAATCTACTTGCTTGTTGTTGAGGCACAGTTTAAGATTACCAATACAAGAAGAAAGAAAAGCCTTACAGAGAAAAGCACACAATTTGTAGGCACCTTCATAGCGAGCGGTGACTACAGATTAAGTTTCATTTTGAGTAGTTGAGCTCTGACCTGCAGCCACAAAGGGAGAGGTCTTGTGTTTGACCTCATGAACCTTCATCATTGCTTATAGCCCACTGACAGGAATAATGCAAATTTTGCTCCAGTCTTAAGATGCTTTGTGAAAATGTCCTCCACCTTCTACACTGTTGTTCAGTGAAGTATGAATGATCTTTCTAAATTCTACTCTTGTGTGTTCCCTTTTACTTGAATGTTGATGCCCTTACAAGCCCCAGGTTTTACCAACATGACAAAGAAGCCATGCATGCAGAGTGACCTCGCTGAAAAATTAACATGACTCCTAGGCCTGTCAATAGGAATAAATCCATGTTAATTAGCTATGTGTGGCACCCTGAGTATGCTGGTAAAAGATGCATCCAGGTAGCTGGAACCGAGTCTAAGCTGACTGGTATTCCTTGGTGAAAGCAAACCAGAATTTGCCCCTATGGTACAGAGAACTAATGGTACAGTTTAAGTGTGCATTTCTAACCATGAGATAAAGTCCAAGAAGATTAACTGTATAATCGAGGTCATTTCCTTTCTTTTCTTTTTCTTTTTTTTTAAAGGAACTGACTAGAGAATCCCCATTTTACTCCTTTTACACAGATTTAGCATTAAAGTTTCTGTTTTCTGTAATCCCCATGGACCTCCTGTCAGCATGAAATATACTTATATTTCTTTGCTTTTTGATCTTAACACTTGTAAGTAATAAATAATTGATTGCCGAAGGAATTCTGGGAATATATTCAGCCTTAAATTGAGCACTAAACTATTTGCAAATGTGCTTAGGCACTAGCCCAAAAGATACATCAAAAGAATGTCAATGGGATATTGGGATGTGAAGTGCCATCATATGTTAGAATTAGGAAGCATAAAATATAGGTAAAGAGATAACAGCTGTCAGATCTGCTGCCAGTAGTAATAGAAAAAGGTATGTTTTTATAGAAGGCCATAAACTTTTCGTCAAGCTAGACCACACTTTCACCTCAGTAATGACAGTCCAGACCCTGTTCAGGGAATGCCTTGGTTTTGACTGTTGTCTTGAAACTAGGGCTTGACACTGCATTCACCCAGGAGACACCTACAACTTAGTCTGAATGGCCTCTGAAATAAATCTATTCGAAAGAACTGGGGTATATTTACTGGCCATCTTTGGTACTGATGATAGATTTACTATGGCAGTCTTGTTTCACCATGGCTACAAGCCCCAACATAGGTTTGGTCACTAAAGCCACAGTCTGTGCTGCTCTGTCTGGACTGTTTGGACTGGACTCAGATCCTACTGAGACAACCTGACTACACTTACACTACTGCACTTGCAACAGAGTCATGGAGGACCATGAGGTTTGAAGAACAATTTTCAGTGGCCTCATGCCCAGTAGTTGTGTGCCCTGGTGTTGATACTGGGGCTGATACTGTTCAGTATTTTCATTGTGATCTATGACAACACAATCTCAGAATACTTGTGCATGATGCTAAACTAAGGAAAATGATTAGTACCCTGAATAACAGAGCTTCAGTCCAGAGGGATCTTGAAACAGTTGTGGATTGGATGTTAAGACATTCAGTAAGGTGCATGAGGCTTTGTACCTGAAGCAGAACAGCCTCATGCAGCAATACAGACTGTGAACTTGTTATGAGAACTGGAAACTGAGGGCAAAATTGAAGGCAAGGGCCAAGGTTTGTATCTTGGGAGATTCAAACTGGACATCAGCACAAGTTCTTCATTAAGAGGACAGAATAGCGCTGGAATACATTATTTGGAAGAGTTGTGAAATCTCAGTCCTTGGAGTGTTTCAAGACTCAGGCAGACAAAGCCACAGCTGATTTGGTGATAGTCTGGCTATGAGTGGGAGGTTGGTTCAGATGGCCCTCAGGAGCTTATTCCAGTTTCTCTTTACCCTGTAATCTTTGTTTCCACACAGCAGCTCAAAGAGTCACAAGTGAGTTTGCTTGTGACCTTCTCAGAACTGTTAGATTTTTCTTGCTAGTTTCTTGCATCTGCACAAACTGTACATCTGTGACCATGAACTGTACATCTGTGACCATGTGTGTATACCAAAGCTGGATTTGCACTGCCTTCTGGTGCTATGGAAACCTGTACCATGCACAATGTATGTTACATCAGCCTCAGAGATTCTCTGAGTATGACAACTTATAGTAACTCTCATGACGTTGTTACGTGGTGTTGCAAAGAGACCATGCTCCATCCACGTTCATCTGCCATGCTCATAGTTCTTCTGTTATGATGATGGAAGATGGTCATGGGACTGACTTAGAGTCAGTCAAGACTTTATGGATCAGTAGTTTTCACATCAGAGAATACAGACTGATAGAAAGCAGGAAGTTCTTGGGCACTCTCTTTTAATTGAATGAAAATGGGTTGGATGGATTTCTCATCTTCAAAACCTCAGGGGGGCATTATCATTGGTTAGCAATTTCAATGTAAAAACTGTCTTTTGAAACAATTTTTCTGATAGATCTTATAGTTAATTATACTAAGATACTTGAATGAAAATAGGCCATAGTTGAAATGAAACATTTTAAAAATATTCATGTTGGCTCACTGGTGAATTAGAGTACAAGACTTTGCTCTTTCGGTTTTGACATCTTCAAACTCCCCAAGGATGGAAAACCTCTTCCTACTGTTTGTAAAAGAAAATAGCCGTCTAATGTTATATTAGGTTAGGGTGGAAAAAATAGCCCTATTGTGGCTTGGGAACATCATCCTGTATTTTGGTTCCTTATATTGAGTGCATCCTCACACTACTGCAAAAAGTCATGTTGGGATAAGTAGCGTTTACCTAATTTTTAAAAATATTCACTTTCCTTGTGTTCATACCTCTTTCAATACTTGATTTTATGCAAATGTACTCACAATAAGATGCTGATGGGAATGTTCACTGAAGCAGCAAATTCAAGTGAACATTCAAGTATATCTGCAGAAAATGAATTTGAAATATATATTTATATAAATATATAAACCACATTTTTTTCATCACCTGTATGATCTGTGCACTAAATATAAACAAGCGATGGCCTGATGATGTGTGTTTATAACAACCTTGCTGAGAGATCGGTTACAAAAAGAGACTTCTTACAGGGAAGTTTGAAAAAAGGTTAGAACTGAGATTTAGTTATGGTAGTCTCTGGAGAAAATTATGTATGGTAACATTCCTTCTCTGTGAATAGAGTTTTCTGGAATACTCTCAGATTATGTAGATCATGAAAACATGGTCACCATGTTTGATAAGCAGTGCAGCAATGAATAGCATTACATCGAAATATTAACTGTGAAAATTAAGCACTTCAGTAAACCAAATCAGAGTAATTTAAGATTTCCAAAATGCAGGCTAAGGCTGCAATTGCCTAATTGCTTTAGAATGACATACATTCATGCTGCTGCTGCTGCAAGATGTGATCCCTCTCTGGGCCACGCATTCTTGCTACTCCCTTGGGTTGCATTGTTGGTTTTGTAACAGAACCAGCTCAGTCCTTCCACCCAGCTTGGAGCTCCTGGAGGTGAGAGGATGGAGTCTGCCTTTGTTTTCAGTGCTTTGTTCCCTGATGAGGAGATGACAACGTGAAGCCAGAGGTGAGAGAGAGCAGGATTGTCTCATGCTGGCAGCCTGTATTTAGGTTGGCCAAAAGCGACTACAGGGCCAGTTGCAGGGAGATCTCAAAGGTTAATTTCTTCTCTGTGAAATTTATGGTCTCAAAATGAAATTCTGAAGCACAAAATGAAGCATCCAGAAGAAAACACCCTATTTCCAGGCCATCTGGAGGTGATCCAAAATGTTTTTTGTGCCTGACCCAATACAGGGTAGTTTCTACCCTTTAATTTGTCATGGATTTGAGATAGATGTGTAGGCCAAAATAATTTCTGTATAAATCCCCTAACAGAAGCAGAGTTTCAACAAGAGTATTTCACCCAAGGCAGCAACTGCAGCATGAAATGTGTTACAATGCTTCCCAAAGACCTGCAGGCAAGCAATAGCTTGAATGTATTAATTGGGTGGTGAATAACAAAGAAAATGAGCTAAGACAACATGGCAAAGTTGGGAAGTAACAGCAGACTTGTAGGAGCTGCACAGCCCACAAACACTGGTTTGAATGGTATTAAGGGTGCTAAGAACTGAGCACTAGGAAAGAGCATGACTGGTTTGCAAGAAGAGAGAGGAAATTGGGGCTGATGTGGTTAGAAGCCTGAGATTAACTCCACATCTTCTAATTGAACGCAACAGACACTAAAATTGGCATTTTTTTTCTGAATTTAAGAATAAGATGGATTATTTAGAGAATGACAGAGTTGGGGAGAGCCAGCTCCCCAATTTAGAGAGTGACAAAGTATGGGGACCCAGAAAAGCTCTTCTCATGCCATAATATTGAGTCTTCGGCTGACTGTCATATTTGCTGGTCCTTCTAAAGTGAACCTAATAGTTCATTCAGAAATAGTTTTAAATAAAATAAGCAGACTCTTTCTCTCCATTCTCCTTGCAAAAAAAGCCCTGACAGACAAAAGCCTTCACTAGTGTAATCACCAACCCCTAAAATTAACTTAAAAGGTAGCATGAAGGTAAAAAAGAAATTTATAATCTGGGTAATTTTACCCATTATTATAGCTTGAAGGCTGTATGAGCAAATGTTCTCCACCAGCTCAAGAACTGAGGTGCCCCTGAGGAATTAAACAAAGCTAGACACATGAGGAGTCTCAGGAGCAATGAAAGGGAACACAAGAAAAGTCACCTTGCCCTCCTTGCAAGCAGTTCTGCTAATGTTTTAGAGCAGACGTACGTTAGAGGCCTGGAGAAAGAAGGGGAAAGGGTCCTGATAAGTTTGACCACTTGTGGAAGTATCTTTTGGAGGTAGAATTCCAACTATATCTGCACCTTCAATATTGTCCTTTTTCTTTTGGGATCCTGGCTTGGAAAAAATATATTTCACAATCCAAGGGAATTAGTCACAATCGTGATTTAAATCATTAACTGCAAGTATCTCTGCTTAAATATGACTATACATTAACCTTGTATGGCTATATGACACCTGTACCACTGCTTTCTTATATCTAGATACACTGGAACAGACTTCCTAGAGAGGTGGTCAATGCTCCAAGCCTGTCACTGTTTAAGAGGCATTTGGACAACATTCTTTAACTTTGTCAGCCCTGAAATGGTCAGGCAGCTTAAGGATCATTGGAGGTTCTTTGCAAAAGGACTATTCTATTCTATTCTATTCTATTCTATTCTATTCTATTCTATTCTATTCTATTCTATTCTATTCTATTCTATTCCTTTTTATCACCTCTTACGATCAATCTCTGTGTTGTCTTGTTGTGCTTTGCCTGTAGGGTATTTCAAGCCAGGTAGCAGCTGTGTGCCCCCCTTTTCACAGACAGTTCATTGACTTATGTCCTGTCCCACCAGCATGCTCAGTCCTCAGTGGCAGCAGTGACTTGGCGCAGAAAACAGCGGCTGGCAGATTATCATAGCACTGTCTTCACAGGGGCAGCCAGGTGTTGACCACAGCAAGAGAAATAAATGTCAATTTTCTTTTTCTCTTGATCATCCATTCCCTTTCAGTTAAACAAGAGGTGAACCAGGTCCAGCCAGTGTTGAGATGTCTGCTGACGTTCTCCAGCTGTGCATTTATCATCTGCTTCTATTCTTCATTTTCTCCCCCTCCCTTTTGCAGGATGAAAGTAATGACAATGTGGGATTCTAAATATATCTGAGCCACTTGCAGGTTCTGTGATTGCACTGTAGGCTGTGTGAAATCTGCAAGCAACAGTCCGCCCGCTTGCAGTGTTTCTTTAGGTGAGAATCTGTTTAGTGCCCTCAGACAAAGTCAGAGACATGCAAAGGCCTGAAGGCTAACACGCTGAAGGAGATGTTGGCACCGTTTGCCTGAAACCCTTTATCTTTTAGCAGGTAATGTCCCTGCTGGAAAATCGTAAGTGCGGTTCAGTGGTAGATCTTCATTACAGTGCATTAGACACCCACTAGCATGCAAAGGTTCATCAAGTGAAGTATTTCTGGAAGAGAGCACATCCATCCTCACAAGGGAGCCCTAGGAGCACTTGATCCCAGCAAGGCACTTATTTTTCTGGGCTGTGGGCCTCAGACCTGCTGAAGCAGTCCCTCTGCTCCCTCACCTCCTCCTACTCCCAGCCACTCCTTCTCCCTCCCTTACTCCTCCTTCTGCTATGCTGGCACGAGCACTTGGGCATGTGGTGAAGTGCAAAGGGAGAGCTAATTTGGCTGAAAAAAATCCTGGCTGAAAAAGAAGGGATTGGGGGGGGGGGGTTATCCAGCTCAGCTCCTTGCTCTGATTTATTTGCAGCAACCTAGGAGGTACAAGGAGGAATGATATAGGAGCAGGGACTCCTTCAGCAGACAAAGCTGCTGAAAATAATGCTCACTGGGCTATGATAGGATTTCCTTTTTGTGATGACTTCTTCCTGCCATCTGCAAGGAGACAAGATTACAGTTTGCTTGCAGAGGATGGAGAGGAAATCACTTGCTTGCAAGTGCTGGATTCCAAACTGGGCATCAAAGGGGAGTTAAGAAGAAACTGTCAAGTGATAGTCAAGATCTCTTATATTCTTATTTGGCATATAGTTAGTGCAAAATAACAGTTTTTAACCAATGAAGCTCTGCATGGTTTGAACCTCTCTACCTCCAAACAAAGGAAATGCTGCTTAGTTCAAAGTACTGATAAGATAAACCAGTCGACCAATAGAGAATCATCTACCAAAAGGGAAATTTATCCCTGCTTTACATCAAGGAGTACTTAATTTGTACTTAGAAACTTAATGGCTTATGTAATTTGTAAAATACTTTTCTATGTTTTTTGTTGTGGTGTTAAATATTATGATTATGTTCATGTGCATAAATGCTTCCATACCCTCCCCTCTTTTATTTTTCAATTCTGCTTACCTCTTGGCTTGAAGAGATAAATGGTGGCTGTAGAGTTCAAAAGTTGCACTGGGGATCTGAGATCACACAAGTACTTCAGGAAACACAGCCAAGAACTCAAATATACCCAGTAGATTCAGGCACTGGGTTAAAGTGAAATAATGCTTCAAAAGTGAGTCCTGGCCATCATGCAGTGATTCCAAGCAGCGGACCCAAGTCCTGTGGGTCTCCACATAGTCAGTAAAGACAGATAGCTCAGAGGGCATATCAGCATGCCTGAGGCAATACCTTTCCTTCTTTGTGTAATGAACCTATGGAATGATGAAGCCTGTGAGCTGAGGGAGAAGCTCTCGGACTAGCAGACTAGAAGTGATGGATGAAGATGTGTATGAGACCAGGTGCTTGACTTGGGACTGCACTGGGAGTGTCTCTCTCCCTTACAGATCAAGAATAATGAGGTCTAGAAAAGTGCATAACTATAGGTGGACTCTTCAATGGAAAGATACAAGCAGGCCCTGAGTGAGAAACAGATTCCTGCCTTCTGGAGATGTTCCTCAGTAAGGAGTAAGATTCATGCTTACTTTCTCACTGGCCCATTGAAAGTTGTTATTGCTACAGTTTAGTGTCAGGACATGCATGGGAGCTGGACTTCATATTCTGATGGCTGGAAGATCTTTCTAGAGAAGTGGGAGCTGTGGGAAAGAGGAGTCTGGATCTTTAACATCTTAGAAATGCGCTGCAGACACCGAGTTATGAGACAAAAGGCTACAACCATCTTCTCCACTTGTGCTTTGCAGTGAAATCCCATTAAGATTCTTGGATATTCCAAGCTATTTTTTTTCCTCAGGGAGTTTTGAAGGAAGCGCAAAAGCTTCTCAACAATTTCAAGGCAGCCTTTACAGGCTCTGCATGTTTTTTATTTTCCAGACCTCAGGCAAGTTTGTATTCCAAAGGGGTGAGGTATCAATTGAGATAGATAGAGGTACACACACACATATGTGCGTATAGATTTAGTTCCTCCAGCAGCTACTTGGTACTGCAGTAAGCAGTCAGAATCACTGTTTGAGAATGAGTTACCCTATATTCCCCCAAACTGGCTGATTTTTTGGTGATGTGGTTGTGGAAGATCTGGCCTTCCGGCTACTATATCACATTTTAAAAAGCCCCTGAATTGTGTTAGAGAAGTACGATATAGAACAAGCCCTTTGTGTTACGCTTTTTTCTCATTCCAGCAGGAATGGCTGGGGCAGGGGTGTTGTGCACAGAGATGAGCTGTGACATTATCATTAGAAAGTAAATAAGGATTTACAAAGTGATGCAGTGGCTGTGTTCCTGCAGTGTGCAAGGCAAATTGTGACTGCTGGATAATCTTGAAACTATTGCCTCACTTTTTGTAACTCTGAGCGCCTGAATTACATTAGAATCTCATCTTTCGTCTGTAAAGCTGTGAAGCAGTTACATTTTTCAAACAGTAAGAAACATTTTTCATTCCCATTTTTTTTCATGCCAATCCCATACCTTTCCTGAGGGAGTCAGAGTGCCCAGCTAAGTGGAAAAGTAATAGTGGGTCTGCAATAAATAGATAAGATGAAAAACTTGCTCTGTTGTAAAGGGTGCAGCCGCTTGATTGCATCTGCTTATTTTGTCAGTCTGCGATACCCACTTTCTTGTTGTCAGGCTTTGAGATTATTAGTACTGAATCTTCACCTCATTGCTGGCATCTACTGATAGTCTTTCTTACTTTCAGCCTCATGATGTGATAATCCTAGTTACTGTAATGCTAGTTGACTTTATGCAAAAAAACCCCCACAAACAACAAAACAAAACCATCTGAGGAAAGGCACGGCGCCCACACAAGTACCACAGAACTATTTCTTCCTTAGCTGCTCTAAAGAGCTGCTCCAAACCTTAGCATTTCTCAGAGTGGTATTATAGGGAAGAGGAAATTTGGTATGCAAGGACTTGTAGAATAGAGGAGTGGTCATGTAGGCCTGCGTCAGTGGGGGGTCTGCTTGTAGTATGGGCAAATATATTTGATATAGTTTTCATCTACTTTGCTTGGGCAACAAGCAGGGTAAAGAGATCAATGGAAGACCCACCCACTTGGTTAATTGCCCACAGCCCACTCCATGCTGTTGCGTCGTCAGTGCTACCCAGAGCTCAGATATATAGATTAGGAGCAGTTCGCATATGTTTACAGGTGCTGCAATTGTTTTTTTTTTTCCCCAGTTGCCAAACAGACCGATTGGCTTTGTGCTATACATGAAGGTATTGTGTGAAACCAGGTGTCCACAGACTTGAAAGTCTTTGTTTTTGCAAATGCTGAAACTGTGATATAGGAGGCCTGAATCATTGGGGTTTGCCTTTATACAGTAGTAGTATCAAAATATTTTGTAATTCATTAGCAAAATTCTATACATCATGGAAAAGTCCTAGTTTGTCTGATATATATTACAGCCCCCCAAAGCAAGTGGAGCTGGATATAGGGAGTTATCAGTGGAACTCAGGGGGAAGAAGCAGCAAAGAGTATTTGAGAAAATTACCTTTTTCCATATAGCAAAATATGAAAATACTACTTTGGGAAGATCGGCTTCCTTTGATATCTTGTGTAGAGAAATATTAAGTTTTGATGGTGACTGGGCTTGTGTAACTTAGTAACACTGATGCTTGCATAAATCTTTATGGTGTTTGAAGTAGAGAAGCTAAAAAAGCATAAATCAAAGGATAGTTGTCAACATGACAGCTGCCATAGGTCTGAGCACTCTGCAGTAGGTGACAGCTGTTGGATGTTGGATCTGTGCACTTCATGTCAAAACAACACCCCTTTCTTAGCATTTTTACTGCTAAATGTATGAATGCTTGCAATGAAGTAAGTCCAACTAGAGATTTTGGGGATTTTTGATCAGTTTTAATATGCAAATACTCAATAAAGGTATATTTGTTTGAATTAGAAGTAAGGTCCTGCTCTAGATTTTGTCAATCTTTTTGTGGGAAGGTCTTGGAGAATGAAACAACCCATCCCCTGTTGGCAGAAAGAATATGCTAGGATTTTTACATTACTGCAGAGAATTAGCCCCTGGCCTCCATGGAAGGCTGGGTTTCCACCTCCAGGGACTGTATGCCATAACCAGCCTCAGAGTCCTTCTAGTGTTTGACTTGTTGCAACCTGAAATATTCACAAGGTTTTCCTTAAAAGCCTTTTTTAAAAACAGTTCTCCTGTTTGAGGAAGATAAACACAGACTTGGAAAGGTATTTGGTATAAATAGCAGAGGTTTAGGAGATGAAGAATGGCATGTTGCTTTTAATGGTGCTTCAGACCAGCTAGTTCCCTGCTCCTGTGGCAGGCTTGGTCAGACCCCTTTTGTGCCTCTGGGGTTGATCCTGTCACAAGCAGTTTGGATCTCTGTGATTTTGGACAGCTGTATTCAGCTATGGTAAATGTTTTCTTAAAGCCTGATTAGATCGAAATGATGTTTGTGTTGTGTGTGACAGTGCTTGTGGTGACACAGAGAACCAAAAACTTCACCGCCACAGAGTGGTTTCTTGAGATCTCTGTTTTGGCTGATTAACAAATGCATTTAGTAACTGGAAAATATCTTGCTGCTTTGTTGACATGTTGACTCATTTGATTTATTTTAAAAGAAAACAAACAACAAACTGATTTGCTTGTCCAGACGAGTCTAGCTGACATATCTGCAGAGGTAGGCTGGGTTGGAGGTTGTCAAGATCATCTCTCATCAGATTATTGTGATCTCTCGTTTGCTTCATGGTCTGTATGAAGAAATCAGTTCTGTATTACCATCAGCTCTTCTGAGCCTCAGATGAGGTTTTATATGGCATCGTTGTGACAAACAGATCTACGCATTATGAACAGCATGTTATGGGAAACTTAACCAAACCATGAAACCTGAGCATGTTTGATATTGATAAAAACTACATTGCATACAAGTTACTTGAATGGTATTTTAATGAATCAGACAGTAATAGGGGAAGATATTCCATTCAGTGCACAGGAGGCAAGATGTGCAGTTTTCAAGCTAGAGTCATTGAGGGTTAGTTCAATCTGCGGGCAGTTTTATTTAAGGATGGAAACCATTGGATGGAAGGGTCTGCACATACATGTGTGTGCAGTTGCTTTCAAATTACATGCTTCTCTTCGTGGGGGTGGTTCTATATAACGTGGAGCTGTTTGCATCCTGTAATACCCCTGGAGGAACTTAAATCTCTCTCTGTTTTGGTTTACCTAAGCAGCCTGAATTGCCATTTTTTTGAACTGGCTGTAATGCATCTATTTCCAAGCAGATAGATTTTTATGGCCATATGTGCTCCAACAACAACAAATTCATCACTGTGTTACTGCTTTCTGCGCTGTTCTGATGTCTTTCTGTAGCCATTTTGGGCAACTTATGTGAAGAGTTCTTTAGGTACTGGCACCTCGGAAGTTGCCTCTGCTATGTTAATTTGTTGTTGTCTCATAATATAGCTGTGTTGACGCTGCAGTCTCTGTGGGTGCAATACTGGCCTTTCTCTGTAAGCTTCTTGGCTGTTTTCTTTACACAACTACTGGAAATATTTACATCTTTTAGGCTCCTACCCTTTACTCAAGCTTGAAGTTGCCCAGTGAGTTCCAGTTGGAGGGAGGGAAGAAACTGTCATATAATACACAAAACTGAGTATATGGCACAAAATTTTGTGTTCCATTTTAAACAAACGTGTCTGTGTATATGTATATCCTTACGCACATATATATGCAGGGTATGGTTAATAAAAAACAGATTTCAAGGTAGACAGGCATGTTAACATAGGTGAAAGTGAGCATGACAGTTTACTGAAAGTCTGCTGTCTTTGCTTATGTTTGAGAAACTGCTGCTTTCATTAATTATGAACGTTCCATATCATAACATTTCTCTTAGACTAAAAGGACTATCAAAATAAAAGGGTTCTATTTATATAGGTGCCAGAGTTACTGCAGTTGATATTCTCAGCTGATATTCCCAAGTCATACTGGACTGGTTTCAAATTCCAGACTGTTATTTGCAAAAACCTAAAGGGTAATTTCTTAGCTAGGGTAAGATGAAGTTGTTAGAAATCAATTTTAAAGGCAAAGAATCTGAGTGGTTTAAAATAAGCTTTGCATAGCCTCTACCTCAAAGATACTTTCCAAGGCATTCAGCTACCATGGTGATGAATGTGGTATAAATAGAAAATAGATTAGATAGAACCCAAAACGTTTCCAAGTAGATCTAAATTAACAGTGGCCATTCAGGAAAGAGAGGTGGGAAGTTGCCTTGCAAAATTAAAGAATATATGCATACTAATAGTAAATCCAGAGTGGTTTATAGAAAGAGGAGGGTAGAAAGCAGTTGGTAATATCATGGCTGGTAATACGATACCAACAGAAGTACTGGATTCTGAGTCTGTTCAAGCTTAGCACAGAAAAATCAGACACAGGAGATGTTTTAGAAACTTGAGAAGCACAGAAAGATTTTTACCTGGGAGACAAAAACCTCTTTTGAACACACAGGTGCTAGAAATGGCAATGTTCCCCATGTATCTATGAAGCAAAAAAAAGGATCTCACAGCAATGGATACATAGCTAGGAAAGACACGCAGAAATGTCACCTATTCCGCAAAAGATGCACAACTCTGTCCCCACTCAACCAAACACTCTAACATATGACTTGTAACATAAGACCCCAATATAATTTAAAGACAGCAAGTACTTTTTAGTCTGTTTGCATAAACAGCCTATAGTTTTCTGCTGTAATATATTAAAGCCAACTGTTTGGTAGGAATTCAAGCTTATTTAGGCCCCAGGGTTATTTAAATGATATGCAACTTTAGGGACATGGATAATTCTGTTGCTTTCAGTGGAACTATTGACGTGTTTTAAATTGCAGGTGGATTGAAGCACCCTGCCAAAGAATTGTCTTAGAAATAGCCATATACAGGTCTATGAAGCTATAAAGAACATGTAATAGGTTAATGTGTGCTCTACAGATATCTTTGTATGATAGTTTGCACTGTGTTGCTGTTTTTTGGCTCTGTTTTGTCTGCAGACAAGGGGAAAGCCTGGCTTCTCCAGCAATTTACTTTCCAGTGATTGAGTAATACTCTGTGATTGCTAGTGTGTGAACAGCATTATTTGGTGACCCTTTCAAGTGATTGTATGATGACAACTGCGTAACAGCTGCCCTTAACCTAGCCTCGTGTTTGAGATGATCAAGAGATTAAAGACCTGTCTTTTCTGCTGCTACTTTTTGAGCTTCTGAATTGAGCCGTTTTTATGTTGTCATCGTTTTTGCTAGTTAGAAATCAAGTATTTGTGACCAAGATGCAGGCACTGTTTTTGGCTGGTCAGATGAACAAAATCAGAGGGTGTAGTTTATCTAACTCAGAAGTAAATCACTGAATATGATCTGATAACAGTTCTCCACTACTTACCAAAAATCAAACTTCAAAGGAAGAATGCTGACCAGCTGTTTATCTAGAGATTGCATTTTCAGATTTGAAAGTAATTAAAAAAACCCAAAACCAAACAACAAAGCAACCCATAGCTGAAATTATTTTGGATGGAGCATTACAGCTGGGCAGAACAGAAACTTCAGGGGACAGGTGATAGTTCTCCCTCACCCTCGTGTTACTTCATTCAAGATTCTCATGACCTCTCTGTGAGGAGGCAGAGTGCAGGAGAATACTCTCAGGACCTCTATGAAGGTGTCCACTAAATAAGGAGTGATGCAAAAATACACCCTTTCAACTGTCCCTTTAACTAGAGTTCACCATGAACATGTGGTCTACAGGTAAGTTGTTTGAGCAATGTAAACCTAAGTGCCAACAGTACAGTCCTTCAACAGATCTTAGGTCTTATCAGTACCACTATGATAGCCTAGTACTGTTACAGATCAGATCAGCAATGAAGAAAAGCTGACTGAAGCTGATCTCAAGCAGGGGAGAGGTTATACAAACAAAGAAAACCTTCTTTGTAGTCTCATTTCTTTGAGGGTATGCAAACACAATTGGTTAACTTGCTAATTAATTTAGTGATGTCCCTGGACTCTGAGCTGTCACTAAGCTTGTGCATGCATTTTGTTTACCAGCCCCCATCTCCTCCTGGCAGATTACATATGTAACCAAAGCTGGGTTTCCATTACTGCTTTTCTGAAATAGCAACATGATGTATCTGGGTATGACACGATCAGCTTTTAAGACGCGTGATCTAGAACACAACATGCAGTTCATCTTAATAACACAAATCTAGCATAAATGCATCAAATGAACCCTCTTCTTACACACTTGCTTCTCAAAGGCTAAGTGCAGGCTCACTTTCTCAAAGTTATCTAAGAGTTTCTTGGGGCTGCTCTGTTCCTGTTGAATAAATTCTCACAGGAGTAAAAGGTTATCAAAACTTCAGCACCTTCTACTTCTTTAGATTACCTTCTTTATGGTAAACATACAGCAGCATCAACGCTTCAAGATAAAAACCCTAAAATAAAAGTAAAAACTCAGTCCTCTCCTGCCTACACTGTTCTTCCTTTGAGATTGAAATGAAAGAATGGTAGGTATTATCCACATCACACATTCTGGAAGGCATTTGGGTGCTATGGTGAAAAGGGATGTAAACAAGCCAACATAAACCATCATGGCTTCAGTGGTGTAACTCATGGCAGGTTCTACAGAGTCAAACTGAGACCACATACAGTTCTTGGGTGTCCATCTCCCTTTCAGTACAGCTTAAACTCATCTAACTGTTGCTGTTATACAAGAATAGACATAATGATCCTGGTGGGCTTAAAGCAAAAACAACTGTGTCTGTGTTCTGAAGAAAAGGCCATGATATTCTCCAAATGCTGCATGGTGATGTTGTCAGAAGAATCCATCATTTGCTAAGCTGTGCAGATCAGGTGTCTCCTCCTTCTTCTTATATCTGAGCAATGAGTTATCATTAGTGTCATTTAAATGACATTAGATAATTTCTAATGTATCACCAGGATGAATTAATATGTTCATGTTTCTCCTTGCTATAAGAGCATCAGCTGACGTATGTTATCAGAGTTTAACAGCACAATTTTTGTTCCAGGTTCTCCATGGACTTTGTTACTTAGACTACAGACAGATGTCCTCTTCTGGATCCAGCTGGAATAGCTTAAGATGTTACTGTGCTTTACTCCTCCCCTCACTTCTGCTAACAAAACAACTTGTCTGAGTACTCCCTAACCCACTTCAGGCACACTCAGCTGAGCTCCTATTTAAACTGTTTGAACTATGTCAGCTGATTCTACTTGAAGTGGGTTAGGGAGCACTCACACGAACAGCTGGGAGAGCTGGGTGTAGTAATCAATGCCCCAGGGACCCTGATAAACAGCTTGAGAAGAGAAGGACAGGGCACAAATGTTTCAAACCTCTGCAGCTGTTTGCAAATTGAATGACTACTTGGAACTCATAGGCTGCATGAGAGCATGTAAGCTACCTCAGTGAAGTGCCCATATAGCATATGAGCAGATATTCTCTGAGCCCAGCACAGCATATTGTGCAACAGCATGGGAGAGGGGAAATATTGGCCAGGAAAGTCAAAGCATATTCTTTCTTTTATCTGTTGGATGCTAAAGCAGTGTCTTTCACATGCCGTTTGGATTTCACTGGCCTGAAAAGGGGGACAGATGATTTCTATCAAGCTTCAATCCCCAGTCCTGGAGCCTGCTTGTTAAAGTCTGAGTGTTTGCTGTTTCAATCCACCGACCAGGGAGCCCTTCCAACCAACAAATCGGGCTGCTTTCCACCACACTCTATATCTTCCAAAATCTCTGAGGGGAATAGAGTGAACAAATATGTTGAGAGAGTGTGCTCAGTTTGTGGTAAACAGCTGAAAAGCTCTCTCAGGGCACGTGCACAGTCTACAGCCATAACACAAACGTCGGGTCTAAGGACCAGAGGATACATCTCATTAATTTTCATACGCAGGCCTGTGATCTGCACAAACTTTTGGTGTAGTGATAAAGAGCTGGGAGAGGGTGATAGAAAATGATGCCCTCATGTGAAACACACTTGCTCTCTTGGTTCATGGTTGGGCCCAGGCATCTGCAGAGTCTATTTCTGGCATTACCACGCACTCGCAGTATGACCAGGGCTGAGTCATATATGAGACATCATTAGCCTGTATGTAAATTAGGTGTCAACAACTTTGCAGGTGATGTTTTTTGCATACTATTTGTTTTTCAAGTGCTTTTAAGTGTACTAAAATGTTGTGTTCTGGGTCTGTTTACAGACAATCCGGAGGATTTGTGGGCTGTAAAGTGGCCACCCAGAGCAACTCAGCTTTATGTTTTTTATACCTGACTGATTCAATGTTGGTGTTTTTTCCTGGGGCAAACCCCACCTTCACTGAATCGTGAACTGTGAGGCCAGTCTTGCCCTGAAGGGCAGCAGCATCTGCAGTGTTCGCTGAGGGGTGGTGAACCCTTTCTTCATACACACGTTATATCATTTATGGGCATTCAGAAGTTGAGAGAAGCTTTTAGACTGATGAAATCCATCTTGGGCAGTAAGTTCTTGCTGGGGCCAACCCTGGCTGACAAGCCCGAAACACTGGCCTAGACAGAATCATAGAATCATTAAGGTTGGAAAAGATCTTTAAGATCATGAAGTCCCAACCATCAGCCCAATACCACTGTGCCTACTAAACCATGTCCTTAAGTGTCATATCTAAATACTTTTTGAACACCTTCAGGGATGGTGACTCCACCACCTCCCTAAGCAGCCTGTTCCAATGTTTCACCACTCCTTCTGTCAAGAAATTTTTCCTAATATCCAATCTAAACCTCCCCTGGAACAACTTGAGGCTGTTTCCTCTCAAGCTATCACTTGCTACTTGGGAGCAGAGACCAACACCCATCTAAGGTCTCCTCTCAGTCTCGTCTCCTTCAGACTAAATCCCATTGGCCTGAGCCATTCCTTGTAAGACTTGTGCTCTGCACCCTACACTAGCTTTGTTGCCCTTCTCTGGACACACTCCAGCAATGACTGTCCTGCTCTCCTTTGCACTGATGCGGCCCCACCTTTAGCACTGTGTGCAGTTCTGGGTGCCACAGTATAAAAAGGATACAAAGCTACTGGAGAGTGTCCAAGGGAGGCCACAAACCTGGTGGACGGTTTAGAGGGGAAGCTGTGTGAGGAGTGGCTAAAGGCACTAGGTCTGTTCAGCCTGGAGGAGACCAAGGGGAAACCTCATCTATGTCTCACAGATTCCTCACAAGGGGAGGAGCAGGTGCTGATCTCTTCTCTCTGACCACCAATGTCAAGTGAGTGTTGATCTATTCTCACAAGTGACAGATGATAGGACGAGGAAATGTCCATAAATTCCACCAGGGAGGCTCAGACTATATATTAGGAAGAATTTCTTTACCAAAAGGGTGGTCAGGCACTGGAACAGCTGCACAGGGAGGTGGATGAGTCACCATCCCTAGAGGTGTTTAAAAAATGGGTAGCGAGTTTTTGAAGGGCACGGTTTAGCAGAAAATGGGTACAGTTAGGCTCAATGATCTCAAAGGTCTTTTCCAACTGGAAGATTCTATGATTCAACGATAGGACCTGAGGAAAGAGCAGGGAGATGTGCCAGGGGCGGTTTCGGTTGGATATTTTGAAAAAGTTCCTCACTCAAAGAGTGGTGGAACAGTGGAACAGCTGCCCTGGGAGCAGTCACGGTGTCAATCCTGACAATATTCAAGAAGCACATGAACAATACTCTCAGACATCTAGTGTGAATGTTGAGATTGTCCTCTGCAAGGACAGGAGTTGGACTGGATGATCCTTGCGGGTCCCTTACAACTCAGCGCATTCTGTGATCCCCCAGACCCCCTCCAGCCGGGACCTCCCGCGACCCCGTCCCCGCACCCAAGATGGCGGCGGGGGCGGCAGGCGGCGCATGCGCGGGGGGGACGGCGCTGTCAGGCGGCTGCATGGTGCCCGCTCGGCCGCCCGGGCACTGAGGCCGCGCCGGGGAGCCGGCGGCCGCCTGCATGGTGGCGTAGCGCCCGCCTGGCCGGCTCCCCAGCAATGGCGAGCTACCTGCCCCCCTGCGTGATAGACGGAGGCACCGGGTGAGTGCGGGGGGCGGCGCTGCCAGTGCCCTTGCTGGGGGGGACGGGGACCCTTCGCCCTGCAGTGCTTCGGCTCCTGTCGTGTGTCCCGGCCCCTCTCGGCTGTTGCCCTGAGGGTGGGGTGCTCTGTCTCCCCCCTTTTCCCCCCCTTCTCTCCCCCCTCTCCCCCTTCTCCCCCCCCTTCTCCCCCTTCTCCCCCCCTTCTCCTCCCCCCTTCTCCCCCCCTCCCCCTTCTCCCCCCCTCTCCCCCTTCTCCCCCCCTCTCCCCCTTCTCCCCCCCCCCTCCCCCTTCTCCTCCCCTTGGAAACCTGGAGCTGGGCAGCCTCTTTGCCGGCGGGGATACTGCGTCTCCCTCTGCCCTTTTCTCCTCTTGGATCCAGTTTTTGTTCTTGCTCTCTGACTTGAAACTATTGCATAATGAAGCTGCTAAAATTGGGGATGGCTGCATCCAAACGAGTGCCTGGAGCGAGGGGACACAGAGCTTTGCCTGGGGGCTGTGAGCCGGTGGGGACTGCGGTGCAGAGGCAGGTGAGCTGTGCTGGCTGGGTTTGGCTTCTCCATCCTGCTTAGCTCCAGGACCGCAGTGGCCTTGCTGGATTGCATCTGGCTGTGCCTCTTCTTGAACCTTCCCAGGTATTTCCACCAGCCAGCAACGAGGTGGGAGCTCGTGGTCTCACACTGCTGGTGTTTCTTGGTTATTGGGTCATCCCTTCTTTGCCCTTGTCGAATCTGTGAGAGTTACCCTGCATTTAGCCAAACTACAAGTTTTGTAAGTCAAGTATTTGAGGACTAAAATGAATCCAAAATGCAGAGGCCATGCTGGGGAGGCGTTTCAGGAACGGGTCTTTCCTACCTGTCTGTGGCTAGAGGAGACCCATTCATCATCCCATAGACTGGTTCCCTCAGGAGTGGGAAGTGTCAGAGGGAGCGGTTAGGAAGATGATGCTGAATTATGTGCTGTGCTCTTGCTAAGGTCTTTCCTTTAGGCCCAGCTATCAAGGAATCATAGAATAGTTTGGGTTGGAAGGGGCCTTTGAGACATCTTTAACTCAATCGGGTTGCTCAGAGACCTGTCCAGCCTGACCTTGAATGTTTCCAGGGATGGGGCTTCCACTGTCTCTCTGGGCAACCTGTTTGAGTGTTTGACCACTCTCACTGTAAAAGATTTATTCCTCGTATCTTGTATAAATGTACCTTCCCTTAGCTTAAAATGACCCCCCCGCCTTATCCTATCACAACAGGCACTGCTAAAAAGTTTGTCCCCATCTTTCTTGTAAGCCCCCTTTAAGTGCTGAAAGTTTGCCATAAGGTCTCCCTGGAATCTTTTCCAGGCTGAACAACTCCAACTCTCTCAGCCTCTCTTTATAGGAGAGGTGTTCCCTCTCTCTAATCATTTTTGAGGCCCTCCTCTGGACCTGCTCCAACATGTCCGTGACTTTCCTGTGCTTTCCTGTTCTGGACAGCTCTGAAGAGAGGAGACACTGGTCTGTGAGCTATTCAGGCCAAGAACATTATCTGTCAGGCTATGCCTCAGTGTCATTGATTGCATCAATTTAGTGCAATAATAAAACTTCCCTCTGCAGTGATTTTGCAGCAGTATTTTCATTTATTTAGTGCTGGGAAAGTTACGTTTAAAACTTCCAAAACTGAACCATCTTAAAACAAATGCCAAACCTAACAAAAAAAAACCCAAGCCCCTTGATAACTGGAGGAAGTACTTCCCAGCAATGTGGTGTCACACTGCCTTCTCCTGAAAGTGTTTTGTATTTTGAAATATGTCTTTATTCAGCTGTCAGGAAACTTTTGTTTCTGTTTATACCTTACCGTACAAGAAATCAGCTCTGTCCCCTCAGTGGGGAATACTGAGTCCACAGCTGGAAACTCTGGGCACAGAACAGAGACCAGGTTCCATCCTGCATATAATTCTGACTCTTCGTTAGATACATCTTAGTAGTTTCCCAGTTTTTTCCTATTTATTTGCTGAGGATATTTTAAATATCTGCTCTCCACGGAACCGTTGGTGTTACAGGACTAGTACTTGGCAGTATTGGAGTGTTTTTCAGGGAGAGAAATGGGTGTTCTAGGTGGATCCTTTAAAAAGGGTATGGTAAAAACTGCAAAATCCAGAAGATGAATTAAATACAATGTCTGTCTCTTGCAGGAGACCTCCTTTGCACTCAGTCTGTGTACTAACTCCAGTGTTGCGCTAGCAGTAGATACTGCTGACCAACAGTTGGACAAAATAAATAAGGGCAGAAAATAGTTTGTTGTGTCCTTTAGGGGAAATAATCGTTTAAGTACAATTTCTAAAATTTATTTGGTGCTTGCATGGAGAGAACTGATGGAGTTTGTGTGTGTGTATGTGTATATCAGTTTGTTTCAGGAAGGGTTCAGATAGTCCCAGATGATGTGGCTTTGACTTTCCATGCCTCCAAATGGTCTTGATTCACATGAGACAACCTGGTGTCTCTGCTGATGGGACTTCTGCTTAGCTTTGTGGCAGGGCACTGAAATGTAGAAGACTTTTCAACAATGAGATTATCTAATTTGAAATAAGTTATTTTGTGGAATTCAGAAAGAAGTAAGAGTCTGAACCAAAGCAGCCGGAAGAAGTAGCTTGACTCATTGATATGCAGTCTCTGGAATTTTCCTCTGTGTGGGCTGAAAACCTTCTTATTGTTAGAATGAATCTACTTTGGGTTACCAGCTTCAAACAATTCATTCAAATTATTTATGAAAGGGCTTTCAGATAAAAAACTTGGAAGAGCATAGCGGAAAGGAAAAGGTACATGCATTCATGCGCTGTGGAACATTATGTATATAAAATACACCTTTCTACTTGAATCTCTGACACTGAATGAGGTGCTTTGTCCAGGAACTAATCTCCCTTCTTTTCATGTAAGGGGATTTAAGAAGTTTGTGAAAAGACTCTTGTTGTCTTGTGGGTGAGGAACCTGATTCAGTTTGCTGCTGTTCGCAGCCATAGGCCTCACTCCAGTAAAACACTGGAATTTCTCAAAAGCAGTAACAAGTGTATAGAAAATAGGTACAGACCTTCAGTGAGAAACACATTGTCACATCAGGACATGATAACATTCCTTTACCCCACTGGACAGATGGCTTGAACTTTAATTGTCATAACCTGTTCACTCTCTGTTCATTAGTTTTGCAGAAAGTGATAATAATTTGCTATCATCTTTTCCATTAGTATTTGCAAATGACTTGTCCTATTTAAGTTTTGCTGCAGTACATCTTCATTTCCTTTGCATGAGGTTTCCCTTGTGATCAGTTTACACATTGCTATTGGTGTTTTTGTGGAGAAGGGCATGCTATTTTTAGTTTCTTAGGCCTACCAGGCCTTTTTGGTGTTACTGTTTTAAGTAGCTTCAAACTTCATAACTTGTTTTATTAACTGGCACTTAGCTGTGGGACATCAAAACAGTGGTAGGTGGGTGTGTGAAACAAAGATGTCTTAAAATACCTCTCTTCAGTATGTGTATTTACAGACGCTGAGGAATACTTCTATTTTGGGTGTCTTTTATTGAAGTTACTTTTTTCTTTTAGTAAAGAAAATTACTTGGGCAAAGTCTTACTGAGGAGCTTAGACTTAAGTACTAGATTTTTGGGAGAATTGAGTTGGACATGTCTTAAAACTTAAGCTTAGTGTCTTTTTTGTTATTACCGTGCTGTTAAGTATAGCTGGAACTTCAGAATATTACTATTTCTCCCTCTTACTATATTTCTGATGCCGAATGAGCTGCTTTAGCCAAGTGTTACCTCTGCTCTTTACATGTGAGACTTGGAAACAGGCGTTCTTCTAATTGCTCTTCTGGGTCTAAGGAGCCTGGGTTAATTAACTGGTGTTTATAATCACAGGCTTTAGTCCTGTGAAGTGCTAGACCCTCTCGAAAAAAGCAATGGCTGTAACGCACACTTTATTCTTACAGTGATTGCTGGTGCTCCTGGGTAAATTGAGCAGACGTAATAGATTTTTCTGTTTGATATTTCCTCCTTTATGTCTCCTTTCCTTATTCCTATTCCTTCATCACATTCTTCTTCATTTTAAAAGTGCCTTTCCATACATTTATGAAGAACTTGTGAGTTGCTCAGGTATATTTGTAACAGTGCTGATACAATCTGTTTGTGGCAGGGTGGCTCTGGCACTGTTAGTTATACAGCATCTTAGCTGTCCCAGAGACTGTTCCCTCTTCAGAGGTTATATTTTGTTTGTTCATAGGACTTTCTTAAAGCATCTCCCTGTTTTGAATCACTTCATAGCTGTTTTTTCAGACCTTTTTATCTGGATGTAACACATTGGTTTTTGGTCCAGGTCTTTAAAACAATAGAAATTGAGGAAGTGCTAAAATGTTCACAGCTGAGCTTTGATCTTTTCCTTACTTGTCTAGAGAAAAACTGAATGTCTTGTTTTTTGAGGTGGATAAAGCAACTGCCTAAGTTTATGATATCAAAATTCCTAAACTGTGGTGTTCTCATGTTTTAGTAAGAGTTTTCCAAAATATATCTCTGCTCTTAGTGGTTGAGCATGCAGCATCTGCTGCCAAGTTTGGTCCATTTGTACATCTTTGCAGTCATTTTTCTAGGTAAGTTTTTCTGGCTGTCCATGGTAGGACCTCAGGAGAGGACAGGGTTAGGATGACCATTCCTCATGCAAAAGCTAGTGAAACTGATTTGTATACTAACTGATCACCTGGGAAGAATAGTTTGTAGGAGACAATGTTATTTTTAGAAACTGGTTGTTTCAACAATGCTCAATTTCTAGGTTTTTTTTTTTTAAATGAGTAGTCCCTCCAAATCCCCTTGTGTGAAATATCCTTAGTCTATTGGATTGCTTTTCTACTCAGCTTTAATGCAACCTCCACTATCCTGTATTTTGGAGAGTTTCCAGTAGGTTCCTCTCTTGCTGGCAATAAATTTGCTACTTTTAATGAAATTAAATTGAAATACTGATTATCTACACATTTCCTACAGCTGTCTCTGTAATTTACAGATTTCAAGATGTTGCATTACCATTAGTCTGGTAGGCTGTAACCCAGGAGAAAGAAAAGCATGTTTTAGATGCTTAAATATTCATTGGAGAAGGGACTGGAGACCAAGTAACCTCTCTAACTGTTTAAGTCCAGAGCCTTTCAGATCAATGAATATTTAAATATCTTGTATAAAAAGGAACAATCTCTGTAGGAGGTCCTGAATTGGGTCACAGAAACACTTTAATGTACTCTTGGATATGGCTTGGGAAGGTGGAATGTGTTCAGGTCCTGCTGGGCAGAAGGAAGGTCTGGGACCAAGTCTGCTGTGTCCAAGTGAATAGACTACTGGGTAAGGAAGGGCAGCACAACCATATCACCTCTTTTCCTTTTCTTTCTCAGTCATTTTGAGAGTAGTTTTGATTTTACCTTCCATCTTGTTTTGTCAGAACACCTGGATTGCAGCCACTTGTTCAAATCTTTCTGTTGTTTGATCCTAAATCGATGGGGTTTTTTTGAACAGCATTTTTTCCAGTTCTTTGCTTCAACATTGAACTGTCTATTTAGTTATAGTCCTAGTAGCAATCCATCGTGAATTAATGGCATACGAAAGAAATCTTTCCAAATGTTGTCTTCTGTGAGATGGGTTCTTTGAAGAGAACAGGTTTTCGCTGATACTGAGAAGTAAACTTATCTTGTGGTTTAAACTGGGGTTAATTCAGCTAGTGAAAAAATAAATGGGTAAAACATTGAGTTACAGGTTTTTTGGTAACTTTATAAGTTATTCTAGTAGGGAGATCTGATCCTTACTTGAGAGGAAAGGTAAAGCTGTTGCAGACTGATAGTCCAAGTTGACTTTTGGAGAGTGTTTCCTTTTTAATACTATTAAGGGGGTGTGAGTTCAGCATGTGTGTAGAGGGGGAAAAGATGGCAAACTGAAGCTACCTCTCAGCCAGAGTTTAGTTTAAGAAACAAGGTCTGCTTACATTGCAGGAACCTTTAGTTTTCAGAGAATCATAGAACTGTTTGGTTGGAAAAGACCTTTGAGTCTTGATCATTGAATCCAACCATACCTGTCCACTGGTAAACCATATCTCTGAGCACCCAGTTTACCTGTCTTTTAAATACCTCAACCTCATGGTGACTCAACCACTTTCCAGGGCAGCCTGTTCCAGTGCTTCATAACGCTTTCAGTGAAGAAATTTTTCCTAATACCCAGTCTAAACCTCTCCTGGCACAACTTGAGGCCATTTCCTCTTGTCCTATTACTTGTTACTTGGGAGACCAGCACCCACATTGCTACAACCTCCTTTCAGGCAGTTGTAGAGGGTGATAAGGTCCACCCTCAGCCTCCTTTTCCCCAGACTGAACTCTCCGAGTTTCATCAGCTGCTCCTCATAGCCCTTGTTCTCCAGCCACTTCACCAGCTACGTTGTCTTTCTCTGAACATGGCTCCAGTCCTCAATGTCCTTCTTGTAGCGAGGGGCCCAAAACTGAACACAAAATTTGAGATGTGGCCTCACCAATGCTGAGTACAGGGAAAGGATGACTTACATATATATATGCACTCATATATAAATTGTATAAGAAGCACATATAACTAAGGATTGTAAATATGTGTATGTGTATATATTGTCTTTGGCTTTTGTCACTGGGCCTTGAAGGGCTGTTTTCATGAGGTTTCTGCCTGATTGCCATTTCTAAGTCTTAGAACTAGATCTCTTTAATCAAGAAACATTTACCTTGGTCCTCACTATGTGCATTTGAGCAAACCACATTTCAGAGAGAAATTAAGAGGATGGAACCTGTAACGCAACTTAAATCCCAGTGTAACTCTTGTTGTTGCTTGTTACGTTTTAACAGTATTCCCTAGATAGGCCTCATTCTTAAATGTGAAGAAACTATGCAGTAATAATCATAAAAAGAATTCCTACTAGTAATGGCCTTCTTTACAAATCATTTTAATTTAATGTCCTGATTATATTTTTTGAGAGTCGGAGAAAGTATGCATAAACATTTTGGAATAGACTGAAAGCGTATGCCCATAAAATGATGATTAAAAATACAACAAACCCTTGCCCCTAAAACACAGTCCTTGTCTTGTTAGCCTTGGGGAAAATTGCTTTTTTAACTATTATTTGAAGTCTGTTGAAGCTGTAGCTTTGAAGAGATGTTGGAAATATAATATTTAAATTCCAAGGTCATTGCTAATTCAGTTTTGATTTAATTCCTTTATCTAAGCAAACTGACTCTTAATGAATTGTTTTATACCAAATATTCCATAAAGGGGAACCTGCTGTTTAAGCTGCTAATGAAGAAGCGACCCTCTGCTTTAGCAGTGGCATAATATTGTTTGCAAATATTGAGACTACGCTGTAGACAAAGACCCTGCATTCACCATAGAACCTAGATTGTGATTGGTCACATTTAAGAATGCAGTGTTTTTAGGTTATCATGGTAAAAATGGATGTGAATAATTATGCTATTATTGTACTTGTATTCCAGTGTAGCGACACTATTCGAGAGATACCTCAGTCTCTTCAGTCTCTCCCACCTAAGGAATTAGAGCTGTTTGTCATAGTCTGGGATGTTAATTATTTCTAGTTGCTGAAGACATGAACTAGCTTGCAGCCAGTAACACCCTACAGAGATTTTAGATTTTATGTGAAAATTCCTTTACTTTTTCTTCATCCCCAAGTTACCAGTTTAATTTTTTTCTTGATCCTTTAGTTATTAAAATAGATATTGCATGTATATTGAAAGAGACAGACAATCCTATATACCATCTGCTGCCCATTTCTAAAGCGTTTTATCAATGCATGCTTACTTTGGTGTGTAGTGTGTATTGATTACCATGCACAGATGCTCTACCTGTGACAAAGTGGGTGGTTTGTGCGTGGTTTGAATGGGAATTGTATCAGGATTGCAAATAGAGTTCTGAACTGTGGTTTGTACGTGAGACGGTATTTTTTCTATGCTTGACAATATAAAGTAAATATGTGAAGTCAAATGACATCTTTGGTCATGGTAGCTTTCTGAAAGGTAAGATCTGCGCAGCCCTTTTTTTATCAAAGAGGTGGCCTGCCCGTCTCTTGGCATAGTTGGTCAACAAGGCAGAGAAACGAGTTGTGTTTTCAGATTTTGTAGTTCAGAAAAAACACTACCAAAATGTGTAAGCTGAAGGTGTCTGAAAAATAAATAACACCATAAATACTACCACTTTGGAGTTTTCTTCTCAGCAGGATGGCACTTGAAAGCATAACCCAGAAAAGGTAGATGTGGTGTGGGATTGTTTGGCCCCTACTTTAAGAAGTGTAGTGAATTGAAAGTATTTTTTCCTTCTTTTACACCTAAGTGCATCTTCTGACCTCATGATTATTCTTTTTCCAGATATACAAAACTTGGCTATGCAGGAAATACAGAACCTCAGTTCATTATTCCATCATGTGAGTAATTTTTTGTCCTTCCAAATTCTAATACATGCTGATATCTGTGACCACTTTCCTGGGTAAATGACGTGCTTTCCAACTCCCAGCTCAGCCTTTGTAGTCTCTAGTCCATCTGGGAAGTGACATTCACTGCATTTGCATCTTTGGCTAGAGTGTAACTAAAAGAACTTCTTGTTTGCAGTTAGCTAGGACTGTTGCTCATTAAATCAGCTCTTGGTTGCTATGACAAAGATGAAGAGGACTCCAGTCCAATTTCCTTTTTATCTCCATTATTTTTCTGCCAGGACTCTTGAGTAGACAGAATGCAATTTACCTCCTGTCTACCTGACACCATGGTTGCTGCCCGGATAATCTGGGGAAAGCTTCCAATCAAGTTAAGTACTGAAGTGCAGGTGGTGTCTGCCTTATTTACATTGTCTGGGACTGTAGACAGTGTAAGATGCAAAAAAGTTGTTCCTATTAGAAAGTGTTCTTTTTGAGTGTCTGTTTACCAATTAAAATGGTTTTGCGCATTTAACATGCTTTTGTTGAGCAGATTTACTCTTGATTTTTTTTTTGTATGTTAAACTTGTTTCAAATGTTATACCTTTCTGGTGTTCTTGAGTTTAATTAGACTCATAGAATGGTTTGGGTTGGAAGATACCTACTGCCAACCCCTCTCCCGTGCCATCATTTTAATAGTTTCTCTCAAATGCTATATATATTTATGAATAGTAATAGTAGCATGGACTATGTATTTATGTCTAGAATGGCATCTATTATCTCATGATTATCTGCGATTACGTTAAACAGTGTCTTTTACTTTTTGTGAACTTTAGCAATTAACTACTTATTAGGACTGCCTTGTAGCTACTCACAGTAGAAGGAGTAAAGATAAGGAAGTATAGCTAATCAGGGGCCAAAGAAGTGGAGGGTGATGTGCTCTTTTCCAGATGTAGCTGTAGTACTTGCTATAGTCTCATTATTTTAAGATTTGTGAAAAATTAAACTACAGGTAAATATTTAAATTTCTTAAGTAAAAGAAACAGGATAACAAGAGTTTCCTGTTATAAAACTCTAAACTTGTTGGGGCTTGGGTGTGCATCCAAAAGAATTCTTTGCTTGTCAGTAAATTTTGATGCTGGAAGTATTTGCTGTGTTTGTGGGTGCGTCTGTCCACTCTGCGTTTTCTACTTTGTGTTATTTAGATCCTGATTATGACCTATTAAAAGAAAACTGGATATGAATAAGGTTATGTTTTAAGAGTACTTTATTCTGTTTTTATTTATAGCTTGCCCCAGATTTGTTTTTTGCTGTCTCACCTTCTTGCCTATAGCAGCCATCATCTAATAATTTTAGTGATAGTTGCAGCCTGCTAATGGGAAGGATAAGAGTCCCCAAAGATTTCTCTGTAGTGCTGCAAATTCATTTCTCCCTTCCCCCCTTCCTCCTCCTCACCAACAGGGATAATGAGTCCAACACTTATTTCTGAAGTACATAATTTATTTTCTTCTCCTAGTTTATTTTCTGCTCTTCCTGTGCTCTTTCCCTTAATTCTCAGAATTGAAACTAAAAAAATAAATCGTGTTGTTGCTTACTGGCTTAAATAATATCTCCAGTGGAATGCTGCACTTACACAGATTTAGTGACTGCTGGAGTCTGTAACAGAATGCATTTTTAGGATGTTTTGTGAGTTATTATTTACGTTAATGAGGGCTGGGTGACCAGAACCCTGCGTGACGCAGTGAGAATGGGCTCCACTATATGGGCTTGTCAATAGATTGCTTACATAATTTCTGCTTTATGCAAACTGTGCTTTCTATATCCTGATTTTTATTTTTGGAAAAGAATCCTTAAGTAAATAAATATTCGCTACTTGGTACTTAGCTGTTTAAATCTTGGTTTGATTTGTTTGGGTTTTATTTTAAGGTATTGCAATCCGAGAATCAGCCAAAGTAGGTGACCAGGCTCAGAGGAGGGTAATGAAAGGCGTTGATGATCTGGACTTTTTCATAGGAGATGAAGCCATAGATAAACCTACGTATGCTACAAAGGTAAGCATTAAGTATTTTTAAGAAGTCTTTCCAAAGTTTCACACTTTTATTGTGTAACATTCTAGGCCTTTTTTCATAGCCATTTAAAACATATTTGGTTTTTTGTAAAGTATTTTTTGTTGCTTTTAAAACCTGCATAAGCTGGTTTATGGCTTTACCATTTTTTAAATGTGTGTTTTACAAGTGTTGTCCTGTGTGATTGATGCTTGAACCCTTTTGTAAATATTCACTGAAACAGTGCAGCTGTTCAGTTTTCAAAATTATTAGCTATCGAAATAGTCATAAACACTGGATATTTAAATTCTTGCTGAAAGTGTGTCCTCTTAACATGGCATATGAACTGGGGAATGTGTTGAATACTTTTGCTTCAGGGAATGTCAGAATTATTTTGTGAAGGGTTGCCTTCAGTGCAGCTTTTCTGTGAATCATACGTTACATACCCTAGTAAAAGTCTTCTTGTACTTACAGAATGTTACTGGCTTATGGATTATGTGGAAAAAATCATGTTTTATACATCCTACTGTATTACTTAAATGTCAGCTGTGTTCTTAACATTGAACAGAATGTAAACATCATCCCTGCCAGATATTTTTTGAAAAATATATAGCCTATATGGTCTTTATTTCTTTTAATAGATGGGAAGGCTTATTGAAGCCGTGTATGATTTTCAACTTCATAAATGATAAAATTGATATAAGAGATTAAAATGCTGTGCCACAACAGAGCAATAGCAGTATCAGAAATAGAGTCTGGATTCTGGCTTCTAATCCTGCAAAATAGAATCACAATTTGAAGTACTAGGGAGCAGGAGATAACTTCAAATATTGCCTCTAAGTTAAAATTAGAATGGAGGATTTGATAAGATAACAATGGGATGAAGTATATTCATTCTTGCAGAAGATGTAAGGGTTTGGGGACTTAGGTTGCTATTTCTGGCTTTGTTTGTCCTTGTATGGTCTAGAGTGTTGACAGATTTTCTTGCTTCAGTGGCCTATACGACATGGTATTGTTGAAGACTGGGACCTCATGGAGAGGTTCATGGAGCAGGTAATTTTTAAGTATCTACGAGCCGAACCTGAGGATCACTATTTTTTAATGGTGAGTTAATGAAAGTGGTTAAGAAAATATTTTTATTAGAGGAAAATTAAATAATATTCCAGGCACAAATAGCTCCGTTGAAGGATTTTGCTCTGTATGTGTGTTATTTCTTCAACAACTGGGTGGGGGTAGAAAGAGGGGAAGAAAGAAAGTTGCATTGTAACTAAGTTCTGTTCAGGCTACTGCAGGTTGGATTTTGTTTTTGAAAAGCTTCAATCGTTTTGTTTAAACTAAATTATGTTTGAAATTTTTTAATTTGGGTACGCTGAGAATTGTAAAAGTTTGATTTCCAAAAGATTGATCAGTGCGTGAACTGTTAGGAGTATAGTGAGGTGCTTTTCTCTTTTTTTTTTGCAGACAGAGCCTCCACTGAACACACCAGAAAACAGAGAGTATCTTGCAGAAATCATGTTTGAATCATTTAATATACCAGGACTTTACATTGCTGTTCAGGTGAGCAAAGTGTATGTATGGTTCTAAAGTACAGTATAGTTGCAGTACGTGTAGACTTCTGTATGCACGTGTCTAAAATGTTTGCATCAGTAGTTTTTAAGATTATAAATTAGCACACTCTGCCTGCTTCTAAGTATAAACTCTTTCTCATGTAGGCAGTGTTGGCCTTAGCTGCCTCCTGGACATCACGGCAGGTTGGAGAACGTACTTTGACTGGAATTGTCATTGATAGTGGTGATGGAGTGACCCATGTAATTCCTGTGGTATGTAGCAGGATGGAATTTGAAATTATCAGTGGTTTGGACAAGTATGTGGTTTGCTTACTGTAGGTTTAAATAAGAAGTGTCAAAATAAACTTTATTTTAAAATTTTTAGTGTTGCCTGATCATTGGGGATTTTTTCCTCACTTATAATTGTTTTGAAAAGTATGCAATTAATTTAGCTTGCAGACTATAAGAAAGTCACAGTAAGGAATTGTGACGCCATCTTTTAAAGGCTATTTCAGTAGAAACCTTTGCCTTCTGTTTCTGTGCTGCCTCAGTTTTGTTTAATATTAATGCTTATCACTGTTTTTGATCTCCTGCATGCCACCAATGTCTGACAAGAAATCATTTTGCATGTCCTGCATTTTGATTGTTTAATACAACTGAAACCATGTGCGTTAGAAGTTAATGAATTCTGCTTGTGTGTAAACAACTACAAGCTTGTATAAATGCATGTTCGTATACATGGTCGATCTCAAATGGCTTAATTATGTTAGGATGTTAAAAATACAGAATTATCTGTGCGTACTGACATCTGTTCCATTTATGTCATTTGATGTATTTCTGAAGCATATAGTATGCTTGAATGATCAGTTATTTTAGAAATGAAAATTTGATTCCAGTTAACATCATCTTGCATTTTGGTATTAACCCAGTCTTGTCAGTATTTTCTTCATATGGGAAATGCTGAGAGATAAAAACAGCATGTACTATATGAAACTCTGAAAAGTGTTGAAAACCCTCTGGTAGTTCTGGTAAATGCATCCTGAAAAAAGGTTCAGCAAATAGATTTCTTGGTTTTATTGCTCTTATCATTATATAATTTGATATTTCTTGTCTGAGAATTTTAATAAATTTTACTCTTTTTCCTATTAATTCTTCACTCTCAAATAGGACATAAGTGCTCTGTTTTTATGGTGTTTGCTTTTAGATCACACCTAAAAGGAACCATCTAACCAGACTTTGTCTTCTAATGTGTGCAAGACTTTTGTCTACTTGTGTATCTATTAGACAATATCTATTTCTATGTGGTAATCAAGGTTTTTAAAATAAAAATAGTATTCAGTTTTCAGTGGGTTGCACATTTTCATAGCAATTTTACAGTTTCAAGTTTTTACTTTCAATTAAAAATGAAAATAATATTATTTTTGCTGTTCATTATTGATACACAGTAGATTTTTCCCTAAGTATTTTCTTTCCTCTCCTTCTACATAGGCAGAAGGCTATGTTATTGGAAGTTGCATCAAGCATATTCCTATTGCAGGTAGAGATATTACTTACTTTATTCAACAACTCCTAAGGGAAAGGGAGGTGGGAATTCCTCCTGAACAATCTCTGGAAACAGCAAAAGCCATAAAGGTGCGTCCTTTTTATCTGTTAATAAATAAATAAAACTCTTTAATTTTATGCCTTTAGCAAGTGCCAGTGGCTCTTTTAAAAATGCAAATGTAGGCAGTGCATTGTAATTACACAGACTTCTGGTGGTTTATCCAATGAAGTGCGGGGGAAGGAGAAAGAGGAAGAAAATCTTCGCGCTAGACTGTTCACAGTTGAATATATTCTGCAGATCAAGTCAGTATTTTAAGCTTTAGATTAAAATTTGTGTTTTAATAAAACTAAATGTATATAGTGTCAGTGGGGTGATTGCATGGGTCTGATCTTGCAGTGAGAGCTTGACATTGAACTTCATCATCTCAGACCTAATGGTTGTGATGTTTTTTTTGAGAGAGGCTAATCTAGATTAGTCAGTGTGCAATCTTATTGAAACAAATAGGCCATGTGTATCATCTTGTAGGGCTGAGTCTTCCATTCCTGGAGATGTTCAAGACCAGAGCAATCTGATTCAGTGGAATGTGTCCCTTCCCATGGAGGGACGTTGGAACTGGATGATCTTTAAGGTCTCTTCCAACCCAAACTATTCTGTGGTTCTATGATGCAGTAGTTGTTTTGAACAGTCCCATCTGTAAGAATGCTCAGATATATTATCTGATTGTGTTATACTTTAACGATGTAATAATTATTTTGGCCATTTTAATGCGTAGTATTTCTTAACAGGAGAAATACTGTTACATTTGTCCTGACATAGTGAAAGAATTTGCCAAGTATGATGCAGATCCTCGAAAATGGATCAAACAGTATATTGGCATCAATGCAATCAACAAAACCAAGTTTGTTATAGATGTCGGTTATGAAAGGTTCCTTGGACCTGAAATTTTCTTTCATCCTGAGGTAAGAATAGGGACTAGCAATATGAAGTTTTGAAAAGTTACTGTTTAAGTTAAAAAGGGGGGGGGGGGGAAGATACTGTCATTTTTGGTGCCAGTGCGCCATCAAGTGGAAGTAAGGGGTGATATATCTGGTCACTGCAAGCCACGTACAGTCTCAGATAACCTAAGCACAAAAAACCGTGAGTAGCATTCCATCGATAATATTTTAAATCTTGGGCACTGGCTTTTGTGTACTTTCTCTGGTGATACCGAGTCAGTTTGTAGGGCATCGATGATAGATTTGTCCTTGAGGGAAGTCCTCTGAAATCTGTGTTCCTGTGGTTATAAGTAATGTCTACGGTTCTGGGAAACATTACAGTGTCTAGTCTGTCTGGTTTTTGGTAGTTCAATTTGCATGAGCTTCAGGATATTGCAGGAGAGAAAAGAGTTAGTATGTTACAGTGCAATGGAGAACGTCCTCTCCATTCTTATGCATTCTGTTGAGTTTATTGCATGCAACCATAACCTGTAATACTATTTAAAAAAAAAAATCGATCAAGGTCCTTGTTAATACTGCTGAAGTTCCCCTTGTCTACCTCCTTCCTTTTGGAAGAGTGTTAAAAAACATTTTTCTGTCACCTTTTGTCTAGTTTCCAGCTTTAATCTCTTTGTGGTCAGTTTATAACCATCTGATCTTGTGCCAACACTAGATCTCTGGGCTAAGTGATTTGTCCTCCCTGCTGTTTACCCCTGTGGTCTTAGAGAAAGGCATTGAATCCCATGTTAGACGTCGTTTTAATAGCTCCTCTTTCCGTAGTCCCTTCAATGACTGTCAAGAACACACTAAACTAATTTCCATTTTATTAATTTCTTGGTAGTTTCTTTGCTCTATATTGAAAAAAACACTTGAATTGACTTTCTAGACAATAAAAACACATTCTGTGATATGTACTGTATCCAAAGAGAATTTCTTGCTAGACTTCATTTAACTCCTCCGTTCAAAGGGTATTGAGTTAGCTAGGTAAAAGCTGCCTTTGGTAGGGCTGTGGTGGAGATAAACTGAAAACTGGGAAAGGCTACATCTCACAAAATTTGTTCTAGAGTCTTTAATAGTCTTGAAGTTTGGCTTTGGGGTTTGCAGTTATCCAGATTATTTCTCTACATTTTACATTAGGTATGTTACTTGCTGTTGTCCAACCGTATGGTATTTGCTAGCGGACTGCAATTTCACATGTTGGTTCTTTGGTCTGCTTTCTGGGACCATGTTATACTCTGCTTTGGATGGCATAACTCTTGTTTCTACTTACTCGTTTTGCCCTGCTGTGTTATTAGGATCTTTATGGAGAGTTTGGGAGAAGATAATCATGCTGTGGTTCTTCGAGATGAGAACTCTCCGTGTGAAGCAGCATCACTTCTTTCTTCTCTTTTAATTTATGTGGCTTCATGTTTTAGCTTCTTGCATGATTAATTCTTTTTGTGGAAGATAGCTTGGATTGATGGAGATTTATATCATCATTCTTATGGCTCCTGATCTCCAAGCCAATTTCTTTTGCTGATTTCTCTTTCAGTTCAATGTATACTTGCTGTATTTTTGTCATTCATCCAGTTAGATACTTCATCTTGTTTAGGGTGTAAATCCCAATTAGTTTGTGTGTCTTTGGGAAAGTTCAAAGGTTATGTTACATCTATAATAATATAAAATAATCTATTTGATAATTAATTTCTCAAAGTTTGATCTGTGAAAGGGCAAAACCGAAGCTATGAACTGTTCTTTTTTTTTTTATAGCTCATGTTAAGTTTTTAGTGGAAAATTGCTACTAGTGCTAGTATGTTTTACAGCATTAGCAACTCTGATTCTCTAGTATTTACAAAAGCAGAAAGTTACCTTAGCCCCTGATGTTTGCATTGATGGGGACTTCCACTCAAGACCTTAAGAGTATTTATGCCCTTTTGAATATTAGATATTTTGTGTGCTTGGAAAAAAAATCTTAACTTTTTAGGGGGAATTTAATGTAAGTATTTTAGTAGAGTTGAAAATTTCTTGCTGGGAAATATTCTGATTTGCACACTGATATTTTTTATTTCACTTGAAAGGAAAGACAGCACCACATTGCACTGTAATGGTGTGTTTAATACTACAGGAGAACTCAAACTCATTTATGGTAGTTCCATAGTGCCTAAATTGTAAACAGTGGATTTATGAGCAAGGAAGAGAATCTGAATTTCTCTGCAGAAAATGGAATTCTAATTTCCCTTGTACAGAAGTGGTGAGCAGGTGTAATACTGACTTTTAAAGGGAGTGGGTGGAAATGAAAGTGCTATTACAAAAATCTTTCTACAGTCTCACTTCTGCCTTTTTTGTCTCCATTCTTGGGATGAAAAATCTGATGCCTGTTGTATTTCATTTCAGTTTGCTAATCCTGATTTTATGGAATCCATTTCGGATGTAGTTGATGAAGTTATACAGAACTGTCCCATTGATGTCCGGCGTCCATTATATAAGGTAAAGTCTTTCTGTTGTAAGATTAACTTAAAATTAATGTGAAGACTAAATATCAATGTCGCCATCAGGAAACATGTATGTAGCTACCACTTCCCATGCTATGAGAAATAAGTTTCAAGTTATAAAAAGTGCTGCTCCTGAAACAAGAGTATTTATCACTTGGTGCTTTTTCTTTCTGTAACAGTAGCTTGATCCATAGGTAAGTGTTGTCCCTGAGGAACTGAGGCAGAGGGATGTTATTTGTATCTGACATTTCTAATGTGGATTGTTGTGCTTGAAGGCTTTTGCCCGTTTTAAGGGTTACATCATAGTCTCACCTCTCTCACTCCCCCCCACTCACTGATTTGTTACACACTGGTTTCAAATACATAGATTTTCTTCATAGTCGACTTGTGTCTGTCCTCTGGCTGCAGTTTTAGCAGGCTTTGAACCTACTATTAAAGAACATAAAGACTTTTTTATCTTTAGGAGACAATAATTAGGCCTGCTTAAACTTGCCCTGGGTGTAGTCCAGAGGGTACTTTCAGTCACTGATTCTTTAAGAAACTAAAAGGAAGGTACTGACAGTCACAGCCTATGGCAAGCTCTCTCTGTATTGGCAGCACATCCTGTGCTTCCTGGTGTTTTTCTGCTTGTACAGCAGCAGTGCCCCTTTAGAAATAACAGCATAAAGTAGTAGCATGGAGAGGTTTGCTTGCTAATGTAAAAGGTGGTAGTCTTCCTCATTTATTAGAATGAGCATTGAGTTCCAACTAAGACGTATCTCGGGGTCATTTGTCACTATTAAAATTTTGCAGTTTGTTTTACTTGTCTAGTAAGCACACTCTGTAAGCTGGAGTGGGACATAGTACTTCAGAGGAAATCTGTGGAGCAGGTTGAAACGGGATGATGGACTACTTAAAAAGCTCATAGGTGGAGTGAAGTTTGCAGTAGAAGTCTTCAATGGCTTCAAGTATGTTACAGGAGGGTTTTGGAGAGACTTAGTGTCTGGTTATGCTTGAGATCTGTGCTTTTTTCCTGAAAGACCAAAGCTTCTGTAGAGTATTGCTTTGTTACCCAGTAAGGTAAGGATTAGTACTGACTTCTGGAAAGCAGTATTTAAAATTGAGGTTCAGTTACTCTTTCCTCACCATAATCAGCAGACAAATAACTTTCCCTTGGCTTGCCAATGATTGAGGCTTTGTTTTTCCACTTTCCATTTTTCGTTATTCTTGCTTAATTAAAAGTGTTACACAAATACCTATTGGATGTAATGATAAATGTAGTTATTAATGCTGATAGTTGCTATCTTCTTTAAGCAAGGTCTCTACAAAGGGATGAGCATCTCTGTTCTCATTGTTTAAAGCAGTGTAGAGGTGAAGAAATCCACTTGTACTTAGTTTCTGGGTTTATCAGTTTCACTTGCCCACAAGTGCTGTGTGGTGGCCAGCTGAGGCCCTGTGCTTTGGAGCTGGGTTTCCATCAGAAATATTTGGATTCTTTCTCAGTATTCATGCAGAAAATTCCTGCAAGTAGCTTTCTTGGAGGCTATATATGGTATGTAGCTTTTGTAGCATTGTGTCACAACTCTCTTTTGATGTCCTAGTGGTGTTTCTCTTTTTCAGTTCCATTGGCTGTATCTCTGTCTCCCAGTCTGATCAGCATCTCTCTTAAAAGGCCAGTTATCTTAGCTTAGTTGATTTTTAGTCCAGCAGAACCTTCACACAACTGACTTTTCAGCCAGATTCTGTAGCTGTTCAATACCAAGCACAAACATTCTTTCACATGTGATGGAGCCTTTTTAATTGTATAATTGTTGCCAGCAGTGCAACAATTCCCATGATTACACCATTTTAGTGTGATTGTTTGGAAGAATTAGTTTATATTCTTATTCTGTGTCTCTTAACACAGAGTTGAAAGCTCTGGATTGCTTGGAATGAGCTGCTCTCTGCTAAAATGGAAGAAGATAGGTAGGCTGTTGGGTCTGGAACAGGGGACTTGATTGAAATTTAAAGAAATAAGGTGGATTTTTTTTAACCCAGATCTTCAGAAAGCAGAACAAAATTTAAAGTGAGTGCTTAGGTGAAATGATAGAGGAGTAATTTTGAATCTTACCACGTGGCTGAAGTAATCTGGCATCCTTGCTATGTAGATCTTTCCTGTGATTCCATTGAAAAAAATGACCCATCCTGCAGGCATCTAGAAATATGAACATGATTTTGTGGGGCTCGGTGTGACATTGCATCACGCTGGTTGTTCTTTGGGAAGAACAGTGTATAGTTTGTCTAGATCTGTTTTTTGGAGAATTCTTTAGCTTCATTTTTTCTTAAAATAGTGTTCCACAGCCTTTCCTTATGCTTATCTTATGTTTATATATATATAGTGTAACAACACAGAAATGTGGAAGAATTAGAGGGAGAGAGCAGTAGTGTGATGGAGGATTATAGTCTGCAGAAAACCACAGTCCTTCCCCCAGCTTTCAGGTTCTATGAGCATACTACTAAACACAGCACACCCAGCTTGCATCACTGTGAGACATCTGCTCTGTGGTATAGCCACAACAGATGCTCGTGTTGGATGTTTTCAATACTAGCTGCTTTTTAAAAATCTCTTTTCAACCTGGAAGTGCTCTGAAACTTGTCCTAACATTTGTCAGCTTACTGTCAAAACACTTACTATCAAAAAAGAGTAGCTGAATTTAACAATTCCCTAGTTGAATATAGTTATAATAACTTTAAAGATGGACAAAGGGTTTTCAGAAGTTCCAAAAACTGCTTGATGTTTTAATAAATGGTATTTTTTGTTGGTAACTCGTTCAAAAACTGTCACTCTTACGCCACACTCTACTTCATCTTACTTTTTTCCTATCCAGAAGCTCTCCACAGATACTTCCAGAGTTTAGATAGTAACAGGAGACAAGAACAGTATTGACAATTCTGAGGTCTGTGCCTTCTCCCAGTAGGAAAGATATGTGTAGGGTCATGACTGTCCCAACAACTGATTTCTTTCACTTTCTCTGCTGTGATTTTGGCACAAATTTATGGATGAAAGTATGATACATCACATCTGAAACCAGCTAAATTGTGTCAGAAATACTTTTGAAAGATTGTTGTCAAACATGTTTAAGTGTTGTTGATTCAAATCACAAATAGGTAAAGTTGTGACATCCTTGACCTCAAGCTTCTAAGCTGGTTTCTTGAATTGAAAACATTGCGCGAGGTGGGGACTTTAGTTTATTGTTAGGTGTGGTGTTCTGTTGTAGATAAATCATCCAGATTTTCTGTGGAAATGCAGGACCATGGAGACAGGATTTTAACGATATTGGCTCTTTTCCTTAGAAGAAATCACTTTTTAGCTGAGTGAGCGGCTTTTTTGGACAAGGGTGAACTTGAGCTTGCGGTTACAATTAAGATCTGGACTGCACTTGTATCAGTGGTGTCTCAAGGTTAAACTATTGACTGGCCAGCTCATAATGAAGCATCATTAAAGCCTGGAAAGATCTGGGGTGCAGGACCTAAGGAAGTGGTAAATATCCCCCTAACATCACTTCTAACTTGAACTAGTGGTAAATACTCGGTGACAACAGCTTCCCATGCACTGTTTGGTGTGTAGATGGCGCTGCCAGACTGCTGTGTAGCAGCCGGCTGGACCTCCGTGAGCTGCAGAGTGCAGTGTGATGGTGCCCAGCTTATTTGCTTTATCAACCCTATTCTTGCCTTTCTGAAAGATTAGGTATCCTCAAGGAGAGGACTGGATAGGGTTCAACTGACTTTTGCTTATCTGAGCTTCAGCAAAATGACAACATTTGCTATTAATTACTGAGTGCAGAATGGGGAGGCTCTGTGGGTGAGGTAAGGCTGGGGAGACTGCCAGGCTGTTAGATCTGCATTGTGTTGGCGACGATGTTAAGACGTGGGAAAGGAAAGGTATTCCTGCTATCTCAAGTGGAAGCCCAAAGTGATTAACACTAGTAATGTAGGACAGGAACCCTGAGGAGAAGCTCTGATTATTCCTATCACAGCTGTAATTAAATTTATAGCTAGCTGGTTTAATGATAGCTCAATGCATCCGCAGTATTTTGGGGTTACTTTTGTGTCCAAGTGCAGGCATATTTCTGTAGAACAGCACAACCATAAGTCATGCTGGAATCTTTTGCTATTACTTGAACTGTTAAATGGACATTGAAAATCCTAATTGCAAAAAACATAAACTGTTCATTCATGATTAAAATTCAAACTTATTTAAAAAACTGTTTCATACAGTACCTTTACTTCTTTGCAATGTATTTGTTGTTTGATATATATAATATTTCTTCTTATACTTTCCATATGGAAGTATTTGGCAATTTTGGCACACATTGCCCTCTCGTAACTAATTTAACAGAGACATATAGCTTAATTGATTCATTTGTTTATGAAATGTTTGGCTTCAGCATGTGAACATTATGGTTTTTAAGCATAATGATTTTTATTAAGTTAGATATTGTTCTCATTTTGTGACTCTGGTGTGGGGTTGTGTCATGTTAAACAACTTTAATTTAGGCTATGATTTGGAAGGAGGGGAAAGTGGGATGTATTGTTGAAGTTCCTGCTCAGCAGAAAGGCAGTGGATGGTTCTCAGTTTGGTACTGCAAAGTCTGAAGTGTCCAGCTGAGAGCATGCTTACACCGTGCTACAAGGTGCGGTAGGAAGATGTACAAACCAGTTCAGCACCTGGTGTTTGGTAGTGTTGAGTTCTGCTGGAGCTAATTTAACCTTCTGGAATTTTTATGTAGACTTGATTTAGATAGAGATCTCTGTTACAGTAGCTGGGTTGTTTTAAGCAGCTTCAGATCTCTGCAGCATTTTGCTGTACAGGCATAATGTAAGAACTGATATAGATGGAAACTCAATATCCTGGAGTTTGTAAGAGAAGTAAAAGATATGAATGAGAAGTGAGAAATTTCTTGCCAGCCCCCTGAGACAAATGGTTTTCAACCCCGAGTTTCCTTCCAGAAATGGCCTGCTTTCATTTTTTGCTTATTGTGGTTAGCTTTTTTAATGTGTGGAAGGTCTTCAACCCTCTTTTCTAAGGGAATGCATTCTTCTGAAACAACTTAAATTTTCAACCAGATAGCTGTAAGAGTAAAAATCAGGTGGAGCTTTTTTTCTGTCTGATGGTGTGATAATCAGTGTTAGCTGTGAAACCTGTGGTCTGCTTAGAGCTGTGAAACCAGCCAAAGTGTGTCTGAGCAGAGTGAGATCAGAACAAATCTTGTTTAAAGGAATCAGCTGGAACCAGATGCTTAAATCCTGACTTCCTTGATGTCTTTTTCTGCCAGAGAATTCTCAAGGAGGCTGAAAACTCAAGCATCACTAGTATGCTTTCTCTACAGACATATTTGGTATGCTTCATCGTTATGTTTTTCATTAAGTACTTACTGGAATTACTGTGTTGTGTTACACTCAGTTATTCTAGTGAAGGTATTTCCACCTTGAGCACTATGTGCAGTTTTGGGCACCACAGTATGGAGATGACATAAAACTGCTGGAGAGTGTCCAGAGGAGGCCACAAGGCTGGTGAAGGGTCTAGAGAGGAAGTTGTATGAGGAACGGCTGAAGTCACTTAGTCTGTTCAGCCTGGAGAAGAGGAGACTGAGAGGGGATCTCATAACTGTTTACTGCCTTCTTGCAAGGGAGGGAAGTGGAACAGGTGCTGATCTCTCTTGCAGCCTATGATAGGACTGGAGGCAATGGCAGGAAGATGCGCCAGGGGAGGTTTACATTGGATATTAGGAAGGGGTTCTTCACCCAGCGAGTGATGGAGCACTGGAACAGGCTCTCCGGGGAAGTAGCCATGGCACTGAATCTGCCAGCATTCAAGAAGCATTTGGACAAAGCCCTCAGTCACACGGTGTGAATGTTGGGAGTGTCCTATGTAGGGATAGGAGTTGGACTTGATGAACCCTTCCAACTTGGTAGTTCTATGAATTTTCTGCGGGGGGAGGTGGTTTCTGGGCGTTTGGGTTTGTGGTCTTTTTTGATCTGACAGTCTTTTCCCACCTTCTTTGGGTCCTTTATAAATGGTGAGTGTGTTGTCTGGGGGGTGGGGAATGTGTATGGGCTCTGCTTTCATTGTGAGTGATGATAGATGATAACCTGGCTTCTGACCTCCTTGCAGAAGACTGACATCCTGAGTTGTGGTAACTCACCGAATCCCATTTGTGAGCAGTCTTCTGCTAAAGAGTTAGTACAGATTTGGCACAGCGCTGACAAGAAGTGCAGTGAGCAGGGGAACTGTAACTGTGTAATTAACCAACTTATAATGGCAGTTGGTGTCACCTATTTATTTATATCCAAAATTCTGCTTGGCCTGGCTTGTCCAGATATGTGATAATGAGATGACTCACCTTTTCAACAGATATACCCTAGTGCTTCTGTCCTACATGACCAGTATGATTGTTAAACTTCCTTCAGCGTGTAGCAGTACTTGAATAATTATACTCTTTAGAACATGTAACTCCTTGGCTTCTAACCCTGCAGTGATAAAAGATTTCCCCGCCCCCACCCTGAGTGTTACTGCCAGCTCTGTAGTTGCATGAGTTGATCTCTGATGTGTTCAAGCAATTATTTTCAAATGTATGCTGAAATTTACTTGTAGTGGTAGCATTGTCCTTTATGGAGTATACTTCGAGTTTAATTTGCTTTGAATAGAATTATTACTTTCACCGTCTTTGCCAACTTTATTATCTCCAGGTAATACTTTCTGATAGCATCTTTTTAATTGCTATTTCATCACTCAAGTGTTTGAGGTTTTTTTTTCCCCCCATTAGCAGTTTTCATTTCCTATATGGAGTGCATGACCACTTTGAGGCAGGGGAAGAGATGTTCTTGTGTATGGGGGAGCAGGGAGAATCTCCCTCCTGCTTCCATTTTAGGACTAACTGTGGTTTTTGGCAGATGCTTATACCTATGACTCCTTTCTCTTTCACTCTTTCTTTTGGGAAATGTTTCAGTAGTGTTATGAGGATGTGTGCTTTTCTTTGAAGTGCACCTGCCTTGTTATGTACTCTCTTATACTGAAGATAATATGAAGATGTGAAGAAATGAGTTTTTCCTACTGTAATAGTTTTTATAATGTGCAGAGATTTGTTTTCATGAATAAACAAACAGCTTTTTTCTCACTTTACAATTTACAAATGAGATTTTCCTTGTTATCTGTTGCTTAAAAACCAAGCAGTTACTTCTGCCTCCTCCAAGAGTGAATGCTTATTATGCATGTCTTTGACTCTTCAGAACTGCTTGCAGGGCTCCTGGCTGAAAACTGTGGTTCAGGGATTCTTTCATTATGTGCATTCTTGGTCTGCAGTGTAAAAAACTATTACTGAGAGGTAATTTTTTGACCTGTGTGTAATGAACTCTTGATCTCAGTTGCATTCCTTGTGTCTAAGGCATATGAGTGGATTAAGTAAGCAGGAACAGTAATGCGATGCAGCTACAGCCTTTATTTGGTATCAGGGCTAAAACTACTTACTATAGTATCCCTGGGAAACTTCTTGATGTAATATCTTATTTCTGCTGCTCTGCACATGTAAATGACTAGTTCACAATTTTAATAGAATCATTCTCTTTTGTATTACATGTTCTACGTAAACTCTTATTTAAAAGGGAATAATAAGACGGTAGGGCATCATGGACCTCCTATGGAGGTGTTTTGTGTAGCTTGCCAGCTTCCTAATGATGCGAAGAATAGTCACCTCTGCAGTGTTGGCTTTTGGGAAACTTGCTTGAAGATGGATTTAAAGAATGTGTCTTTTAATTTCTGCACAGAATGTGGTTCTCTCAGGAGGATCCACGATGTTCAGGGACTTTGGACGACGACTGCAAAGGGATTTGAAAAGAGTAGTGGATGCGCGATTGCGACTTAGTGAGGAGCTCAGTTGTGGTCGAATAAAAGTAAGTAAACATTTCAAGTGCATTATTTGCATGAGTAGTGAAAGAAAAAAAACCTCAACATTTTTACCTTGCTAGTGAAAATACAGTGTTGTAAAATGAGTAATGTATATGTACGTTTTGTTAAATGTGTTGGTATCCTTGCAGTGTATGACATGTCTTCTTATAGGCACCTTACAATTACTGTGAGCAGTTTCTAAGAGCATTTATGGTTTCTCTTCTAGGAGATATGTGATCTTAGCAGTAGACAAGGGGGATTTAGCTGTTTTATCTGTCAGCATACTAAGCATGAAGAGTTTTATGAGTTGGTCTCCTAGGGAACATGGCAGATTGAGTAGGAAGTGTGAGATAGTGATGCTTATAGAGGGGTGAAGATGTCTTGGCCTTAGCAGTTTCAATTTGTAATCATCTTGCCAGAAAATGTAAACCAACTAAATACAAACTGTTTTTCTTAGCCCAAACCAGTTGAAGTTCAAGTGATAACACATCACATGCAGCGTTATGCAGTTTGGTTTGGCGGTTCCATGTTGGCTTCAACAGTAAGTGTTTATTAAAGTTATTCTTAATTTTTTTTAATTGCATATTGTCTTCTGGCTATATTTGATCCGAGTACTAAGTTTTAACCCTTGTCCTTGTGACAAGCTTAACTGTGTCACATTCTGAAATCCTTACCCAACTTCTACCTCAGTAAAATTTGTACAGGGCAAATGGGAGATTGAGTAAGGCTATAATGATTTGACATAATTCTAAAGTAGTTTTGATATGATAGTTGCAATATAGTCCCTTTATTCTTGAAGTCAGCAGTAGAGATTAGTTAGGACTTCAGGAATGGAAGATCCAAATCAATAGTCTTAAATGTGAGAGAGAAGCCAGTGCAGGGTAATGACAGCAATTCTTGTCTCCAAATTGGAATTTCTTATGTGCTGTATTTAAAAGCAGTCTTCTGTCCAGACGAACTGTTCTTGATTAATTGTATTCATATCCTAATATTTCTCATTTTGTTCTATTTCCAAAATCTAATACGTCATAAAGCTGTAGCCTACAAAAACATTAAGGCATTAGTTTATTTATCATTTTTTTTCTGCTTGAAATAATCTTACACTTTTGAGGGGATTTGTTTTATATTTTCATAGCCAGAGTTTTTCCAAGTATGTCACACCAAGAAGGACTATGAAGAGTATGGCCCTAGTATTTGTCGTCATAATCCTGTTTTTGGAGTCATGTCATAACGCTCATCTAATGGAAACAAGATCTCTGTTATCTTGCTGGTGAAGAAACTCGTGTAATGCAGAGGAAGGCAGCAGATACTGTAAAAACTGAAGCAAGATGTGGTTATCTCTTGGAAGCAATTGGATCACCACCGTGCACTAAAGCACAACTTACAGCCCCAAGTCATTTCAGTAAAAGCCATTTCTTTGCTGACTGCTTTAAAGCCTATCCTTCTTTCTTCCTAAATGTGAGGTAATTGAAAATAGGTAAGTCTCGGTTTAGGAGGTTGTGCAAATACTACTGAAGCTGAATCTAGAAGAGTAAGGCAGCGTTTTACTGCTTGTGGAAAGATTTAAACCTTTCCACTTGTGCCCTGATTCTGCAATCAAATCTTTTGCAATGGAGCACTAAATACCACATTGCCTTCAGAGGAGTTGGAATGTATGCAGGTACCTGCCCAAAAGGATTAGATTGCAGGATTGGGACTGTACTTTGTAAATGTAGGTTTTTCATATCATTTTGTATTTTATGATATTGGTAGGGTGAATTGAAGACTAGTTCTAAGCACGAACAGCTATCAATGTCATGGAGTGATGTTATGCATTTTCAGGTGTGAGGCATGTATTGGAGTTGTGCTGGTATTTTTTGGGGAAAAAAAAAAAACAAGCCATGTATGCTAGAAACTGATTTGTTCTTGTTTGGATGACACAAAATAAGTGATTTACAGTATTATTACAGTTTATTATAGCCACTGTTACTTTGTTTTGAATTTTCTCAAACTGTTTTATAGAAGATGATGTTTTGTTTTGATGTTGGTGAGTGGTGGATGACACGCGGGCCTTGCACCAGTGAAATAAAAGCTGTTAACATCTTTATGAATGTTTATGGTAGTCCTGATTTACAAACTCCACCATTTTATCTCACAAAGTTACCTTTACACACATATGTCAATGTGCATGGAGTCATAGTAACACTGCAGTTGGAAGGGTCCTCTGGAGATTTCTGGGCCAGATGCTTGCTCAGCACAGGGTTCACTTCAAAGTCAGATCTTGTTGCTCAGGGCCAGTCAAGTTTCAAGTTTCTGTCTTGAGAGATTCCTTAGTGTGGCTGGCAGCCTGTTCCAGGGTTATTGACCGTACTATGGATACATGTTTTGTGTTATAAACAAAGTGTTTGTTCTTCTATGGTTTAAACCTGAGTAGGAAGTCCTACTTACTCTGTCTGTGTTGGTGTTTTTCTGATCTCTGTCAGCAGAGGTTTTATCACAGTTTGTGTAGCCCAAGAAGAATTTTGTAAAACACATCAGTTTGATTTTAATAACATGAAGGGATTGAGACCATACAGTTGTTTGTTCAGCGTAAATTAGAAATTAAACAATAATGGGACTCAGTGACTCAAGCCGGGTTCTGAATGCTTTTGAACTTAGAGCTCAGGCCTTGGGAAAAATACATCCAAGCAGAGTTTTCTCAGTCCTCTCACTAAGAAAGAAATGGTTAATCTAGTATAATGTGTGCTGTTTCTGTTTGTTCCAGTGTTATATCAGATTGTTTGTGTTTAAATCTATGTTTCAAGTTTGTCACTGCACTGCTGGCTTCTTACATTTTTGGCCTGTACAGCAGAATCCAGAACCATGAGCACAACATGGCTGAAGTCATGTTTGGTGTACTGAGCCAAAACTGGGCTGAAACACTGGCACACTCACTTAATGCTACAAAATAGGGAATGCTGGTGTTATGGCATAGTTACATGAGGCCTGCAACCAGTTTTATCCAGGCTTTGAGGTATCTTAGACTTAACAGGAGGTGATATTTTTGCTAAATGCTTCTGACATAAGGCATGGCACTCAGGTTTTTTTGGGAAAAAAAGCTTATTTCAAAGAGTAATCGAGACTTGTATTGAAAACAAATGAGGAGATGTGCTCGTGTTTACTCTTAATGAAAAAATACAGGGATAGTAAGAATACTAACAGAGGATATTTGAATATCTTGATGCTGTGTTTCCCTGTTTTTCAACCTGTTAGAAGGCTGACTTGCCTAGCACACTGCAGATCGTGTGAGTTTAAAACAGTCATTGGGCAGAAAAAAAAATCAAGATGAGATGTGTTGGAGGACAAATGCAAATTTGAGTTGTTAGCTGATTTTCTTCTGTCTTGCTGACTACTGTTGGGCTGATTTAAGCTTGTTGACAAGTAAGCTTGCCTTTTCAATTATGTTTTATAGCTTGGCTTACCGTATTTGGTTGAAACTGCAAGTTTACCGAATAGAACAATGAACCTGGACCTAAACTCGTCTTGAGTGTTGCTGCTAGTTGCGTAATAAGTCTTGTCAAGTTGGTTCCTCTGTTTTGTTCTCTTCTTATTGACTTGTAAAATGCCTGGAAAAATCTATTGAAAAGCACCGTGAAGATCTAGGTCAACAACATTGCTTCCATGGTGGGACTGCATGGAGACAGGGCATAGGTAAGCTAAATTGCAGCAAGATGTTCAGTCTGATCTGCAGTTATAATTGGGGATTCTGACTTTGAGGTTTTACTGTATGCTGATTAGAAAAGGGATTCACCTGTCCCCATCAACCAATTAGCAAATGATGTGTTTTAGACTTGATTGACTTGATTTGAGTTCAGTGCTCTGTAAATGCAAGGTATTGTTTCCTGCTCCTTATCCTCTAAGTGTTCCCCTTTTTTTCAGTAGTATTTAAAAACACTTAAGGCTTTTATGAACCTGAAGAGCATTGTGCATATATTCAGTATGGTACTTTTTATTTAAACACAATTAGCGAAGTCTTGACGTGAACTGGAGTACTGATCTTTCTGTAAATAATTCATTCTTTATGATCACTGGGTTCTCTCTCATCTGGAAAAATTACTGTTGTGCCAAACAAGTGTTGGAGATTGAACAAGCAAAAAGCTTATTTAAAACCACCAGGAGTACTAAGCAGAAATGTGCAGCTTCCTGCTTAATTGAAAAGTGCATTGCATAGTATTAAAAAGAGCTGTGTGGTGGCTGTCAGATAGTTACAGTGAATGAAAACTCAGGTGGAATTACGGCAAAGGATTAGCAAGTTACCATGTTTTCATAAGCTGTTCTTTAGCAAGAGCATTGCTGCAAATGGTGAAGAAAAAAACACAAGGAAAAAAGATGGTGGAGGGCAGTGTCTGTGTAATTTTTCAACTTTTTAGCTTTATTATGGGCAAGCTCAATGTACGTAATAGAAGAAGGAGGCAGAATTGTATGCATTTACAGCTTCTGTGGCCACTTCTGTTCAGTTTCAGATCTGATGATTCTCCTATAGACAATCAGGGCCTGACCCAAATTCAGTTGAAAAGACTTCCCTTTGACGTTATTGATGCTGCATTCCTTACTTACTGACCCTAGATTCCTTACTGTTACTTACTGCCACCTACCATGTCACTCTTGGCTGTGCTGCATCATTTGGGGCAATTCACTTCATTTCTGTGTGCTTTTTCCTGATCTTTTCATAGGAACTACCTCTTGGGCAGCACCTTAGCATTTGTCTACTCTGACATAACTGCCAAATCATTAGGTGCAGATGTCTGACATGGTCACTTTGGCTTCAAAGAGAGTAGCATAATTATATGCTGAGGTCAAATCATCTCCTCCTGGGATACACATCTAAAACAGGTTGGTTGACTCATCCTTTGGCAGTGCTTTCTCCATTCAGTTGATTATAAAGATCTATACTGTTTAGCACAGATGTTACATCTAATTTTTAAAGAGTCAGAGTTGGAGAACAAAAATCCCACCCTGATTTCTGTCTCTGAGCACTACAGATGGTACACACTGAAGCAGTGTGGTGAGGCTCACTGTGGAGTAGGGCTAATGTAGAATCCTTTCTCTGGGACATCAGCAAGCTTTAGGGATACTTCAAATCCAGAAACAGGATGCATTTTGGGGGCAGGTTACATTACTGTCCTTCGTGCTGTACCCATGAAAAGTGGTGAAGGATGAGTGCCATACTGCTTTAGCTTCCAAATGACTTGAGGATTTTTTACTTTGCCATTATTTAAATGAACAGCCTCTGTGCTCCTGCTTGGATGTTCACAGCTTTAGTCTAACTGTGCCAGCCTGTTGTGTGCTAGTTGTGCTTTTTACCTGTTTTTACAAATGGTTAAGCTCCTGTAAATTGCAGTTTATTCATATGTGAGGTAAGGGTGTGCTAGCACAGCGGGTTTGATGTGTCTCAGGAAGCACCAAGGCTCTAACAGCTGCCGTGCTGTGTCCTGACAGCGTTCAGCACAAAGCTCCTGTGAGGCAGCAGCTTTCTCGTGTGTACCAGCTCTTATCGCATTGTTCAAGAAGGAAATTTTGTCTGTTCCACATGCAATGCAGTTTCAGTGGAATTCGTGTCTTGCAGCTCTCCTGCCAGGCAGATGAAAGACTCTGGAGCCAGCCTAAGAGTGTCTGCTGCCTTCAGCTATTGTTGAAGCAGAGGTTAAGCTAAATCAGGACATTTGGATTGTTTTTCAACTTTCCTTCTGGTGTAACTGGGAAGAAGAGGGAGTACTTTGTAATTTCTTAGGGATTTAAATGAGCCTTTCATTTTTCATCAGTACATTACAATAAAAGCTTGGTGTTTTATTGGGGGGACACACAAAATAATAAGCTATAAAAAAAGAAAGAAGACCCCTACCTGTCATCTCTCTTACTTCTCCAGTGCTGTTTCCCTCTAAGTTATATTTTAGTCATTGTTTCTTATTTATGTCTAGTTTAAAGCTTGGTGGTGGTTTGCTTGTGGTCCCAGGAGCCTGTTACATCAACTATTCTAAAATTAAAGATTTTGCATTTCCCTGTGAACACGGCATCTTGTGTTATAGGTGAATACTTGGAAAATAATGAAGGAATGTTTTCCCTCACTTTCAATTTATCTTCCTTTGTAATTAGAGCGTGGAAGTGACAAGGCTACTGGTAATGGGAGATCTTTAACTGTTTGACTGCATGGGAGGAAAAAAATGAACTGATGTGGGTTTGAAAAGTCAGAATATAGAGGGTATTTATGAGGATGATGGCCACCATGTATCTTGAGTTTCTAATGCCTTTGCAATCATGTCTTGTGTTTGTGATGCCTGTGCAATCATGTGCATCTGTAAGAAGTGGTGTCTTATTATGTCTTTGTACCTCAGTAAATAAAGGAGCAGCACAGTTTAACTGGGAGGCTGCATTCATCTTGAGCAATTTTTCAGCAATTTGCTGTGCTATTGTTTTTCCAGCACCCCGTGGGGTAATGACAAGAGTTGCAGCCACTTTTAGGAAGGGAAAATTGTTCACTGCCTTTGACAGGTTGTAGACACTTTATGTGGAAGAGAGATATATTTCAATGCAAACCTGTATTGCTTGTAATTCTGTTACTCCTGGTGATCTATACTTTGATTCAGGAGACATGCTTTGGGTCAGGTCCAATAAGGAAGTAGCTGAAACAGAATAGAAGATACATTGCTGAGGTGGTGGGCACCTGCCTGTCCCCCAAAGTAGCTCCAGGTTTGGCAGCTGGGTGAACAAGGTCCCCTGATATGGACTAGTCACTTCGGGTGATTATTTGCAGGGAAACAGCCAACCCGTAGGGAATCCGAGGCATGACTGTATCCTAATTCATGTCCTTTCTCTGGGACATCAGCGTGCTTTAGGGATGCTTCAGATTCAGAAACAGGATGCATTTTGGGGACCAGTTATGTTGCTGTCCTTCAGAGTTTACTAAATTGGTAAAGCTCAGCCTTTTTAATGTGGAAAGTGATGCCTGCCTCTAAGGTACCAACCTTGTGGAAGAAGCAACTGCTGAGGAAACTTCTCATTACGTGGAAGTCTCTTACACTAGGGGAGCGTGTGAGAGGCCGGATCTAGGATCTGGGAGTGGAGTGGGCAAATTCTGTCTTGTGCGTTTGAACTGTTTATGCATTTGTAGGAGTAATCGTTGGTTAAAAATAGAAGTAACTTGGATCAGTGAATAGGTTCTTGAACACTGCATAACCTACTTGAGAGCAATGGGTAGTTTCCAAATTATCTTTCCTTCTTAGCTGTTTCTTTTTGGTCCCATACATTGTATACGCTGTTAGACAGTAGATAAGCAAAAGGTTTAAGCAAACTCTTTCAGCTTCCTCTGCTCTTATTTCCCAGGGTAAAAAAAATGTTGGCAATGTCAGTATGGAGAACATAAATCAGAGATGACCAGAGTAGTCCTTAACCGCACCTGGCTGTGCGGTCTCACTCCATTTTGAGCTGGGTCAGCACCTACTGCAGTTTAAGATCTCATTACTTTTTGCCAAAGAATTGCTAGAAACTTATTTCTGCCCTTTGCTTGATGATTGATTGACCTATGTGGCAATTCATGACTGCTTTCTTTCAGTGGTTTTAATTTGTGCATCCGGTCAGGTACTCTAGAAAACCAACATACGCAAAGTGAAAGCAGAAATCCTGATGTTTCTGCTGTGTATTCTGGTGCTTGTTAATCATGTTTCTTGTTTGATAGCTATGCTGTTGCTTTTACTGCAGCTTGCTTGCAGAATGTTTTGGCACATTTGTTCATCTAGTCGTATGGTATATCTATAATGCATTAGATGATATTGGCAATTAAAGGATTACAGCTTGGGTATAATTATGGCCCTGTGGAATAAAGTTTTCAAATTATTCTGCCACAGTCTGTAATTATACTGTGTGTGCCCTGATGCCAAGGATTAATAGGGGGATTACAAACTGTTTTCCTGTAACGTTCAGTTCATGGATATGCAGTTTACCATTTACTGGATTTAAGGAGCTAGTAATGTCTCATGGGTAATGCTGCTGAAGGATACTGTCCAGTGGAATGTTTTTGTGTTATATTATGGTTATTTTCCTCCCTCACCCTGAGTTTATCGTGCGGTAACTAGACAGAGTGGCTCAGGTCTTGAGTAGACAATTGGAGTGGTACAGAAGTGAAAACAGACAAGCTTTAGTAGGCAGTCTTGCATACTTAAACTTGGCCCTCTTTGTGAGGGAAGAGCACAAGAGACATCTCAACAAGATGTTCTGGATTCTCTATCGCCGTGGAATGGAGATGGCAGCCTTAATGATATATTGTTGCATGTTACACAGATAGTAGGGTTTAAACATTTTATTTCTCTATATCTGAAGATTATTTACAACATGAACCTCTGCAATCAGCAGTTTTCTAAAGAACTGCAGTTGTTTAATTGTAATGAGGATAAATCAATGTTGATGCTGTTTAAAATGGATGAGACTGTAACTAACGATTGTCTTTGAAGTGGCAAAATAGCGATGAACTTTTAGAATAATTGAGTCCCAAGGTGTGAAACTTAGGCTTCTTTCTGTCAAATTGCAAGAAGTAAGCTAAATGCCATTTAATTTCCTGTGAACTTGGATCACTCTCTTTAGTGTAGTTTCAAACCTAATGTTTACTTTGAAATGCAGCATCTGGCTTCCCATGTCAGTTCTGAGTGGTTGTAGCAATGCTTGTATACTAAAGATGTTCAAAACCTTTCTCTGGTACTGTGACCCACTTGTATGAAACTGCCCATTCTTACTAAACTTTCCTGACTTTGCTGATAAAGTGGCCATGTGGGCTGCTTTTTGGGATGATCTCTGGACTGTATTAATTCCAGAGCTGTGCTCTGCCATTAATTTTCTCAGTGACAGTTAGCCATGGCCAAAAATGATGCTCTGGATCATGCTAACAATTTAACAGTGTAGTTGATGATACTCCAGTGCTTGGGAATGTTCCTCGACACTCTTTAATTTACCAGTGTAAATTGAACCTGTGTATTTTCAGTGGTATAGTGGCGCCAAATATTTCAAATCACAGGCTATTTTATTTTCTTAAAGCTCCAGATCTTTTTCATGCTGTTTTTTACATGACTCTGATTTATGTTTTAGAAGACTGCTTCTACTGCAGTTGCTGAAGAAATGCGAACATTGGTCTGTCAGGTAACGAGGACAAATAAAGACTCCAGTTTTGTTTTGGAAAAATATCTTGATTTTTAGGCCAATGTTATGGTTCTGAATATCAGAATTGTATTTAAGAGTTTGAGTTGTATAAATGTAAGAGTATAGGTCAGCTCATACTCTTGAATTTCTGTAGTGTGGAGTGGTGGGTTTTGTAGTTTTTCATGGTTAACAGGTTTTTTTCCTTAGTTTCTTCATTCCACTCTTTCACATGAGTTACTGTTGTGTAGTCTCAATAAGACTCTTAGATTACAGAGCTGTATCTGGCATCTAATTTGTCTTTGAAAGTCTTTCCTCCTGATGGGAGCATATGAGAAGGAAAAGGAACCCAGCTTGACTTTTATACTTCTCTGGATGGCTTTACGGAACTATAAATCGAACAATTTGTTCTGGAGTATTGCCACAAATAAGGTCTGGCAGCTGGAACTAGCCTGCTATGTGTGTTGCATTAGCATCAAATTGCTCCTGTCTTCCTCTTGAAGCAGAAGCTGCTTTGAAATTGTAGTCAAAATTCTTCTTTCATATCTGTATGGTGTTTTCCCTGTTCTCTCCTGCTCCGATTTTCTTCCATCTTCCACCTAAGAAACTTGCACAGATATTTTGATGAAATTATTAAATTAACAAAAATGATTGGCTGTAACAAATGGCCCTTTTCAATGAAAAGAGGAAGACTTTTTGGGGAACTCTGCTAGAAATAGTTTCTTTGCATAGTCATTTTTCTGAACAAGGAATACAGTTCCCAGTGTTGGGCAAGATGCAGTCTTTTGAACCTGTGCATTCCCAAACATGTCTAAGTTAATGATATTGTAAAGCAGAATTAAACATGCTGCCCGGTGCAGTTGCCATCATGGTTTGCAGGAGAATAGCACTGGAAAAACCAAACTCTTAACATCAGCAGAAGACAAGTTTGCTGTTGTAATTTTTGTCAAGCCAGGCATTGCTTTTTCATTCATAGGCTAGGCTGAATGCTTTTAATAAAAACCAAAGAAAGTGAATCTTCCACAAATTGTAGTTTAAATCTATCCTGTGAATTAGAGATGCTAAGTCATGAGTCTTCCAAAGTCTTAATAACTGAAGCTAACACTGAAATTAATTCCCTGTCCCTCTTCTGGGACTCTGTGTACATTAGCAGGCAACAGACCAGAACTATTATCAGTAAGACTGCACAGATACAAATGTCCAAAAAATTATACTAAGGAAATGGCTGCAAAACCAACTCGGTTCTTTCCTTAGGGAAGGTTTGCTTGTTCCAGTCATGATTTGCACCACAGGCTTTTATAACAGGAAAGGAAAAATCTTATAAAAATTATATTAGAGTAGGATCAGCCACCCTTAAACATATCGGGCTTCCAGCTGTGAGCAAATTTGTCCCAGAAGCCCAGGGAGTTTTGTGTGAGGTTCCTAATTTTCTTAAAATCATTATTTAATGGTGTCTATTATTAAAGCTATTTCTTCCTCCTGGGTGTGTACAGAGAAACAAGCAACTCGTGATTAAATGCATGTTGGGGTCCTGGCCATAGCACTTAACTGATTTATGAACCATTGCATCTTCAGAAGCAAAAGACAATTATGCTCCAGAGAGCACACTTTAATTGTTCAAATAGGTGCATTAAACTTTTACACTTGAATAATAAATTATATGGAAGGAGATATGCCTCTTTGCTGCTAGTTTTCGCCTGCTCTAGTCACCACCAAAAGTCACCAGGCAGGTCAGCAGCCCATTGAGATCATTCAGGTATTGTCTGGCCGTGTCCTGTGGGCAAATGCTCACAGGTTGACTTTTTCATGATTGCGTTTTGGCTTCTGCTGCCTTCAGAGGGATTGTTCTGTAGCCTCTTGGAGGAGCTGTCACATGAAGTGAGATGTCCTGAATTAAGCATGCATGTTTTTTATTTTAAATGAATGTAAGAAAATATAAAGGCTGGCTGGAGCAGAAAAAGATAGCATTGAAAGGGGTTTGGTTACTGTATTTAATGATTAGACAGAAGAGTGATAAGGCACAGCACTCATGAGCTGAAGAATGAATGTAACGGGCAAAAACACACATGCAGTGTGGAGGTCAAAGCAAAAGCCACTTTTCTTTAAATGAGGCAAGTTTAAAATAAATTAGAATAACCTCTTTTCCTCGTTCACCCCATTCTGGGCTCTGCTGAAGTTCCTAGTAACGTATCCAAGCAGCATCAACTATGAGGGTGATTTCTGGATCAGCACAACTGAGGTGCTGAGCTGGGATGAAGTAGATCACAGAAAAGGCATGGTCCTTAAGCAGAACCCTGTTAGCTTTGGCTGTCCCATTTTAGCGAATGAGACTTAAGGATTCATGTTGGGCTGCTTGGCGTTTTCTCAGCCATATTGGATTAAATCCAAAAAGCACTTTTTTTATGAAAGGAGCCTTTTTTTTGTGTGTGGACAATGAAGCATTTCAATGTCCAAACTGAAATTATTCTTTTCCAAGTGGTGCTAATACAAGTAATATACATCAGGCACCACCGTGAGGCTGCATTTTCACTACAGATTGGCTCTGGTTGGGGCTCACCTTTCCTTTGGGACTACAGGCATGTGCTTCCAGGATTTCTCATCCTTTTCTCTCTTTTTTTTGTTGTTGTTGAGTATTTCATTTAAGAAATCCTTTCGAAAAGGGTTTCGCAAGCAAAACCCTGGTAAACCTAATATACTGGCCAATTTTACTTACTGTCAGTGATGCACTCAGCATGCTACCAGACCTTCACAGCGATAATTAGCAGCAGATACTAATTTTCTTCAGCCCAGATGATCTCTGATATTATCATGGGAATGGTGAGTGCTCACTAGGAAGGCAAACATATGGCAGCCTGGCGTGCGTGGTGGACACTGGCATCTCTTACTCTAGAACTCTTTTTTTTCTTCCTTGACAGCTATGCTGTCACAGTTTTTCAGCTGTCCGTGGGCAGATCTGCGGAGGTCAGCAGAGTGAGGATAGATGTGGGCAAATCATAGAATCATAGAATGGTTTGGGTTGGAAGGGACCTTTTAAGATCATCCAGTTCCAACCCCTCCTGCCATGGGCAGAGACATCTTCCACTTGATCAGGTTACTCAAAGCCCCATCCAACCTGGACTTGAACACCTCCAGGGATGGTGCATCCACTTCTCTGGGCAACCTTTGCCAGTGCCTTGCCAACCTCACAGAAAAAAATTCCTTCCAAATATCTAATCTAAATCTCTCCTCCTTCAGTTCAAAACCATTGCCCCTCATCCTTTCCCTGCACTTCCTGATAAAGAGCCTCTCTCCTCAGCTTTCCATTTGGTCCCCTTTAAGTACTGGAAAGCTACTATAAGTTCTTCCCAGAGCCTTCTCTTCTCCAGGCTGAGCAAGGCCAACTCCCTCAGCCTGTCCTCATATGAGAGGTGCTCCAGCCCCTCTGATCATCTTTGTGGCCTCCTCTGGACTCGTTCGAACAGATCCGTGTCCTGTGCTGAGGACTGCAGAACTGTACACAGGACTCCAGGTGAGGTCTCACAGGAGCAGAATCAGCTCCCTGCACCTACTGATCAGGCTTATTTGGATGCAGCCCAGGATATGGTCGGCTTTCTGGGCTGCGGGCACACATTGCTGATTCATGTTGAGTTTCTCATCCACCAATCCCATCCACCAACCCATTTGACCTGGAAGGGGAGGTATTATGAAAAACTTACTACTTTACAGCCATTCCTTTTCCTGAAGGTGTCAGCTTTCTGGTGAGGAAAACAATCCTCATGTTTGATACTCTTTATTCCTTAGTAACTTTGTTCAAGTAACTGACTGCTTTGTGCTGAGAAAATGCGGTTATAGTTTTGAGATGAGGTGCTGTTTTTCAGGACAGAATCCATCTGTTCTACTTTATGATTCTCAAAGTAACTAAGTCTGAGCTCATCAGTTTTGGATCCCTTTGTAGTCCAAGGAGAGACGTGCGTGCCTGTGAATGCAGTTCGCACAGGTCTAAAATAAATCAGTAAGTGACTCCGTGGCAGTGCCTGTTTCTTTTCAAGAAGAAAGATCTACACTGATCAAGACATGCAACTGAATTTAGGTACCTGAGAAAAATTTTCTTCCCAGAAACTCAAATCTCTGTCACAGGCTTGGTCTCAAATTTTCTGCTACTATATCTAGTCTCTGACAGGAACAGACGTTTGCTAACCCTTCTTCAGAAACATTGGACTCTTTCTGAGTCTGAGAGCATCAGGTTAGGACTAAAACCTCTGAAAGACTGATAAAACTAACTTACTCCTAGAAGCGGGAAAAGACCCTGTATTTCTTAATGAAATTTGTGGTAATGTTTTCATGTTGTCCTCAACTTGAGTTGATTCAGACATCTGTTTACTAATTACCAGCTGATAGTAGCACTAAATTGAGTATAATGGTCATGATCAGATAAACTGTGAGTGTTTATTCTTTCCATGCATCCTTTCTGCATTATTCAGTTGTACTTTGTGATGAGTATTTTAACTTGTCTGGTATCATTTGTGTGAGTCTGAATATTATGTATTTTCACAGGATCTGGGTTGATGTGCAGTGTCAGAGTTGAGAAGGTTCATTTCACATTGCTATTGTTTGTGACAGTCCCGCTTATGTTTAAAGATTTTCTTTTGACATCTTTGAAATCATCTTGCTACTGGACTGTAGCTGTTCTCGGGTCCTTCCTTGTTTTTGTTTCATGATCCTGCTTTTAAAGTTATTTTTCTCCTTATCTTCACTGAGCTATCAACACCTCTTCCTTTTCGCAAGCAATACTGCAGTGACCTGCTATTTTGTGATTTATCAAATGCTAGGGACATTGATTAAGGCATTTATTATAGCTTTGTAGTTCAATAACAGGGAGTTCAGATGCTGGGATACTGTCTTACTATCTATCCTAAAGGCAACTATTAGTTCATCAGTGACTCTAATTCCTGTTCCTGGATCTGTATCTGTTGTCTCTGAAGGCAAAGACCAAACTCCTACATAGCTTTATGAATGTGTTTCATATCATTTGGGATTGCTTTAACCTTTTCTAAAACAAGAACCAGAGATTCTAAGAAAAAGCAATTAGAGGAGGGCAGTGTGTTAGAGTTTAAACACGTGTGCACTGGAAATAGCTGGGGACTAAAAGCCTGAGCAACCCCACAGTGGAAGGAGGCAACCAGCTCTTCACTGGCGCCTGTTCTATCACTGTTTGTTTGCTAAATGGACTTTAAGATGGAAGGTGCCATAGGGTCGAAGGGGCCCTGTTACCTTGAGCCTGATCTTTTGTTTTTATTTTAATCTTAATGGGAATTATTAGACTTTTGACAGCTATACTGTAGCTTTGCTGCATGCAGCCTTTTCAACAGTTACTAACTCTTTGACATCTCTGATTGCCTATGGTACTGATAAAGAATGTGACTAGTATTGACAGGCCTTTGGCTGAAAATACCCAGCTCAGTGGTCCTTCTAATGTTCTTCCACAAAGCAGGGGATATGTTGCTGAAGGTCTTCATAAAAAAGCTGTGCTCTGGGTCCCGTGGTGTTGGCTAAAGTCCCTGTGCAATTGATCTGTTAGTTGTTGGTGTAACATGAACAGAAGTGAAAAAATTTGAAGTTCCAAGTATTCCTGTCACATATATTTTAAACAAATAAATGACTAGTGGTAAATTTCTTGACCAATAGTTCAAAAATCACTTTTTTTTCCCAGTCTGAAGCATTACCTGTGGTTAGCTTAGCACATACCTATCAGGACATTTGGACAACTACAGCTCACTCATGTTTTCATTGTTGCTAGAGGGCTGAATGCAGTGTTTCCATTCCCCACTCTCGGCTGCTCTATGATGGTTGTTGTTATACAGTGGCCATCTATCATGCAGGCCGTTCAGCTGCACAATATCCAGCTGTTTGTCTTCCATTGACAATTACTGCCTGGTTTCTCAGGCACGTTTGCTTCTCATAACGTCATCACCTGTCTGATCCACTTATGTAGTGAACAACAGCAGTTGCCATTGACATCAGAGTGCAGTAAATCAGCCTTCAGGCGCCTCACAGGTTCCTCATCACAACATGATTCAAATGGTGAAGGTAAGTGCACCCGTTAAGAATGACTCCAAAGAAGCAAAGGTGCGTGCTATTATTGACATTTATTTGTACCAATAAACCTGTTTTTCCAACCAAATAATAAATTTTATGATTAAAAAGGGTGTACTTATAGCAGCGTAATTTATAGCAGCCTTCCAGTACCTAAAGGGGGCCTATAAGAAAGCTGGATAGGACAAGGGGTAATGGCTTAAGAGCTGAAAGAGAGTAGATATAGATTAGATATTAGGAAGAAATTCTTCACTTTGAGGGTGGTGAGACACTGGAACAGGTTGCCCAGAGTTGTTGTGGAAGCCCCATCCCTGGAGGTGTTCAGGGCCAGATTGGATGAGGTTTTGAGCAACCTAATCCAGTGGAAGGAGTCCCTGGCCATTGCAGTGAAGTAGGAACTGGGTTATCTTTAAGGTCTCTTCCAACCAAAACCGTTCTATGATACTGTGATGTTCCATGTCACAGGAGTAACATCCTCCATTTCCATGTGGGTTTCCCTTTTGTAAGTCAAGAGTTCTACAAAGTGGCTGAATGTTTTTATGACCTCTTCAGAGGAACAAAGACAGAGGACAATAAATGACTTGCTGTAGAGCATACAAAGGATTGATATCTGTGTTGAAGTATCAAAGGCTCCTCTCTGAGCGCAGACTGGAGCAATTCTCTTGCTTACACACAGGGCTATTAATATTCTCTCGCTGTGGGCTGCCGTTGTACTAGGATGTTACTCTGAGGATTAGCTTCTAATTAAATTGTTTACAGATGAGTGATTTGCTGGACTACCCACACAGTTTCTTAATAAAACTGGCTTTCCTGAGGGTGTGGAATGTTACAATGCGAGAGATATTTCAGCTGCATTGACTGTGAGTGCTGAGCACATCCTGGAGCTTTAGGTTTGTCACAGGAAAATCTTTTCCTGTGAATGCACCAGGGGAGGTGTGACAGCTCAGCCCATGCTCACTCTTTCAGAATGACTTCCAGAAGCAACATAAGCAGATGAAATGTTGCTCTTGTAGTCTATATTGATGCTCTTCAGGGCAACACAGTTTTTTTTCATCTGGACATGTGGAAATCCATCGTGTGGATTTCTTATGTGCTGTAACGGTGTTGTTTGAAAGTGTAACCATGGCTATGGGATGTTGATGGTTGGAGGAGACCAGTATTTCATGGGTGAATGCTCTTGAATAATGTTCATTTATTTGGTTATTTGTTGGCAGCTTTAGAGTAAAGTTTGTGAGACACCAGCACACACACGGGGACTAGTGTTTCTTATCTCACTGGCTGGAAAGTGTCTTGACAATAGAAGTTTCTGGTAGCAAGATGGAGATCTGGGATGGTTGGTAAGGAGTTACCTAGAGAAAGGATGCATTGGGGAGAAGGTAGCAGCCAGGATCAAGGAGCTGTTGTTTTTTCCAGGCTGAAAATAGAAGAGCAACAACAATACCTACAAACAGGATCTTTTGTCACTCACTGGTACTGGGGAAGGTGTCTTCAGTTTATCCTCTTGCTTGGGAGCACAGCACTATTCTGTTAGTCAAGCTGTTACAGTATGTCAGGCATGACTTTAAGAGCTTCCTTGGAAGTAAAAAAAATAGTGTTAATTCACTCAAATGGCTGCATCACTCTGGAGTGTGTTGGCTTTTGGACACACAGAATTGTGGAGCACAAGAGGGATAGGGAGGAGGTTTGTGCTGACATTTAGTATAAAGCCTGTGGACGCTTGATGCTGTTTTCTCTGCTTACCTGCTGGGTGAATTTCTGTACCTATATTCTTTTGAAGATTGCTAGGTTTATTGTAGTGTTACATTTTGTCCTACTGAGTGCCACAGTACTTCTGATCGTCCTAAGCAAGAACCTGAATAGCTGTGTGGGATAATAACACAAGAGAGGATACTCTGATATATTCCGTGTGATTACTAGGAAAAGTATTTCTATTGCTCTGTAATTTTCTCTAGGGAAGTTGCTGAAAGTTCAAATGCTTTTATAAAGCTGATTTACTTTTGCCTGTTTGGTTTTGTTGTGCATAGCTTGAATAAGAATTTGAAAACATTTGGTTTTCTTAATATTGATTAAAAAGTTTTATATGAAAAATTTCCCAACTGCCCTCCACTACCACCATCTTGAACAGCATCCAGTGTTAAATAATAGAATCATAGAATGGTTTGGGTTGGAAGGGACCTTTATGATCATCCAGTTCCAGTCCCCCTGCCATGGGCAGGGCCACCTTCCGCTCGATGAGGTTGCTCAAAGCCCTGTCCAGCCTGGTCTTGAACACTTTTAGGAACAGGATGTCCACAACTTCTCTGGGCAACCTGTGCCAGTGCCTCACCATCCTCAGAAAAAAAATCCTTCCTAATATCTAATCTAAATCTCCCCTCTTTCAGTTTAAAACCATTGCCCCTCATCCTATCCCTGCACTCCCTGATAAAGAGCCTCTCTCCTCAGCTTTCCATTTGGCCCCCTTTAAGTACTGGAAAGCTGCTATAATATCTCCCCAGAGCCTTTTCTTCTCCAGGCTGAACAAAGCCAGCTTTCTCAGCCTGTCCTCATATGGGAGGTGCTCCAGCCCTCTGATCATCTTTGTGGCCTCCTCTGGACTCGCTCTAACAGATCAATGTCCTTCCTTTGCTGAGGACTGCAGAACTCAACGCAGTATTCCAAGCAAGGTCTCATGAGAGCAGACCAGAGAGGTATCCTTCTTGTAATGTTAAGATCCTGATAATTAAAACAAAAAATCCAATCTTCTGGCCAGTTCATTGCATGAAGTTTTAGCTGATGGAAACCTTTTACTCTTCAGCTAACATTTGTATAAGCAAAACTAAATTGGACCACTGTGGTTAGCCTACAAGATGCAAAGTCATAGCTATCGGGCAGCAGATTCCTTCATTATACTGATTTTTGTGTAGGTAAAGTCATTCTGGTATATTGCCAACCATTTTTTTCCCAAGGTAATTTCTATTTAATGTGTTGTACTGTTTAATTCTGCTACAGCTATCCCTGAGCTGATTTACAAATCCCTGTATGATGTAGCAGTATCTTACACTTTTCAGAATAGTGAAATGACCAGATACTAATAAGGGTGCTTTTTCAAGGGTTTTGTATGACAGATGTTTTTAACGTATTCACCTCTGTGCTTTTTGCTGAAGTTTAACTGGGGCACTTGTTGGAAGTGTGGAAGTAGCCCAAGAGCCTTTTTCCATTTCAAAAGTGAGTGGGAATAACAGAGGAGAGCTTTCAGGCAATGTTGATAATTGGTAATCTGATGGACAAATCTTGCCTTTTTTTATGTGCCCTTTTATACAGTCAAAATGTGTCTTTCATCAACCGTAGCCGGATCTTCAACTGTCAGTAATGATTCCATCTGGCACCGTGCGTGCTCGCTGTCCCACTGGAGATCAAATACAGAATATAATATTCAGCGGTGTGTTAAACTGGGTCTGGGAAGTCTGCTTGCTCCTTATTGTTTCTATTTTTGTTGTCTGCAGAAGAACACAGTTTAGGAGAGGTGGTATGGTAGAAGGGTTCAATATCCAAAAGGATCTTGCAGGTTATTTGGGAGGGTGGTCTTAGTTCTTCTCTGCTGCCAGTATAGGATCTTGAACCTGGCAGGAGTAAATAGCAGCTTCTAGTCACTGCAGTCAGGAGAAGCTAGAATACAATTCAGAGTTTGATGCATAGCTACAGTTTACATCCCACATAGGTCACATACACAGTGGGACTCTGTATGCTGCAGATCCCATAGCCTTTTCCCAACCACAGAAATGCCTGCATAGCTATTAGCTTCTATATGTAATATTTATGTCTTGGGTTAACACAAATCTGGTAAGAAAACTCTTCACTGAAATAGTTAAAGGTGGCAGAGTGGTGTATTGTGCTTTTTGCAGAAAACTGAATCTGAATTTAAAAAAAAATGGAATGTTTCCAGGGATGGGGCATCTAGCACCTCTCTGGGCAACCTGTTCCTGTGTTTCACCACCCTCACTGTAAAACATTTACTCCTTATATCTTGTCTAAATCTACTCTCTTTTAGTTTTAATCCATTCCCCCTTGTCCTGTCACAACAGGTCCCACTAAAAAGTTTGTCCCCTTCTTTCTTGTAAGCCCCCTGTAAGTACTGAATGGCTACAATAAGGTCTCCCTGGATCCTTTTCTTTTCTAGGTTGAACAACCCCAACTCTCCTCAGCCTTTCTTTGTAGGAGAGGTGTTCAATCTCTGCTTATTTTCATGGCCGTCCTTTCTACCCACTCCAACAGGTCCATGTCTTTCCTGTGCTGAGGGTGCCACGGCTGGACGCAGCACTCCAGGTGGGGTCTCACCAGAGTGGAATAGAGGGGCAGAATCCCCTCCTTTCAGCCTGCTGGCCACACTTCTTTTCATGCAGCCTGGAGCTCGAATGACAATGATACTGGATGGTAATTTAAAGTTGAAGTTTCTTACCATGGAATAATGAAAACAATTTAGTTTTTGGATGTGACTGAAGACAAGCAGAAAAAAAAATGTGAGCTACAGCCTGGCAGGGCAAGATTTCACATCATCCTACCCTATTCGCAAGCTCTCCCTTCTGCCTAGTCTATACTGTGCTTGACTTGGCAGGCTCCTGTTTGGATTTAGTGCAGTAAAAGGAGACTGTATTTGGTTAACCAAACCTAACCCAAATTGCCAAAGGACCCTAAGGGTAAAGCAGAGGTGTTTATGCATCTGAATGTTTTACAACAGGCACATTGTTTGCAAAACACTTTTACTATCTTTCACCTACTTTTATTCTCCAGTCAGAAGTACCCTGGCCTCCTGGGTGATGATCTTAATGAGTTTAATTGCACAATGGAAATACACAATGTAGCAGTGCTTGGACGTCACTGCAAGACAGTGATTTTTCCCAATCAGCCACCTGCTCATTGGTGGATAGGTGTTAGCATCCCTGTGACTCTGTGAATTAAAATAAACTAGCAACCAGCACTAGTTTGATAGTTATGGGAAGGCAATTAAGGTACTAATTGAAAAGGGGGTGCATAAATTTGAGTGGCATGAGTAGGAAATGCCTGAGGAGGCTGACAATCCATCTTTACAATGTTGTTCCTCAGAAATTCTAATTAGAGATAGCAATTGAGTTCTTTTAATTTTCTTCCGTGTGCACTCCAAGCAACATGAAACCAAATTAACTTTCTTATTGCATCTATACATTGCTTTATGTACAGAACATAGTGATAGAAGACATTTTTACTTGAATTCTTGCCTTTTGGCCTTTAACAGAAAATCAGATATTTGCAGTTTATTAGACAGTGTATAGGAACACACATTTTAATCTTTTTTTCTAACAGAAAAGAAATCCTAGACCTTTATACTTCTAGAAACTTTTTTATACAGTGCTTGTGATTTCTCAGCAATATTCTGAAACCTGATAAGGATGCACATTAATTAAGTTTAGGTGAAGGAAACTTCTTTGCAGTTAACCTCTGAAGTCTAACAGCTATTCTACATATAAAGCTCTCCGTGACTAGGAGTAGATATTTAACCGGGATTTTGTTTTCAAGCAAGCTCGAGCCTGAGCGCTGTGCACATTCATACAGAGGAGGAGCTTTAACTAAAAGTAAGTGTCTTGATACAGCTTAGAATGATTTAACTTTTCCCTTTCTGGCCGCTTTCTCCTTAAGTAGGACTGACTTCTCAGGGAAAGGTAAACTCTCTAAGCTGAAATTTTATCATGATTCAGATTACTTGGTTAGGTGTTGCCCAAATGAAGAGAAATACTGAATTGAGTCTGAGTTGTTTGGAGAAAGCAGAAACAGTTCTATTTCAAGGTGTTGTTTTACTCTAAGCCCTACTTCCATTTACTTTCTTTATCAATTCTTCCTTCATGGCTCATAAATCAAGAACAACCACCCTAATGGCTTCTGAGAAACTGTGTCTGTATTTGGGGAAACTCAACCAAGGGTGAAAATTGGCAGAGGCTCTAGCACCTGGCACTGTCTAGGTGTAGATTTATAGTGTTACAGACCCCACCCACCCCCATCGTGGCATTACATGGAGCTGCCTGTGCTCCATGATGCAGAAGAAAGAAGAGGCTGTTTGCTCCTGATGTAGGACCCTCCCCAGCCTTTATCACAGCTCTATCCAGCTCTCATAGAGATCCAGACCCAGCTCTCTGTTGAGACATCACCCCCAGACAGATGCAGCTGACTGAGAAACCAGTTTCTCTGTTGCTCAGTAAAGCAGTACAGGGCAGCTGTACTTTATTTTCCTCATAAGCTGTGCAGAAGTCCTTGGCAGAGGATTAAAGCACAACATGAGCCCTCATAATTTGCAGCAATATGGTCCACCTTTGCAAATGCCAGATAGGGTGTGATCCCATCCCTGTGATCTCTCTCTCCAGGTATGTAACTCTCTCTACCCTCTGGAAAACCAATCAGTTTCATCTCCTCTCCCGCTTTCCCTGCCCCTCCATAAGCCATTGCAACTACTTTTTGGTACCTACCTCGTATCTGAGGATGGGGAGAGGAAATTGGGGCAGAGTGGGATGGCTGCTGCTACCTAACACACAGTGCAGAGATGTTGCTAATGGGCATGTGGGTGTTCAAGAAGCAGAGACAGTATCTCAGAACCATATTGAGTCTGTGCAGGCTCAGGAAGGTGATAGGGCAGTCAAGCTACTTTAAGACCTGTGACCCATCTCTGCTGGGGACAAGGTAGCAGGTCAGTCAGTAGGTTGGCTGACTCTGTATTTATCAGCATTCAGAGGGATTTTGCATAGGTGGAATCAACCTTTTTGGGAATGCAAGATGATTTTAATTAATTAACACGGCTGCAGTGAGTGTAGGCCCTGCCCTCATTAGGTTCCCAGGAGTCTGTTTTGCTGGAGGAGTGAGTAGTACTTGTCCCTTTTTCCTGGTCAGCAAGTGTCATATTTAATCTGTTTCCAGTGTGTTGGTCACTGTAGGAGTGCTGAATCTCCACATTTGCTTTCTAAAAATGGGAACCATCCTTTGGCTGGTGGTACCAGATGCGTTTGAAGAGGTCCTGCTTCACCTTCCCTAAAATGGCTGCATTTCAGAGGTAATCAAACAATTTCTGCTTAGCCATCTCCTCCTAGTGAACTGGGAGAGAAGACAGCAGCAGCATTACACAGATTGACATAACAATATTGAGATGTGATTTTTTTCTTTTTTGTAAGATGCCAAGAAAGTTACAAGAAGTGGCAAAACACCTTTTGAGTCAGATTGGATTTAACAATAAGGAAATCACCTCGGAAGTAACGTCTCAGGAAGATGAACTTAAGTGGCTTACTTGCTCATATTCATTGCTGTTTTCTCACTGGTGGGGTGATGAGAAGTAGACTTTCATATGCTATCCTGCAATAGTTTCTGTAAAATGCAATTTGTGTATATGTAATGTTGCTCTGTTGTGCAAGAAATAGTTTTCTGCTACAGAACACTATTTGATTAGCTAGAGGGAGCTGTTTGTCTAAGATACATGCTATTTCAGCCCTGATTTTTCTCATCATTAAATAGTAATTTTAATATCACCAACCTGTCGTGACTGTTGTTTTCCAAATTCATTTAAAAATTACTTTTGATGATTTGGAATAAGTTTTCCGTATAAGAAACCAATTTTTGCTGAATTTATTTGCCTCTCATCTCCAGAAACAGTTTGGTCACCCTGGTAGGTGACGAGCTTCCTTTGTGATTAATTCCTGCTATAGTGGGAAGGCAAATAATATCTGTTAAAAAAAAAAATCTCCTTTTTAATACTTGAAGTTGGTAGAGTTGTATGTAAGCAGTATTTTCCAGTGAGAAATACATCATGCTCATGTGCTTACATGCTTGCACCTTAACAGTCTGATCCAAAGTTCTTTGCTGTCCATGGGATGACACTTACTGCCTTCAACAGTTTGACCCCAATTACTTCCTTCTGTAGTTGTAGCTTCATCCAGGAAGGTTCCTGTGTCTGTTTGCTTTAAAGGTTTATGAAGACTCCTTCATAAAGCTTCTGCCTCCTCTCTCATTTGGATTTGGTAAAAAGGTTTTGATGCTTTATAAATCTTGAATTAGCACTTTTCTGTGTTCAGATATTCTTGCAGCTATGATTGAAATAAACTCTACAACAAGACAGGAGCCCAGCAATGCTGGTGCTCCCAGTGTGCAGGTGGAAGAGCTGAGGTGCAGTATGAGCCACCAATGTACGTCGAGATGTGCAGGATTTCTGTGGCAAAGCTGTTGAGCCCCCAAACCTTCCTGTTTCCCTGTCTTTACTGTGTGGCTGCGATTACAGTGCTTGCAGGATTTTAGATATTTGCACGTGTGTAAAGAATGCTACTTTTGACCCTTTTCCTTTCTGGTCAAGACTTCTGCTGTTTATTTCTGAGTATTGGTATCTCCATGGAATTCAGTGTGCTAGATACAAAATAAACAACCCGACTGTCCTGTGCCTCAAAATCCTGTTTGTTGAACTAGTGCAACAGTGAGAGGTCTCAGATATGTGTGAGGAGTTTGTGTCTGTATATCTTTTACATTAAGCTGGTAATTTGATCCAAATGTGTGATGTCTTGGAAGTGGAGTATTTGTAATTCAAGGCTGCAGGATATGTTTTAGTGTGTGGAGATAACGGGTTATCAAGTCTCAAAGACTCCTGCACAAAACCCAAGTGGAGCTGAAGTACTTTTCAGTGCAGAAGAAATCAATGACTCTTTTAGCTCCAGCTGCCACATTTGATGTCCCAGCCAGCTCTGTCTGTGCAGGAAGCCAGTGATGCTGGGAAGACTTTCATAGCCAGAGGGTTAGGTCAAGTACCTGGTTTTGAGGAGAGTCAGAATGTACTGGCTGTGTAACTCAACCTTTGCAGTGAGCCTTTTTTCTCAGTGAACAATTTGTTCTGGACAGGATGAAACATCATTTCCATGTTTCCATTTCAAAAGAAATATATTCAGGGTGAAAAGTGCATTTAGTTTAAACACAAACAAGAGCAAATAAGTTAAAAACAACAAAATAGAATAATTTGGAGCCCTAGAAAACTGCCTTATTTTTCTCCCAAAATGATTCAAACGAATTCATGAAAAATTTAGTTCCCCAAACAGAGATTTCTGTTGTTAAGAAGGGAGTTGTCTGGAAAATTTTGCCTAGCTCCAGGCTTCAGCTTCAGCCCAGCAATACATGGTGCAGTTGCACGCTGGCTGGGCTCCAGCTTGAAGGGAGGATGCTGCAACTCAACTGTGAAAATCAAAATCACGGTTTGAAATATGTCTTCTGAATGACCTGTCGAGGCAAGGTGTTGTTTGCCCTTTCCTGTCCCTTAAGTGACTTTTGTGGGACCTGCTTTCAAGATGCTCTTTAGAAACATCAATCAATCAATTTGGTCTGTAGGGGAGCACAGATGAAAACGAAATTTTCTTCTTATCTGCAGTTAAAGATGCTTCAATTGGCAGCTGTTGCTGAAGTGACTTCCAACCTCGTCTTGCAGAAATACGCTGTTAACATGCACTGGCTTTCACTTCTCCCCATTGTGAGTCCAGCTGCCAGGAGCTGTGACTGGTCCCGCTGGGGAAGCTGGCCACTGAGTCTGCAAGGTGATGTGTGTACAGAGCAAGAGAGAGAGGGAGAGTGGGGAGTTGGAGGAATGCTTTTTCTTAAGAATCTTCACATTCCTGACTGAGTGTCCTGGATCTGGCAATGAGTTTTGTTCCTGTTGAGTCTGTTTTGCCTGTGAGTGCCTGCTCAGGGACTGCTTCTCACCTGGTACTTGTGCCAGGCTCAGCGTTTCTGTAGCATAAGGTATGATAGCAGCAGTCTGGATGTTGCTCAGGTTGTGTGGATAGCAGTACCTGTATGAAACTCCTGTAGGAGAGAGAGAGGCTGTGACAACATTTATCACAGCTACATCCATGGATCATACTTACAAGCCAGATTTACAGGGGACAGACTAAGAACAATACAGTCCACCTTGATCAACACCAGATGCTGAAGCACATTGCCACATCACCTGATAAGAATACAGCTATGCAGCTGTGCAGTCCTCCTGCTTATATCTTGATGCATCTGTTCCTGGTGAAAGGTTAGGAGGATTCCTAGCTATAATTGTTTTCTGGCTGGTGAAGTATTCAATCTCTTTAAAATTTCCAGACCTGGGACATCTGCCATTAAAAAATCCCTGGATGTTGTTAGGCCAGGGTAAGAGTCTCTGAATTATTTGTCTGAGGTGTAAAAAACTTATCATACGTATATATAGTACAATCAGCTAATTTTGGGGGAAACTTTTGGAATGCAGTTGTTGAAAAATGTAAGTCAAGTGGTGCAGACTGGAAGTCTTGGAGCTGCACCAGAGATTTGACTCCTCTGGTTCAGTGGAAAACAATGAAAATGATGCAATGATAATTTGAGACCTGGTTAAGATACCAAAGATTTTCTTGCTACAGTGTAAGCATCTGCAAGTGAAGGAGACGTCTGAGCTTTCATCGCTGATGAGAAGCTGATTAAAAGCCAGTTTTAAGCTGACAGAGGAAAGACTTAGGTTAGATATTAGGAAGAAATTGTTTACTGTGGGAGAGGTGAGGCAGTGGAACAGGTTGCCCAGAGAAGTCATTCAAGCCCCAACCCTGGAGGTGCTCAAGGCCAGGTTGGATGAGGCTTTGAGCAGCCTGATCGAGTGGAAGGTGTCCCCCCTCATGGCAGAGGGGTTGGAACTGGGTGATTTTAAAGGTGCCTTCCAATCCAAACTGTTCTATGATTCTATGATGATGTAAGAGTAGAAATATCCATTTTAGACTGAATGGAATAATTCTCTAAAAAGTTGATTGGCTATAATCTACACTGGCATCTTAGACTTCTGGATTCCGTGTATAGAGGTATACATAGTCACTTACATATAGATTTATTCATCTGGAGCTGAATCCTCCTGTAAATTAATAGAAATTATGACCTGCAAAAAATGAGAATAGTTTCTCAGCATAAATATGAAAAGACTGAAGAGGAGTAGTTCTAGTCTTTAGATACGCAGAGGACTGCTAGCAAGAATAACTTGTTTTCCATATCCTTGGAGGATAAAATGAGAAATGATGGATTTTGTTTGCAACAAGGAGGATTTCAGATTGACATCACAAAACACTTGGTAATAAAATACTGAGTAGATTTACTGAGAAGGATATAGATCTGACAACATTGGAAGTGTTTGTGAACAGATATAGACAAATATTTGTCAGAGGATGTTGGCTTAGATTCTTTCCAGTTCAGTGACTGAAAGATAAGGTCCCTTTACTATTGTAATACAATTGAAAGATGGTGTATATAATATTACACAAATCACAGCTCCATATACACAGAAATAGTTCCCTGCCCTGGAATTGGAGATGTCATCAGACTGGGATGGTCCCCATGTGTAGGTTACAGACCATGCTTACATTTGGCTGAGGAGATGCTATTGTGACAGCAAGAAGAGATACGTCTTTCTGTAGCAATGCAAAGTCTTTTGGGGTTTCAAAGGATAAGCTACTTATAAAACAGTGTAAGTCATCTTTAAAGACAAGTGGTATCAGCATTTCTGGTCTCATTTTGGCTGCTAAGGGAATCGCTGCACCACTTTGAAACTGTGGCACATCACACCATGAAGAAGCAGCTTCTGAAGCTGCAAGATCCCTATCAAAACCTGTGTGATCTAGAGCACATCACACCATTTGTGGCCTAGGTTAAGGCTGAGAATTTTCAATATGCATGTAAGAAATGCTTAGATACTGGATTTTCCCGGGAAAAAAAAGGGAGAAATGAAATCTTCAAAGGCATTTGGCATGAAGTCGTTTAAGTCTTGTGAACTGCTGAAACAGCATGTTTGGGTAAGGCTATCTACTGTAGCTATTACAAATATCAAGCAATATATTACTGTGGCTGTGTTATCTCTGACAAGATTAAGTGCATTCCTGTCAGAGAGAATTTTCCGATAAAGATTTCATTGCCTGTTCCCCACATACAAAATGATAAGTGACCCTGATATTTCCTTGCTCTACTTTATCAATAAAAATTGTTCTGGTTGGATTATTTCTGTGTGTCTCTTAATGAAGTGACATTTTGTTGATGTGTCAGTCAATCCTGGTATTGAGAAAGACATATCAACTCAAATCCACATCCTAAAACTGGTAGATATGTACTGCACACCGAAATACACCGTGCTGTGCTTTTAAACTGCTTTACTCATAGAAGCATAAATCTCCCATTAAAAATAATTACTGAGGTGAGGGAATAGATCATTTGATGAACCAGATTGCTCACTGTGAATCATAACATCACTTGCTAAAACAGACGTGTGATGGTGTGGAATTGCAGACATCAAAACTGATTTAGGAAGAGACACCAGCAATGGTAAAGTTACTGCTTGTAGAGCAGAATGTAGGGTTTGCTGGGTAGACATCCTGAGGACCACATGGGATCCTGTGAATATTAAATATTCTGTGCTGTATGTGAAAAATCCTACAGAAAGGTCTAAAATATGCACAGAGACCTGAATTGATGACACTGGCTGCTGCATCAGTCTGCCATGGTGACCTTTTCATCACTCACTCGCTCATCCTAATGCATCTTTCCATGTAGCCTCTGCACTGCTGTGATGAACCCTCCACAGACAATTGAGCCCAGCATGGCAAAGGCAGCTGGGATTTCCACATTGGCTCAAATGGTCTTGCTCAGTATGGAAGTTACCCTTAGCATCTGTGTAGGCTGGAGAAGCTCATGATGGTAAATCTAGTTTCCAGGTTCTCTTGTGAAGCATGAATCCCATTTAAAGAATATTTTTAGCAATGGACATGGCTTGAGGGATGCTAGAAAGAGTCTGTCACCAAAGGAGTAGGGCTTTGGAATATCTGACTGTTTCCTGGCTTGGTGTTTTAGGGTACTGTTGTAGGTGATATCTGGTGGAGATTGCAACCAGAGTTATGCCTCCCCCAGGAGGAGTCTAAGGCATGTGTTAGTCCCCAAGCATGACAGGAAGAAGGTGAAAGAGCATTTAGGAAAGGTTGAGGCTGGTGATATTGTGTCTGCTTTAGAGTGTGGAATTTGCTATCTAAACGGAGGCGTGGAGCAAAGCGAAGAGACAAGAAAATAGAGCAATGAGCTTTGACTAGAGAATTGACAACATCGCTTGGATGAATGACTGATTCCCTCCATCCAAACAAAACCCACTGCTTCTCCTTAGACCACTGGCTGTTCTAGTTGCCTCAGACTACCTGACTAGCAAGACCAGAGACCAGGACAGTCGATGTGAGTCTGCAGCAGAGTGCCACTGGTTCTAAAGGAGCTGCAGCTGTTTTTGTTAGGTGACATAGTTTTTGTTGCCCATTATGATGTCAAGTGTGTTAAATTTATGATATAATGTGTTTATTTTAATGTGCAGCGTCTGCATCTCACCAGCCACATATATTTCAGTCTTTAATGTAGCCATCTCATTGTATTATAACACTTGCATATTTACTCAGAGTCTCTCTGAATGGAGAATTGAACAGTATCTCATGGCATTTTACTAATTAAATAGATTGTGTGTTTTGCTGGCGGTGTGTTGTGAACATTAACTTCTGAAAGCTTTTTCATTTATCATTGTCTCATTCCTTGGCATTATGATTACTGCAATTTTATATGTGATAAGACTTTACAGCAAGTTAGGCTATATGTCAGAAATTCCTGCCTGCAGCAATCTGCTCCACGAGATAGAAGTGTAATGGGATTCATAATGTTCACTCACACTCTCTCTTCATCAGCATTTCCTCCCTCCTCTTGACTAGGTTTTTTTATTTGTGTCTCTCCCTGTTCCATTTGGACTGTGTGGAGGGGGGCAGTGCTTCTTTTTTATTTTCTGCTTTAACCTTGGCTATGAAAAACCATTTCTTATCAGGAAGCTGTTAGGTGGTGTTTCAAAAAGGTCTGGATGTTGGAAGAGCATATGGCTGTGAATAGGATATGTACTCTCACAAGAGCTATTGAAAAAATCCTGCCTCTTAGGATGTGGAAGAAGCTACTCCATCCCTAAACTTCCAGTTCTGAGGCCCTACTCTGGCAGAGTGTGAAGCATAAAACCACAGAGACAAGCACTTGCTTGTTCTTGACACTGAGTGAGGTTTATGTAGCAGTTTATAAATCTCTGTGTTGGCTTCAGGGTTAGCACTGCTGTGACAGCACAGTGGTATTGGTACCTGCTTGAGCCCATTTTCTACTGTAGAAAAGCCATGGCCATCAGTCTGAGTGATGTTATTTAGGATGTCTGTGTTATAAAAATCTGCGTCAACTGTACTCCAGTACGGGAGGGAAAAAAGAGATGTATTCTAGTCCTGATTTCAGAAACTGCTGGTGGGATTTGTTGGCCCTAAATTTAGGGATGGTTAACCTCTCAGATCAAGGTGACTGTGTGTGAGTCCAGTGCCTGAACTTCTATTTTAACCATTAAGATCCAGTTGATGGAGCCAGCAGAGTGCAGAGAGCTGTTCAGCTCTGTGTAAATGTAGGCACGACACAGACCTTGAAAACTGCCTTCTTCAGACACCTGTCTTTCCTCATGTGAGATAGAGCCCTTCTATAAATTCTGTTGAGATGAACCCAAGCCTGGACATGCTTCTTTCTTCCTTATCAATGCTTCCAAGGGCCCAGGCTTTATGTGGCAGACTGCCTCTCACCGGGGCGTAGCGGTGTACGTGCCACACTTCTGTTTCTGCAGGGTTGTTGTACCTTGATGCCTTTTCTCAGCTGCATCTCCAGGAACAATTAGTCTCCTCCAATCTGATGAAGTACATCCTTTTTTCCTCCCTCTCCCAGTGGCCTCATTGCCTGACAACATACTTGTTTGTGTAGGTATGCATTTTGGAGCCCTTCTAAGCACTCTGATACTATTGCTTGTTAGGCCCTTCTCTTGCTTTAAGGCAGGGACCTGCTCTTGTAAGTTATATTTGTTGAATTGATTTTTTTCTCAGGCAAAATAAGATCAATCAAATCATACAGCTAATAAAATTGATAAAGAACCAATAAAAGCCCAGTGACACACCATCTGGCACACCGAAGATGAACGACAAGAAAACTAAGCCACTGCTCAAATCTTAACCTTCCTTATCACATTAGAAGCTCATTCACACTTCATAATAGCTCAACATTTCATTTCAGCTACTGAGATTAATGCCAAAGAATACATAATCACACAATAATTCTCTGTATCTTTCTATCCAGATGCATCAAGTGAAGTCATCAAAATAAACAGATCAGCCATTTATTCCCCCTCACCATATTCACTAGCTCTGTAACAGCAGCAACTGAAACGGAACCTCTGCAGGAAAAGAGGATTATGTTGTTAAAAAAAAGGCAGCTGGAAACAGCAAATTTGCCAAAGCATCAAAATTATTTAGGAGGAGAATTTCTGTTAAGTCTACGAAATTTCAAGTTGTAACTCATGGGGCTTCATGCTGTCAAGACATCCAAGGGCTTTTGAAGTTTTCACCAGCCTTGCCAAGAAAGATTTTAATACAGAATATAAAGTAGAAGCTCAGATGAAGATCTGATTTGATAGCACCCCATTGCAGTCAATGGAGTTGTGTCTTGTCAAGGGCTGATTTTAGCTTTCAAACTTCAGAAAGAAGTTGCAAAAGCCAAATAGGGGTTGTTGGAAGTTGTTACACTGAATAGCCATATCTATAATGTGAGTAACCTTTTAGAAACTGAGTATGATCATATCCTTAATATGAATCATGATCCTGATGCACCCTGAAAATATGGGATATTATAACAAATATTGACAAATTGTCACTATAGTCATAAGGCAGGGCTGGAGATTTGGCTGTATATTTAAAGTACTGATTGCTAAAGGCTTTTCAATTACACTTGTCCCAGTACTGACCATTCCTCTAGTAATGTAGGATATCATGTACACATCTGCTGAGGTATTGTAAGCTGTTCATAGTCCAAGTGATGAGTTTTGGTCGTCTATTACCACAAGCTGTAATCAGAGTGCTGCTCTGCTTGTGATATGTTGGTGTAATACATCTGCACAGAGACATGGGTGAGGATTGCATTCCCACACGTCTGGCAAATGCACATGCCCCATATAGATGTGGACGGGCACACCTATGTAGCTGTATACTGTTGCTGTCTTTGGCTCCAGATTGAAGTTGTATTGATGTTTACAGCATAGCTCAGATCTCCTGGAAAAGAGAGATATGTGTCTTCTGAAATGCTTGTGGACCAAAGTAATCCTGGGTGTATCTGCCCTGGGGGATAACATGTATTGGGACCAATAAATTTGGGGAGAGGCTTATAGCAATTGTGCTGTGTGCGTCTTGAGGCATAAGCCCAGTGATGTTAAATGACCATTAAACTATTTATTAAGCTTCACAATAAATGGTATATTGAACCATAAAGGATTTCTTAGAAAGCTGGCTAACTGGGTGATCTCAGTGAATAGGTAGGATGTCCCTCCGTGCAATGAATTTATTAATGATCTAAAGGAAACGATCAGCGGATTACTAGCAAGATTTGCAGTTTTAGCAATAGCTGGCAGGGGTGAATAATGGCAAGGGAAGGGCAGTTATATGTCATTTTGTAAGCTGGAGTGATTTAAATAACAAGTGCTTTTAAGGAAACTAAATGCCAGCATATGCTTCTGGGAAGTGAAGATGTGCATAGCACTTACAGGACGTGGGGCTGCCTCCTGGAAGGCATTGACTCAAGGAGGGAATGGAAGGTTGTGGTCAATAAGCAGCTTATGATGGTTGCCTGATATAATTGTGTGGCTAAGGGAGCTAATGGGAACCTTGGTGTATAACCAGGGGAAAATGGAATATAAGGGGGAAAGTGATATTCCTGCTGTTTGCTGCAATGGTATGTCTGTTGGTCAGAAATGATCCAGGCATCTGAATGAAGGCACAGTGCAGTAATTACTGCTAGAATAAGTACAAATACTTCTTTAAAATTTATCTGAGTTTAGGAAAATGCTTGCTTGCAAAAGCAAGGTTACTCAGACATAAATGTGTCTCATTCACAGACTCTTAAGGACCTATGTAGGGAAAATACTACTGAAGGGAGAAGGTTGGTGAAATGAGCAACTAAAGTCATAGTGAGATCCCATGCCTGGAATTTCAAACTGGTCATACTGAGGGTAACAACACAAAGTAACTTTTTACAGTGTAGCAGCCCTGATAATAGTACCTGTAATGATTTTGTGGATTGTCCATCGCTGCTGGATTTCTCTTGGTAAGCTTTACTCAGTTCAAGCAGAAGTTACGCAGGAATTACCAGGTGAAATGTTATGCCCTGTGTTATGGTGCTGTCGAACTCACTGATCATAATGTTCCCTTCTGGCATTACAAATCTGTGAACCCGAGAAATGCATGACCAAAGGGCAGCTATGGTGCAGCTACTGCATTCTTAAGTGGAGAAAGCTATCTAGGTCATAGCTTGGGGAGAGAGGCTCTGTTATGTTGGGGAGATGGGCAGAGGTGAGAAGTGACCTTTGGCTTGTTCACAGTGACAGGAATAGAAAATGTAAGTTCTTTTCAAAAATCCATCTTTTCCTGCCAGTCTGGGGAAGCTTTGCTTCTGCAAAGGTTTGCTACAGCACCTGACTCACTCTGCACCTGCTTTTGAGGGATTAGTTTTAACACGACAGTCTACATAGGTGTTGTAGTGGAAGAAGGCTATTCGGGTGGCTGCTGAGCGAGCCAGCATGTTTGTACCCTATTTGAACAACATTTCAGGCCAGTGCTACCTGTATGTTATACTGTGCCGTCCTCTGCTGGCAATACTCCTCCTAATGTACACCTTGGCTACCAGGGCATTTTGCTGTTGAACCGGCTCATGTTCAACTTGGTGTTCACCAAGACCTCCAGGGTCTTTTCTACCAAGCTGCTTTCCAGTCATTTGCCCCCCATCCTCGCATATATGGGTGGATGTGGTTGCAGCATTTTGTGCTTGCCTTTGAGGTTCTTGTTGGCCCATTTCATCAGTCTGTCGAGGTACCTCTGGATGGCACGATGGTGCATCACCCTGGATGGCACAGCCCTTTGGTGCCTCAGCCACTCCTCCCAGTTTTGTGTTGTCTGCAGACTTGCTTACCAGTCTGCTTGCTTGAGTAGCCAAATTGCTGGTGGGCATTCTGCCACCTGAAGCATCTATCGAGATTTTCACCAATGCAAGGAAGGCATTGTGTCCCTCACAGACTGACCTCACCAGGGCTGTGAGCTGAATGCCACATTTAGGACAACTCTACAGGGCAGGTTTGTGTGACAGCAGCCCCCTTCACTTACACTGGTAAGTGGCAATCACTGGGCCATGGACACAGGTATCTAGGAGAGGACTGATAGTCCCTGCACTTCAGTTTTGCATGAGCTATCAAAAATGGCCATGTCTCCTTAACCTCCTCTCACCCCCTCCCTAGTGCAAAGCTATACTAGAAGACCATTGCTAGGTCTGTTCTGCCTTTAGTCATGTCTACACTTTGTAGCTGGTTTCGTTGCAAACATCAGCAAGTTAATGTGGGCTGTTGAGCCACACAGAGATACCAGCTCAAACCCTAAGAGTGATTCATTGCTTTTAGCACAGTGGTAAACCCAAGCTGACAATCTCTGCCTCTTAGTGAAGGTAATGTACTCAGAGGTAGGGCTGTGCTGTTCTGGAGCCTGGGTGGGCATCATTTGCTCTGGCATTTCTGCTCTCTTCATCATGGTGTGATGTAGATGCACTCTTAGTTTCTTTTCAGACTCACTAAATCACAGCCGTCCCAAGAACTGAATGGGGAGTTGTATTCTCAGCTCCCTGGAAAATTAGGGCTGTTATATTGTCACATCAACAATTGGACAGGCATTTTTACAGGCAGATAATAACAGATGAGATGGGGAGATTGAAAGGTGTAACCAATAAAAAGAACAAAGTAAGAGGGATGGAAAATTGTTGTGATGCAGATTAATTGTAATGCAGCTACAGATGTAAAGCACAAGTCAAACAAGTCAGGCAGGCAAAAGAGAGCTTGATAGACAAGGAACGAAATGCAAAGTATGGGAACAAATGCAATTTCAACAGAAAGTTTTATGAGGAATTATTGCCCTGAGGTAAATAAGCTGAGGCTGGAAGAAATAGACATTAAGGCAGAAAGAAAGTAGTTTATTATTTGAAGAGTTTAAGGCTTAGATGCAATATCTGTAACAGTTCTCTAATATCAGCAGACATCTGAGTGCCATTATTCCTCTGGATAACCTTGAGACACCTCTGGGGCTTTTCCCACCTACAGAATTAGACCGGCAGTAGCCTATCCCATTCATGAAATGATTCATACAACAGAGGACAGCAAGAAACTCAGAGACAGAAAATGTGAGCCTGAAGGCTGAATAAATTTGATGAATACTTAACTTGTGAAATGTACTGCCCTGGGCTGTCATGGAGCCTGCCACATCAAGACAATTCATTGAAAAAATACTCATAAGGAGAAAAGCTGCATTGTGTCGACAGGTTGACATTGCAGCTGAGCCAGTGTGGTCTATTGAGCTGTTGTAGGCAGCCTGTACCAGCTTTTTCAGGTACTAGGCATGTGATGCAGCTATGATCTGTTTAATGTAGGTAGAAGCTCCTGCAGTTTTCATGGGTAACATTCCCATCATTAAGGCTACTCGATAAGTCTCACTGTAAGAATGTCATATTAAGTTGGAATAACTTTTCCAAACATTAATAGTTAGAGAGAAACTTTTTGTCTTCCTCAGCCTATCTCTCAACCGTGCCCATCTCAATCACGGGTGTATGATAATAGGCTTGTTTTGGTTCCCTTGGGGCAGCCAAGGTCAGTTGCCTTCAGCAGTTGGCATATTACTGATGTGTTCATTTTCCTCATTTTTGCAAAGGATTGTGGCAAACAGTTACAGAGCTTGTGTGTGCAGGATTTGTGTTTCCAGGGAAAGAGGAGTTTGATGTCTTTCCCTGCTGGTGACTAATGCAGATGATTGAAACCTTTCACATATACTAATGCCTGATCCAAAACCCACTCATCCCATGGCAGTCTTTTGATGAAAAACATTTCATGGAAGTTGCTTGAGAACCTCCTAAAGATTACCAATTTCTTGCAGACCTCATACTACCCTCCACTAGATAAAATTCCCGGGAGAGCTTACCCAAACCCTTCATCTCTTTGTATGTAAATGGCTGCCTTATTTACAGAAGAGCTTTCTGAGAAAGAAAAAAATATCTCATTTATACCTTCTTGGTTTGTTAGTTTATCCATGAAATATGAGGATAACTGTGCAGACTATCAGTCTGAAGGGAGGGAAAATATTTTTGACTGTAAAATTTATTGAATGAACAATTCATAAGAACATTACAACAAGGTCAGATCAACATACAAGGGCAGATCAAAAGTTCATCCAAGCCTGTATTTGGCACAAACAATAAAGGTTGTATAGGGAAAATGTAGAACAAAAGAGCAAGCAAAAAATATACCTTCTTTACTGCCAGCACTCTATGGTTTCCTTATACATAGACATACTTTTTTATTCTCCTACCTTCCATGGTGCTGAAGTCAGTAGTCACACTCTAAATTTATATAAAAATGTCTGGTGCTCTCATCAGGCTGGGGTCAGTAATGCAAGTCATCCCTAGGCAGACTTGCCACACTGATGAAAAGCCCTTTCTGCAGGAAGAGTCCAGACCTGAAGGTCTTCAGTGTTTAAATTTAGATACAATAAAAGACTCAATAGGATTGACTGGCTCTGTGGGACTTGAGATACTGATTTGACATTCTGTAAGAGTAATGATAGAACTGTTTGACCTGCTAGGGATTATATTTCACTTGTAAATAAACTTTGGTGGTGAATTCCCTCAAATAGCTGTCAAAAATACATATTGTTTTTTCAATAAAATCAGAAGCCTCGATGACAGAACAAAGCTGATGTACTAAAGCAAATGAAATTTTCACCAGTGAATCTTGAGGTTCAGCTATCAGTTCTTTAAAGCCAAGAGCATTTATTCTTTTCATTACTGACTTCAGTCATATCATAACAGTAAATACAATAGAACTTGCTATAAATTGTGCTGGTCGTGTATGGTCAGATTATTTGTGGGAATGGTTGCTACGTGGACTAGAATTACATTACCTTAGGTTATTGGATTACATATCATGTCCTGCTGAATTTTAATATAATTTTGTTTAAATGCAAATGCTGAAATAAATGATAGCTTCTGCTTTAGGGCTGTGGATTAGTTTTTCAAGATGATCTTACTATTAACTGTGCAGGGAAGATAAATCTGTTAAAGGAAAAACTTGACATCTTATCAATTTTTTCTTTATAGAGGTTTTAGTGGAAAAAATGCTTGTTGCAGCAGTCTCCTTTTAGTTCTTTAATCATGTGTTAAGTAAGTCTGTACTAGGAGTTTAATACAGAATTTAAAGTGCTTAGACCTAATGAAACCACACTGGGTAGTGGCACTGTGGCAGTAGCAGAGCAAGGTGTCTTACAGTAGGAACAAGCCAAACAAGTCACATTGATCTTCCTCCTTCCCGAAAAACAATTTACCAAAGCATTTGTGGTGCCTCGTGGCACCAAATTTGGATGCCAGAGATTCACAAGAGAGGTAGATAAGTGCTTGGTCCTCCCAGGGAGTGAGGAACACACAGTTGTAGACCTGTCCTGAAGGACAGGAACATTTTAGAACTCTGTACAAAACTTTTGAGATAGCAGTTTGAGGAGATGATTGGAAAATGGGACAGAGAAAAATGAAATAAGAGGCAATTCAGAAACAAAAAACCTATCGTGAAACCCAGAGTCAGTAGAAGGACCAAGCGCATAAGGAGTAGTAGGAAGGGGTGGGAGTGAGAGCATGGGTGTTGTGGCAGGGAGCCATGGGTCAAGAAGGCATTGCCTCCACTCTGCCAGAGCCGGTATGTCTTGAATTTTCTGGTCTCCCTGGGCAGGTCATAACTGGGACACACTGATGAGCTGGATAGAATTCAAGCATAGATAATAATAATGACTGTACAGCAGGATTTATGAAGAAGAGTTAAACACCAAATGTGCACAGTTTGTCTCTGTGACAGCCTGACATTAGAGCAGTGTAAATGGATATGAAAAGGAAGAGGTGTCATTTAACATAACAGAAGGATACTGTGAGCAAAGACTTTCCCTGGTCCTTACTTCAAGGAAATCTGCACATTAATGAAGACAAAACTCAACACCTTCCACATGCTTGGCTGCTGCTGACACTCATCCTCTCTCCCTTGTCCTGTCCCCCCCACCCAACTTCTCAGCCTGTGCCCTATCCCTCCTTCCTGGAGGGAAATCACTCTCAATCACATCCAGGTGGGATGAAGAGGGAGTCCCTGCCTCTCCTGGGATTCAGCAAAACTCCTTTCCCTTTTCTCCAGAGGCTCAGTATAAATCCCCTTAGTCAACATTATGCATTATGCAACCCCTGCTCTCCTATAGCCTGTAGCTCAGGTTATGTTTGAGTTGTAGCTACTGAAGTTGTTTTTTCCAGTTAGCTGAGTGCTCTAATCAAACACTGCTCACTGGGGCAATGGCGCATAAACATGCAGATACACTTGGCCCCGAGGAACCAGTTAGCCAGTAAAATGGGTCACAAAATTATCAAACCTCAGGGAAAGCTTTAGAGACCCTCACAGAGAGACAAAAACCTGTCCACAGGAGTTATGCCTCCTCTCCGTGTCTGCTGCTCTTTTTCCAAACAGCACCATTTCTTCACTCAAGGGTAGCAACTGCCTGAAAGCTCCTATAGCTCTGAATAAAGCAACTGGTGCTCAGCTATCAGGAAAGTATCCAGAAGTAGTAATTTCCCATTATTTCTTAGATTGCATTTTAATTATTGACAGGCAAACAGCCAGCACTGGTGGTGATGACTGCCGAGAGCCCAAAGGCATTCTGTAGTTGGAGGTTAAATTTTGTTAATGATCTGAGTTTCTGCCAAAGTCACTGCTGCAGATCACGAGTGACACTAACTAGACTTGGAGGCTGTTTCAGTTAAGTGCTTGCACTTTATTTACATGAGCCATTTCATATACTGCCACTCAGAAAATACAAAAGAGCACAGAGGAGAAGAAATAAGGATGGCTGACCAGTTTTCTTCCCCATGTCATGGAGTTATTTTTCGGCAGATAGGGAAGAAATTAGCACTTATGTTATCATAGTTATTTAAGAAAACTCCCTCTTTTCATCATTACTTGCCCTGCTGCCTCCCATTCCAGGAAAGAATGTTACTAGGGAGCCTGCAGATTTTTGTACAAGAAGAATGTTATTATTTTTGGGTCCCTTTCTTTAGTGCTAAGTTGTCTGTGTTATTTTTCCTTAGTGCTCCAGCTGAAGTCACACAGACACTTTGGATTAATTACTTCCCTTAGCAAAGTCTCTCATGATCTTCAGCTTCCTTCCTGGTTATAAAATCCATCTCCCTGACCCCTACCCCTTAATTTTCCTTATGGTTGCAGCTCAGCATATCTGTATTTCAGTTTTGCCCTTACCCCATGCATATTAAATTTAGAGACCCATTACCTATTTCAAATGTGTTTTCATCCTTCCATTCCTCACTTCTCAACCCCCATCTTTCTTGTGTTACTCAGGGGTTTCTAGAAAACCCTTATGCTATCCACCCTTTCCAGAGCTCTTGGTAGAATCATGGTGCTCTCATGCCAAAGTGGGTTGGTGCTTTTGCCACCAAAGAGGATGGTAGTACTGCCATCAAATTGTTGGCCATGAGGAGATTTTCCATGGGAGTTCAGTTTTTCTCACTTCTTACGTTCCAGAGGATCCAAAAGAAATGAATGTAACACTGAAAATATAGAATCACAGAATCATAGAATCATTTAGGTTGGAATACACTTTTAACATCATCAAGCACACCTCTTAATGTAACACTGCCGAGTCTACCCGTGTTCAGCAGATGACCTAAATGCCCATCATGTTACAACAGGAACTGAAGCTGACAGGATGGTCATTTCAGCTCGTCATTTTGTGGCTAAGACTTTTGGGGCTGGTTGACAGAAACAATGGAGACTGAATTGTTAGTCAGTCCTATTCAGCATCAGCCTTGCATTTGGGTAGCTTGCCTGGCACTTACTCTTTCATTAGGCAGTGGACACCTCAGCAATACCTTGCAACGTGATTGATTGCAGATTGAAGAACATCTGAAATGCATACTTGCTGTCTATACCCACACAGATTGGTTACAAAACTAAAACTCTTGAGTGGGATTTAGGACTGAGAATTGTGAGATTAAAAGTTGTGTGACTCCTTACTTTAAATCAAGAAAGCAATCATCTGTCAAGGCAATTTATTTTCCCTGTTTTATCTTCTGAGAAGAAATACGTGGATGATAAATTCATACAAATTAACACGAGTAGATCATTTCAAAGGAAATATTCACCACTCTCAAGAAATCCTTTTCCGTTCAGATTTGACTGGCCAACAAATGTCTTGCAGGAGGGCTATTACTGACTGTTTTAATTCTTTCTCCAGTCATCCACAGTTATGTATTCTCAATCCCAATCTCTCTCTTCAGTTTAACTTCCACTTCATTCTGAAGAGTGCACAACAGGGGAGAGGAGCTATGTTTGAACAGTACAAGAAGATGCAATCCACATATGTACTAAATGCTACAAGAGAAGAAGCAACATCTATCCTGTCAACTGGATTTAAGCATAATGAGAATCGTGATGAATGAACCACGATAGCCATTCATTCATTAATGTATCTCTCCTTGATGTTTACTGTGTCGCATGAGTCCCTAAGATCATTGGTCTGTGACTGATCTGCTACGAAGAATGAAATGGTGCTTTCTCTCCTATCGGCCTCAGTATTACTGCATCTTGACCTTAATCCTGGGTCTCTCCTGCCTCTGGGTCTGTGAGTAGTTGTGGCACCTGCACGCTTCATGAATCTGTTTGTACTTACACTCTCTTCCTCTTCAGTGGTGTCTGCCATAAAGCAGATATTTGGAATGGATCAGATGAACCATGTCCGTTGCGTATGCAAAGATACCAGATTGATCAGCTCAGCTTTAAAGACCTTCACTGTAGACATCCAAAGCCTTGGTGCCTGGTAGCCCCCCTCGCCTCCCCAGATATGGGATTTACACTTCACACTTGGTCAGCCAAGTCTGAAAGGATGGCCTCCTCTTTCTTCCTGGGGGAGCTGTTCCTGATCATCCTGAAGGGGACCTAAGGGAATATGAGTTTAATCTATTCCTCTTGCTCCAGACAGCATCAAAGAGTTGAAAACTTGGTCACTTCACTGGGATAAGGTAACATGCTGTACTCATGTGGCTACGCAGTTTTAGTAAAAATGGTTATTAATGCTCTAACTCTGGTGGGATTTCTTTGTTTTGTTTTCTTTCCTTTTTCCACTTCTTGTACAAATAGAAATCGAAGTGCCATGATTCTCATTAGTGATCTTGTTTTATATTAATTTAGATAAAAACGAGAAGGACACTGTGTAAAGCCCTTAATTGAGTAATAAGCTTAGTACTTAGTACTAGGATATTGGGAAAACAGAAAACTTCCCAGAAGGCTCTGTGCCTTGTTTTTAGCTCATACCTTACCTAGTTCCTTATCCTGGTAATGGGTTCCCAGTAAAGTAAAATAATACTTAATAAAACTTACACTTGAAAAAGTAATTTGCTTGGGCTATTGATTTAATTAACTTGAGTCCATTTGTTTAACTACTGTTTGTGCTTTAAACATGTAGCACAGACTCTGCAGAAGAATGTTCCTCACTGCAGTCGAGTACCGTAGAGCTTGCTGCGGTGAGGTAACGTTTGGAGGAGTTTCCCGTTACCTGTGCCCTGCTGAAAAAGTAAAGGTGGAGAGCTAAAAGAATCCATCAATGACCTTGGGCCCCTGTTCAAAACTAGGCTGATATCTGCCCACTGGGAGCCCGTTGCATGCTTGGTTTAATGGAACAAGTGGTTCTTGTAGGGAGAGCTGGCAATATTAGGTAAATGGGTTTTTTTAGCTGAAATTGGCTGGTTTTCCTTGTCATTTCAACAACAAAAAAGGGCCTTTAAAAGACCATGAAACTTTTCAGGTTTTGCAAAGATAATGCCTATTCTACCAACTCTGTCTCTTTTTTTTTGTTGTTAAATTTACACAGCTCTATTATTTTGTAATGCAAATAGCACTTCATTAGCTATGAGTCACACCATTCATTAGATTTGATTAAGTGTTCTGGAAGACCTCATCTGTGAAAGGTATTTGCATGAGAAGTGGAAAAGTCCTTCCATTTTGACATTTCTAAAGTGGAATTGTGTTCCTACTTGGTTCAGTGCTGGGAAACAGCCTTCAGGTAGAAGAAGCAGCGAGTAGGTAATTTTAGGAAACTTAACCCTTTAGTTCAAGAATATATAAACATATTGCCTTGGCTCTATGATTGCTAATAAAGGATGAGAAAATGACAAGTATCTTATTTTCTCTATGTCTATTTTTGAAGCTGAGGCATGGAGAATACTATTTCAGGAGGAGCATTCTTTGCTCCCTCTGAGAGTCGGTAGTGTTCTGTAGGAGTGTCTCTGAAAACTGCAGCACTGATTAAAAATAATTTTTCTGTAAGATTTTACTGGGTTAGTACCGAATAAAAATTGTGGGGGAGGGTTATAACTGCCTATTGAAGTCTGCACATCTCTTTTGTGGGCATGAGAATAAAGAATTGCAATTGGCCTAAATTACTAAGCTTTCTTTATATACTGAATGTGAAGTAAAGAATGTCCTCTCTTCCAAGCACTGCAGAACAACACATCACAATTCTGTCATCTGGGGACCCTGACAGGACCCCAGAGAATGGCCACATCACTTCATTTTTGCCTGGAAGGCTCTTCAGACCAGATTTCAATTTATGAAAGCTGCATAAACATGTTTAAGGGTTCACATTCAGATTTTGAGAAATAAGGATGAGAAGTAAAAAAATAAATCTTTTTATTTTCTTTCCTGTTTGGTGCACCATATTCTCCGTAAAACTCAGAGGGTGGTTTTTATTTTCTTCTTCTAGCATGACATAATTTTGTATTTTATCCTGACAATTCATTTCCCTTCTCAGCTGCGAAGTTACCATTTTAAACCATCAACTAATGGCAGGTTTAGAGTGGATATTGGGAAAAATTTCTTCACTGAAAGGGTAGTCAAGGCATTGGAATAAGATGCCCAGGGAGGTGGTTGAGCCGCCATCCCTGGAGGTGTTTAAAAGATGGGTTGATGAGCTTCTTAGGGACGTGGTTTAGTAAGGGGACAGGTATGTTTGGACTAGATGAACTCAAAGATCTTTTCCAACCAGATAATTCTATGATTCTAATTGTTCATTAGATTTGAGAAGGGGAGAGGAATTAGACACCTCCACAGAAATCCAGCATTCACTTGATATCTGTGGTTGGGTTCATGTAGCTAAGTGGACAGGTTTATGGCACAGTTAGTAACCTCTATTCCTTTGATCGAGCAGGTACACTCCACCAAACCATTGAAATACATCCAACTAAAAACTCTCATTAGGTTTTGCATTGAAGTCCTTATCACATAAGCTATTGATATTGCAATTCGTTTGGACAGCTCTCAAGATCCTCAAGGTGCCTGATGCTTACGGACTGCTGGCTTTCATGGTCAGTGATGCTAATGCTCAGTTGGTTCTGAGCAGGTTCAGGATCTTAAAAAATGCTCATGTGTTTGCTGCCAGAGAAATGATTTTACAGTCAGCAAAGGTTTGGACAGAAGAGCTGTTCCTTTCTTATTGTTACTCCTCTTCTTGATTTAGACTCTCATGGATTTTGTAAATATTTTGATTAGTTTATTTAACTCTCATTATTCAATATCTCTATGCCTAAAGAGAAAGAAGACAATGTGATTTATTGTATCTATTTCCTAACATGAGAGATAGGTCAGAAATTTTTAAGACTACAAATCCAGGTGTAAAGAATTTAGGAAACTACAGCCGTATTAATCCCTCTTTGTGCATCATTTAATGAGACATACATGGAAGAAAATGTGTGAAGGTGCAGTGAAAGATTTCATGATGCATTTGTGGGACAGACTGCTTTCTTTTTAAAAAGCTGAGATCCTAAAATTCACTATGTAACCACTAGTATGACATCGATTGGACCTCAGTTGTGGCTTTTTAATGAGTATCACACTGTCATCTTCCAGAGCTTTGAAATCTGGTTTACTAGAGGCAGATATTGAGTTTTCATAGCAACATAGCAAATATTATGTATGAGCTCTAATATAAGGGCTGTGTAAGATGGAGTATAACGTTACAAATTCCCTCAGCCATTCTGTGTACTGTGAGCCACTCTGCTTCTCACCAGTTCAGCTGTGAAAGCACCATTTTCCATGTTACTGGCCACTCTGGATATCATTCTCTGGAAGCTGTACCGGAGGGAAAACAAAAAGGGATTCTTAGGACTGTTGGTACCATTTTGATGTGTGCAAATCTTTCTCAGTGCTGTTGAGAATGAGAACAAGGAAAAAGAGCAGCATTTAAATCATGAATAATTATATTAATTAAACAATATTAAAACAAGTAAGTGCTAGTTTTGGTTTTGTTATTTATTAATTTTTTTAGAAGAGCTTATTGTATAGCAAAGCAGGATTTTTACTGCCTTAATGACAGGAATCATAAAATCCATGATGTGTCCCCTTCCTCTCCACCATCTCCTTATTGAGCTGTCTAGAAAGATTTGGCCAGCTGCTGCAGCATACTGATACTATTAAATCCAGGCCATTCATCTTGTAATTGGTTGCAATCAGTGAGGTCAAGAAAGCTTTGCAGAATCAGCTTTTTTAGGCTCAATACATGTAAAAAAATTAAAGGCCATACTTACGAGCTGAAGAATTCATTCAGTAAATTCTTCCTTTAATCACAATCCAGCCAAATGTCTATTAAAACTCACGCAGCACTTGACTGCATGTGTTATAGGAACCACAATAAACAATGAGGTATTAGTTGTCTTTTTTCCTTTCCTTTTCCTATGACCCTTAAATCTGTATAATGCCCATTGAGTGCTAACTAACCACAATCCCTGTATTTAATCTTAAAATGTAATTAAAACAAAGAAGTGTGAAATGAAAAGCAATCAGACAGAAAATAAGGTCTCCAGTCAAAGTACTTCAGTCTTTAGTTTGGGAATATAAATTGGACTGACTGCAGAACTTGAACCAATCTAATCAAAGTAGTACTGGAAACCCAAGCCAGTTTTTGAGGAGAAAACCTAGATGAGATCCATAGATTTTCCACTGTAGAGTGGACAAAACCCAGCCAATATTGCAGAAGTCTCTGGCATTGAGTCAAGCTTGGATTTTAGGGGATGAGTCTGTGCTGGGAGTCCATGGACAGGCTCTGGTCCTCACTCTCCAGAGGATGCAGCAAGAGCCAGCCCTGACAGCTTTGATTATCACTTTGTAATTGCTGAGTCAAAAATTATAATAATGGCATGCACTCTCAACCAAATGAACAGAACCCATGTCAGTTTTGGTTTGACATCTTTCTCAGGTCAGATCTTAGCCATATTCTCCTTTGGATTTTTGTCTTATCTGATCTTCAGTAAGGAGGTTTTGCAGCCATTAAACAAATAGTTTAATGCTTAATCCTTTCTTTGCCAGAGTTCCCAGCCCACAAAATAGAAAAAGGAGAAAAGAAAAAAAAAAGAGAAAATAATTCCTGGTTTTGAGAACTCTTCGGGCAAGGTTTGCACGCTCTGTATGTGTACTGCTCTTGGCCTAGTGGGAACTTCATATCTCTTGACTGTTTTCATGTTACAAGGATCCATATAATAAATGAACAGTTCATGGCTATGTTGTTTTTATGCTATAGATTAGCCCCATTTAACTAAAAAATTAAATAATAATACAAACATCAGGTACTGATATAGATAATAAAGGTATCAATCAGCATATCTAAGAGTGCTTTATGGATATGGTCAGGCACAGCAGTAACTAGTCTAAAGACAAGGCAAATATTCTCTTTCTCAACGTACCAGACAGGGGTCCGTTTGTCCTTATCTCCATCCATAATGGATATAAACTGGGATATAAACTGTTCAAGTGGCAAATTATTCTTTTTATCAGTGTTTTCTACAGTCCCTCAGTGAGAAAGCGTCTCATAATCTTACATAGACACTTTTAAAACAAACTTACTGTGGCCTCTCAAGAACTTGGAATGAAAGAAAGGATCTCCATCACCTCTTGCAGATATTACTCTTGATAAAGACATTTCTGCATTTGGCCTATATCCGCCATCAGCCTTTGGCAGGATTAGGATCAGTTCCAGTTGCTGCACCTTTTGGTTGGACAGAGCAGGAAAGTGTGTAAATAACTATAGAAAAATATCTTTCTCAAGGGCTATTTTTATCTTTATTTGAATCAGGATTATGAAAAAAATCTCACCACTGTGTTGTCTTTCCAGGCTGCAATTCAATTTAACATGATGTTGTAGGTTGGCTTTTGGATTTTTTAGGCCTTACTTAGCAATGGGGGTCAGAAATCTAAGGAATATTCCATGTCTTCCTTTAACGTAACACAACATATAAATAAGGCGTAGATAAGAGATAATAGAGTTCACTCTCTTCTCTTCCAGCGAGGCTTGGGAACAGTGGGTCCCTTGCACTGGTCTTGTCTGGAGCTGAGGCCTGCGGTGGCTGCTGTTGTCTGCCCACGCGTGAGAGGAGAGTGCTGGGCCAGGTTTGGCTGTCCTGCTTTTTCTCAAGGGAGGTGGTGAGATTTTGTTAGTTCTTTACTTTGTTAGTTTCCATGTTTTTGAATTGTGCACACTTGTTTTGTTTTTGTTCTTTTTTGCCCCTTTTTTCCCATTTTCCCTTCCCCTCTTCCCTTTCTTGGGAGTTTTACATAATATCCTTACTGTATATAACTTTGTATATGTAAAAATACACATATATTTTGGTGTGGTTCGAGTTCTCTCAGTTTCTATCGTTTCTTTCCTTTGCCTAAAGGGGGAAGCAGGGGAGGGGCTTTCACTGAGCTTTGGAGATTCTGGCACGAAGCCAGCTCAAACTTGCTTACATGAGCTCAAGAAGTTTGGAAATTAATCCTGCATTTATATTATTAGATATAGAAGGTAAAGTGTGCATCACTTTGTCCAGAATAGAACACCTTGGGTCAGGGAGGACCCTGGGAGGGAGAACCAGCTCCTTCCCAGTCAGCAGCAGAGCTCACTTAAGTGGGAAAGCTCCCCAGTGATGCGAAGACGCAGTGTGCGGGGACTGGGAGACATGAATTGGGGCTGTAGAAGAAGAGATAAGCAGGAAAATCTGAAGGGAATCAGGAAGCAGACCTGCAGTCAAGCGTTCAAGAGGAAGAAATTAAAGAAACATTTCCTACAGACCCTGAGGGATGCAGAGTCTATTGAGACCCAGAAGTTGCTGAAGGTTACTGGGCTGATACCAGTTGAGAGGAATGGGAGGACTAGGATAGATCTATTTACATCCCCTTTGCTTTCTGGTCCTCGTCCATCACTCCCATAAGATCAAAGTTTCAATAATTAAAAATGAACCTTCTAGTGTGTGTTCTGACAATGTGCAGAGCTTGGGCTTCAAAGACGTCTGGGTGTTTTTGTTAGGGAAGGCAGGAGGCAGAACCCTCTCAAAGCCTGATACCTTCACACAGCCCTAGAGAGCCCAGCCAGGCTTGCAATGGGGGTTAAGCTGTACTGGCCAGCAGGAACTATACACTCATTCTCCCCAGTACCAACCTAAGAGCCTCCCTGGCACCAGGTGGTGGAGGAGAGGAGTCCTACATCTCGTTTTCTGGGTTGCTTGGGAAGGGTTGGGATACTGCTTGGTGCAGCCAGATTTCTGACCACAAAGATCAATCTCCCCCAGTAGCTTTGAATAGAGAAGAGGCAAACCCTGAAAATTACCAGTGGTGCTTTCCAGTTGATACTTTCCACAGTTTAACATGAAGGATGGTGCTGTGTCTTTCATCTGGTATTTTTAACACATCTCATGCCTTCAGCACAAAGGGACGAGGAAAGCAGGTGAAATACAATATTGAGTGGAGTGCTCCTTCACTGATTGCTCATTGGAAGTGTGTGTTGGCCACTGACTAGATGGAAGGTCCTGGATTTGGTAATGTCTCCAGCTACCCACTTCTCCTCATTCTTCCCACTTCTTCTTGCTCTTCTCTCCTTTCTGCTCTTCAGTTTTCCTGCTCTCTGATCCTTTTCTCAAACTTTAATCCTGCACTGCCAGGACTGTCTCCTAATTTCTCCTTTCATGGCAGCTCCCTCTTATCTTCTTTTGACCCCAAATTACTTTTGTTTAGTACCACCCAGTGTTCTATCCTCAGCTCTATTCTTCCTCTTTACAACCCAAACTCTGTTCTCCCAGGAGGCCTGGCTCATCGCAGCTCTTTGAATTCAATTAATTGATCTTCATCAGCCAGATTGCCGTTGGCAAAGAAACCTAGCACGCTGTCTTTGTGCTTTCACTTCTGTTTTATCCTCGTTTAATTTGTGCCCTTTGCAACTTACTGAGCCCTAATTACCTCTGCTACCACCTCACCATATTCAATTATAGCTTTCATCTGACTGACCTGACATCTCTGTCCTCATCAAATCTCACCTCTCTGACTTTGCCCATTATTTCTGTACAAAATCAGTACCCTCTACCGGGTCATCAGTTCTTCCCATCTTTCACCTTATTTTCTTGAATGCTCCCAAGCTAGAAGGAAATTCTTGCTTTTTGTTTGCTTGCCTTCACCTCTTCCAGCTGTCATTGGCACCACCAGAGAATGGAAGGACCAGTGGCATTCAGACAGTGACTTCAACCAGGCTATCTTGACCTGGCATGAGAAAACTTGATCTATACACCAACATTTTATAGTAAGAGTAAAATACCCTCTCACACCCACTGCCCGCTTGTGATAAACTCTCAGATGCCCACACAAAGCTATTTTATAAAATTTTTGTAACAATTTTCTGGTGAAAGCTATCCCACTGGTGCCTGGCTACCTCCTCTCTTATGCCTTTCATTCCTCTTACTATTATCTCTTCTTCTACCATCCCATCCCACTGCTGTCAGATCACAATCCCTAGATATGTCTCTTTCAAACAGTCAAAATTTCCCTCATCCTTCCATCCCTGATATACTTTTGCTCTGTTCTTGCTCTTTTTCTTCTTACTAGCCCATCTATAACGTGGAAGGGAGCTGCACATTGGCACAGCATTTTCTTCCCCCTCTCTCTTCAAGTGGTTCACCACTTGAAAGACTGTCAGCTGCAACAGAGGAATGCCCTGAAGGTTTACTTCTCACTGAGTTGATTTTTCAAATTGCCTGGGTTTGATAATTTTTCGCTCTTCCTCTTTCTTGCCTCCTGCTCTGGAGCCCCTTCCTATGGCTGCATTAGGCTCCTCCTTAGGCCCACAGCTCTGGTTTCATCTTTCAACAGATTTCTTGTCAGTGCTTGTATCTCTGTGGGTCACTAGAAGAAAAACTTTATCTACTGTTGCCAGCATACCATCGTCGGTGATGGCTCTGTATCTGTTAATTTCACTCACCTCATTAGTCCTTCTTGAAAAACAGAAATTCTCCAACTGGCAACTGCTGCCCTAGTGCCCTGTGTTGGGAATGTTATTAGAGGAGAAGACTCAGGCATGAGGACCTGCTGCAGGAACCCAAGCCTATTAAAAAATGCATATTAATGTATTCTTTTTCTCCTTCTGTAATCCATCTCAGAGGTGAGTAGGGTCTGAGCAATTAACTCTTCTAGGCTAAATGAGTCCCAAACTCATTAATCAACTTTCCAGTTCCTCACAATGGTTTGCTTCCCATTTCAGCTCAATTCTCTGTTAGATATTGGGCTTTGTCATTGACCCCAGCATCTCCACTCTGCTGGTTTGGCTGAAGAACAGTTTTTCACAGTGCTGATGGTGAGAAGCAGCCAGGAGGACATCTGCATAAAACAGAGGTTGTGTTGTAGGTGGTGTGTAAACCGTTTGCTGTGCACAGAGAACCAGGGGCCAATGTCCTGCAGCTGAGCTCCACCTCACAAAAAGTCTCCAAGAAAAAATTTCTCTCTGTCACAGTAAGACCTATTGGCTTGGGTAGGAGGGTGGCTCCTGAAATCACATGCAAATTCCCCAGTGGCTGGTGAAACCTCAGATGAATATTTGCCTGTGAGGGAACAGGCTGTGAGATTTTCCCCGAGTTGTTTCCTTACTTGGGACTTGCTCCAGAGGCAATAAGCAGAGTTACTGCTCGACCGTTCACTTGCATAGCAGTGAAACATGGCATGCCAGGTTTCTACTCTGACCTTATCTTAGAAAAGAAAGTGCTTTTCCAGTACTTATTCTTTTTTACATAACTGTACTTCTTTGTCTCCTTCGTGTTCTTCCTGAACATTAAGCTCCTATTGCAATCCTCTTGCTAACCACAAAAGTCCTTTCTTTTTCCCTCTCTTCACTGCACGATGATAAAACAAAAGAATGTGTAAATTTGGAAAATACAGGGCTATTTTGATTATCTGGTTGCTTTTGTGCCTTCTTTGGAAATACTGTTTCTGTGTGGGATATTGTTTTTTTCTTTAATCAGAGGAGAACTTTCTGCTTTCTGTATTCATTGAGATGTTCTGTGGTACTCACAGGTACAATAATATAACAACAGAGCCTCAGGTATTCTCAGATCCCCATTTATCCCAAAGCTTTGCATGAAAGCTAGGTATTACAAGGTCATTGAATGTGACTCTTTCTAAGCCTCCCAGAGCAGGCAGCTTGAACCCAATCCCCTCCCAGGGCACAATGAAATGAGATCTGCAGCCCTATTGCAATATTTATCCAAAGGCACCAGAGGAGAACGACAGAGCTTAATACTTTAGGTATTAGTCGATTTTTTATCATGTCCAACTTACGTCTCAGCTTTGCTTTAATTTACTTACTTTTAAATTCAGTGTATTTATGCTTCAAATGTGCACTGTGACTATTTCTGCCCAGTAAAAATAGATACTGTGTGTGCTTACAGCTAGTCATGAGTGTATAGAAACACATTACAAGGGTCAGATTTTTAGCAGATACAAACCAACATTATTTTGTTAATGTGTTTGAAACATCAGAGCCAACTTACACAGGCTTTTTATAGACATTTTCCCCTTTATACAATGAATGCATGAGTTTGAGGCTGCAGTTACCAGTAAAATGGTGAAGAATCGAGTCAAAGTGGAGTGTCTGCACCTACTGCAAGATGAATAAACTACTTAAAATTATGGTGGTGTTATAGGCCCCAATTGACAAATAAATTGGAGACTGTTAAGTGTGTAGGCTTGGGAGCTTGGTGTCTGGAAGTCAGGATTCAGTGTTTTACTGCCTGTTTCCTTATGGATGTTCTGTGAGTTAAGCAGAAGGATGCAGTGATGAGAGTACTTGGGTTTACCCAAGGTGGTGGTGTGTGATTTGAAGCATATCCTTAACCCTGTACCAGTCTCTTATCGCTGCGGTGAAATAAAGGTACTGCTCCTTTCCTCTGCTCTGAGGACATTAGAGAATAGCAGCTTTTATTTTTTAACGTGAAGTCCTCATTGAGAAAGACAGGTCATGTCTGTAGTGGTGCATTGCCTGTGAGGCTGAACACCAGAGCACTTCTGTTTTGACAACAAATCATAAGCACTACTGCCAGTTCTCTGTTTCCCTGGGGGAAAAGGTAGAGGCAAATATTTATGACTTCCATGAATACTAAGATTTTGTGAAACCTTCTCCTTTCATAGCCTGGCTAATGGAAGCTCTGCCTTGCTGAAAGACAATTTTCACCCCACACACTCCTCCTGGCAATTTTCTTTGAAAGCAATCTCAGAGCAATGATTTGGGAAGCCATGCTTTAAGTTTCCAATTCCTCTGTTGACAGACCTCTTTCAGAGTCCAGGTCACTCCTTTAACGATGATTCACCTTTTGCTACCCTGAGTAATAGGTTTACTACTTCATAAATTTAAAGTAGGCTCAAAATGACACTTTCTGTTCTGACGTGCTGGTAGAGCTCCAGCAGTAAACCATGGCAGCAAACCCCGACCCATCTCCACTCATTCAGGAGCTCTGCTGTCCTTCAGAGCAAGTGGAGGGGTGTTTCTTACCTTTTGGGACATCTTCTGTGCTTTAGGCATCTGTCATGCCTTCAAACCACTGCTGCACTTTCCTTTTAGGGTAGATGCATGGGAGGGGAGTGCAGATGGTGAAGGGTGTGCTGAGCGTGGGGTTTTCCTGCTGGGCTTTAGCTGCATATTGCTCTGGAGCTCAGGCTGGTGTGAGGAGGAGACAAGTAAACTGGACATTTGGAGATGCTAAGGATAAAACAGTAAGGAAGGGAACTGATTATTGAGCAAGGACCATGGTCCTCCATGCAGAGTTTCTCCTGGAGAGCATTGCATAGAAACTGTAAGCAAAGTGAGAAGAAAAATAGCTTTGTTTTTGAATGGAAGACCTTAAGGAAGCTATGAATGCCACTAATGAGTAAGAAGAAAACAGTTCAGTCCATTTTTGATAGTGGTACTAATTATCTGTGCCTGACTATGTTTTGGGACCAGGCAGTGATTCAGCCTTGGTTTTGTGTTTGGGGGGTGCAAGGACTGAGACACAAGACCTCATAACTTCAGATTATCCTGAAAGACGGCTTCATCCAAGCAGGCAAGTCCTGGGGCATTCTTAAATCTCTCATAGGCTTTCCATGTCCTGTGTTCAGCTGATAGAACTTCTTGTGGCATTACTGTGTACACACAATTGCATGTCAATGGCTGCTCTGGTCTCCTTACCTGGTTTCTCTTTGCAGATGACTTAGTGCAAAGGGGTTACTAATTCTAACGAATGATTCACTGGCTTCAGGGGATCCTACCTTGCTGAGACATTTTTCATCCTCAGGGAAAACAAAGAATTATGTGACTGGTGCTAGAACTGGATACAGGGCACAGCCTGTAACTCTTCATCTTCCTGGGAGCTTTGTTCCAGGACCACTGGTAATTTCTCCAAGGCTGATGATGTTGAAAATTAATAATTCCCTGCTTGAATTAATTAATGTATTTCAATTGTCTTAGTATTAGAAATGTAATGAAGAAAAAAGTTGATGTGGGGGAGGTGAATCCAATTAAAATGTAATTATTTCATTCAATTCACCATCTTCCATTAGTGAATATATGACAAAAAGCTTTTATAATTAAAAATAAAAGTAAGTTTGATGATCACCAACACCACATTGGGAGTCCATCTATGTTACAATAAAAAGAAATTCAAGGTTTTCTGTGTTTGGAAAGAGCATCTGCTATGTAGCACCCCCTTCTGACTTGCAAAGAGTTTATTGATCATTTACAAGTGAATAGAAAAAGGAAAAAAAATGATTATATAATAAAGAAGAGAATATATAATGATCTTTTACCACCATTTATAATACTGAAAATATGTAATACATCATGGTGGGGACCCTCCTCCAGCATGGTGAGGTTCATAAGCTTGATGAAATGACTACCTACTAACTAAACTCCATCTGTTCAAAAATCTCCAGGAAGCACTGTATTGTACTAGATTTTGGAATACTGTTATATGAGATTCAGCCCCATATTAGCATTTTAATTGCTGTCTGATTGCTTTTATGTTGCAAAACTCAGTTCACAACAGTATGTAAGTTGCAATTAGTTTTTACTGTGTGATTCATTAGTTCCTATAAAGCATGTCATGCTGCAACATTTGGAAGGTAATACCCTAGAAACATCAGCACTCGCGTTAGGAATTGTGGAGCAGCATTGAAAATGTACCAGTCCTACCTTTCACAAACACATAGCCTGCGTTTGTTGGCAGGACATATTCTCTTTAATGAGATTTAGCTGACAGCTGCTGTTAACATTTCTTCATGGTGACAGGTTTTCCATGTAAACAGCATCTTGGTCCTGCAGTCTGTTCTATATAGGTTTACATCTGCGTGGGATTTGACCAAAGTTGGTGGAATGGACTCAGGTGTGAGAGTTTCTTTGACAAGAAATTGGCTGCCAAGCTCAGCCTAGTTTGTGATATTCCTCCGGCGAAGTATCTGACATCTTTTTCATGCCTCAAGAATTGCATGCTTGTTTTGGAGATGCTGTCTTGTTCACAGTCCTTGTGATGGGGAGGATGTGTATGATGAAGTTACATTAATAAATTCTACCTTGAGAAAATGGGATGAATTAAATGGCATCTTTAAAACTTTCCTACCTCTATTCTTACATTCCTTAGGTAAAACACAAGTATTTTTACTGGGTTAAAAATCAGCCAAGAATTACTGGCTCCATTCTGTTAAGAACTAAGGTTTATTTTGCCTTGTTCCATCAATTTTGGAAATTGTTGTCTCTGGCAGAAAATTTCAACAAATAATGCATGAGGATATGATCAGTGAGTTTTCCACTGGTACATGCATGGCACGACAGCTATTTCAGTATCCACATCACTCACATTTTTATCTTCCCTGACTGGATGAAGTCACCCTGGAAATGTTATTCTGCATGTGGGTGCTGACAGTCCAAATTGTAAATTTAGTCTGTGAGTGGTCTGTCTGGACAATGGTGTGGTGTCTGCTGGGCAACACCATACATTGCACTTCTGTGCTCACTGTTACTTACATCACTGAAGGCATAAAACTCAAAATGTAACCTATGCTTTTGATAGGATATTTTCATTTTTTAAGACTGATGAATAAAGAATGGATGCAAAGAACAACAGTGGAAAAATTTCTCATCTGGGCGGTTTTCCATGGGATTTTATGAATTTTCTTTCTTCTGTTTTCACCAAAACCAATACAAATTTGAATTCAAACTTTTGTCGCTATTGGATATCAGAAATTTCACACTGGGAGCATTTTCCCAGTGAAGAAAAACACTCCTTATCCCTGTAAAAATATACTTAACTCAAATGAAACTGGTACATTCGTAATTCTACAACAAATTAGGTAAAATATGAACTTTCATTACTTCACCTGACTGTATCAACTCACTCAATTTTCTAGCATATGCTTTCTACCTGTAGGAGTCAAAAGCACCTGCAGCTGTTCAGTCTTCCCCATTGATTTGGAATAAGTGGCAGCTGTCTCTAAGCCCTGATATTTAACTTTTGGTTTAAGCAAGATTGTAATATAAATTGTGGTCTTTTCTGTAAGATTTTAGATGTATGGCTTAGCTATACACTGAGAACTCTGGTTTTGGAATAAGATTTTTCTTAATTTCTTTTATATTAATCTGTGCAATGTAATCTTTGTTGTGCTAGGACAGAATGACTACCAAAAGCATGACCACAGCGTTCAGATGTACAGATGCAGCAGACTGAAAAGCAGGTGAGATGGATGACTCCAAAGATTTTGTGTTAGGTCAGTCAGAAAATCAGAATTTATGGCTCTTTTCATGTTTTTACTGCCCAAGAAGAGAAAACCAGAAGAGATGTACTGACAGCAATAGAGGTAACACCAAACTGGGAAAGATGGAAACTTTTCCCCAGCTGCCTTTACCTATTTTTGTAACTTATAGTGAATGGAGCCCAACCAGCCAAAACCTTCACTGAAGTCTTGATTGGTACTTACTGTTGGTTTACTGTGCCAGCCATGCACAGGAATCATTCTTATGAATAATTTTTATTTGAGTTTTCATGGAGTGAGAGCAAGTGGGATTTCCTGAATATGTGTTTGCCTTGCTCAGGTTAGAGGGCCAAGTCCCACTTGACTGGCATAAATTAGCTGCTCTGATAGCAGTGAAATATGAGTGACTTTCCTGTGAAGCTGCACTTGATATATTTAAAGTCTTGCTCCAAATACAAGAGTGCACAAAGTAAAGGCTAGAGAAGCCGTGCGTGCAGTTTACTCTGCTGATCCACTCCGTGCTTCATTGTTGGTGAACTGGTGTAGTTTTGTAACAGTTTGTTCTGTCGGTAGGAAGGTGAAAATATGTGAGCAGTGCAGAGCAGGTGAAGTATAAAAGGGAAGGGAAAGTTATGAGCAGAGGTTTGAATGGTGCAAATCATAGAATCATTAATGGCTTGGGTTGAAAGGGACCTTAAACATCATCCAGTTTCAATCTTCCTGCCATGTGCAGGGACAATTTCCACATGATCAAGTTGATGAAAACTCCATCCAACCTGGCCTTGAACACCTCCAGGGATGGGGCATCCATGACTTCTCTGGGCAACCTGTGCCAGGGCCTCACCACCCTCTTCTGAATATCTAATCTAAATCTCCCCTCTTTCAGCTTAAAACAATTCCCCTTCAACTTATCCCTATACTCCTTGATAAAGAGCTCCTCCCCAGGTTTCGTGTAGGCTCCTTTGAAGTACTGGAAGGCTACTACAAGGTCTCCCATGAGCCTTCTCTTTGCTAAAATAGTCTCACTCTCTCACCCTGTCAATGCTTATTCCTAATCCTTGTCTGGGATGGAGGAAAGTGGGCACTGAGTCTCTTGAACTGCTGCCCTGTCCAGTCACCCTGAATTTAGTCATGTAAGTGTTACTCAGACTCTCCTTGTGATAGTGGTTATTCAATACCCAGCAGAGCTGATCTCCAGGAGCCTGATTAAGACTCTTGCTTATTATGAAAATGTAAATATGAGAATGTAACTCCTTTATAGACCCTCCTCTGTTGTAGTGAAAATATTTTTCTTTTCAGCATAGGTTATGCTGGTTAAAAACAAGCTAAGCTGGAAAAAAGGCCACGTTATGGTAGAGTAGGAGTGTCTGTGGGATATAGGAGTATAACCGTAAGTAACTGAGAATTACACAGTCCATTATAGTGAACAAACTTTACTGCAGAGGCAAGTCCTTAATCTGGCACCAGTAAAGCCTTTGTTGGACAGCATGGCAGGAAAGGAGATTTTTCCACAGTAATTTTTTTATGTGTAAGCTATAAAGGAAAATGGTGACTTGTTTGATGTTATATAAATTTACATTCAAACAAGTAAGTAAATCAAGAGTTTTATCTAAATGTAAAATTCTTTCTTTCTCTCTCTCTATTTTTGTTTCCCTCTTCCCTTTCCCAAACATTTCATTGGTGGTGTGGGATGAGATGGGAGAGTTGTCAAAATGTCCGTGTTTCGCCTCAGCACTGTCTGTGCTGGACTTACAATGCTCTATAATCCATACTGAATTCATGATGTGCTGCTTCAGATGGGAAGCTGCTCCTTAATAAGCCAAAATGGAAAGGCATATTTACATGTTAGGCACTTCTTTGTCTGCTGGAAATTAAGGAGTGTCTAAACTCACTAAATTCACTGAAACTGAGAGGCATTTCATTTCAGAGGTTTCCTCTTTTTCTGGCTACTGTTAGGGATGACTTCAGAGACTCCATTTGCAAGCATGAGGAAGACATTTAGAGACAAGGCATTTGCTTTGTTCCACTGAGGGAAGAAAAGGAACAAAATCTGATGATAACACAGGTCTTAGTCCATAGTTTCAAAGAAAAAAATTGGCAGCTCAGTGCTGCTCAGATTCCAGCTTTTTTCTCTTACTCTTTTTTGCAAGCACAAGCTTCAGATGGGGAAAGTTGAATGGAGGTGGCAGAGGCATCCTGTGTGAGTCTGTGCTCCTTTTAACATACCCCACACATACCTGGTAGTGTTAGCCAGCACGGCTCCTTCTGTGAGACTTCTGAGGGTGAGACAGTGCTTTGCTGAAAACTTTCTGGATGCCTGGAAATCCTGGAGAGAGAGAGTTTTTCTATTTCACTGTCTTATGCGTGGTTTTCCAAATTTTGTTTCCTTTAGTAGACAAATGAGAACATTAACTTCTCTGTGATTCAGTATTTTAATGATGTGACGTTGTCTGTTTGTGTGAAATATTCAAAGTCCAGCTTTGCAAATGGAAAAAGGGTGCAAAATTCTGTATATTGGAGAAGAATATTTGCTTCTTGCTCGGGTGCCTGTGTGGGCTGTAGGAAAGGAGATTAATGCAAGCCTGGTATGGGTGCAAGGGAGTGTTTGGTGTTTGCTTTGACGCAGTGACAGGTGAAAGGAGTGGATAGATCTTCAGTATTTCTATACAATGGAAAAATTCAGTATAACAGACAGTCAATGAATCATAGAAAAATTAAGGTTGGAAACGATCCCTAAGATCATCAAGACCAACCAGTGTATTGTTCATAGGAGCTAGCAGGAAGTTCCTGTTGCCCTGGAGGAAATAGAAGTAGAGAAAATTATACGTTTAAGGAGACTCTTTATGTTTCAATTTCAGGTCAAAGATGTAAATATGTAAGAACAATTGCCCCCCAGATTTGGAGTGAGACCACTCGTATGCTCCAAGATGCCATGGGAGTGCCTAATGATGGCTAAAGCTCATGGTAAGATGAAAATCAAAATGTGACAGTCACTTTCAACCTAGCAAACTAGATGAGCTCAATGCTATAGGAGATTAATTAAGGTTTATTTATTTATCCATGTACTTCTCTGGCATACCTGGCCTCTGCTTCTGGAAAAGCAAAAGCATTTGTGTATTTGCAGCATGGAGGAGCTGATTTGTCAGTGAAGCCGCTCAGGTTGTTACTTAAGCACAAAATAGTTTTGTGTTTTTCACTAAATACAATTCATCAGAAGCTGTGTAGATTAACAGAGGAGAGCTACATTGAACACAATGGCATCTGCGGATAAAAAATGACAAATGGTGATATTAATCCTGCTCTGTGATTCATTGGGAAGAACTCAGAAGCCAAGGATTTTCTTCAAAAAAATTATTCAATGAAGACTGAACACTGGCAATAAAACAACAAAAACACCTTTGCAATGGTTTTAAATATTGCTGTACATAAAATCTAATTTATATGATATTAGAAGCTTTTCTTTGGACTACAAATCATCTTCGAAAAATGCTAAATTCTAAACAATTCATCAGATGCCTCTCAAATACTTTTATGATTATTAGTAAATGGAATTAGAGCATTTTGTAGTAGTTTTATTACATTTTTCACAGCTGTAATGGATTGCAGAGAGGCTCACACTGCTATAGTTCGAGCTGCGTAGCAGCTTCTAAGTCAATACACGTTTCTCATAGGTTCTCTGTTTTTTGGGAAGATACACCACTTTGCTCTGAAATGACCCATGCCTGATCTCAGCTGAAAGTGAGAGCAGTGGAACTTAGCTGCCTAGGTTCATTAAGGAAGCCCATTAAGTGTGTGAATGCCTGGCCTTTACCATCTGCTTTTGTTTCTTGTTTTATCTGGCAACTAGGAGGAGATCTGCTGCACCCCACTGAGCTATTAAAAAGGTGGAAGTCAGGGAGGAACTCATCTTAGGCATTGTTGGGTGTTGGTTGTGTAGAGTTCATGTGATCTCACTCCCTATGCTCCCATGATATATAGTGATGCTAAGGACTCCAGACCTGCACCCTTCTGGGATGGTGTCTGGTGGCCACATATGATAACCCACAATGCCCAAAAGAGTGCTAAGCTCCTGTGTTTGTGGGACTGTTTGATTGACTGGCCAATCAATGTGGGCCAGGCTGGAGAGAAATTAGTATTTTTAGAGCATGAGTCATCTCAGTTTAGATGTCTACTTTGTGGTACCTTCATCTGCAGCATGAATGTCTTCATCTGTTACATAGACTGGTAGCTTGGACGGACACTTGAATTTGGTCAGATGAAATCAATGTGTTTCATCTAAACTAGTGTGGGCTTTTCCACCAACAATGCAGAAACAGAGTGATTCATCCTACCTTTCTTCCAGTCTTCAGATGGGATGAATTGGTGTCTAGAAATGTTCTACACTGACTTCAGAGAAATCCGGGGTGACTTGTTTAGACAGCATAGCTTACCTGTAGCCAGTTCAAGTCACATGGGATGAGTCTTAGCTTTACAGAGCTGAAGAAAGATTTTTGCTGCCTAGAGTTTGCAAGTTTTCTCCTACTATGTAATGAAGCATAATATTGTCTCACAGTATCACACACAGTATCACAAGGTTGGAAAGGACCTCCGAGATTGAGTCCAACCTATAACCCAACACAACACCAACACCATCATCTAAACCATGGCACTCACTGCCTCATCCAGTCTCCCCTTAAACACCTCCAGGGTCAGCGACTCCACCACCTCCTTGGGCAACGCATTCCAATGGCCAATCACCCTTTCAGTGAAGAACTTTTTCCTAACATCAAGTCTAAACCTCCCCTGATGAAGCTTGAGTCCATGCCCTCTAGTTCTGTCACTGGTCATCTGAGAGAAGAGACCAACCCCTGCCCAACTACAACCTCCTTTTAGGTAGTTGTAGAGAGCAATGAGGTCTGCCCTGAGCCTCCTCTTCTTCAGACTAAACAGCCCCAACTCCCTCAGTCGCTCCTCGTAGGGCCTGTGCTCCAGCCCCTTCACCATCTTTGTTGCCCTCCTCTGGACACAGTCCAGCATCCTGACATCTTTCCCAAACTGGGGGGCCCAGAACTGTACACAGTATTCAAGATGAGGCCTGACCAGTGCCGTGTACAGGGGGACAATAACTTCTCTGGTCGTGCTTGCCACCAAACAAACATTTCTGTCAACACTGTCACAGAATCATAGAACAGTTTGGGTTGGAAGGGACCTTAAAAGATCATCCACTTCCAACCTCCCTGCCATGGTCAGGAACACCTTCCACTACATCGGGTTGCTCAAAGCCTCATCCAGCCAGACCCTGAACACCTCCAGGGACGGGGCATTCACAACTTCTCTGGACAATCTGTACCAGTGCCTCACCACCCTCACAGGAAAAAACTGCTTCCTAATATCTAATCTAAATCTACCCTCTTTCAGTTTAAAACCATTACCCCTCTTCCTACCCCTGCACTCCCTGATAAAGACCCTCTCCTCAGCTTTCCTCTAGGCCCTCTTGAAGTATTGGAAGGCTCCTCTAAAGTCTCCACTGGGCCTTCTCTTCTCCCAGCTCCGAAAGAGATCATAGTTACAGAACCACGACTATGTCACTCTCAAAACTGGTCTTGGCTAATGATTTGTGTAGATGCTTTTGAAAATATAAGCCATTACCCAAGTAGAATAACATCTTATTCCAGTAGTGAGTGGCACAATAGCATTGGTAGGACAATGCTTACAATCTCATATTTTGTTTTTCCCTGTTCACAAAAGGACCTATATGCATATATTTTAAAGTTAAGCATGCACACAAATGCTTTGCTGAACAGGGATCGATTGAGATACATGCTTTGGGGCCTTCGTTAATTATGTGTCAGAGACTGGCTAATTGGCACTATACAGAAGACACCTAATAACTTTCTTCTGATAAATCTGTACATGCACAACAGTCCTGAACTGTAATTTAGCAAGATAATCCCAGCATCATCAAAGCCCATGGAAAAAGCAGAAAGACATTTGGATCTCTCAGTCTTTGTGAGCTGACTGAACTAGTAATTACAGTCTCTGATCTGACAAAAAACACTTTCAATGTATTTTTCCACTGAAATAGCTTCTTACTTGAGTGGAACTAAGGAGCTCCTGCACAGCTGGCAGATGTTGAGCTTCCCCAGGTAATAAGGTAAATTTTCAGCCACTAACAGAATTGTGCTGACAAACAGTGGCCCAAGATAAATTCACTGTGTAACTTGGAGAAATTATAATGCCTTAAATAAGTTTTAAATAGTTGTCTGTCTGATGCGCAGGATGTTCACTAAAACTTGGGTCTAGTAAAAGACATTAAACTATTCTTGGGCCCTCTTCTCTGTATTGTCAGGGTCACTAGAAAACTCCTGCATTAACAGCAGCTATAAAGCCTCGCAAAATGCACATGTTTAGTAAACACTTTTTCTTGAGATCCATGTGTGCCTGTTTTCTTCCTCTCTTTGTCTTAATACAGGGAGAAGAAGACAGACTTTTGTGCTGTCAGAGTGCAGGCATGTGTTGATGCCTACACTGAATACAAGCAGAAAGAGGCAGGAGAGATGTTGAGGAAGGTGCAAGCTGTGATCCAAAGGTCACACGGCTTAGCTCTTCAAATAAGGGTCCTGGATGTAACTGCTGATTTGTCATTCCTTGCCATGGACAGGGCTTATGACTTGTCTTCCTCACTGCTGTCTTCTTTCAGTCATTCTGCAGGCAGCTCTAATGTGTATATGTTGGTGTGATCCTTGCTGAAGAAAGCCCAAACAAAGACTTGTAAAATGTGTTATGATGGGAAGTAATGTGGTTTTATTTGCAACCCAGAAGGCACTGATGTGTATGTTTGAGTTGTCCCATGTAGTTCTGGAGCTCAATGTGTGCTGCAGTGTGTAGTGCAGGGCAATAAGCCTGGACAATATTAATACACCTATGTCCAGAGAGTCCTTGATAGGTGCAAGATCCTCTTTATCTCTAAGAGTCTGCAAGAAGCAGACAGGTGAAGAAAGAAGTCATGAGGTGTTTAAATTTGTAAAGAAAATTGGCATTTGACAAGAAAAGCTTTTGGACACCCACCATAAAAGTGGGAACCTTTTGGGGGGGAAGGTGCTCTGAAAGATAACTCGCTACCTTTAACAAACACTGCTTCACAGCTCATTAGAAGGAGGGGTCTGCCCAGTCCAAGGAGGATCTGTGGTTATCCATCGTAGGGTACATCCCACCAGCCTATATGCAGGGCCTTGTTAAGAATGTTTTTTTCCACTGTGGGGAGAGCTGGTGACTTGAGCAGATATTTTGTTCCTGTTCATTTACAAGAAACATTCAAAACACAGTCCTGCTCCCCTAAAGCTTATAGAAGTATACAGTAGTAGTGGAGGGTTTACTACTAGCAGTTTCTTATTCTGCAGCAGTCGATCCACAATACAGTCACTTTCCTCACTCAAGCTTATATGAAAAATATGTGGCTTATTTTCAATAAATGAAGGCTATTAAGTAGGAAGGGATAAGGATTACATGAGGATCTATGTGTCGTCGCAAAATGAGAGGAGGAGGAGGAGAGTGTGTCCTATAGTGAGAATGTTTTTCTGTGAGAGCATAGATCCAAAATCAGCACTTCACCCTACCTGCTAAGATGTCAGAACAGAAGAGTCACCTGGAAAGCACCAAACCTGCTACAACATCTCTCTTCTGACATGTGTGACAGTAATCCACTCAAACACCCTTTCTCATGTTTCTAAAATGAATACTTCTTTGGTCTTCCTGCTCAGAGCGTAGGCCTTCAGGAAGATCAGTGCTTTGTCCATACACAATGTAATACCAGGGTCCGAGGTACTGAAATTCTGTATCTGTAATGAGAATTATGAATGGCCTTCATAATAGAAACGCTCACATTTACCACAAACCATATCTTGCATATTGGTATTGAGAGCTTTTGGGGATCTAGAAATCATTATTTTGGGGGGAAATCAAAACAAAAAATAAAAGTAACCGCCCCCTTCAGAAAAAAAACAAACCCCATCCCAAACCCCAACAATACCTTCTTGAAAATGGTTATATTTTATTGCTAGGATTTATTATAGCATCTCCTGCCAAGAGTGATCAGATGAGCCATTTCTTGATGTGACATTACAGTGTCACAGCTCAAGGAGATCATGCAGGCCATTCATGGGCAAAAGCATACTTGGATTCTCCTGCTTGCCTCTGAAGACATGAGCACAGACTCAGGCAAAATTGACACTTCCTGAGCCCTGTCCTAGAAGAGATGAGAAGATCTGGACATGTTCACTGTTGAGCCAATAGGGCTGTACTTTGCAACTCCTGTGTAGGCTTGCCGCGTAGTGTAAGTCCATATCCAGATATAGATTCCAAAGATGCAGGGCAGGATGCATGACTCTGAAGGGCATTTCCATATGTGGACTGGCTCAGCTTGCCAGCAGCAAACTGGTGTGAGAAATGTGGCAGGAGGCCTTTCAAGAAGGCAGATGGCTCAGCTCTGGTTATGGCTTTGTGGGCTAAAGGGAGAACTTGTTGCGTGAGACAAAGTATTTGCCGAATTCTCCTGTATTTGTTATATTTGCAAGCATTTAAGATAATGTATGCTTTTCTTTTTTTACTTTATTATAGTTTCTGTTGTTTAGATGAAATTACTTTTCTGTTGGCCTCTCTCACACTATTCTTGCAGTGTGTTTGTACATTGGTAGCACAGAAAGAGGTTAAATAACTTTTCTTTGTTTATAAACTTACTGCTGACATAATATCATTAAGTGGTTGCTCCTCTACATGAGAGTGCTAGTATCAGGCAAAACTGAAATAAATGTTATATTGGGGAGCTCTAGGGAGCAGTAAGAAAAATAGTCTTTGAAACAGGAGCAGAGCAGTAATTTATGTTTAATTCTTAATTCTGTTTCCCTGGAAATTATCTGGCTTGAAAGTATAAAAAGAGTGATCTTGCCCAAAGGGGAGGTATATTTTACTAAATGCTGTATAACCCTAAATCAGGACTTACTGTTTCTTGAAAAAAGGTGTAACAGATGTTAGAACAGCATAAAAGCAAGAAAAGTATCTTTGTCAGTCCCCTGAAGGTAAGCAAATGGCAAGCAATTGTTAAATGGAAGACAGGGAACAGCATGTAATTTTCAAGAAGGGTTTATTCGGGGAGGGGGAGAAACCCCCAATGATTTCAAAAGTTTTGGGAAGGGTGAAACCTACAATTCAAAGATCTGTAGTTGTGTTAACCAGAAGTGTCTGTTATGCAAAGCAAAGATGCAGGTAGTGATCTCATCTTGCCCTTGCTTGTCAGAGCTGGTGCCTTCTTTAGGCAGCACACAGACATTTCAGGTAAGGTTTCTTTGACTGCATGAAACTTCGGAGTCCTCCTGTGATCCCTTTGTAGTCAGTAGAAGTTCAGTACTCAGCAGTAGGGACGGGATGACTGTCATAGAGTAAGTGTCTACAGCAAGCCAGAGAGATCATGTCATTCAGGTCCTTTCATGAGAAGGAAGGGGATATTGGGCTTCTGTCTCAGCTATGGTAAGTTCCATCAGGCCCAGGATGGATGGAATATTTTTGGGCCATGCTTTGCACTGTGCGCTGTCTCCTGTACTTTGCTGTTGAGCTTTAGTGTTCAAGAGTGAGTGACACTCAAGAGAGTGAGAACTGCAGGAGAGTGTGTAGGCAGGGCACAGGGATGTCTCCATGCCCTCCTTTCTCCTCAAAGCCACCCAGACCTTCTGTTCAAAGATGTATCACATCTATCGGTAGGAGTTCACAAGATGAGTGGTAGGCATCTAAGTTTAATGAAAGATGTAGTGCAAATGAAGTAGGAAAAATATTACTTTTATGATAGTTAATGAGCTAATAGGGAATGCACAGCAATGAGGGTTAGAGTTGTAAACTTCTTGCCATCAGATAATGAGAGAAGTATATTGCAAATGATCCTCTCCACTATGTGTGTCTTAGATCCACCTTAGATTACAGAATCTGCTGTGAAAATTAAATTGCATACTAAGAACATTTCAGGGGCGAAGTTTAAACTCTGAAGGATGCTTCCACCTTTGCAGATGCTGGTGCTCTGCTAACAGTGAGAATTCACTGAGCAGTTCAGATTTGCTACAGGTTCTGTTCCTTCAGTCCTTGCATCTCCTTTGCAGGTGTGTCCCTTCTGATACGCTCCTGTAAAGACAAAAAGTCTGTGTAAATGATCATAGCTCCATCAGTCGGAGAGATACGCTCTGTTGCAGCCAGTCCATGTGAGGCATTCCCAGGTCCTTGCTAATCCTCTGGCTGTGTGTCGCCATTAGTCTCTCATTGAAGTTATCCCTCCTCCAGTACATGGATGCTGCTCCCCTTTTTTTGCCAGCCAGTTGGGATGCTTTTGCCCAGCTTTGCCATGAGAGAAGATCTGAGTGCTATTAGAGGTATAAGAGGTATAAGAAAGGAAGGACCTTGATCCCTCTCTTCTCTGCATCCCAGCTACCTGCTGTGTTTGTCAGAAGGTGAGTTGAATCAATGAATGACATAAGATCCTTCTATTTTCAGCTGGATTTTCAACTGTCAATACACCATGATGCAGCCTGAAAGAACAGCTTGATCTGCTACTGCTCAGCCTGGCATTGAAATGCTCAGACAGAAGGTGCAACCCAGCGCTCGCTTATGAGGCGTGATTTTGAGTTTGTATGACTTTGACTCTTCGCTGTCTCCTGTGCAATATTTTCTCCTTCACGCTGCTGTTACCAAAAAGCAGTCTCGGGGTTTGCTCTTGCAGCAGATTTCAGGCTGATAACAGCACGTTGACAAATGGCAGTAGGTAATACAGAGCTTGTTTATGTTCTGATTTGCTCAGCTCTGCTATCAACTACCAGTTGGTTCTGGTTTCATTATTATCAGGCTGCTATGGAGACCTTAGGTTGAGGTGTAATGTAAATTAAAGACAAAGAGGTGTACCTGATAATTCATTGCCTTTCTTCTTTCTAATTTGGCATTGGGAGAATATCACTTCTGAATACAACATTTGGTGCCTGGCCAGATTCTAAATTTAGATATTCATTGTCCCCCGTTTACCGTTTGCATGTAGAGATAAATATTGTTGTTCGAGTCACTGTTATTACCCTGGAATACTTCAGGCGCCCTAAAAATTTACTCCTTAATCGAAATAGGCAAATAGTGCATCAAGTACAGAAAGCAGAGCAGCTAGCAGAGGTGATGCCATGCCCTTTCCTTGTATACTACTTGATTAATTCCTGTTGTTTACTGCCTGGAGGGAAAGATTGCACATCACTTACAGGTAAATATCGTAGGGCATGACTTCATTTTTAATACTTGAGGCTATGACACTGTATTTATTATCGCATTCTTAGGTATTGCAATTTGTTTTTCCTGACAGGCACAGATCCCAGAGTAGTTTATCTCACAAGGACATTGATAATGGGGAAGTGGTTTCTCCAGAATAGGAACTCTCCGTGAGAAGATTAACAAAAGAGCTTCTCCTTACTACTGTTCCTTTCCCTAACTGGACTCCAATAAGCAAAGGGTCAGACAATAGCTTGTGTGCAAGAGCTTGTCACCTGCAAAATCACAGAGAATTATGGGGGCAATGAGAGCCTATAGCTTTGGGTAGAACATGCGTTCTGAATGCACAAACATGTAGAAAGATGTCTATAACCAATGCTTGTGATGAAGCAACATGTAAGTAATAAGTAAATTATAGATCAGCCCAAGAAGTCAACGCAGTTGTGACAGTGGTTTGTGGTGAGCAGCTGCTACCCAACTTGCTGAATCACATTGGTTCATTTCTATCTTGTATTCCTGCATCCTTATGGTACCAACTCCTCTTCCAGTCAGTGCACTGCTCAGAAAGGACTCCTATACCCCATCACTAGATCTGTATTTTGGATGTCTCCTTGGTTTTATTTCAACATTTTTGCCTGCTTCTGGGATTCGCACTCTTTTTTTTCTTGTCTTTGGCATAAGGATTATCTTTGCCCTGTGTTTTCACAGAGCCACCCACAAGGGAGTTTTTTTTCTTTACAGGGGTTCTGGGAGTTCCTCTCTGTGGGTGAGCCATGAGTGGCCCTTTCTTGTGCCAAAGTAAATGTCAAAGCCACAAGCTGATGCAAATGCACAGCTCCAGCTGTGTCTGTATCTCTGCCATTTCTTTTCTTAGCTCTTAAAGTGAAGAAACAACACTATAAAAATTATATAGCGTTAAGGCACGGGCTCAGTTCTGCAGTGGTTTGTTACTACTAAGAGATGTTCAAAAGCTAGAAAGCAAATTTTGCTTGCAAACCCATACCTACCTCTTCCTTGCTCATTCGGCTGGCAGGCTTGGGAAGACACAGGACACTTGTTTGCTTTCTAGTTTCTATGCGAGAGCATGGTGACATCTGTTCTGCTTGATGTTGTCTGTGCTGTGCACAGGATGCTGAAACACGGATTTTTATGACTGCTGCCTCTTTGGGAACTCCAAGAAAATTAGATATTTGTCTCATGAGGTTCCTCCAGGAGAAAAAAAATCATTTAAATAACTGCACCAGGCTGGAGTGATGCCGTTCTTTTCCGTTAAGATGAGAAAGCATATTGGTTTGCTTCTGGCTCTCTGTCTCTACTGCACATATATTTTGCCTCATACCCAAGCTGGTGGTTATCACTGAAAGAGAGAACAGGCTGATTTCCACGGTACTTTGGGCAGTGTTTACACCAGCGCATGTTTACCAGTTGTAACACCAAATAAAAACAGTACATGGAGATATTTAGTTTTATATTCAAGAAGCATTTGGACAATGCACTCAGACACATGGTGTGAGTTTTGGGATTGTCCTGTGCAGGGAATTGATCCTTGCAGCTCCCTTCCAACTCAGATCATTCTGTGATTCTGTGATCATGGAGCAATGAGAATGGCTCTTTCTGCATAGACACGTGCTACTACATATATGCCTGTTAATTATTGGCCTGAATTTGATAATAACTGGCTACATCTGTGTTATAAAATACAACTTAGAGGAGGTGATGCTGATCTCCCCATTCCCCAGCTACATACTATGATGGATTTTATTTCCAACCAAACTTAACCTGGTGCTCTGGAGTGAGCATTTCCACCTTGCATGTAGCTTGAAACTGTTCAAAGACCAGCCCTTGCTTTGGACCCCTACGCCCCATTTGGGAGTGGAATTTAAAAGTAAACTTGGTGAACATCTGGGAAACAGCTTCTGCTGTAGTCTCCTCCAGAGGAAACTTTTGCTCATGACAACACTATATTGCAGACCAAACTGATGCATTGGAAGTTAGGATTGTTTAGGGGTTCACTTCAAAACCTCCTTGCTGCTTTGAACCAAAAAAAAACCCTAATGCAGACACAACCACCATGAATTAGTCGTGACTGGGAGTCATTAACTCTGAAATCCACCTGTTCACACCCTCTCTGTTTTGGATACAAATGAAAAAGAATGGAGTAAAAATGCTGTTATGATGGCACACAGGTATTGGACTTAACTTGAGTTGTAATCCCTTTCTTTATGACTGGGCTGGGTGAGCTGTGGTCTTGAGCTGAGGCACCTTAAATCTCCATGGGATTCATTACCTGCAGCCTACAATGGGCTGGAAAGCCCGGCCAGGGGTCTGGCCCGAGTGCCAGGACACTAAAAATAGCACCAAACCCCTCATTAGACACTGGTGAACCTGTATTTTGGGGGCAGATTTTGTGATCTTTTTTTTCTCTCTCTCTCCTTTTTTTCCCCCTTTCAATTCACTTTGCCTTAAGCTTTTCATTTAAAGTCTGAAATTATCCTAAGAGAACACTTTGAATGAGCACAATTTTCCAGTATAAGGCTGTTATTAAACACTTTTGATCAGCCCTGTTGATTGTTGAATTCTTAAAGATTTCCTCTTGGTGTGGTAACTCAGACTTTAAAAAGGAAATTTCTTATGAAAGGACTCAGTGGTTGGTTATAAAAAAATGCAAACAGATGTGGTTAGCAATAAAATCACACCATGACGTCTTTTAATTCCATATTAATACATAATTGAGTAATAAAGTAGTAGCCTAATGTTTTGCATGCTGCAGTTTTACATACCCATAATTTAGCCTTTAAAGTTACCTGGCTTTCTTAATCTGTTCAGTATAAAATTGGGATGTCATTATTGAAATGAAATTCTGTTTCTGCTGCACTTTATGTCTGAATTTTCCAGGCAGTACTGAAAACTTTCAGGACAATTTACTAGAAGATAAAAGTACTGTTTATCTTTCTATATTAGGCAAAATGACATCTTCTGGTAATGTAGATGATACACAACTGCTGAGCTGTCTTAAAAAAAGGGGGTTTATTTATAATTAAGAGTAGGATAATCACCAAGCCTATAAATCCAGTATCTAGAATCGATATTAAGATGTTTATGCCACAGATATTCCAGGGGTTTTTAGTGGTCTGTAGTCTTTCAAAAACCATACAAAACCCTAGAAACTCTAGGAGAATTACTCACCAATCTATTTTGAGTGCAACTGAAACACATTTCATTTACATTGATTTTTTTTTGGTGAAGATTTTCTTTTGCCTGTAGATTCAGTTCCACCTGGATCACTCTTGTATCTAAATATTTCTTACAGGATGATCTTCCTGGCTTTAGTGATATACAAAATAAATATGTAATTGTGGTTATTCCTGTAAGTCATGAGTATTTCCATGAGACAGAAACAATACACATGTAATTTGTTTGAAATGGTGGTAACATACTGCTGCTGCTTCTGTCTTTGGAAAGAAAATTAAATTAAGTACACAAAATGGAGACCATCAGGGGTCTTTCATTATCTGTAAGCTGTGTTTTTCACAGATGCTTTAGCTAGGCACAACGTTTCTATAGAAGGTTTTACCCATTTTCAACAGCACAATTAAGAAAACAAAAGAGCAAATGTTGCAAGGATAGTTAATTCGTGGTTCTAGCAAACCATAAACATTGCATTTAAAAGCAGAGGTAGATTCGATTTTTAACAGGAGCTGATGTTATCTGAAAAGCTTTGCTGAAAAATGAATTTGCTTTTGAAAACGCACATTCAGCTAAGCCATGTTGCCACAGGCAAAGGCTTTGGGAAGCACCTTGGGCTCCGTGTGCATCACTGGGGGATGGAACTTGATCTGATGTGTCCTCTGAAATGCAGTCTGCAACCTTCGGGACTAACTGGCTTTTTGCCACTAGATCACAGCCATCGGGAATAGGTCAGAGCTAGGACAGAAACAAGGAAAAGCACAGAAAAAGGACTTATTTTAGACAACTATCCAGGAAAACAGCATTTCTGTTCTTGTATCGTGTATTTTATATAAAATGTGTATTTCTACTGCCTTCGAATGTAGCGTGGGTTATCACAAGTCTCAATTTATCGGTGAAAATGCTACATGTTATCACTCTTCATATATTTCAGTACATTTTGTTTTTGTAAGCCTACTCATAAAAATCCATACCTGTTCCACTGACAATTTTAATAGATGGTCAACCTTAGCAGAATCCATGTTCAGCAAACTTCTGCATCTGCCTGAATCCATTTACAGAGAAAAGTATGCTTTCTGTTGCTGCATTAGAGATAGGAAAGGATGTAATAAATTCCATGTTTTAAAAATGTTGAGAAAACCAACGTTGAAGGTTCTGGAAGTTTGAATATACTCACTGTATCAAGTCACTAGGTACAAGGTATTTCTAACACAAAAAGTTCGGAGTCAGCCTTTAATTAAGATTTGGTCCATTGGTACTTGGGAAACTTTGAAAGTCAACGTTTTTATTCCCAGAGAAAATGACTCATTTGGGGAAATATTATGTTACTTGCTGTGAAATTGTGTGTTCAAGATCTGATGCATTTGTATGAGATTCAACATGGCCAAGTGCTGGTTCCTGCTATACAGTCACAGCAACCCCATGCGAGGCTACAGGCTTGGAGGTGTGGCTGGAAAGCTGCCCGGTGGAAAAGGACCTGGGGGTACTGGTTGACAGCCAGTTGAACGTGAGCCAGAATTGTGCTCAAATGGCCAAGAAGACCAAAGAGCAACCTGGCTTGTATCAAAAATGGTGTGGCCAGCAGGACCAGGAAAGTGATTGTCCACCTGTTCTTACGATTGGTGAGGCCACTCCTCAAATCTTGGGTTCAGTTTTGGGTCCCTCAGTACAAGAAGGACATTGAGGTGCTGGAGGGTGTCCAGAGAAGGGCAACGAAGCTGGTGAAGGTTCTGGAGCACAAGTGTTACGAGGAGTGACTGAGGGAACTGGGGCTGTTTAGTCTGGAGAAGGGGAGACTGAGGAGAGACTTTATTGTTCTCTACAGCTACCTGAAAGGAGGTTATAGTGAGGTGAGTGTTGGTCTCTTCTCCCAAGTAACAAGTTATAGGACAAGAGGAAATGGCCTCAAGTTGTGCCAGGAGAGGTTTAGAAAAATTTTTTTTACGAAAAGAGTGGTGAAGTATTGGAACAGGCTGCCCAGGGAAGTGGTGGAATCACCATCCCTGGAGGTGTTCAAGAAAGGTATAGATGTGGCACTTTGGGATGTGGTTCGCTAGTCATGGTGGTGTTGGGCTGATGGTTGGACTGCATCTTTTAGAGGTCTTTTCCAACCACAATGATTCTATGATCACTGAACAAAGTTATTTTCCATAATTTCTTTATATAAAAATACTCTGGGATGGTTTTAGATAAGTTACACTTCTGACTAAACAATTTGTTGTGGGTTTTTTGTCATAATTTGCTCTTCAGTGAATCCTTTATTTCATAGACTTGAGTGCATCTCAGATAAGAGACTATTTTACTTCTAAGACAGCACCTTGAAAGTTTTAGGGTGCAATTTTAGCACATAATTAGCATGCAGTCACGGAAAGTGTCTTTCCACTATCTTAATCTTTGCCACTGTGAAGAAAAGGTAACCTTCACCTTGTCTCTAAAGAAAGTGATAATTGTTGGAAAATATTTAAGATCCTTTCAATAGACATATAATTATCTGTGTGGGTGTGCCTCAATATTTTTCTGTGCTGAAGGCTGACAAATGGATTTCCTATAATTCTGAAACTCCCTTGGCAGTTGACAACTGACTGAAAACTTACATTACATAAACTTCCAGATCAAACGACGACTTTCTGATTGTGCTCTGCTGTGTCACACCATACGGGTGTGAAGCGCCTGGCTGGAAGCAAATATTTATTCTTGTTTTCCTTTGAACAGTAGATGTATTCAAATTAAAATTAGAAGCTCCAAATGAGGTTGCATTTTCAAAGTCACAGCCATTTATTTGACTGCAGTAACCTTTTTTGCATTTGCAACTATTCTAAATTGAGTTTCACTGCCACCTCGCAGATAATCAGACAATTGATTGTTTTCCTTCGAAGCACAAAGAAATAAGCAGTTTTTGGAGACATTTTTGTATATCCATGATTTCATGTATTTATGGCTACAGAGAAAAAAAGGCTATTTTCAATCATTTCATGTATGCTTCTTTTCAGTTGGAGGAAGTGTATATATACAGGTATAAAGTATACGGAGGAAAAGTTGATGTATTGTTTGGCCATAGACAAAGCTACTGGGATGCATCCTGTTATTTCTAGGTTAGTTTTCTGAGATTCACACTTACCTTTGGAGTTACTCTTGGGGTATCTGTATCAGTGATTGTGGGTAATGCTAAAGGATACTGCTATCCCTTCTGTAACCTTGTCCTTTCCGTCATCTCCTTCAAAGTTCTTGGCAACAAAGCGTTTTAAAAGTTTTGCTCTTAAAAGCTATAGAAATTCATAATGACCTACTCCATGTACAAGCTGCCTTCTGATAATCCACCCTGAGCAACAGAGAAACTCTGCCAGCATAAAGTGTAATAAACCTTAAGGCAATTATTGCTTTCCTCGGTGATCCATGGAAAATCATATCCCCACTCACTTTTTCTTCTTTCAGACCCTATGTCTTGCCTTGCTGATGGGGTGTTAAAATCTCTGTCACTGTATTGGTCATAAGTCCTTTAAGGTTCTAATGCAACCAACTGTAAAGCCATAAATAATCCACTGAATTGAGTTTAGCACAATTCACTTAGACTGCTTGTACTCCACTGTGTTGACTCATAGCTACCCAGACACTGTGTTTAAGTGTGATCAGTACTCACCAGGGACAGTCAGTCCATGGTTGAAACAATTTTTGGAGAGTAACAGAGCATGTGCATATGGTAATCTTTATGCACTAATCTTTTTCCTGGCCAGGCTAAGGCCATTCTAAGAAATTGTTTCACAGTCCATTTTTTTTTTTTTTGCATCTCTGTATCAGTTGGAATTTCATCAGTTTGAAGCTTGTAGTGAAGCTTATGATCCATTTTTCTTAAAACGCTTGCATGGATGTATGATTTTATCTAGGATTTAAAGCAATCGACATGATATTGAGCAATGAAGTATCTCGAGGATATCGTTCAGTCTTCCCTAAAGCCTACCTCTTTACATGTGCCAAAATTGCTAGATGAATAGCTTTATCAGGATAGTTACCTAGGCTGTGTCCTTTATTGCTTATACATCTGATATTTTGGTCTTATTTGAAAGGTATCAGTAAACTTGTGCTGCCTACAGTGTAATTAATAATTTTAGTTTGCATACATTTGCCATCTCAAGAGGAGGACACTGAAGAAGGAGTCAGTAGTGTTCTCTTCCTAGCAAGGCAGAATTGCTACTTCAAGAATGTTAACTGTCAGTTTAGCTTCAGCAATAGATGCAATCTAATGAGATATTCTTCTAAGCTTCCCAGATCCACAGCTATTTCCATCTCCAGACACCAATAAAACTTTGTTAAAAAAGAAATACTACAGATTCAAAATCCTCAGAACTGTTGAAGTGGTTTCTTGGTGAAAACACTTTTAAATGTAATGAAAAGACCTGGGAATTAGGATTCTAATGAGGGAGAATTCAAGGATATCACTGAGATGGGCTGCAAGCTGATATATCACATACAAGCTGGACTATATTTAATCTTAGAAATAACGTGTACTTGAAAAGACAGAGCACTAATGAATTGTTGGGTAAGTGCAATACCTTAGACGAGGATGGACAAGTGAAAAATAACTTGCCTAAGATGACAAGTGAAAGGATTTATGCCATTGCCCATGCAAATACCGCAAAAGGTCCCTCTCCTTGTCATTGTTGTCGCTGTACATAAAATCAAGAGGAACAAACCCAGAATACTCTTAACATTCTTAATATATACACTGCAACAGAAAACATTGCATTCATCAGAATGAACCTTTTGCAAATGGCTTCCTAACTCCGGATTTCACAGAGATGAGTTGAAGATTCACAGGTAAGAGATGATACAAGTGGAAAGAAACAAATCTACTGAAAGCACATTTTACTTCTGTGGCTTAACTGTATTCATTGCTAGCTTGGACAGCAAACACTGGGCTGTCGTGCTGCATGTGTGGTACATGGACAATTCTCTCTCGGGAGCCGACCAGAAACTACGTTGCTAAAAGTAAGTAAAAAACTTTTTAACATGTTTATTTGATACACGTGAATAGTATGAATAATTGAGTTTCTGTTGTAATATATATATAGCTTAAGAGATCTTGTATCCAACGCTGAAGCCTTGAAGGTTTAAACAATTATATTGATATCTTCTGTTTATGGTTAATGGGCAAACCGCCAATTCCGGTTTCACATGTGTGGATCCAAAATAACTTCTCTTCTTTGCTGAAGTGATCCCAAATTTAGCAGAGTGAGGTAAAGAATGGCATCTTGCCTAATGAAGGCATCTAGAGGAACAAAGTAAAGAGTCACTGGGACTTTGGTTGAACAAATGGAAGAATAGTTTCACTGAGAAGTTAACTACACACTGGGACATGTCACTACAGAAGGTGAGTTAGTATTGTTCATCTTTCCTTGCTTTATTTTGATATACTAATAGCTAGGGAAGGAGGGGAAATGAAATCCTTTTTGAGAAAATAGAAATGTTCCTGCTGAAGATTTTGTGATTCTGAGGAAACTATTATTTTCCATTGGGACTGACATTTTGATTGATTTTGATCGTTTCTCTGCCTGGCAGTTTATACTGCAGCTCTGTAAATTTGCTCTAAGCATGAGCTTGATGTGTAACATTGTGGTCCTCTTTCCTCAGTGAGTAGCTCTGAGCACGTCAACACTGACTTTAATCCACTGTGCTAAATCAATGGCCATCCTAATCCCCTTTGTACTCAAGTTGAGGCCAATGTGTTCTGAAATGCAGGAATCAATAAATAATTGACATCTTGGGGGAGGTGAAAAATGAAACTTGAGTTGGGAAAAAGCCCTAGAAGATACAAATATGATGGTGAAAATGGCCTTGGGCTCTTGCCTTTCTTAGAGAAATTGTGATGGTTGTGTGTTTTTAGCCAGATGAAGCAGAATTTACTGTTATGCACCTTTTCTTATACTTAATGTGATGTTGCACAGGTCACTGTCTTTGCTGATCTGAGTTGCATTTTTTTTTTCAGTTTGAAGTGTTTTAGTAGTTCTTTATAATTTCTCTCCTATTTAGAGACTGCACATTATTCTGAGCCTGCCAACATCCGCTCCCACCACACAACTTTCTCTTTTTATCTCTTTCTTGCTTCTGGCATCCTTCTTCCTTTCATGCAGCAATCTACACTTCTCAAAGCCTTATCTTGTGTGCTAATTGTGAACCTTATCTTCTTTAAATCTCATTTATTTTCTAAGACTCTAATAAAAATCCTCTGGGCTTTAACAAAACTTTTTGAAACTGGCTGGTGCTTCTTGCATTGGCATCAGCAGCCTCTGGATGAGTCTAAGCTACTTTCCCGTAATATATTAATTCATTAAACCGTGAGATCTTGCTGGTGAATGGCTTTATTGTGTTCTAACCTGTAAACTCTAAATATCAATAAAGTTTGCTTGTGAGTGAGTAAGAGATAATTCACTAGTACTGAGCCTGCAAACAGTGAGAAGAGTTGCAGAATTGAGGTCTGGGCAGGTTTAAAAGTACAACAGTTTGTTCTGTGACCAAGGGAACTGAAACCTTAGTTTCCTGTGGCTTTATATTGTGTGGCTGGATTATCCTTCATCAAATGAAATGCAGGCTGTGACTGAAAATTTTCCTGCATTAAATAGCATTCATGACAGTCTACACTCAGGAGTATTCTCTGATATCTAATTCCACAGTTAAACTCAAGCTGAACTTATTTAAAATTTCTCTTATGCATCAGAACCTCTCTTCATAGAACATTTAGGGACTAAATACACTTAAGACTTCAGTTCTTTTCTTCAAATTTTCACTGAAACTGGCTAAGTGGTTCAGATATTAAGAGAACACACGAAGGCAGTATGATTGCCCAGATATTTTCTGCCTCAAAAGAACCTTAGAAAAATGTTTGGAACATGATCCATGATACAAACATTTAGAAAATAGATGACAATTTCCTACTTATGGGATGGATACAGGATTGTCCTACAAAATTCTGTGTTTGTCTTCTACTGTAAATTATCAGCAAGACTCAATAGATACTCTCTGAAATAGAAACATACTGTCTGTATCGATCATCCATTAAAAAATATTTTGGCATGCCAGAAGATTTAGAGATAAAGATTTATTCTTTTTCTGTGTATAATTTTTGATATAATTTCATTCTAAACAAAGAATATAAAATGCAACTTTGTAGCAATATTTAAATATCTACCCTTTTCATGGAGACTTATTTTTGAAATGTATTCCTATAGATATAGGAAGTATGGACAATTTAGTATATTAAAGATGTATATAGCAAGAATGCAATTTGTTTTTTGGAAATTATTAAAGAGAGAAATCCAGATTTTAAGGTCCCAGAAGGCACTTGTATGCTTCCCTTTTGAAAGAGATTTTGCTTCTCTGGGTAGCGTATGCATCTGGTTTTTATAGTTATTGGACAGCACAGAGGAGGATGCTCACTTTGATTTACACACTGGTTCTGGATGAGGAATTCACATAAGGGGTTTGGCAGAGTTTGGGTAATGGTAGAGAGTGGGAAGAAGTGGGTTGCTATTGCGTGTAGGCAGGAAATAAAATACTGAAATCTATCTGTCTAGAAAGATGTCTGTGAAAACACAAAGGACTGGCTCCTCAATTGCCTTGTTTTTCACTTTTAATGAACCTGGGTCTTGGCACAAAGTTAACTGTGCTCCCATTCACTGTGATGCCTTACTATGTGTTGAACTTGAAGGTTTTTGAAGCAGGTATCATCTTCCTGCATTGAAATCCCGGTTGATGGCTAATGTCTATCTACCTTGTAGAAACGCCAAGTTGAAAAACAAAGAAGACATCGTTTGTGATGTGAGGAATCACTTGGAAATAAATTTATGTGGTGTTTTCTGAGCACAGCATTTTTTTCCTCTGCCGAAACACAGAGGAAGGCAGTGTCTGTAAAAGTTTATTGGGATTTAGTTGAATCTGTGTTGCATTAAATGTCTCTGAATGAGCATTATTTTTCTAGTACATGTGTTTTAGAAAGTTTTTTTAATTGCAGGGGATAGCCAGTGCCTTCTAATAAATTGTAAGCATCCCGTAGTGATTAATTGTTCTCTCCTTAAAATTTGATTTTATTTCTTGCTGGAATTAGTTTCACTTGAAACTTCAGACTTTGGACCATGTTATGCCTTTGTCTGCTAACTTAAAGATCCTGTTAAGTCAGAAAAATCTCTTTCTTTGAGTAGGTTTTTATAGACTAACTCATCATTTAAAACAAATTGAGAATTTTTGAATTACATGGTGAAAATCTGATTTTACAAACCTTGAATTATTTTTCTTTATCCTTTGTGAACCCTTTCCTGACCTCCACACACTGAAAAAGGCAATGACAAAAATGTAATGGGCTGATCTCCAGTCACGATGTCTCCATGGTCCTCTGAACAGGCAATCCTATATTCCATAGGATCTTTCTGCTTCTAGATTTAAGAGTTCTACAGCTCTCCCAGGCAGAATGTTGTTAAGACCTCACCTGAGTTGTAGATAGGAGATGTATATTTCTTCTTTTTGACTTAGTAATGCAATGCTTTCCCTGTTAAGCTACTCTAATACTTTAAGATAAATATAACATTTTTCTTTTCCAAATCTCCTCTTCAACTTGCCATTTTATCTGAAAATTTTACAGAAAATACTTTTTGAAGTATGAAGCACATGCTTAGGGATAGAAAAGTCTCACAAAATACCTTTCCTTCCACTCTGCACTGCATCCCAGCTAACTCCTAAGAGAGTAAGGCCAATGAAATAATGCAGTTACAGGGGATTCAGAGAAACTAGTAGGCAACTACTCTACATTCCCCATGACTTCATTGTATGTCCTGTATTCTGGTATCATCAGGCAGCAGAGTTAAAATATTTTTTCCTCTCACCAAATATATGATTAAGCCACGGAACTTGTTGCAACAGAAAACTGTGAAAACCAAAGTAGGACAATTTCACACAGAGTTGCTCCACTTCTGGCTGTTAAACACAATGATCCACCTGCACCCCTCAGTTCAGCAAATTGCTAGTCATCTTCTTACTAGGAGTATACGTCATGTCTTCTTCTGAAGGAGACTTCTGTAGAGTTGTCAAAGCCAGCTCAGTGGGCATCAGTAACAATAAATTTCTACAGCACATGATCCTGCCACTGGCAGCTCGTATCATGACTGCTGATGAGAGACCCATGCCAAAAAGTGTTGTGAGCTTCAGAGCTACAGGCATAAAAGGATTCAAAATAAAAATAAAATACAAAATAAGTTTGTAATGACTGCAAGACATTTGTTTCTCAGTGTTTCTTGAGTCTCTGAGACCTCTGCTTTGTAGTAAGCAGTCCCTCTGCTGTTTAATCCTTTGCTGGGGAAATACTGTCTGTGGTGAAAGAAGCTTCTCCAGAGAGAAGTAACCTAGGGTTTACTTCTGGATGTGGTCCTGTTTGTCTTCCCTTTTTTTTTCAGAAGCTGAAGTTGGAAGCTCATTGCAGTGACTCAGCACAACACACTCCAAAAAAGTATTTCAATAATAGGAGTAGAGTTCAAGGAGCTATCAAGTTTCTTCCTCTCTCTGGGCAATAAGCAGTTTTACTTTCTCATTATGGAGCTTTGTTGTTGCCCCATTAATCTGAAACCAGGAAGAAAAGACCAACAGCTACTAAGGATCATTATGACCTTTGCTGATGTTTCATGAAGGCAGCTAGATTGCTGCCATACAGCTGGGAAATAGCAATATTAAAGCCCGCTCTAAACTCTGTTTTGCTGTACTGATACATAAAATGTTGGTTCTTTGCTTTAAGAGGCTGTGGCTGTAGAGTGACTATGCATTTCTGGAGAAAGTATCTATAAGTAACGTATTAAGACTAACTTATCAAATTGAGAGGAAATGAGTAAAAGAGATTTCTATTTTTTTTAAACTCTAAATGTGATTTTTCTGGCCCCAGATTTTTGAGTAAAAAACTGAAGATAAATCTCAAGGAAAGAAAAAATAGACTATAAATGTAATAACTTGCTAGAGCACTTTATGAACTCTCAGTACAAACAATATTTCTTGTGATAGCTTTGAAGATGGAATTTGGGTCGTATTTCATGTGCTGATTCATGCAACAGTAGCTGTAGTATGTGACAAACATCAGATTTTTCTTGAGAAATCTTACATCTTATCAGTACAAAGACCTACCACCTAGAACTAATATTGCACTTTGGTATCTTGTTCACTATAAATCCAGAAGCATTTTGTTGAGGGGAAACAAAGAACAGCCAAAAAGTGAATTATAATCTGTTTCATTTTAATTGAGTTCTTTTTTGCACTGGTAGGGCTCCAAGTTAAAAAGTGGGGTCTAGAAACGCTATTTGCAATGAAACCATGTCAAAGATCCAGGTCTTTAACTCATGAAAGTAATTATGTTCTGCAGTGCAGCTCCACAGAAGTGAGCAGAATTGCTTCAGGTAGCCCCAGCAGAGGGTCTGCTCCATCTGTTCAGTGTCAGAACAACTTAATGCAGGGCTGATATTCTTCCTAGGTTCAGTTTACTGTTCTGTTAAGGGTGACCTCATCCCATTGAGCTCTAGACGTCTGTAATCTTGTCATTTGCAGCTGAACCCAGCCAGCCTGTACTCCTTTTAGTCAATAGGTCAGGTGAGTTGGACCCTAAAAGTGTCTGTTCCAGGGAACTGGATGAAATATGAAGTAGGGATGTAACATTTGCAAAAGGAGGCAGAATATATATATGGTTTTTGTAGGTGGATATGAGCTTACTCTGCTCTTGGTCTGCATCTGAAAGCAATGTACCCATATTGATATGAATGTATCCTACATTCAGCAGGATATACACCAGGTTTCAGCAGGATATACACCTGGGCTGCACACTAAGTACCCATAGTTACTTTGATTTGAGTTTGGAGAAAGAGAAAAGCAAGCATATCTGCCAGTGCCTTAGCTGTGTCCTAGCTATTGCCATCCCCATCCTGTGTAAGAACCTTTCATGATTTATATGTGCTACTACAGCAATCTGGGTGAGCGTCCAAGCCAGCGCTGCTCAGAGTCGTCTTGAGCAGTGCGAATCCACAGCTAGGTAGTATGTGGTATGAAAAAAAATGCAGCAAAAGTGCCTTCTGGCTATTTCTACCCTGAAGACCTCTTTTGTATTTCACAGGCATCATCTTGCACATCCCAGTCATATGAAGCAGGTATGCAAACAGCGGAAGGCAATGAAGGGTGCACAGTCACCTGCTGATAAGGAGGCAGTACACAGCTAGATATAATGGTGTTACATTTATTTACCCCACGTTTCCTTTCCCTTGTTTTGCTGCTATAAAACTCCAACTTAAGGAGGCTGCCTGTGTCATCTGTTGTCATAGAACCTGCACCAGACAGGCAGTGAAATTGGAGTTGGGTCAGAATAGCAAGTTTTGGCCTCTTGTGGTTATTGCAGCCTAGCAAAAGCTAAAGAAGCCTGAAATTTGTTGTATATGTGAGGGAACTATGAAGGAGGCCTGCCACTCATCTTTTCACATTTCCTTGTAATTTGTGCTGGTTTATTTCTCTGTGCCTCATAATCCAGCTCACAGTAGCTGCCTGGTGAACAAGCTCCAATACAGTTTAGAGCTCTCAAGCAAGGGAAGGAATGCAAAGACTGACCTTGAGTTGAAACAAGGACCACAGTGCCATGTACCTTGCAATACTGCAGTGATGGGCAGCCTTGGTGTCCTTAAATTTGAGTTTACCCTCATCAGCAGATTCGAGACAGCAGTTATTGCAGGAGGCTTTAAAGGGAATGATTAGGGCAGAAAATACTCTCCTAGACAGTGATTCCTCATGGTTCTCCCATGACAACTTCTCTGTCTTGCTCAGCACAGCTCAGGAAATGTGTGAGGAACAAAAACCAACCTCCTCATGGGGATCTGTGTGTCCCTGTCAGGGCTGTGAACTAGGACAGTAGTTCCACTGCTGAAGGAACAACGTGAGAGTTGTAGCTGGTCCTACCTGTGCCCTGAGACACTTCCAGTCCTGAAGTTGGAAGCTCATTGCAGTGACTCAGCTAACGCAACCTGTCCCCCCGTGTCAGCTTCCACCCAAAGCAGCCTGTTTTTCTGGAGTTACTGACTTGGAGAAAAAACATTTCTCTTAAAAAATCCTTAAATCTGTGTCTAGAGATAGAAATTGTATTAGTGCACAGGTTAGTCTGCTCCAGGAACTAGGTAATAATCACAGAATCATAGAATGGTTTGGGTTGGAAGGGACCTTAAAGGTCAGCCATGGGCTGCGACACCTTCCACGGGATCAGGTTGTTCAAAGACCCATCCAGCCTGGTCCTCAACACCTTCAGGGATAGGGTTTCCACAAATTTTCTGGACAACCTGTTACAGTGCCTCACAACCCTCAAAGTAAAATATTTCTTCCTAATAGCTAATCTAAATCTCCACTCTTTCATCTTAAACCCATTACCACTCGTCTTATCCCTGTACTCCCTGATAAAGATCCCCTCCTCATCTTTCCTGCAGGCCCTTAAAGTACTGGAAGGCTGCTATAATGTAAATCAGTCCAACATACAGCAGCAAAACTTGCAGTGAAGGCAAAAATTGAATAGATTTTTTTCTTCTGAGCAAAGACTCCAAGGTACTGATAACATTTAACCTTCTCTCCTCTTCTGTAAATATCTGTCCCTAAGATCCCAGACAATATTTTAAATCAAACTGTTCATTCCAGCAGAGTTACAGACATTCTGCTGTTCTAAAGTGGTGACTGTAAAACAGGATGGCAATATGTCTTATTATAAAAATTCCTTTTGATACCATTTGGGACTCAATTTAGTATGCAAGAAGCATCTTGGAGCAGGATAGAGATTTTCCCATTTTTCATTCTCCTCTGTGATATTGTCTATGTGTGAGGCAGCTGTTGGAAGGCCTGCAGGAACTTGAGAATTCAACTGAAAGCCATAAAGTTGCACAAATATGTTCAAAAACTTTTTACAATTTCCATTAGAATCAGTCTGCAAGTTTATGATGAAAACAAAAAACTTTGCCTATTATCTTTTTTTTGATGTGAGCATTTTGGAACATCTAATTTGAAATATTAAAATAAATCCGTAATAAGGAAGGCACATAAAAACATTCCAGGAATCAACCCCCATGCAAGAAATTAATTACAGAAAAGAATTCTATGCTTCATCTCTCTATAATTCTGTTTGCATCTAGGGCTGCTGTTTGTTGCCATTTAAAAGTACTTTCAAACTGTTCTGCACTATTGTGTTAATTAAGATGATGTTTTCATTAGTTTCAGTTCACATATTATTTTAATCTAGATTTTTTGAAGAAAGGTATTTTAGCAGATAATAGAACGTGGGCAGTACAGTGGAGGCTACAGGGAGCTCATTACCCTTTTCTCAATTCATTGTAGTTTCATCAGTCATTAATTCCACTTTAAGCTTCCCTGTTGTTAGAATACACATTGCAAGTGACTTTATTTCTCATATTCAACTATGTGCTACTTTCCATACATAATACAAAGGTAGAATGCAATTATTGGTAGCATTAGAATACTTCAAAAGGTTTAAGGATGTTGAAGAAGGCTCCCTGAGGAGGGTGCATTTGAGACAGCAACATAAATAACCTTGTAAGGCTGAAGGAAAATGAAGCGGAGAAAAGGGATGATGTTGAACTTGCTCTCTTTTTTAACACAAAGTCATGAAATGGGTTAGGCTGGAATATGCTCTCTGCTCTAAGTCCCTGCCTAAAGCAGGGCTAACTTCAGTGTTAGGTCAGGTTGCTCAGCACCATTTCCTATTGTGTTGTGAATTTCTCCTAGGATGGAAATTCCCCAGCCTCTGAGGACAATGATTCCAGCCTTTGACTACTCTCACGGTGATAAGCTTTTACTTATATCTAACAGGAATTTTCCTTGTGACAACTAAGCAGCTACTGCTGTTCAACTCTGAGAAAAGTTTTGGTGTGTCTTCTTTCTATAATCCCCCCATTAGATAGTTAAATGCAGTAATAAAATCCTCCCTTAGGCAGTCTCTGTTTTCCAGGTTAAACCAACCCAGCTTTTTCAGCCTCTCCTGGTACTTTATGTGCTCCAGGCCCTGGAGCATTGTGGTGCCCATCTGCTGTACTCACTCTGGTATGTTTGTGTCCCTCTTGTATACAGGAGCCCTTAGTGAGATGCAGTGCTCCATATGCTGTCTTACAAGTGCCAAATAAAGAGGAAAAAATTGTTTCCCTTGACTTATTCTCAGTGCTTTTTCCCAGTAATTCGTTGCAGTTATTTGCTGCAGAAGTGCACTGTTCACTTGTGCTAAATTTGTCCACTGGGACCCATGGGTCCTTACTTGTGGATCTGCTTTCCAGCTGGTTGGCCTCTAGCTTGTGCCGCCGTGAGGGTTATTCCTTCCCATGTACAGCATTGTACCTTTGCTGAACTCTGGGATGTTTCTGTGAGCTCATTTCTCCAGTCTGTTAAGTACCCCCAAATGACAGCCCTCTAGTGTACTGACTTCTTCTGTCCCATTTGGTATCACCTGAAAAATTTCTGAATGGAGGGGGTGCTGTTGCCGAGGTAGTTAATATGAATATTAAACACTACTGGCCTCAGTATCAACCCCTGAATGACACCATGAGCAACAAGGCCTCCAGCTAGACTTTTAACCTCTTAGTACTACCTGTGTGCCTAAAAATTCGGACGGTGTCCATCAGCTTTTACACAATCTGTCTGGACCATATGTCACCAGTGGGGCTAAGGATATCATGGGACACCTTGCCAAAATCTTTGCTAAATCAACATACACTGGTCTTTTCTTGTCCTCTTATTGTAGAAGGTAATCAGATCTGTCAGGTATGATTTGCTCCTGGCAAATCTGTTCTGGCTGATCCCAAACACTCACCTGTCTTACAAATAGCTGGGACTTGCTTCAAAATGATGTGTTCCATAACCTTCCCAGGACAGGGATGAGCCTAGCCTGTCACTTCCCAAGCTCTTCTTCCTTGCCATCCTTGAAGATGTATATGACATTTGCTTTTTTTCAAGTCGTCAGAAGCCTTCCCAATCACCATGACCTTTCAAAGATGATGAAATCAGATTTTTAATGGTGTTGGTCAGTATCCTTGACCTCACATACTCGGTACTACATAGTTAGTCCCTAATTTGATCTCCTTCTACCACAAATAGTATTTTTCTGTCCCTGGCTCTGCCCTAAACACAGGGACATGGATCTGTTAGAGTGAGTCCAGAGAAGGACCACAAAGATGACCAGAGAGCTGGGGCACCTTCCCTACAAGAGAGTTGAGCTGTTATAGCCTAGAGAAGAGAAAGCTCCCGGGAGACCTTCTAAGAGCCTTCTAGTACTGAAAGTGGGCCTATGGGAAAGCTGGGGAGGGGCTCTTTATCAGGAAGTGCAGAGCCAGGATAAGGGATAATGGTTTTAAGCTGAAAGAGGGGAGATTTAGATTAGTTGTTAGGAAGAGATTTTTTCCTGTGAGGGTGGTGAAGCACTGGCACAGGTTCCCCAGAGAGGTCGTGGAAGCTCCATCCCTGGAGATGTTCAAGGCCTGGTTGGATGAGGCTTTGAGCAGCCTGATCTAGTTGGAGGGTTTGAGCTGGATGATCTTTAAGGTCTCTTCCAACCCAAACCATTCCATCATTCTATGATTCTATGATATGGGAGGACTGAGAGAAAACCTTTCCAGTAAAGAGTAAGGCAATGAAAACACCAAAAACCTCAGACATTTATGTGGAGTATCGATATCCAAACCTACATAAATTTACAAATATGTGCTCATGATTTTATTACACACACACTGCCCCAACCTGTTCACACACAAAACTGTGCCCTGATACCTCTGTCTCATTGTAACCTTGTAAACAGACTATATGCATAAGGCACTCATCTGGGAAGGAAACTCCCCAAAATAGATTGAACAGGTAACACATTTACGGCTGGGCTATATTTTAGTAATAGATTTACTATCCCCTCTTGGTTGCTTATGAGGTGCCACAATTTGGTCAGATCCAGAAGTGAAGGGTCCTCCTAGAAAAGTGAACTGGTGGCTGGTTATAAGTCAACTCTCAAGCAGAGGAATGAAAAGGAGGTAGGACAGAGAACTACTAACTGTGAGAAAAGCTGAAGTATAATCCTGGCACAGTCATATAACTCACAGAGCATATTAGACTCTGAAATTCTTATTCCTTATTTTCTTGACGAATGATACAACAAGAGAAGAAAATTGCTAATATGAATCTGGTCTCAACACTATGATTGCACCAGAAATAAGGAATGATGTAAACTTAACTCATTCTTATTAAAGAGTACTAAAGAGTGACTTTGGACTACAGGAACAGCGTGCAGCCACTGCAGAAATTAGTTATGAAATAGCTCTTTAATCACCCTTCTTCATGTTTTTCAAACTCTGTTTAGCAAGTGTGGTTCTTGCATAATAATCAAAGTGACAGAAAAGAAATGCTTCTTGGTTGTATGATTTGACCATGAAAGAAAATTTTATTTGTAGGAAGGACTTTTGTGAGGATGTAAGCCCATGACACACTTGCTCACAGGCAATATGTTCTGGTCAGTTGCAGTGCTGGTTTGCTTTGCTTGAACATGAAATCTTGTAGAAAACACAATAGACGATGTAGAAATTGTGGGAAAAGAGGCTTCTGTTTCTGGAGAACTTTTTGCTGCTCTTACTCTTGATCTCTTTCTGTATTTTCTCAGTAAAATATTACTAAACTAGTAAGCTCTATTGAATCCAACAACTGACATAGCCCTTTAGTTTGCTTTCATCAGCTTCTTAGGAGGGTGTACAGTCTTTCTAATCCACTGTTTTTGCTGTCCTCTGGGGCAACAAGCTGCTGAGCTGTCAATATAGGGATTATCTTGGGCATTATTTTTGATCCAGGTGCTTGCCCTTTTCACTTGATTCTGTCAAATTCTCCGGACTCTCAAAAGCCTGATTCCCTTAAAGGTCTCGTCTTCATCTCTCATTAGTGACTGTGATTGAAATCATCCCTTCTGCAATATGATAACTTCACTGGTCATTGTCCATTTTGCCAGATTCGTGCCTTTTTTCAAACTGAGGAAATATTTTTCATTTTTTTCTGATATACATTTTTTTCAACATCTCTGCTCTTTTAGTGTCTTAATGTTGCTTTGTTGTTCCTATTTATCTGTGGTCAAATGAGAGATCTCTTGCTTTATTAGGATTTTATGATTCTAGTATTCATTCTGATATTTTCTATTCCATCACTGTAGAAGGTGATTTGTTCCAGTAGTGTTAGTATTTTGATAGTAGAAATGCACACAGAGTGATTCTCCTCTATTTGCAATATTTCTTCTTGAGTGATTTGTTTCTTGTTCATTTTGCAGGCTTGCAGATTCAATGCAAAGCTTTTTTATCATGTTTGCATGTAGGTTCACTGCTTGTTTCAGGTCATGAGCTGCTCTTGAAAGTGTTCGTGCCATTACTAATGGCACCCAAGCTGAATATCTGTTTTGATGATGTGCTTCCATATTTGCAAAATCCTCTCTGATGATCCCTGTTAGAGTTTCTCTTTTGGGTCTCGCAGCCAGTGCTTATTGATTAGTTTCTTCTTTGAAACTCAAACTCCAGAGGAAACTCAGAAATATTATTCATAGACCCTCACTTATGTCAATATAGCAAGTGCACCATCTGTTTCATTTTGTGTACACGTCTTCAAGTAGGTCTCAAACTGGTGGGTGTGTAAGAGGCTAATGAACAGCCTACTCTATGATTCTGCAGCAGTACTGCTCCCAGCCTCCACTGCTGCTTTTGTGAAGAGAGTTTGATGTCATTCAATAGGCCAAAAGTTGGTGTTTGCCGCTGGTGCCTCAAGGTTTGTCATATGTTGGGTTCTTCTACTGTAACAGTGGCACCTGTTGGTTAATCTTTGTAGAAAGCTGACATTTGTCCCTCTGGTTTTTGAACCATTTTTTCTTCAAGTCTTGGCACATGCAAAATTACTTGAAAATTGGATTCATGAGACAAGTTTTTTTGCACCTGAGAATATCATGGCTCTTGCTTGAAAGTGAGGTCTGATTTTCTATGGTTTAAGACTCTTGGTTTCAATCATTTCTAGCATTTGCTACAACGCAAATCCCTTTCACATTTCCCAGATGCACAACCTCCAACTTGTCCAATGAAATTTCTTTGGAGACAATTATATTCCTATAAAATGCTTAAATTCTACTTTACAAGAGTGAAGTGGGCACAGATGTAGGGTCTTCAGCTCTGTTCATAGATTTAGCATTCTTCTTTCTCAGTTTCCTCTGTCTCTCATGGCACAGAAGCTGCAGAAATGTAATTTTGGATTCTTGGCTGCATCCCATGGCCTTGTCTCAGGAGGGAAGGAGAATGCTCAGCTCCTTCTCTTATTAATATTCATGCTTCTGCATTGTTTTGACCAGTTGCGCGTCAGAATTGGAAATTGTGCAGTCCAAGGCAATGACCCAGAGTTCATCCAAGGTGAATAAAATGGTGCTTACAACATTAGGACTTATTGTGCAAAGAAAATGTGCTAGAGGAGCACCTCGGTCTGAAGGAGTTACACCTTGGCTATCTACACATGGCACTTGTCTAGCCTGTTTTCTAAAACTCTTACATGAGGAAGATTTGGCAGCTTCTCTAGGTGGTATGAAAGATATTTTGTGAATTTCAGTACAAAATTGCCTTCTTCTTTGCTTTACTAGTAACCAAGGAGAAATCAGGTCTGCTAATTTGGCTCTTCTCTGAATGTTGTCTCCTGCTCTTGTATAGCAGATGCCACAGACATCACATCTTTTATGAACTGCTGTGATTTTACTGATATACTGTGTTTGGTTGTATTTGTATTCTGGGCTCTATACAGAATAGCCTTCTGGTAAAACTTAGCCATTCCCAATGTGTTTGATTTTCTTGCTTTCTTTAGCTAAATTTGTCCCTCTATGTCCGTCTTGTATGTTTTATGCATGTTCTTGGAGTACTATTTAATTAAGATCTCTTATAAAGAATGATTAAACCTCCTCCTTTTTTTTGCATTTAAAACACACATTTCACTGACTTCCCAGTACACTGGAGCACAAGCATTGCACAAATAAAAAAATCATAGCCTTTTTTTCCATTGTGCGCTTGCCTGAACAGGGATATTTCCTCTAGTCATGCTCTTTGCTGTGTTACTCACCATGCTTCCTGCTTGCCATGCTTTGTAAAATGCATCAAATACATCTTTATTGCATTTGCTTCCCAATTTTGCTTACTGATGCTTATCAAATATATCTTCCTGGCCTTTTTCTAGGGTTCTGTGTAACTGTTTCTTTTGCTGCTTGATATATGCATATCTGTGTCTGTCTTGACTTCAGCAGTATCAAATCCATACCAGTAGAGCTCACAGACTTGTTTTTTAATAGTTATAACCTGTCTGGTTCTTAATAAGAAAGTCTTTTATGACCCCATCTTCAGAGGAAAGGGTCCTTAAATTTGTTTCTTCATTTCATCTGCTCCTGGTTGTGCTTTTTTAAAAAGTAATGCAGAGTGCTCTAGGCTTGCCATGGATTTGCAAATGCTTTTCTGTCTTTGCTATGTTCTTTTGTTAATTTTCACAGAATGTGTTGCATTAATAGGATTAAGAAAAAGTAAATGAGACTTTCTTCAAACAACTGTCCCAAACCTCATGTTCACAAGCCCTAGATCTCATTATGGACTTAGCCCACTATGAAGGGCCATGCACAAGCAATCTAGCAGGTTTCTGGAGGACACTGATGGCAGCTTCTTGACACAGGTGATTAATGTGTTGTGTGAGGAGACACTCTGCTGAATCTCATGCTTACAAGAAAAGAGATAGTGCTGTGGGATGTAAGTATGGTAGAAACCTTGATGACACTGACTATGTGACTGTGAAAGTCAGAATTATGAAAGGAGGGAACAAGGTAAAAAGCAGGATCACAGCCTCTTCAGGGACCAGGGCCTTGTCTGGTCCAGTTTGAAAATCTCCAAAGATGAAGACTCTCTGAGCACCATTCTCCATGGAAATGTCGTTTCCCCCTCTTCCATCCTCCTGTCCTCTTATGATCCAGCTACTGGATCATCCTGTTTCTCTTCAGTAGCTAAGCACTTTCACTGAACTATGGAAGTCAATTAACGGGTTGCGGTCAGCCATGTACAGGCAGAACTTTCAATTTCAGAGATCTGTTTTGCAGGGCTCTTATTCTCTCCAGTTAACATTTCAACACTGCAGGTCAAAGTAGACATAAGGTTACTAGTAAGAGGCAAGGATGAGAGAAACAAGGGCACAGCTGATGTTATTGTCAGCCCCTTCAGTCTGGGGTCAGTGTATAGAGAGCGACAACGTGCATTTTGGAAGTAAATACAGGGCTGTATACCAGGAAGCCTTCATTCTCCTCACCCAGGAATAATGTTCTGTTCAACATGGTGATGACCAAAAATGGAGATCAGTGAAGATGTTTGATTTGGAGTTAATCATTCCTGGAAGACGCATAAACAATGACTTAGATGGGTATAGAAACCAGGCTGGGATAGTCTTTGTAAAGTCATAGGACCGGATAACCATCACTAAAATGCAAGAAGAATGAAGAATAACCAAAAGAAGATTTAAGTTTAAGTGTTGCTAGTTACCCACGTATCTGTTGCAAAGAAAATGTACTTCAGAGACAGTCTGTTTAGCAAGTTCCTTGAACATGATTCTGATGGACTTTGGTAAAGATGATTAAGAGAACTAGAATAGGGATAACTTTGATTAGGTACTGTCCAAAAGGAAGAAACAATTTGTTTGACAATGTCTAGACAAAGGCCAGGTTAGGTGGGAATGATCATTGAAATGATACATTTACGATTCATAGGACTTTAAGAGAGATAAGTAGCAAAACAGTAACAATGGATTTTTGAGTAGGAAGGCTTCAATGCTCAGAAAATTTGTAGGTGTTGCCTGGGAGGCAAACCTGAAGGAACAGGGAAGCAAGCCTGATGGAACAGGGAAGGAAGCTGGCAGTTCCTTAAAGAAAAATATTAATAATGATTTCTCCTTGTGGAGGAGAGATAAGAAGTCAGTAAGAGATCAGCCTGGCTAAATGATGAGCTTTTCATTGACTTCAAATATAGGAGGAAAGGATACAGAAAGTAGGAACTGGGTCAGGCTACTAAGGAGGAGAATAAAAGCATTGCAAGTGCTCTCAGTGATCTAATCGAAAAGGTCAAGACTTAAAGGTGCATTAGTTAGGAGAAGTCCAAACACTTAATAGACGGAAGACTTGGAAAAGCCCTAAACAACGAGTGCTTTATTCTGTATTGATCTTCATTCACATTTGGTGAATAGCACTATAACCATCAGTGCCTAAAGCAGTGAGATGCCAGCCTAAACCAGGAAAAGAATACAGCAGAGGGAATTTTCAAAATGCCATGCAATTAATTTTATTCTTTTGGAGAGTTCTTTGGGATAAGTAAGCTATCCAGTGGGTGCAGAAAGTATATGGATTCTGGGGAAATATGGTCTAGAGGAAATGACTATAGACTGATCAGTACTCTGAGAATAACGAGGCACAGAAATATTTAATGTTGAAATGTAGGATATTGTCAGTGAAGTTATTCCAGGGCTTCCTCTGAGTTTGCCTCTCCCAAGTTTTTGTTAGCAACCTGTACAATGGAGAAGATACTGAGATGAAAATCTCTATCAGTACACTGTGGTCTGTCAAGATCATAATTAAAAATGTGAATATAGGATGAGAAGAAGGAGAAGAAAATTATGTGGACATTCAGAGATGGTTTTACAGGTTATAGAGGATTGCAAACTCGACACAGGGGAATGATAACAAGCTTTTACAAACTTGTTAGTGTAACGTGGTGTGTACGAACAGAAACATAGCCTGCAACCTCATGTACTTACATCTTCTATGTAGCAAAAGGATGACATTAGAAGTAGATTTGTGCCATTGAAGAAAGAGGACCTATTCTCTAGCTGAGAACAGCTATCAGCATGACCTAAAGAAAATATTTAAAGAATTTGCCTTGTTCAAGCTACAGAAAGAAAGATGAAGAGAACATAGACTCTTCCTTATTTGTTTTATTAATTTTTTCCTTATTTCCCCCCTATTTTCTCTATTTAAAGAAAAAAAAGATTAAACGGATTTTGGAAACAGAAAAAGGAAAGGACTTGAGCTGCAGCAAGAAAGATTCAAGTTGAGCTGTGGAGAAGCCATCACTAGAACTGGTTTAAGACTAAGTTAGACATATACCCATTAGGGATGCCAGTAGGTATCTTGCTTTAGGCAGGGAGATGGGAGGACCAGTTAATGCCCTCTTGGCTATTGTCCAGCCTAATTTTCTACAGTGTGAGTGAATGAGGTTTTTATTTGCATGACAATTTGGAGGCAGTGACCCCTCTTCTTACTAATGTCATACTGGCTTGTGAACAGGACAGTATGAGGATGAATAGGAATACTGCTGGCAGTAATAATTCATTGCTGCCCTTTCTTTAATTTCAGACACCTAGTCACCAAAAAGAAGGATAATGTCACATGACATAGCTGACTGCTCACATCGAATGAACTGTTAGTGAAATTAGAATATAAGCCTTTGACTGAAAACTCTTAACTCTGGAGGATACTTATGGGTAAATACGACATTTTCACTTCACAACTGACAAATGAGCAGAAGAATAAATGTCTTTGTGTTCATTTGTTCATACTACAGACAAATTTGTTCACAGTATGAAAGAAAATCAGTTTTACCAGCTTCTGAGATTTTTTTTTGCTATTCTTTGTGTTTCAGAGTTGATTAAGTCTGAAAAAGCATATTAAACAGGCACAACATAATCGCTGAAGGTGGAAGTTGGTTAGTGAGTTAGGACTAAATTGTCTATCATCTGTCATTTATTAATTGTAGCCATAAATGGTTCTTGTTAGACTCCAAGATACATTATATTAAGACAAAGTTTGGTATATTCAATGGCACTAAAATTGTCCATAAGGCAATATGTTTCAGCCTTGTGTACTCTAAGCTCTCCAAGATACTTGTAGATAGAATTTCTTAGAAATAAATGCTTCTGTGGGTTAGTTAACACACATAAACCCCAAGGCCCCAATCATTGTTTGGCAACAAAAAAAATTCTGTGGAAACAGGAACAAAAGCAAGAATTTCCTTCTTAATAAATCAGTTCTCATGAACTGTGAATACTTATAACATCTTGGACTATTAATTCAGGAAAAAGAGCATCATGTTTCAGTGTTTGATATGGTTACACTTGCATGCCATTTGTTCTTATATGCAGAAAATAGTTGTATTCTGTTGAGGAAGCTAGTTTGAGTACAATCAGAATGTGTAATCATTTTTTTTTTGTTTTAATATTTTTTATTACTTTTGGGAAGTTATGGATAATGCAACATGTGAGAATACTTTTAACACTGTTGCTAAACAAATCCATTTTTTGAAAAGCTCAGTTTTTAATGAATGCAGGAATGTGTTATTCCTTGCAGTCATTATTTTGAAGATTATCCCAGGTTATTAGATTTGATTAAAGGATTTTATGCTTGGCTTGATTGAGAGCTGAGGATTAAGCACTAAGGAGCTTTCTCCTATGCTGTATCTTTGAGCTTATCATTTCAGTACTGCAGGGCTCTGATTACTTATCCATTTTTGTAAAACATACAAATTTTGTTTATTTACAGTTTTTTAGATTGCTTTTTAGATCTATGAAGTCTGCTAGGTGATATCCAGGCTGACAAGTCCTCTTACAGGCTAGGTTTGCTTCTGTTGGCTTGACAATATATGTCCCTTGTCAATATAGAGCACTTCGCCCGTGTGGCATCTACAGGGACCTCGGTGGCAGTGAGGACTGGACTTGCCTCCCTGTTAGCAAATACATGAAAAGTTTTCAGGTCAGACTGGGGACAGAGTGGCTGGAGAGTAGTCAGGCAGAAAAGGACCTGGGAATGCTGGTTGACAGGAAGCTCAACATGAGCCAGCAGTGTGCCCAGGTGGCAAAGAAGGCCAATGGCATTCTGGCCTGCATCAGGAATAGTGTGGCGAGCAGGACCAGAGAAGTTATCGTCCCCCTGTACTCGGCACTGGTCAGGCCTCATCTTGAATACTGTGTACAGTTTGGGAAAGATGTCAGGATGCTGGAGTGTGTCCAGAGGAGGGCAACGAAGATGGTGAAGGGGCTGGAGCACAAGCCCTATGAGGAGCGACTGAGGGAGTTGGGGCTGTTTAGTCTGAAGAAGAGGAGGCTCAGGGGAGACCTCATTGCTCTCTACAACTACCTAAAAGGAGGTTGTAGTCGGGCAGGGGTTGGTCTCTTCTCTCAGGTGACCAGTGACAGAACTAGAGGGCATGGACTCAAGCTTCATCAGGGAAAGTTTAGGCTTGATGTGAGGAAGAAGTTCTTCACTGAAAGGGTGATTGGCCATTGGAATGCGTTGCCCAGGGAGGTGGTGGAGTCGCCGACCCTGGAGGTGTTTAAGGGGAGACTGGATGAGGCACTGAGTGCCATGGTTTAGATGATGGTTGGTGTTAGTGTTGGTGTTAGTGTTGGGTTATAGGTTGGACTTGATGATCTCAGAGGTCCTTTCCAACCTTGTGATACTGTGATACTGTGATACTTCAGCTTCACCCAGAGATAAAGACAGGTACTAAAAACTACGTGGTTTGGGGCATGCCTGGCAGGATTGTTTGTCTAACTTACTGTAGAACTACTCTTGATCTGCCGTTGCACAAGACCACGCTTCATCTGCTGCTTTCTTCTAAAGAGGGTTTTGGAGGAAAAAGTGAGGCATCCAGTTACTCACTCACTGTTACAGTGGCTTCCAGGCAAGAGAACAAATGCTTTTCCACTCTATAGAGTCCGGGGACAGAGTGGATAAGTACGTGTCTGTGTTTCGCCTTTCTGAGGCAGTACAGAGGTGGTCAGAAAAGCATGAATAGGGTCAGAAGATCACTGTGAATTACCATCCCGAGGAGGAAAAATCACCCTACACATGCTCCTGCCTCCTGTGTACAAGGAGTTAGGTCTATAAGAGGACTTCTCCAGTATGCCTGGCTATTGCGACACATTTGTTCTCGTCAACAGCAGGTGCTTCAGGGGTTTTCAGATGGGAATGCTGTCACTCACATCCCTCCCAGCTAAAACTGCAGCAGTTTAAGCAGATGTTCTGTGGAAGGCATCTCTGCAGCCCAGTCTTCCCATATACTCTCTCGTATATTGGGTCAAATTCAAGGATTTATGTTTGTGTTTTCTGTTGCTCTTCAACACCACCGCATGCATCTTATATAAATATGGTCTTTGCCCTTGGCAAATGACTTCCCTTGGCTCTAGACAGCCGTCTCAAGGTTAAAGCTTGTGTTTCCTGGACACTTTCTTGTAATGGTCCTTTAACCTGTTTCCAGTGTGAGATAAAGGATCTTGGAGTTTAGAACAGAACAAAATATTATTTTCCTTCACACAACTTCCCACAGACAGATTGCCAACAAAAGTAGCCCAGAAGTTTTCCTGGGCTGCTTTTTGGTAGTTCAAGACCCTCCTCAGGATTTTATTTTAAGTGTGTGGGCTGGTGGCCACTTTAGTGTTAAACTTAAGTGTACAAAAACAGATAAATACAGTTGCTGAGCTTTCACAATCGCTAATGCATGTAATTGTTACTGTCCCATCTGACTTGATGTTTCCACTTTAGTCTTTGACTTTGATTTTTTTCCATCTTTGACCTCTTTTCTGTATAAAAGAGCTGAAAAGCAGACACCACTCTTTTATTCCCTGAGGTCAGTTCATAACTTATTCAACCTATTAATTGTGTGTTGAATTGCGCTTGGCTTATCTTTCTTCAGACTCATTTACATAGTTGCAGTTCAAACTTGTTGCTGAGTTCTAGTGCTAGTTCTCATTTAAAAGGACTTAAACCTAGATTCAGCAGAAAACAGTTTCTGTAGCTAATAGCCTATGGGAGTACAGGGAAAGCTCTGGACTGCACAGCTAGAGTCAGCTTCTAATATGTAAGGTGGTCCAGGTGGTGATGAGGGGGGCAGAGGAGAAGTAAGTTACAGCAATGTCAGAGGAGGGGGAAAGTGAGCCCTGTGAAAGGAAAGCCAACACATTTCTAATTCTGTCGATCCTATACTTCTTTTGCTCTTCTTACTTACTGTTCCTTGCCAGGAATTTCCTTGTTTAAGTACTAGATTTGATAGCGGCATTTTGACAGATTAGGTAGTACCAGGGTTCATGTTGCAATATGAGTAAAATGTTCTGCTCAACTGCTATTCACACAGTTGTCCCTTTGTAAATTTGGGAGGGATGAGTCTGGGTAACCCGAGGAAATAGTGAATAAATTACAGTGACTAATAATTCAGAAATCCTTCCTGGCTGAAAAACCTAATTTTTGGTTTGGTTTGGTTTTAATCAACAAATTAAGCTTATTAAAATATGAACTGTATTTAGGTATTAAATGCCTTTCACCTAAAGCAACTTTAGATGGAACCATTTTCTATCTAAAGCACCTCCCAGACAAGGGGATTGAGTGCACCCTTAGCAAGTTTGTGGATGACATTAAGCTGGGTGGAAGTGTTGATCTCAGTGAGGATAGGGAGACTGTGCAGAGAACTGCACCTGGGGGTGTTGGTTTACAGCTGGCTGAATATGAGCCAGCAGTGTGCCCAGGTGGCCAAGAAAGCCAATGGCATCTTGGCTGGTATCAGAAACAGTGTGGTCAGCAGGGCCAGGGAAGTGATTGTGCCCTTGTACTCGGTACTGGTGAAGCCACACCTCGAGTACTGTGTTCAGTTCCGGGCCCCTCAATGCAAAAAGGACATTAAGGGACTGGAGTGTGTCCAGAAAAGGGCAACAAAGCTGTTGAAGGGGCTGGAGAACAAGTCCTACAAGGAGGGCTGAGGGAACTGAGGTTGTTTAGCCTGGAGCAGAAGAGGCTGAGGGGAGCCCTCATCACTGTCTACAACTGCCTGAGAGGAGGTTGTAGTGAGGTGAGTGTTGGTCTCTTCTCCCAAGTGACAAGTGATAGGATGAGAGATAATGAACGCAAGTTGCTTCAAGGAGGTTCAGACTGGATATAAGGAAAAATTTCTTCACAGAAAGGGCTGTCAGGCACTGGAACAGGCTGCCCAAGGAGGTGGTGTAGTCACCATCCCTGTAGGTGTTTAAAAGATGGGTAGATGAATTTCTCAGGGATGTGCTTTAGTAGTGGACAGATGCAGTTGGACTCGATGATCTCAAAGGTCTTTTCCGACCAGGTGATTCTACGATCCTATGGTCTGAGAGAGTGGGGCTTTTTTAACCTAGAGAAGGGAACACTCTGGGTAGATCTTCTAGCAGCCTTCCAGTACTTAAAGGCGGTCTACAGGAAAGCTGGGGAGGTGTTCTTCATCAGAGAGTGCAGGCATAGGATGAGGTGGAATAGATGGAACAGCTTGCCTAGAGACATCATTGTTGCCTCATCCCTGAAGGTGTTCAAGGTGAGGTTGAATGAGTTTTTGAGTGACCTGGTTCAGTGAAAGCTGGCCTGGACCATGGTGAGAGAATGGAAACTTGATGGTTTTAAGGTCTCTTCCAATGCAAACCATTACATGATTCTATGATTTTATAAGCGTTCTTAAACCTACAATGGAGCATAATGATGATAAATCATTAATATATATTCTGCCATTTGAGAAATTAAATCTGTGCCTTGGTATGCTTTACTGTTTTATAGCTATTATATGGACCCCCTTGGGATGTTCATATAAAAGGTGCCCCATAAATTTTATGCAGCCTTATACTGCATTATATTTTATTACAATACTCCAGCTTTTCAAAAACCCTCCAAGGCATTATTTTTCTTCCAAAGACCTCCGTGGGGGAAACACATCAAAATTTGTGTTGGCAATTTCTAGTGAAAACACCTACTGTTTGCAATTGTCATATCTGTTCCCAGTGACATATTGCCTTCTGTAATTTTCAATGGAAACAGTTTAGGTGAAAAAGACACAAAGGGAGATAGAACTGCAAGAATAAGGAGAATCTCTTTTGTATGTATTTCTTCTGTCTCTGATTACACACCCGTTGTTTTTTCTCTGCTTGTTTCGCTTCTACTGAGCTTTAGTATGCTTTCCTGCAGTTTAGCTTCTTCTATGAAGACAGACAAAGCCACAATCTACAAAGGAGGAGAGTGGCAGATGCTGAGTGTGGTCCACATGCTCCCAACTGCTAATCATGGCCTATGGGGGTAAGCAAGTCAACCCTGGGGCAGCATCCAATCTTAGGGACAATGCCCCATAACCCTTCTTGGAAGGAACAGAGATACTGATTTTGTCAAGACACATAAGACGTAGTCCCTGCAGAGGAGAGGAAGAATGGTCTTGTGTATGATAGCCTGAAATCTAGTACTCACACTTAATTCCCATATATGCCACAAGACGCTCTCTGTATATTGGTATAATTTTAGAAAAAGGCAGTATTTTAATGTTCTTTTGGAGGCCTAAAAATGCAAATCCTCTGTGCCCTTTCAGTAAGGGAATGCTGCAATGTTCCGGAGTGCCTGAGTGATAAAAAATGGAAATGGATATGTGGAGGACACTCTGAAATAGATGTCATCTTACTCTAAGTGTGCAGCACCTGAGACAGTCGTGTCTGAAAGGAAAGCAATACTGCCAGCATTTGCAGTTTTTGCATTCCACAAACATCAGCTACTCCAGTTCCAAACTCTAAAAAGGAGGGATTGTAGAAACCCTGTAGCTCAAAATAGACATTTTCAGACATTGGGGAATACAGAGAAACTTTCTCTGCGCTGTGAATACTCTTCAGCATCATATTAGTTGCTTCTTAATGTAGAAATGTGTTTGCTGATACCATTGTTCTTAAGAATTGAAATTAGTCCTCGCTTGAAATATGTTGGGGCAGGAAGGAGATACTTTAAATTTCTTCAAGAGCCATCAATGTTTTTCTTCAAAACCTTACTTCTCAGTTGTCAATTAAAATGCTCCCCTTGTTTCCAAGATCAGAATAAATGAAAAATCAGAATCCTCAAGGCAAAAGACACTTTCAGTCTTCATAAGTTTTCCAGTTGCTGTTTCTGAACACTTTCAGAAAGATTTTGTGAGTTTTCATGCTCCCGTTTCTGAGCACTTGTCAGTCTCTTCAGTTATTCTTGTTGAAATCAGTGATGTGCCAGATAACTGCCCATCGACAGATTTCAGACAATACAGGACATATCAGAGTTGCTGCCTTTGAGTGAATAGCTTAAGAAGTAGTATCTCTTAAGTTGTGTCTTTTGAATGATGCAGGTATCTTCTACCCTCTTCAAGACCTGTTTCAGCTTTGTGATCTGCTTTTGCGGTTGTTCTAGATGTGCTGCTGTTCCGAATGTCTCTGTAAACCCATTTATAGTCCCAGTATTTGCTATGCTTAATTCTGTTCATCATTTTCCATCCTCATCAGCAATTTTAATCACAGTGATGAAACCAGATTATAAGTATTTAAATACATTAATATGGTGACAGGCAATTGAATGGCTTCTTACAAATGATTCAAAATCAAACATAGCTTCCTGTGCCTCGCACAGCTGCATCTTATTAGCTTTGACATTTCTTCTTGTCAAATACATTATATTTCCACTTACTTTCTTTGTGGTTTGACTTGCCCATTTGATTGCTCTTGGTTTATTTCATATTCTTCCCAAATTGCATTGCTGCGTTTCTCTCATCACAAAGGTGGCTTTGTGAAACTACACCACAAATTGCACCCAAATGCATTTCTTATGCCTCATAACCTACCAGAAAAGCAAGTGATCAGCCATGAACAGTTAAACAATCACTGGAGGGCTTAAAAAGCTAAATCAGAAATTCTTGGCATCCATTTTGCAACTTGCAAGACTGGAGATTTAAATTTAAACTTTAGAAACCACTGACTAGCCAGACACAGAAATAGAATGGTAATGCAGAGTAGCCAGATCTCTCAGTGAGAGGTTTCAGCACTACAACAAGATAGTTACAGGGCTGATTTTATTGCCAAGTTTAATTTGGTCAGCTAGAAGTATGACTTCATTTCATGCTCTTGACTAACCTAATTATGGTAGCAAAACATTGTGCATTAGCAGTCTCCAGTGTAACCCTAAACAAAAAAGATGGCTCAGATCTCAACAGAGAACCTGGCCTGTTTTATAATTCTGGCAGAGTTATAGAGAGTGGGAATAGAAAAACTGTGTGTCTGTCTTGTGATTGCAGCAGAAGTGCTTGTCCTACATGGAGTTATGCGGGCGATGCAGACTTTGCCAGAGGATGGGACCTCTGGAGAGCTCTACTTGAGCAGATGATGTTGTTTCCTTCAGCGTATACAAATCAAGCTAGTAAAGAACCCGTTTGGAAAGTCATGTCAGAATAATTTCAAACATTGTGATTTTGGGGTCTAAACTGCAATATTTAGAGAAAACTAAATTGTGAAATCCCAGGGGGAAAGTTTTTCCAGATATTAACTTTTCAGTAAAAAGTAGAAAAATCTAATTTTATGTTCCATCTTATTGCGACATCTTCATGACCCCTGGCATACTGTGATGTGCTATTGTAAATCCATATGTTGGATTGGGAAATTGTAGTGAACCTGGAGGACAAACCTCAGAAGGAGAGGCCTAGAAAATATGACCTAAGTCTTCAATTTGAAGATATGAGACTATGAATTTTGCAGTGTTTTAGGAGAGGGACTAGAAGAAGGGATCCTAACCCACAGAAACGGAGGTTCAGGTTATAATTACATTCAAGATAGGAAAAAGTCTTCTTAGAAGAGCTTTAGAGCTGTGTGGGAGATGTGCTATCTCTGTCACTGGACTTCTCTGAGAAGAACTCAGCTGAGCGTTGGTTGGGATGGTTAAGGCTCAGTAGATCTTCAGCTGGGACATACCTGTACATCTTCCAGAGTCCTTTGTTTTATAATTACTATATCAAATATGGTAATAATGAAGTATAAAACAAAAAAAAAAGACAATTATAATTTTGAGTAAAAGAATAACAACAACAACATATCCAGAAAGCCAGAAACTCTTCTTCCAAATGAATTCACAATTCTGGACTCTGGATAAATTAATGGTAGATGAATTCAATGAGAAATGTGGAAAGCACTGCTGGAATTAAACAACATTCATGCCATTCTTTTCTAAGCATGATAACATTTGCATCATAACGAATATTATAAAACTGCAGTGTTTTTCACCTCATCTGGTTACATCACCTTTGCAGGTAACTAAGAAAGTATTTAAAGATATACCCAAAATCCATCTCTCACAGGCATTTGCAGTCTGGTATGATGAATCATGTTTGCTATCCAAGCACGAGAATAATCTTGATGCCATTGCTACTGATAAAACCAGGGGCTTGCTTAATGTAAGAGCAGGCATCAAAGCTGGGCAAATAATTTTAGTAATCCTGTGCTCTTGTATGCGTAATACAGCAAATGAATCTATGCATGCAAGAATACAAGATTTGCCTCTGAGTTTAAAAAGCTAATGGAAAAAGTATCAGTATATATAAAAAAATAGAGACAAATGTAAGTAATGCCACTTAATACATTCTTCTGCAAATAAGAGACCCTTGGCAAAAACTCCACCTGCCAGCTACTGGGTAATATAAAGTGTCACAGCATTAACTAATGGAGCTCTCGGTACATAAAATGAGGAGCTCCTAGCCATAGGGTTTATTGAAGATGTTAAATAGTTCAAGGCACCTGAACACAAGCTGAGCTGAACTTGCTGATCAGCTTCGCCAAGTGATCTGCAAAAGGCAGATTCAGCTGAGAGGTAGCAGAAAAATTCTACCCTGGATCCTGTTCCCTTCCCCAGCCAGGAGAAGGCTCTATTTTAGAGTCTATTTTCTAGTGTTTGTCTGCATGCAATCTGTGATTGAAAGGGACAGATCTGAAGATAATTGCACGTTGTTTTAAATATAGCTTCGAGTCAATACAAAATTAGTGTTGGGAGCTGAAGTGTTTTTATTCTTTTGTTGGATTTTTATCATCTCACTGAGTTGGACCAGCCAGGAGATTTTTGTTCTTTTTGTTATATAGATTTATTCTGCTGTATTCTGTGATTAGAGCAGGACAGAACTGTATTTCAAAATCTGCCAGAAATTCTAATGTAAGTGGACTTAAAAAATATCCCTCCTTTCACCATCTTTTCACTAATAAAAAGCCCCAGAAATTCTGTACTTTGGCTTTGAATCTTTCTACTTCATTTTCACTTACTTTTATTCAAACTTGTAGCCTCAGTAACACAAAATAGAGATATTTTATTTCTTTCCTGTTCTTTCCATTTTGTATGTCCCAAAGCTTCAGTGTGAGGGCCTAGGTATGAAAAGTGCACTGGTTTAAATTCAGTTTCCTGAATGATATAATTCAGTTTCCTGAATGATATAATTCAGTTGTGGTGTGTTGAAGATCTGCTTTCCTGAGATTCGATTTCATAGAGTGTACTGTTGGGGAAAGCTCTTCTGTGTCTCAGAATGAACAGCACTAGACACAACAGATTGTCAGTTTTGACTCCAATCTCTAGGATTTTTAAAGTAAAAATAAGTAATAATTAAGAAGTGGTAAGGAGAATGTAATTACAGAGTTATTGCTCAGCCCCCTAGGATCAAATACTTTGCCTGGAATCGTTGTTAATAGTGTTCAGGTAATCCTTTGGAAGAGTTTTTACTGCTTATACTCCATTCAATTTATTTTCCATTTTCACTTCAATTTATCTATTTTTATGATAATGAAAGCTTGATCCACCATTCATCATTCCTAGTATGATCCATTTTTGAACATTTTAATCTGATTATACAAGCGATGTAGCTCAGGGAACTAACACAGTGAAGTTTGAGCAGCAGGATATTGTCTGAATTCTTTTGGGTAGGCAATTTTTTTCAGGTGTTATTTCTGTTTTTTTTATGAAACCAAATGCAATGATAATGCTGAAGGGGAATGCAGGAGGTGGAGGGATGAAGCACAAGGTTAAAATGAGTTAATAATGACTAGGCAGAGTAGCTGTATCTTCATTGCCCCCTCCCTGGATGTAGGAAGGAGCCTGGATGCTCTACCCATTCAGGTAAAGATATTTCCTCAGTGCTCTGGTGGTTCTTTTTAACTGGCTCTGTATAAAACCAGAGAACTTTAGAAAAGAAGATACGAGTAATGTCAAAAGTGACAGACCTGTTTTTGATATTACATATACAATCCAAACCCAATACCTTCTTGACTTGCAAGGAAATTAAGACTGGAAGGATGGTAGCAGTTGGCTAAGGTGGTAATATTGATGAGTATTTAATTGGCAAAATGCAGGCAACTTGTATTGTGGAAGAGAAGTTTCTACTGGCCCAGCTTATTCCTTTCCCTTGAGCAGCACAGTGGCAAAATTGCATGTGCAACACAATGCACTACAAAGGTTTTGTCAGCACAGCTGTTGGTCACAGATCACATCTTACTCAGTGGCTGGGTGAAATAAGTATTGTAGCAACAGCTGGTGACAAAGATTTCTGCTATAGGCCTTGTTCCTTCACAAAACTTCTCCTGCTTTAGCAATTCTGGCAATACAAGCAACGCAGACTTTTCTTCACTTATGCCAGTGCTGATGCCATTAAAAGTTAATGTTAGTTAATTGTAGACCTATTCCAATTATGCAGCTGCTCCACTAGGTTGTACTGGGAACTAGTTCCAAATCTTGAGCAGCGATAAATTTGCGTCAATTCTTCCTTTGAACATAGTTGAAACAGTTCCCATCAGAACTTTTTAAATCGTACCAAACCCTTTCTTTGCTGTTCAGTCTCAGTAGTGACATCTATGGAGGCACCAGGCTATAGAGGTTTATGGAAGAAATGTATCACAATAAAAGAACAATACAGGTTACTAACTACCCAGATAATAATAAGGTGAAAATAAATATTTGCTACACATAGAAATTAAAACAATAACTATTTCACCTCGTAACTTGCTGCTGCACAGACATATCCTGATCAGCTCAAATTGACACTTTTCTCTGTGACACAGTAAGTTCCAGATGTGAAAAACTGTTTCCATAAGATTGTTTTTGCTTTTTTTCACTCATATCTGCACTTATTGCAGAGTTCTTGTGTATTTGCCTACACATGCAGCAAACATCAGCACTTTGCTGACAATCCTCAAAATGCCAGAGCAAGGTATGTGGCAAACCTGCCTTGTGTAAAGCACATATATACACACAGAAGTCTACTAACACCTCCTTACCACCAAGTAAGACACATTAAAGACATTATTGGTCAAGGTTTTATGATTCTCTTTCCCTCAAGTCTTTGGTTGCATCGATGCTTCAGATTCACTGGTGATTTTTTCACGGTCATCACCCCCCAAATCTACCCTAAAATATCTGGAAAACAGAGAAATTACCTGGGTGACAGTGACAACCCATCTTAAAGTCAGTTAACAAGTTCATAGCCTGGATAAAATATGAGGGTAGAGTGTTGTATCTTCTCTTCTTCATCTGCAAATTGATTAACTTGAATTGTGTCGTGTTTGATGCAGGCTGTTGCTATGAGCTGGGAAGTGTGGGAGCACATCCTTGTGTTCAAATCCTCCTGTCACCAGAAAGCAGATGAGTTCAGATGTCAAAAAGGTAGAAATTTTGGGAAGCTCGATGTAAATGTGGCAAAGGAGTGAGAAAAGAAAGAAGTAAGTTAACAGGTATGCCTGAGAGGGTGAGAAGCTTCTCTGAACATCAAGGCAGGGGATATGCTTTAACAGGGTCAGAGTAGTGAAGCTGCAGGCATTGAGAGTGTAGGGGCATGGGAGGAACAGTGGGAAATGAGATCATATTGTAGGCAGATTTATGCAGGACATTTAAAGGAAAATGTGGGAGGTCTGGACTTGATCTATTAGAAAGACGATCTGCATTCAGAAGGACAAACAGCAGAAAGGAGATTTATGGACCTCTCTGGGCAATGCTGAAGACTGCAGCTTGTTGTATGTCACTCCAGCCAGTCCTGTTTCCTCTGACCATCATATAATGAAATATGGACCAGTTTGGAAGATAATGGAAACAGGCCAGAGCACAGAGAAGGTGGAGGGAAGCTGGGGTAAGGCTGATGTAAGTGTGGGTAGTGGAAAGGGTAATAATAAAACTGCTGAGATCCCTGAGGCAGCTCATGAACACCTTTTTCGTAAAGCTAAAATCTCTTAAAGAACAATCTCCATTTTGATGGGCAAGAGGGGAATCCTGCAGAGTGATTATCTTTACAAAAGAGGACTGAAAGTTCATATGAAGTTAGAATTATGTCCCAACTCTACTGTCATGAGCCGCTGAACTTCCAGTGAAATATGAAAGTGCCATTTTTAGCCAGACTCTATTAGTAAAACAACTGCATGTATTAACAAAACCTAAGGCACTATGAGATAGAGTTATCTTATGGAAAATTGTACTGCCATATAAAAGGTGGGTTTGTTGGTATTCTTGATGCCTAATAGCTTTGAAACTGCTTTTGTTAAAACAGAGTGAGGGGGTTTGTGAATAATATCAAAAATTGCTCTTGTGTATACATTAACTGTGAAATGACTTAGGGATCACAAAGGAAACAATTTTGCCCTGGTAGGAAATGCTTTCTGTCCTCCTCTGTTGGTTTCTTCCATTATCACAGTGTCTTAGGTAGGATGGAGAACATATGTTAGGTGAATGGAAAACTTACACTCCAGTTCTGTCACATTTCATTTTTCAGTGACAATATCCCACCCAGGACATGACAGAGGACACAGGTAAATAAAATCAAATTTTCAGAGTAATTCAGTTCAAATGGAAAAAAAAAAACTTCTTAAGGTAAAATTGTTATAATCTCACATTGTTTCTGTGAGAGGGAACAAAGCATTGACTTCTCTGTCTTAGAGATGTGTGCCCAGTTCTGCCTCCAAATTTACCATAGTGGACAGCTTGTTGATGTAGGGTAGGAAAAGCTGCCTTGTGCAGATAGGGAGGCTGGGTCTGCCTAGAAAGCTACACAGGGAGTCACAGTAACAGCATGTATGGAAATGTGGTGGTTATCAGGTCTGGCCCTGGAACTGTCCAGTAGTTCCTCTATTGAAATAACATTTCCATGGTTTCAAGTCCTGGCCTACCAACTCCTAATGTTATTACAGTAGTGCAATTTTTATCCTACTTTTATATTTCACAGCTATATGACTGTTCTCCGTAAGCAGACTTTTCATATCATGGACAATTTAAAGAGTTTGATTAGTTTTCCTGTTGTTTCTTTTGTGTTTTCTGTTAAATTCTCTTCCTGTATGGCTGTAACGTGCAATTGGGATAGTAATTGAATTGTATTTCTACTGGTTTAAAAAATAATAGAAACATTAGACCCAGGTTCTGCCTCAAAATAAAATTCAATGTAAATGTTAAATTTTAATGGATAGTTTCTGTTATGCTTGGGGGGTTGATGAGTCAGCAAAGCTCTCAGTGTGTCTGAACCCTACTGCATTTACAATACAGTAATATGATTACTATGGAAAATACAGGTTAACTAACCAGCAGGAAGGAAGCGTGGAATTATCCAATCTTGTAAGTGAAGAGAAATTTGAATAGCTCAGATTAAATGAGCTGGAGACAATAGGTGTCTCCTGCACTGAATATGCAGAAATATTAGCAGTTGCCTGTGTTTAATGGTATTGCATCGTCCCAGTCTTTGTCAATATATCACAATGAATCCTGAGATCAATACTTACTTGTTTTGCATACTTGCAAGGCTGAATGATTAATTTAGCAGACAAATGTAACAGAATGACAACTCCCTATTGGAGACTTATAGAGAAGCATCTTGATTCCCTTTTCAGGAGAGCTGGAGGCCCATGTGTTTTGTTATGTCTGGTTTCCAGATGGTGCTGCTTGGATGCCTGCTTGATCAGTTGAACAAGAGGTAGTGCATGAGGGACTCACAGCACTCCATTGGATGTGGAAGGTGGGACAGGGGCTATCATGTCAGCATATTTCCTTCTGAATCCTTCTCTGGAACTAATGGTCTTGCTTAGAAATTCCTGTACCACCTTCATACTTTGGCCTGATTTTGGTTTTTTGCACAACTACCAGCATGTTGCCATAATTTTGTTCAGTTGTTTCTTGAGTTGAAGAGTCCACATTTTACTACTTTTATGAGTATTTTATACTCCCCATTTGAAATATGCTTCTTATTTATAGTCTGAAATTATATTGCTTCATTCTGACTTATAAATCTCATTCTATTTCCAGAAATCCTTTTCTCTGTGGGACACAACCACTGTCTATGAGCCAAACTAAATCCACAACAGAATCCCTGAACTAAGTGATTTCAGCTATGCCCACTGAACTCCTCACAATCAGCTCGTGTCTTCCGTTGAGCTTGTGTGTACAATGCACCGTTGAGTGTATAAAACACATGGTTCTCAGAGTATAGAACACATTGGTTCTCAGAGTTGGGTACCTTGGTTTTCTGTAGTTTTCAGTAGATGACAAGTTTAAGTTTTCCTTCAGAAACTCATTTAGAGCCCTATTTCCTTTTCCGTCTTTTACATGGGGCTTTGCTTCTTGGAGATGCTGTGCATGCCAGGCTGTCAGATACTGCTATCACTCCTTCTGCATCTTCTCTTTCCCTGGGCTGTTCAAAAGCATCTCTGCTGTCAAATCCAGCTTCCCTGGACTCCGTTATGGGTTTGAAGTATAGACTGAATGCTATCACAAAGAAACTGTTTGACACTGAGGTATGTAATGAAATGATGAAGCTATGTTTGTTGTTGCTTTTATTCCCTCCTCAGAATGATTCTAACCTTTAGAAAATGTGTTTCTCACTATAAAACTGTGAGCACTTAAGTGGCATTCAGCTTCCAAGAGGAGAAATGAAAGTGATGGTATTTGAGCCACTTGTTATGGTAAGTTCTAGACTCTGCATAGAAATGAGGACACAGTAGTTTACATGTGAATGCACTACTTCTGGAGTCTGGGTGTAGGATGTCATTTGCACTTTGGCAGAAACAGGTTCAAATCCCAGCCTTACCTAGCTAATAATAGTTTTTTCCTGTCCTTGTCATCCTGAATCTGGTAGAATGAGGGCTGAATTTATCTCTTCAGGCATCCAGATCTAGTAATAACTGTGTTTTCTGCCCCCAGCCTCTGGTGTGAATTGCAGAAAACTGCAGAACCCTTGGCAAATTTTCTTTCTCATCAGTTCTGTACAGAGGAGATATTACAAACAGTTAATTTACCAGACACATGGAGTAGTGGAAATGGTACTTTCTAATTAAAGATGGAATTGCCACTTAGGTAGCCAGAGAGGCATTAAGCCACTTTCTGAGCTGAAGGAAATTACTCCAATTCCAGAAAACAGGCGTAAATCAGATGGAAATATAAGCTTGAAGTGGTTTGTTAGGTTGACAATATAAAGAAGCTTTTCTAAATAGCTTGTATTTAGTTAAGAAATAACATGAAATACTGAAGGAATGTGCTTTAGAAAACACTAATTATTTAGCTTGATGCTGGATTATCTTCAATAAAAGCAAGAAATTGTGTGAACAACTCATACAGGAGACAAAATCTGATGCTATAACTGGTCTCATATGATGTTACAATCCATGAATACTGCAGAGATAGGGAAAGAATCTGCTACAAAATTTGCTTTGGGAGACAGTTGAACCTGCGAATGTCAAAACTGAAGTAAAACAAGCAAGAGTTTAATTCAAATTGTGAAAAACATTTGCATTTAAAACACTGGCTCTTTTCATACTTCTCCCTCTCCAGTCACCTGCTGTAACTTTATTGAAAGATTCAGAAATACAAAGGTTCCCTACCATAGATCACATCTTAATCACTTTATCAATAAAAGATCATTTCTTCCAGAAATGCCACTGTTAAAAGCCACGACCCCAGTGCTCTGTTCTGTGTATAAGTGCGAGTGAAATCAGAATGGTAGTAATGCCAATGGGATTTGTCCCAAATATCTGTAGATTAAAGTAGACTTCTAAACAGAAGTTACTCATGACTATAATTCCCTCACCATTATCCCCAATGGGCAATGCCTCCTGCATGTATCTTTCCAATGAAACCAAAGATGTGTTTTCTTTTTGTGTGTGTAGGCTTCATTTGGTGCAGTGTGGAGGACAACATAATTCAGATATTGGAACAGTTTGTGGGCTCTCCAGTGAGTAGCTGGGACAAGATGCCCGGTGTTTTTTCAGTGCTTACTGGCAGAAAACACCTGAGCCATTGGTTATCTAGAGCCATTAGCATTTCAATTGTATTACTATTCTTCTTTCATGCATGTAATCACAGCCATTACCGCTGCTCCTGTTAGGCTCAGGGAGGGGAAACAATCATCAAAGGGAGAAAGGAGATCTCAAGGTCGTGTTTCTGTCTGAGAGCTTCATATTTCAAACATCAGCAGTGACACAAGCCCTGGGACCTCCTCCATGAGCCTCACCTGCCCCAAAATAGGTATCTTGGTAGTGGAGAGCAGCATATCCACACGTACTCCATATAAGAAGAGGAAATTAGACACCTACCTTGTCCCTACCACTTCCAGATGATTCCTATGGGGTGGTATGAACCCTTGCTTTACTGATTAAAAGGAATTTTCTCTGCGATCAAAAAAATGTGGCTTTCAAAGGGTTGGGGAGTTTGTTGCCAATGGGACTTCTCTATACCCAATAAAAGTCAGTCAGACCAGAATTTTCAGTTTTATATATTTATGAATTTGAAAAGAAATTTACAGGTAAGTAAAACAGTATGGCACAGGACTTAATTTTCCAAAATGCACTCAACTCTCAATATGCAGAAAAATAACATAAGGAGCAGGGGAAATTCAGTCCCTTAAACCTATTGAGTGGAGGTGAAATGCCCTCAATTCCTTACATGATGACAGCTCATTAGCTGTGCTGCAGGAAAGGGTGTGATGGCCTGTTTTTCCGACTCTATTAAAACCTCATCCTTTTTCTATATGAGTATTACTTCAAGCTGCACATTCCCTGGGTGGTTGCCTGTCAACTGCTCTGTCCATTGGTTTGTAGTAAATATTTTTCTCTTTATACGTTAATCAGAGGGAGGGAATTTTCAGCACAAGCAAATGCCACATGGAATTTTTGCTAGCTTTTTGTGGACTTTTTTAAGCCAACGTAATTATTCCTTCCCTTCATCTGAGAATCAGTGGAGGTTGCCTTGAAGATCTAGTATTGTTTATACTTACCCATGTGGAATAGCAGGGCTCGAAATTTCACTGGTTTTACTATCATTGTACTCTGAGAGATATGCTGTGAGGATAGGGACTTGACATAACATTTCTTTTCTTGTCATCTCTGATGATGCAGATGCACAAATGAGGTTCTAACTGTTTATTTGCATGTTAATTTTAAGCTTAATTAGTAACACAAGGGGTGCAGGGAATAAGTGTTTGACAAATGGAAAAAGACGTTTGGTTGGAAAATGAAGCAACATTTATTTTTAAGCTCCCGAGAGGCTGTTGCAAACTATGAAGAGAAAAAGAAAACAGAGCTGAACTATAGGAAAGTTCTTGAGAGTATGTCCTTTCAAGTACTCCTTCCTCTAATTTAAAAGGCTAACAATTGCAAATACGAAAATGCAGCAAATTTGTACTGTATTTAATACGCTAGAGGAACGGGAGCCAGTTTGAACCTGGCTGTTCTTTTCCTGGGGAAGATATGGGACAAAATTACAAAGGAGGAAACACTGGCTATAAACTCTGTGCTGGTTACATCTTCCTCCTAAAAGCAGTGAAAGTGCCAACTGTTCAACTGACAGAGAGATATTTAAATTTTAAAAGGTTTTAAGACATTTATGCTCTTCCTAGAAGTTTTCTTGCTTTTATTTTGAGGATCTCACATCTTACATCAGCCGTATTGAATCACAGTGGAGCACCACATTTGGATGTTTTCTTGTTTGTGATTGTGTCTTTCTCCCAAGACTTTCTCATCTTCTTCTCTTTGCATTATCCAGGCATGCAGGACTTCTCCAAGTTAAATGGTTCATAAAATAAAATTCATGCTTAGGAGCTTCTGCTTAAAAAACCTGTAACTCCACTAGACTGAATCTGTCTGTGCTACTTTTATTTTGCTTTCTCTTGCAATAATCTATCTGTTCCCTTCAGTCTTTGGCAATTAAGAAAATTACGTTTCTACTGAAGGATATGCTTGATCTCCCTGTTGCCAGCATGTAAGACAAAAGCTGTGGGGTGGGACTGGTTGAAGATACAACCTTCCCTTTCACACAGCTGACAGCCATCCCACCCCGTTGCCCTGTGCATGTGGAGGGTGTAGAAATGGATGAGTGTAACCTTTGAGAGAGTTGAGATAGGAAACCTTGGGTTGTGATTTAAGTCAGGAATTAAAGGAAAAGGGCGTCCCATATAATTTTATCCACTGGCCCCTTTATGATTCTTGTAAGCCATTAATGGCTTTATTCTAGCCTTATGTTGGTTTAACAGTCAACAGAAGAGATTGTTTCCTCATCCCACCTAGCCATTGCTGAGGCACAGAGAGAATGTCTTTAAGGTTCCCTGTCAATCTACTTTACCCCTGATCTTTCCCCTTCCTAAGTGAAAAGCAGCCTTTGTGAAGAATCTCAAACTGCAGTTATTTCTAAACTTTTTCCTAGTCTGCAAAATGACACCAGCGGTCATGTAGACACTGATGGAGGGTCAAGATCTGACCTGAGGGGTAAGAAAGATGTGTGTACAAGAACCAAGCAACTGCATCTGTTATTCACAGGACAGGATTTAACACTGACTCATATCATACGGTTGCCAGAGTGTTTAGAGACAGTCTCACCCTTTCCTGCTGCATGTGCCACTTGCTCACCGAGAAACACAGAGCAGCAAGATTAAAGCACGTGAAGCAGTTACATTGCACCTGCAAGGTACTTTAAAGTTTTGCACCTCTGTTCGTGGGGAGGCTGCAAGCTGTCAGTTGTACAACCTCAGCAAAATACGATGGCTTTGCTCCACAGCTTGCTTTTAATTTCTGAGAGACTCTGGAGGGCAAGCACTTGATTTATAGTTGGAGGAGAAGATTGCAAAAGTTCAGTAGGAGCAGGTGAAGGGTGGGAATTACTGTGCAGCTCATGCATGAAAAATAAGAGGTCACAGTTTCTGTAGCATTTAAAGTTTGGATGATTATCTCTTCAGAACTGTGCTTTGCACAAGAAGCTTGTCTCAGGTCCTCTCAGCAGCTGGAGATTCTTCTGGTTTTGTTTTGTTTAAAATGTCATTCAGAAACTCTGATGAGCAAGGGCACACGGAGAGGGCACAGTCAGTCACCCATGCTGAGGGTCATGAGAAACAGCTCAGCACTTCAGCACTTCTCATCACCACCACTGTCTTCTAACATGACTGTCTTCTTAGTGTATTTGTGCTGTGGAGGAAGCACAATACAACGTTGCCCTGTGAGGCCTGTTTTGCTCTGTATTGCCTGATTTATTCCCAGGTGTTTCCCCTCACCTGTGCTGTCTCTGCAGGGAGAGGGAAGTAAACCAGCACTTTCTGGTTTTGCTGTTCCTTGAGAGACCTCTCACAAAGACATGAGGGACATATTCAATTTTCCCCGCTCTACAGGTCTCATAGAAACTGCAATGGCCAATTATTGTTAACATTTGGTATAAACATTGACTTTCTGCATTTTTCTTCCTGCATGTACAAAGAGCTGAAGATTAAAGACTGTGTCTCCAGAAGGTATCTATTTTTATACCCATCTGCAGTCCAGGTTTGAAACCTGTGTGGGCTGTAAGTCCTGTTGATGTGTTTAGGTTTGAGGTATTTTGATTGATTGTTTGTCCCTCACTCCCCACCCCTTCCTTAGAAAAATACAGCTGCGGTAGTTGGCATTGGGCACTCTTCTGTTCCTGGCTACACTGGTGAGCATTTAGAGAAATTTGAATGTGACTGATGATAGTGAAGAGAATTTACTCTGGGGTTTCTGAGTGCAGCAGCTGGCCCTTATATGGATCTATCTTCATCGCCCTGGATAAGATGGTTTATACAACTTTAATACTGCTGCTTTACAATTCTCCTGAGAAGGTATTTGCTTTTCCTTAAAATATTGGGGAATGCAATAGAAATTGGATTGGTTCCCAAATGCCATAGGTCTTTTTCCTGTTTCTGGAAGACACTTTCAAAATTATTGACTAAACTACAAGCAGAGTTAAATACATATTATACATCTATAAGCAATCTTACCTGTAATATTTACAATGTTAGCTATCTTTATTTCCCTTTTTTAAAAAAACCCTGTTACAACATTTTTTAGAGCTTCAAGCTGTTAGTGCGTTCTGTAGTTATTTGTGTATAAATGTAGTATATGGTGCAAGTAGGGAAATAGTAACCTTTGGCCTTTTGCTGGGTAGCTTCAAAGCAAAAAACGCATTCCATGTTGTAAACTTATCAGCTCTAATAAAAGTAAAAGACATAGAGAGATTTATCCTTCCTTCTTCTGACTGGGTTGAATCCAAATATTTTCAGTCTTTCACCAGGGACTAAATATAAGGATGCTCAGAGTTTCCTCAGCAATGTTTCCTGAAATCGCAGGGGAGGCTCTCCTTGTCATGAATTCAAAAGACATCAGAACAAATCCTGGTTCTCAAACCACTGCTCACTAATATTTTTCTCTCCTTATGAAGTCAACTTTTTCTAGATAAAAGAAGGATTTTCTAGATCAGGAGTGTCAAACTCACAGCCTATGGGCCGAATCCAGCACTTTACTTGTTTTATGCAGCCAGGCACCTTGTTTCTACCCAGTGACAGCACTGATCTCCTTGCCCCTACACTCCTGCCAGCACTGGTCACGTGTGTAGCAAGTGACGTGCGTTACGCTGCTGGAGCAGGAGAACGCCGGGGATGTGAGTTTGACACCCCTCTTCCAGATGTAGAAGATATTTAAGAATATGTATTCTGGTTATATCCTCTATGCATAGATTATCTGATGTTGTTCCAAAAAATTTCTGGACTACTATTGCAATGTTTATATTGCAGTTTTTCATTTTTCCATTTCTTAGCATTAGTAATTGTCCTGGCTAATTCAATGAAAGATCAGAATGAAAATTACAGCCCTATTTTCTTCTCCTGCAAAGAGAATGTTGTTATTTTACTTATTTGTTTGTTTGTTGGTTTGTAAATGTCAGGATATAGTTTCTTTTCTGGTGGGAACGTTTTGGGTCACAAAACATCTTTTGAATCCATAACTATCATAACCAAGATGAACCTCACCTCAGTCTTCTGCAGCTGGATAATAATTCTGTTGAGGTTCATGTAACCATTCAATCCCACTTCACCTGCTTTTGTCAGTCACTCAGCTCAAGTAAATCTTTTTAAGAAGACCTGTCCTGACTTTGACTCTATTCTGCTTTAATGGTAACTCCCACCCCTTTCTCTGTGATGTCATCTTCCTGTTCTTAGTCTTCCTACAAGTAATATACCGTAGTATACATTTAGGTCTTTTTGCTATTCTTTATTTATGCATTGTTTCTGTATATTCTGCCCACCTGATTCCAAATCTTCTCTGCTCAAGTCTCTTCACATTTTCTGAAAGTACATATTGCTCCTATAAGAGACTCTCATCTCCAACTTGCACAATAACTTTACTATGCACTTACTTTTTTTCACTTAGAAAATGAATCTGTTCCCTCTCTTAAGCTAGACAGTGAAATTTTTGCTCTGTAAAATCCATTTTAATTCAGAGAATAAAAGGTGATTCAACTTGAAATGGAAAAAAGACAGTTATTAAAATCCAGAGGCTACTTTTGTATGGCTTGTTACTGAAACACATCCTTATTAATGATATTCTACTGCCCAAGAGCCCATATAAGGGCTAAGTTGCCCCTCATATTTTATAACTTATGTGGAAACAACTGTTAGTTTCCCTGCTGGTGAATGCAGTGCTATTTTCAATGTCATGCATTCATGCCTTTTCTTAATCTTCTTTCTAATTTATTTACAGAATAGGATTTATACCTACTTTTAGAAAAGGAAAGTGGTATTTTCTTATTCCTTCTTTCGGAGACTGCTTCTTCCCTTAGCTACTTACACTACTTCTCTTCATGCAGGAACCTGCCTCTCATACTCCAGCTCTCATTTAAAAGGAGATTTGCTGGTTCTGTGTTGTCTAACTCAATAGTTCAGGTGCCTTTTATTAGGCTGGTTGGCTGCATTTCCATCTCCATATGTGATGTCATAGTGCTTCTTATCAAGATGAGAGATGACTATTTGGTCTTTGGGATCTGAACAAAGAGAACAATACATGGAAAGGAGGATTAATGAATAAAATTCTATTAATGAAATAAATTCTAGAGTAATGATGTTTCCTGGCCTGCATTCTGTATAATATTCTCTAATAAAGAAGACATTATCCTCACGTATTTCCCTGTTATCCCCAGGTATCCCTGTTTTTCTTCCTGCTGAGGTACGGTGTGTCTTAATCCTGTGCAGGGTCTGCCGGGGAGGTCCATGTGGACCAGGAGCATGAACGGTGGATGATTCAGACTGTGTGAGGTTTTGCCCAGTAGAAGGCTGTGAGGCTCACTGTGATGAGTGAGCTGAATTTCTCTGCCTTTTGGAGAGTGTGTATGTACACGTGTGAGTGGTGTGTGAGAAAGGGCTGACAACAGAACAGGATTGCAAGGTCTTCTGTTAATGTATGCTCTTTTGGGAGAGAATGACCTAAGAGTAGATTGGTCTTTCTAATTACACCTTGCTCTGAGGAACTACGACAGATCCACTTTCTTCTGGCTGTTCTGCTGCATCTACACTTTTCGTAGATGGTCTTTTGTTTGAGCTCAGCAAAGCTGCTTTATTCCCTGGTATCTTGCTCTCCTTGGGGCAAAGTTAATTTGCATTCACTTTTGCTTTCCTGTGCTGCTGACTCTCCTTACCATGGAGAAGCCCTGGTACTTTCCCAGTGTCTCTTTTTTAGGTGTGTTGAGGAGACCTAAACAACATCTCTTCTTCCTAATTCTTCTACTGTCACTGGTAGTACTCGAGAAATAGACATAAATCAGGCCTAATGACTTTTCTTTCTCTGTTGTAATACACCTGGCTTCATTAACTTCAGAACATGAGCTCCCATCTTTCAAAAAACTTCACTAGTTTGACATGTTCAGGGCCTGATGTGAAGAGTCTGGTGGTGAGGCAGGAGGAGAACCACATCCCACCCAACCTTCACATGCTGTTTCTTTCCTGAAAATTCTTATGTGTACTGATGCTGATCACGGGCACAGGGCAACTCCAAAGAAGCAGCTCAATATGAGCTGGAAAACGGCAGTTTTACACAAAAAGACAGTCAGCAGCAGCCATAACAGACGACTTATGGAGAAACCGCTCCCTTCCCATGACATCAGCATCCACCGTGTGCAGGGAGCCACAGTGCAAACAAAACAGAAGAGTCAAACTGTCTCTCCCATGTACTCTGCTCCTACCTCCCTAGAGGCAAACTAGCCTCAAACCCCACTTTGCCTTCCAGTCTCTGGGTGTGGATGGGGGCTTTTTCCTGCTTCTCCCCATTTTATAACCAGAACCAATCTTGAAAACCTTGGGAGATGAATGTAGGCATCCTGGTTCAAAAATGCCACTGATTTTGCTAGGCTGTTTTCCTTTGCTTGTCTTTCTCCAGACACTGGGTTTGATTTCTTTTCTTTTGCTTACTAAGACAACATTATAGAATGAAAAATGTAAAAATAAGTGTCTTAATTTGTAGCTAGGGAAGAAAATAACTTGGCAGAATACTTCCTACCCCTGCTCTACCACCTCTGTTATCTGTGGAGATTATTATACGATAGTTCAGGGTCTGGCCCACACTTTACAAATATAAATTGTCTTTCCCTGCAGTAGTGACTGTGAACAGTGAAAATCCTGCTGTGAACTAGATTTTTCGAAGGAATCTCTTGAATTCCCCTGGGGTCTCTCATTTTAATCTTCTTGCTTGTCAACTCATTAACATTACCTATAAGCTTAGAAAAGGACTGAAAGGCTGTAAGAGTCACCTTCTCATAGACTCTAAAGTCTTTAGACAAACCTCAGAAACCCTATAAATCACTCTGAGATTAAAGCCTGTTCGTATTTCTATGCTTCCTTTCATGACTTGTCTGGTATTGGGACTCAAATAAATATTTTAAGCCATTTGAGGACATTTAGCTACTACTTACTGGTGAACACACCTATGAATAATCGCAGTAGGCACTCTTCTTTGTACCTCCTTCACTGTGTTTCTGTAATTGAGCTACAGCAGCTGAAATGAGTAATAATACAGCGTAAATGGAGCAGCTTGTTTGGGGCATACTGGAAGCATGGCTGCCCTAAGGCAGCATGGAGCACTTGTGTGATGAGGTTGATGCTGTGTGGTGTTGTGCGAGGACTGGAAATTATCTGATAATATCCCAACTGCCTCTTTTGAACTAAAATGCCTCCAATTTATCAGCCCTGAAAGCAGCGTCTCCAAATCTGCCCAAATTCGCTAATGACAGAATCATCTCATTACGGGAGACTGCCAAAAGCACGTCTCCAGCAACACTCTCAGCACTTATGTCAGCAAAATGGCTGCAATTTCACAATGTGAATTATTTCCTAACTCAAAAAAATTAATAATAAAATCAGTTGATAAAAATGATAGCTTAAAAATGTGAATCTCATAAAAGTAAATTGAGTTCAGTTAAGTTGAATGAGATACGGTGGTCTTTCATTTTTTGGCTCTCCAAAATCTTGTTAATTTTAGGTCCTAGTCACTGAAGAGTTTCACATAATGAGATCACTAAAAATTATTAGATATGTGTTGCTGGTGTAAAGGGAATTCCAGCAGCAATTTATGTATACTGATAAAGAATTGCTGCTGGTGCAGTTCTTGGACACTGGAGTTGGGAAGAGGATAATTATTGTTGAAATCGTGTTGATATTAGTCAGTGGTTACATTAAACTGTACTGGTCTGTTAAAGGCAAACCCATTTTATCAGAATAAGGCGATATTTTCGTAACAAGAATAGTGCTTGGCACTGCTGATGGTTTTCATCTAAAAAGAGAAATATAATGGACCATGTCTTGTCTGTACATATAAAGCTACAATTTGGATAGGACTCTTCTTCTTTCAGATGAGAAGACAAAAGACACCAGAATAATCAAAGCTGGACTCATGGATTTGGGTAAATTCTTTTATTTTCCTGCAATTATCTATTACTATGACAAGTGCATCTTCCCTCATGTCATTTCTATCTACAAGATCACAAGGGATCGGTAGCTTGCCACCAAAGATTTGGGGAACTGGGGACAGAGGAGGCTGGGAGTTCTTGTGTCATTACTGAAACTTGTAGGGCCTTGACCTGCCTCTGGTACCAGCCATAACCTCCTGCAGGATTTGGAGGCTGAGCCAGAGCTATGGGGAGCTCTTAGGGCATGGCCCTGCATAGCCAAGGGTGTGTTCTCCATGGTGCCCAGCATAGGGACAGCCATAGGTGCAAGTCCAAAAAGCCCCCGAAGAAGTCAAATGTCAAAAAAAACCCAGAAGAAGTCGAACTGGATTTTCCCTGCCAATCTTGTTTTTGAAACAGATGTCCCAGAGGGAAATTTGTCAATAGCCTGCTTTTTTTTGGAGCCTGAGTCTTCTGGGTCAGTGCTCCTTATGTCCAGAGGCTGGTATCTGTCAGGTGAGCATCTTCATTTCTCCCTGTGCTGAGGTGCCAGAAAGGCTGCAGTCTTGAGGGTGTCCTTCCAAGATGCACAATGAACTGACTAGTTTTTCTTGGAGTTTTGATGCTATTTTCAAAGTAAAGCTTAGCAGTTCTTCTTCCGCTGAGGAGCTGGGCAATAACAACTCTGTGAAGGAGGTATTTTGATGATTTTCTGCTAGAGGGAATGGAGGCTGGAGAACATTAACACAAAATCCCACATACAAAAGGAAAGTTTACCATGAAAATGTAGAGACTGTGAGGGCAGGAATTTTCTTGTGGCAAACACTGCCAGCTTGCAAGCAAATTCCTTCTCTTTGCACCTCTACTCTTTGCTTTTACTAACCTGACCCACTTCGTTTTCAGCCCTCAGAGCTGGACAAAGTGCTTTGAATCCCACTGACTGTCTGCACAACTGTTTTCTTTTACTGTTGCCTTTCATACAAGCTGATAATATATCTTTGGTTTGGAAACGGGAGTACTCTATGTGGTGGGAGGGTTAGGTTCACCACTTGGCAGGTAATTGAGAGTTAGTGTCACTGATCTCAGATTCATTTAGTTTGCTTCACCTTTCCCCTAAAAGTTTACATTCCTTCAAAAGCAAACTCCAGGTGAATGCTCTTGTTAGCATGCCAAAACCTTGTGTTCAGTGTGGGTGTTAAAAAGATACTACAAGCAATTACAGTAGTGCTAATAAGGGTGATTGCAATTGTTTGGCTTAGAAGGGGCATAGTGATTTTAAAAGCTTAAAAGCTACTGGGTTCTGCAAATAGAGAGATCATCCTCAAAAGGAAAAGATTTAATTTATTACAGAGATGTGACAATAAGTACTGAGATCAACCGGGTTGGGAATGTTTTAGAATAATTGGCCTAATAATTTGAGTCACAGAAGAGATTTGTTTTCTTAAACCTTGATCTTCAGATAAGCTTTGTGTGAGTCCCACTATTTGAGAGTCATTGGAACAATTCCTTTTAAGCAGCCCTTTACACTGAACTCGTGCTTACAAGGAAAAGAAAAGAGCAAACTGAAATCCCCATTTCAGTAATAGTTAAATTTCTATTTGCTTATATGGGAGAAATTGCTTCTGTGACTTATGTTGGGAGAAGAGTGATGCCGTTTACAGTTATTGTAAAAAGTGATTTTTTGTGGAAAACAATCCAAACCATCAAAAACACCCTCCTGAAAACCAGGGAAAAGGCTATTGGAAACCAGTCTAAACTTAAGTTCATAACCAAGGCATAAAATGTTCCTCTGTGCATCTGAAAAGCCAAGAATAGAATAGCAGAAATAACTGTGCTGGGAGCACTCTGAGTCCCGGCAAATGTGAGATAATGAGGCTTAAGCTTCTTCCACTGAGATGAAAATAACTTGCATTACACTGTACTCGCTGTGGGCAGCAGTGCCTGTGGTTGGTTGATGCCTGTGGTGGGCTCAACTAGCCCTTGGTAGCTGTTCCTCAGTAACCTGACTTTACATCTGAACCTAAAGAAATAAAAGAAAGAAAAAAGCAAATGCTCTGAATGCTTCATAAAGCATCAGGGATAGTATGGCTGGGATTTTACTTTATCATTATCTAGAAGATCAAAGCCGCTGGCCCTCTAGTTTGTCTTCCTCTCTCATACATTGCAAGCAGCCCATTTACCCCATAGGTATGTAACAGATGATCAAAAGCTTTTATGCTTTTTCTGACAGTATCAGCTAGTCTAATAAATGTAAAGACATTTTGCCCTCTGCACATTTCTTCCCTTGTATCCTTAAAACCCTACAGCATTATCACTGCCATATGCTTAACACATTCAAAAAGCAAGGGGAAACAGGTGAGAAATAGAGAATTAACCCTGTATCACTCCTGCCTGATTGAGGATAACCCTATATCGTTCCTGCCCATCCAGTTAGGACAGTCATCTAATGATACTGTATCTATTTTAGTATTAACAGTATTCAGGTTTAATTGGATAAAGTATTGCCTTTTCGATATCTCTTCCTTGGTGCTGATCTGATTCACTACAGTCTTGAAGAATCTTTGTTGACTTTATCAAGCTCCGGGTGAAAACCATTCAGTAGATGGTAGAACCTGCTCAGAACTGCCTGCAGTTCAAGCAAGAGACACTCATGTCTGTAAATATTGACTTTCTCCTTTGTACCATGCTGTGGCTGGCATTTGTTGCTCTCTGTTCTCTTTTTAAAACCCAATTACTAATATCGCGGGAGCTCAACATAATCCTGACTCTTTTTATATTACTGAAACAGTGACTCCTTTTGTAATATTGAGCCAGTTAACCTCTGATCTATTAATATTAAACTATAAAATATAATAAGTAAGGGCGAGGTTTTAAAAAATTGAGCGCGGACTAGCAGAGTAATTAGATATTATGAACTCGGGGTGAAGAAAATTTAATAATCTGCAGAGAGATGCAAATCCATAGAGAAAACATCTCTAGAGAATTATTCCTTTTCCATTTAGGGGCTTCTAGGCAGGAAATCTGTAATATGTATGCCTGCAAAGTAGCCTGTCAATACTGTATAGGTTCAAGAAGATAATATATACAATGCTGACATGACCAATACATGTGCCAAAGTCCAAATCATTCATATAAATATTTCTTAATTAGCTTAGGAAACATGTTGTAATTCAAATACCTGAACACTTCAAAACATCTTAATGATTTAGTCACAGTTATTCCTAGCTGCTGTGGAAGCAAACCATGCCATACTACAAACCTCATAGGTTCCTGTTGTTATTAAACTCAAATTCAGTAGTAATTAACTCCTTATCAGGTTGTTAGTCCTGGTGCTTCAAAGTGTTTTTCTCAAGCAGCACTGCATGAAAGAGGTCCAGATCCCAATTGTTCCCTTATTTATTATAGGGTTAAAATACTTAGATCTTATAGGATTGCTACTGTTGGAGACCCTAAAACTTAGGGCAGGTCTAGGCCCTTATCAAGGTCCCTGGCACTAGAGAGCTCCTGTTGACACAACTCTGTTTAAAATCGAGCTTTTGATTTCATGACAGCCACTGCTGCTTGGATTTTTGAGGACATCTTGAGAAGTCTGGTAAGTAAATATTTCTTGCTCTTCCTTCCTGATGTTTGCTTTCAAGGGCTGAGTCAGGTTGCATGTACTGTTGAAATTGCCTACAATTATCCACCAGTTCACAGCAGTTGCTCAAACTGTGAGAACAGTATTTCGGTATGATTAAGTCAAGGTAAAATCTTACTGAGCTAATGCATTTTGAACTCAATAGGATTGCTCATGTGGTTATAATTAAGTGCTCATATCAGCTCCAAAATTAGTAGACAATTTTAGATTTCACTGTCAGTTTATTCACCCTTTTTCAAAGACATATAACCAGATATGTAAACCGTACATCCCAAAAAGGTGTCTATAAAGGGTGCCCTCCAGTAACCTTGAATCTCTGTCAGCACTTTATTTTAAAAAACTTGGTCAGAGAAAGAGGTATTTACTGCTCCTGAAAAGAACAATTCATCTTCCTGAGCTACCAGTGTTTCTAAGGAGTAGACAAAATCCTCCAGACAGTTGAATTATTGACCATCTATAGTCATTCCATGCTGCTACCTACACTGCCTGAACTGGAATGCGCTGAATCTCTTCATGATTTATCTGACTTGGTGTGCTTGAGCTGCTACATGAAGTCATTCCTACAGCCAGCTGTATCCATGGAAGATACACTTGAACTGTTTGCGATATTCTTATATTGCAAAGGAGCATTCAGGCTTATATCCTTTTTTTACTCTTCTCCAAACCTCTTTCTATCTAGGGCCCCACATGTTAAATGGACAACTCTTCACCTTCAGCAGTGAAAATACAGATGTAAGTGCCAATAGAACAGCTATTCTTATTCACATTTAGACAACTGTTCATATTCAATGTGTGTTCATGATTGCCTAGTGACCTCAATAAAAATCTGGAGGCCCCTGGGTAACACAGAAGGCAGAATCTCTTGTCTTAAATTAATTCTATTCAAGGCTTCCTCTGGAGTCCCAAGTAAAATCAGAATGGTGTCAATGTCCCTGGAAAGCATGAAGAGACAACTTTGGAGGTAAACTCAGCATCTGAGTTCAGTCTGGCATTTATTCATTATGTGATAATTCCCAGTGAGGCTCTTAAAATGTTCTGATGGAAATATACACAAAATGGAAATTCTCCAAAAGAGGGAACTTAGATGCTGTTTATAGATGAAAAGTAGGTTATCAGGAAATTAAATTATTTTAGTAAGATTTTGGCTGAAAATCTTTAAGGTCTCTTGAGCTGAGATAAAAAAAATTGCACTGAAGTATTTCTACTAGTAATTTCTGATGACCTTAGTGGTCTGTAGAACTATGCCCTCTGTGTCAGCAATATTGTTTTACCGACCCAAGTGAAAACATTTAGTTCAGTATATCACCTGGAAGGTCAGACGTGAACGCTATACAAAGAGAAACAACACAAAGTGTGAAAGAAATTCCTTTCATGAATCCACTTTTATATCTATGTTGCAAGCTTTGCTGCAAGACCGTTCATACTGATCAGTACTTTCACAGCTTAAACAGAAAGATGAATCAGTGATTCAACTTTTATACCCTCTCCAAATACAAAGCTCACCTACTTGTTTGCGACTCCTTTCTTTGCTCTCTCCTAATTGCATTCATGTGTATTAGAAACTGTCTCTAATAATGTGGCAAAACTTGCAAAGGGTAAATTCCAAGAGTGGAAATACTGAAGTGTGACTGTAATTGTGCTACCACTATGTTCTTTTTTGTTGTGTGAGGGTGGAATTTGTTTTTTGCATTGTGCTGCAATAGTGGCATCCCTCAGGGATGAAAAATTGCTTCTTGCTACCCCAGCCAAAAGAAGAATTAGGAGTAAACAAGAGGGTTTTTCTTTTTTATTATTTGTAGTGTACTTCTTTAAAATTCCTTCTAAGTTTGATTTTGTGTGAAATAAAAAAGCTTGCACTTGTAATAAGTGTTGAATGTTGTATTTAAGCAGTAAGACATTTCAGGCATCACATTTTATGGTGATAATAGCACACTTCAAGTGACAACATAATTATTTATACATTCCCAATTTTTACTTGCACATTAACAGAGCACCTTTTCTTGGATCTACACGCTCTACCACATACTTAAAAAAATCAATCAAATTAAGACAAGAAAGAGCACTAGCTAACTAGGAAAAGCCATTTTTGACACTAAAATAACTATCTGCAAAAAAACAGATTTCTCCTTCCCACGTTTCCTTCAGATCTTCTGAAACCCTTACGGGCAAACGTGCACCCTGGATTTCTGAAGCCCTTTGAAGACCATCCGCAATGGAATTTTCATGTGTCCTCAAGAATGACAGATATGGGGTCCTTTGGAAGTAGAGAAGATGAGAAATACAAGCTGCAACATACTCAGAGAGTGATTCCAGTAGCAGCTTCCTTTCTTATGTTCAAAGTCAAGTTCAGCATTTCTTTTCGTCTTATCTGTGGGAACATAGGGAGAGAGGGTACCTTGGCTTAGAAAGAAGGTGTGAAGAGAAAATACACTGATACAGAAATGTAGAAGTGTTCCCAGGTGCTGAAACAAAATACCTGAAACTACATAGATTTATAAAACTTGTAGCCAAGCATTTTAAAAGATTTGGCCAAAAATTCCCACTCTGATCGTTCACAAATCTTGGAGAACTGGAAAAATCCAGGCTTCCTGGGCAAACATAAAGTATTTGAGATTTAGATTTAGTAGTTTTAGATTTCCAAAGGAGATCTTTCAAAACAGTTCTTACCCCTCTGTGTGTAAGGAAAAGAAATAAACAGCTTTTAAAACAGTAGCACGAAAACCCTCCTTCCTACCTCATCACTCATTCTTCCTAGAGTGGCCAAATTCTCTTGATCTTTCTAAACTCCAGAACTATGTGTAGGTTTCTCTTTTGCTTTTATTCTTGTTAGTCTTTAGTGGGAGGTTTCATAATCTTCTACTAAAGAAAAATTCATGGATTATGTCTGAAAGGCATTTAGATGATCAGGAGTGGGATTTGCAAGCTTCACTGTATATTTCACAGCTTTCTTCAAAAACATTTAAATGCAGTTCACTTTATTTATTAATTTTTTCAGATGAAATATGTGCCTATATATAAGATTCACTATTCTTTCCCAAATATAAACTGCAAAGCTATTAAACACCATGTTTTTTGACAGTGCTTTTGTGTCACCTGCCAGTTAATTCGATATACTTTGTGCTTATTTTTTCTTACATTGTATGCTTTGTAAACTTTCATAAAATATTAAAGTAACCCAAATATAGTGCTGTGTGTGATAGGAAAAATATAGATAAACATTTAAACTGCCATTTCTTGCAACTGCCAAGACAGTTTTTGCACTTGGAATAATTTGTGTTCCATAATGATCTTTGTATAGCCTGTAATCTGCCCTGATTTGTCCCTTCAAGATCAATGGAAATGAATGGTCTCTGGGTTCCAGGATGCTAAAACCATTTAAAAAATTGCCTTGCTACAGTATCTTAGTTGTGGGGTTTTTTTGTTAGTGGGTGTAAGTGGATTGTTATAAACAACATTCTAAAATAAACTCTGACCTTGACCATACTCTCTCTGGAGCTGGTCAGGTCAGGTCAGGTTAGGTGGGTCACTGGATGAAGGGGTAGGATTATGTTCCCTGGTGTGATGCTGAGATGAACAGTATCCCATTTTCTTGAAAGTAGGTGGTTATTTTCCCTAACTGGTGCTGAAAACAAATAACCTCCTTGATCAAGGCTGACCTGCAACATTACACTTGGAAGGAGTAGAGGAACTCCTGCTTTGGTGTGTCTCAATGTGTTCATTCCGTCTCATACGGCAGAGGACCAAAGAGTTTTGCTTCTGCTGCTGCATGAAGCTGCCTCTGGTGAGAACTAGATTTGCTGTAAATGGATTCTAGAGATGTGCATTTTGAGGAATCAAGGAGTTCTTAAGGATCAGCCCTTTCATCAGGCGCCCCTTGGGACATTGTGGCTGACAGTGCTGAACGGCACAAGTGGTGCTGAGAGAGCTGTAAAATGGAGAAAGAAGAATCAAACTCTTCTATTTAAATTAAGATAATGATTAGCAGAAAAAAGGCTGTAACTGCTAAGTATTGTTATTGCCCTAAACGATCTGCAGAGACTTTGGAGACTCATTTTTCCTTATTAAAGAAGACACAGCTATGAAACTCTTTCTCCAACAGTAATGCACATCTTGGGCTGTAGCAATGCTACTCGTCATTCCAGATCCACATTGTGGAACATCCAACTAATTATTCAGCAGTGCAACAAGAAAAAGGAATAACACAGTGAAAAGTAAAGTAGAAGTTACTACAGAGCTGGGTTTAGAAATTTTCTTTTATAGCCACTGTAATCAAATTTCCCATTTGTAGAGAATTAAGTACAAGGTGATAATGAGATTCCTCCATACCTTAGAAGTTTGCTATGAATTGAAAAGTGTGAGCAGTGTGGCAGAAGTTCAGCTGCTGAAGCAGGGTACAGGTTTAGCAAGTCTAACAGAAGCTACACAGCTCTATTCTAAAACACACTAAGCTCCCCTAGAAGAAAGCCTACATGATTAGCTTCTATTGGAGAGGTTATAGCCAAAAAGGCTTGGCTTTAGAAAAAAATTTGCTAAACCTCATCAAGTATGAACAGAAAACCAGTATCTGGAGGCAGTCCAGAGCCCCTAATCCATCAAGTAACATCTAGAAATTTAGCATGACAAAACTTGGCTTCTTACTCAAGACACTTAGAGTCCCTTTTCAGATCTGTTCAATGTGATTTGCTTTACTTGTTGGTGATACAAAGCTGAGACTGCAAAGAACAGATGATTGGGTTACTCCATTTTAGGCATCATTAATAATCTGGATTAAGAAATTACAATCATTTACCTTTCTGCAGCTGTGTAGCAAAGCTACACCAAGGATAATAAGAGTTTATTCAATTTACAGAACCTGTATGATGAGAACTGACTTTTTTCAGAAATCAAAAATCTTATTTATTTACAATGGCAGTCTATCACTTCAGGCTGAAATTTTACCCACAGTTTTCCTTCTATATACCATATGCTAATGTCATCACATATTCTCATAAGAAAGGAACACAATATGTACAGTGTACTCATGACAATAACAATTACGTTGATGAGACTATGAGCTAGTCATACTCATGGCTGTAAATGTAGGGGGTTGATCTGGAAATAAAAAAAAGGCAATAAGAATATATTCTATCATTCTGACTGTAGTACTACTTCTGAAAAACAATTTGTACTATAAGCAGGAGCTCCTTCATTAAGAGGAACCTTTAGATTCTCATCTTCCTTTCAGCCACATGTAGAAAAACCACATCCCTAGACAGTGACTCCAAGTAGACTTCTTATTACAGATCTCATCCATTTTCAGCTATAAAATCCAAAGAGGACTGGACAAATTGAATGAATCATTGTTAAAAACAGATGGGCTGATGATCAGTTTAAATTTCATATAGTTTGCCTCCCCAGCAGTCATCCAGTACAGCTTGACTTATCGCCCAGACGATGGAAAATAACCCGTCAGAAGGACAAACACGCAATCCATTCAAACAGTGATCTGTGCTGATAAGACTGGTTGAAACTTGACATGATTGAACTGTATGATGCTTGAATAAACATCCAGTTCTAACCAATAGTTCAAAATAGAAGGCAACGTGAAGGGTGTATCTCAAGTTTGGAGTTTGGTGTGTAAAAAGCCTGAAATTGAGCTTGTTGTTCACAAACCTTGCCTGAACTATCCAGACCTCCAAGACCAGGCTGTAGAAGAGATGAAAGCAGTCTTGTAAATTCTCTGGTACTGTCTGATTAGAGCTGGGTCATAGAAGACAGGAGAATTTCACTCCCTTTTCTTAGCAAATTTTTGGATGTTTCCTAGCATATCAAAGGCAAAAGAAGAGTCACAATCTTGCTCAGGTCACAACCAGCCAGCTTTCAAAGTCACTGCAAGAGTACGTACAGCTTTAAAGCTCTGCATGGTGCATCAGCTGGGCTGTGAGAATTGCCCGAGTGCATGTTGTGTTTCTGTGACAAACACATTTTGCAGTTTAGCTTCATCTTGTTTCTCTGGAGGATAAGCTGAATTAAACTGCTCTGCAACCAGTACAGTGTCTAAGCTGATGTGCCGTAACAGTGAGGTCATGCGTTCACCTTAACTGAAGGCAGAGGAATGAACTGGGAGTGCATTTTTGGAGCTGCCCCATCTGCGGTCCATGGGCTCACATTGCAGAGAGCTCTTGGAGCATGCGAACCGAACTGTGTAGCAGTCAAAACCATCCCAGAAGATGAGCTCCAGGAGTGCTTCTAATGTGCTCCAGCTGCTTATAGAAGGGAACAGAGCATGGGAACCAATTTAGAGCTCTTCTGAAAAAGAATCAGTAAGGCACATGGGGTACATGTTAGGTCCATAGCGCTGTTTTTCTCTGCAGATCAGCTACTACTGGGCCACATTACTCACTACTGTAACCACTGCCATTATGTCCTCAGATTTGTACCTACAAACCTGTCAGATCCTAGAAATCTTCTTTAGATGTCAAAATTGGCCTTGAGCTCCAGTTAACATCCCTGCAAAGGGAATTAAAGCCGATATTGCTTTTGTTGCTGTAGTGTTTAAAGGGGTCTCAGTTGCAAGCAGAGCAGGAGAATGACAGGTGTAGTGCAAACCCAGAAGATAAGACAGACCCTATTCTCATCACTGCTGGACATCCCAAGAGTATGTCCCATACCAGTAGTTTAAAAGTCATGAATCAGGTTTGCATAAATTCAGAATGCAGTTTTAATTTATTTATTTATTTATTTTTCTAATTTTGACAGCTGGGTTCTTTTAGTTTAACTCCTGGTAAGTGAACATTTGTTGTTGTTGGTCTCAAATTTGTAGTTTTTTTCTTTTTCTAAATCAAGAAAACCATGCTTTGGTAAATGAAATCAAAATGACAGGAAAAATCAGAGCTGGTGACACTCAAACAAAACACAAGAGGAAAATACTGCTGTTGTTATCCCATTAATGCTAGAATAATGTTGGCATGCCTTTAGTTTATGAGTATTAATTTCCTTTAACAATTCCTTGTTAGATTAAAACCTTGAAGGAAAGATTCTTGCTCTCATAAACCTGAAAAATCTCAAGTTCTTGAGTAACTTGATCACTCTTCAAAGCCTGACTTCCCAAATACTGAGAAACTTTATGTAGGGGCAGACTACATTGATCATAAATCTTTAAAAATGAGATCTACTAAAACAACGTGTTTGAAGACAGAATTTCTGATGGGTTTTGAAGTCATAGGAGGCAGAATTTCCTAATTGCTAGGGAATTTTCCTCTAATCAGACTCTTACCAGATAATTCAGCTGAAGTTTTAGCATTACTAAAGCTATTGTGTAAGATATAATCATGCATCCTAATTCTTATAAAGAATCTCCTACCAAACAAACAAATTACACTATTATGTCTTTGAAGGAATTCTTATAACTCTTCCCAGATGCCACACTGTTTTCATCTAGGTTGACTATTATAATTTCCTTCCATGCCTGTTGAAATTTACTTTGGAGAGCTGGAGAAAAGTGATTGAGTTTGTGAGCTTTTTTTGTCATGTTATACTGCTACTTAGAAAAAAGAAGACAGAATTTAGAGAGCATAGCAAAGACAGCAGAAAGGACTGGTAAATAGTTTGATATCTTTACCTTTCCTCTAAATATTTCTCTGTTATTTCAGACTTTAACATGAGGATTTGGTTTATGGCTATTATTTATCTTTGTGTTCTCATAAAGGAAAAATTATTATCAATACGGACTAAAGCTCTTTAGAGCTCTCACTCGGATATCTGTAACAAAAAAAAAATCCTAGCAAGTATAATTGCCTGCAACACTTCAAAACTGAATCTGAAACAAATAAGGTGCAAGAGTCCTTGATTTGAATAGAGCTCTCTCTTTTTACTTGCAGGATGGACTGAATTTTTTTATCTTATACGACAGGACTCCAGCCATAACTGTCTGGCAGAAGAAAACCTTCTCAGACTGTACAGCCAAATGCTGTAGATATAATTCTCCAGGAAACATAGTAGGTAATAAAGATTTTTAGAGAGTAATAAAATTAATACGTAGCACTTGTATAAAGTTTCCATTTCCAGATTACTCTGCAAATCTGAGCTAGCCCACCATTTCCCTGGCAGTGAGATAACAGCCATTACCCCCATTTCACACATGGGGAAGTTATAAAACCATCATATTTGAAATTACTAGTTATTTGTGAAAATTTATGCAAAAACATAGATGTGTCTGAGGGCTAATGTTGGTCCTGCTCAGATCAATGTAATTTCAAAATTTCATTCTAATGGATCTCAAGAGCTGTGCCCTCTTTTGCAATAGGAAACCTCTCATAGCTTTATTACCAAACAATTGGAGTTAGATTACTTTTTGGATCTTTACAAATATATGTACACACATATGTTTGTTCAGTTGAGCTAGATTTACCGAAGATTAGCTTTGACGTGCAAATACTATTTGTAAATGATATGGCTGTGCCTTAAAATATCCCTGCCTAAACACCATTGTGGCTTCTTATGTCTGAATACTTGATCTGCACTAAAATGAAAAATGTGTTTTCGATCCACATTTTTGATGTTTCAACGTTTTCAAGCTTTTGGTGAACACTAAACCAGGAAAGTTTTTAGTTGTAAAGCAGAATATTCCAAGCAAAATTTTCCAAAAACCTGCCGGATCCTCATGCAAGTTAGTTTTTTTTTTTCTGTGTCCCTTTCACTGTAATACCAGCACTCTTCTGCAAGACAGATTTTCCTGTCTTCCTCAACCTACCAATTTCAAAATACTTCCGAGCCAGGGACTTCATACAGACCACTTTCACTCCCATGATGGGACAGACTCCGCCTGAAATCTAAAGGACCTAGAGCATCTTAACTTGAGTTGTGCAGGTGATCTTCAGAAATATGGGGCAATATTTTTCAAAATTAAGGGTTTTCAAAACAAAAAAAGTTTGCTAGAAAAGAGTATATCTCAAAGAAGGGTTTTTCTGCCAGTTGTATATCAAAGGAAACCTACTAACTGTGGAATAGCCAGCAGCTATTCTGAACTGAAATGATCAGAATCTGTTAAAGAAGATTCTTTTTTTTTCTTTATTTGATGAAACCAGTGATAGTTAAAAGTCAGACCTGCAAAGCTGACATCTCATTTTCCCATCCAAGGCCAATGGCCATGAAAGACTCTTACATGGTCTACTCCAGACTGGATCATGCTCAATATGTACTTTGTTTGAGAATAGTCTTGCACTTGTAAGCTCCTAGTTTGGAAGGCTAGTTCTTTGTATCTTACAGCATAAAGATGGTTAGGCCTGGTATTTTTTCACTAATGATGACTGTAGAGGTTGTTCTAATTTGTATAAGTGTCTCATCCTTTAATGATTATAACTGAGAGGTTTGTTAGGTGAGCCAGGATTCCCTGGCTCTTTTCATTTATTAGTAATTTAAAGTAAAATAATTAGCCTCTTCTGTAAGGAGCAAAACGCCTTTTTGGTATTCAAGGGAATGCAAATGAATCCAAGTATTAAACACACTTCATCTCAGCAGTGTCTCAGATGTAATTATGGTCTCCAAGAACTTGTAACACTTGCACCTTTTAATATGAAATCCAACTCAGCATCTGATAGCAATAAGTCAGAGACCACACATGAGAGCAAGCATTCAGGAATGAACATATGAATTGTGATATATATTGAATATATTTAATTTTTTTCTTTTTATAAGAAAACATGCAGAATCCACTCTCTACCTGTATGCATACACACTTTAAGCTGTACAAGTTGCAAAAAAAATTTCTCAAAATGCTAGGAAGTATAAAAGAATCACAATCAATCTTTTTTTTTGACTGCTTTTGGCCATGGTATAGATTTTAGTAACTTGTAAGCATAGTTGATATTTTAATTCCCACCGGATTTCTATTTCTTTTTTTCAAGACCAACAGCTTTCCCATTCCTTTTTGTGTGCTCAGTTGTCACCTGGCTGCAGAAGGAGCAAGGAAGGTGAAAGTTTTGCTCAATTCCTGCAATCACAAGCTAGACTCTTCTCAGTACAAGCAGTGCATTCAGAAATGCAGAAATTAAAGTAGATGCACACATATGGTTGCACACCTGCATGTGTTGTAATCTCAAAACAGATTCAGCCTCAAAATTTCCTTAATCATCTCGGCTGGAGTTAGGTAAACGACTTTTGCACTTACTGACTGAAAGGGGAGGCTGTGGGAAATGTGTGCCATGGATAGATATCGTAGGCTGACACCTGTCTTTCCTTTCAGCAGTATTTAGTAAAGAGGCAGGAGTTCATCATGAGATAGCAGTAAGCATACAGTGACAAGTGCAGCCCTGCGTGACTGGTTTCTGAGGCACAGATATATTTCCAATTCAAATGTGACTTCTAGTCAGGAAAATGTAAGATGAACACTTATAATGACATGTATTTTCCAGCCTGCTTCTGATTTCTCCCTAATTAATTGCATGAACTCTGTAATAATGGGTGCAAGTGTGTTAAATAGAATCAGTAGCTCCATATTCTTCTTTTCACTAAAAGCAGGTACATTTCCTGTGCAGCTCATAAATCACAAATTGAGCAAGAAATAGGGATGTGACATAGAGCCCCTTTTGACAGCAACGTTTTGCTGTGAGTGTACTGGCCATGCTGGCGGCTGGCCAAGCAGGTATCCAGATGACAGAGGTGCAGAGAGCAGCCTCAGGCTGCAAAGAGTTAACCCCAGCAGTGCCCCAGGCGTAAAGAAAGTTGTAGTGGCCTGTAAGTTGCAAACCTGCTGCTACCAGCTAATGGCACTATAGGTGTCCTGCTCTTCTTGCTATGTACAATATGTCAGCACCCTGCAGAAGTCCTGGACTTTGGGTTACAGACCTTACTTTCCTCTTGGGTAACTGGTCACAGAAGCCAACTACAGTTGCACAGCAATTAAGGGGGAAAGAGGGCTTTAAGGAGACCAAGCCCATGTGAAGGGCAGGGTTTGACAGCTGGAACAAGGCATGAAGTGGAAGGAGGTCTGGATGTTACTGTACAAGTACCTGGAAAATGGATCGGAATGTTAGTGAAGCCAATGTAAAGAATGCAATGAGGCAATTATAAAATTGTGAAATAAGAAAGCACAGGTTATCTGCCCTGAAATATACTGAGATAAATTAATAGCACACGGAGAAAGCTGCATCTTCACAAACCCCAAAGTACTTAGAATATCCACTCTTCTTCAGCTGGCCCAGGAACACTGTGCATTAGAAAGCGCTAATACAGTTTGGATTCACCTTGAATGTCTTGTTTAAAAAAAAACCCAGACTGTTGGTTACAATTCTGTGTCTTACTGTAAGCCAAGAATATTATTCCCACTATGACCAGAAGCTGGACCATGCAGTAGAAAGCTCCCCCCCCCAGGCTGTTTCTTATATCCTCTAAAGATTTAGATAGGGCAAATGTAGCTTAATGCTATTCATAGAATGGTTTGGGTTGGAAGGAACCTTACAGATCAACCAGTTCCAACCCCTCTGCCATGGGTAGGAACACCTTCTACTAGAGCAAGTTGCTCAAAGCTTCATCCAGCCTGGCCTTGAACACCTCCAGGGATGGGGCAACCACGGCTTCTCTGGGCAACCTGTGCCAGTGCCTCACCACCCTCACAGGAAAAATTATCTTCATAAGTTTCATCTAAATCTACTCTCTGTGATGTAAATGATGTAACTGGTACCCTTAAGTAGTCTGTGCAAAAAAAGAGGACAGTTTTTTGCTGTTAGTTGAACCCAAGGAAAACTTCCCTAGATTTCCAGCATTAGCCACAAGAGAAGAACTTGATCTACTCTCTGTTTTTGTTTGCACTTGCATTTCTTTGTCCTACATGCTTTCCTCTATGTTTCAAACCTGCTTTCATCTTTCAGAGCGCCTTGAAGCTTTTCACAAATTCAGATCAATTAGAAGTTTCAGACCAGCCTTTAGAAATAGGCTAAGAAACCTTTATGTAACACACGAAGGCTAGAGCGGTTTGGCGGTTTGCCCTGTTTACTTTGGATCTGAAGGATGAAAGTCTGCTGGGCAAAATGAGTGTGTGCTTACTAAAGCTGACACCAGGAATAATTTTTTTTCTCTGGTGCTGGATGAAGTTTAGCTACAATGTTCCTAGAAAGGTCTACTGATGGCAGTCCACATCCCTCCCTATTGTCTGTTCCCAGTCTTTGTCACATTAAATAGGTAAGGCTCTGATACCTGGCTGAGGGTCCTTAGTCACCAGTCAGAGTTAGTGCTTACCTGTGAGAGTCTCCTGAGATGTTGTCACTTACAGGGTTAATATGTGCTGCCAGTAAGCCAAATCACCTGTCAAGAGCTTTGAAATACCTGTAGGAGCCCCCCACAGGACTCTCACTGAGACAATTTTGCCATGCTGAAACAGTAGGTAATTTGTTTAAAGCCACTGATAAAACAAGTTTGTGACTGCCATTGATCAGTTCACTTGCTGTGTTAGCACTGAATGATTATAAGTGGTTAACAATGGTCATGTATATATAGGTAGGATGTACAAATTGAAGCTTGAGTTAGTAGTTATTTTCCTGTGTAACATTTGACAGACAAAGGAGCACAACTCCTACCAAAAAGCCATCCCTTGTTGTGAGACAAGAGGTGCAGGCCTATCAACCTGTCCATCAGGTAAAGTAGTTGTGTGACTCCTCCTACCAAAGGATTTTCGGGTGCTAACTTTACAACTTTTGGAAATTCTTTGGCTCCTCTTGCCGAGGTGGGACTAAGTAAATAATTATGTGTTGATTTGCTCTTGATAAGGCTGGCTTTGTTGTCAGAAGCAGGACCTGGATTTAGGGCAGGGAGCACTGTACTTACTTGCAGGGGTGTTTCTGTTCTTGACTGAAGCAACATCAAGCTGTGAAGCCTCTGCCTCACTCAACCTGTCACTCAGCTGGTTTGAGAGACCACCAGCCAATTGTCTGTCTTACCAGATAAAGCTGTTGAAGTTGAACAACTCCCTTTTTGCAAAGTCACAGTGACCTCAGTGTTTGCCTCCTCTTGCAAGATCAGCCTTGGCAAGCTGGACAAGCCCATTGCACCACAATCTTAAATATCTGTACATTAAGAGAATTTTCCCAGTGTCTAAACATCCACTTGTGTAGCTTAAGCCTCTTAGTTCTCTTAGCCACAGCAGGCATGAAGAACTGTTTATTTATGTCTTTTTTGAATGTTTTTATGCTATTGATGTTTGTCTCTCAGATTCCTCTTTCCAAACTGAACTGACCCCATTCTTTAAGTCTTCTACAGGTCATATTTTCTAGAGTTCTTGTTGCTGTTGTTGTTCTCTACTCTCTTTGATCTGTGCATTCCCTGAACTGTGGTACTCAAAGAAAAACAGTAGTGCTTTCTTAGGGATTTGATCGGCTTTGGATTGCAAAGAAGGAATCTGTTAGTATTTCAAGTGTTCTTTTATGGTTTGTTTTTGTTTTCTTTTTTTCCCTGTGTTTAAAGCAGTTTGACATTTACTTCTCTTTGCTTTGTGATTCTCTAGAAACCCCAAATCCTTTTTGTAGAATAACTACACAATCAGCTACTTCACAGCTTTTGCAGCTGATTATTCTGTGGAGTTTGCACTTGTGTTCTGCATTGAAGTCTTCACGGGCCTTTTCCTCAGGGGGGAGTTTTGTTAGTTCTTCACACTGAAAGGCACAACATACTAGCCTTAGTTTATAGATATGCTAACCATATTCACTGCACTTCTGGCTGGTTTAATGTCCGGGAAGAGTGTGCATGTGTCTGCAAGATATTTGGAAACCCCCATATTTTTACTTAACTTAAGCCTCTTTTATCTTTTTTAAGTCAGTTAAATACCGACGTGGAACAGTTTTGGAACATTACAAAATTCAGATGTAGAAGGATAAGGGACAATGTAGTTCATTGGAGCAATTTTTCTAGCACAATTTTATTAAAATCCATAGAAATATTTAGAATTCGATGTCCTCGTATTTTCTGAGGCTGAAATGGCAGGCTGTAGTATTTCCCACCAGCTCTAGACCAGAGCTGAGTTACAGCAGGGCTCTTTCTTTTCACATGCCAAGTTATAAATAAATAGGTGATTTAGGAACTTGCCACTGTCTCTTCTTTGCATGAGCCTGAGGTTGGTAACTACTGGTAATTAGCAACTAACAGAAATTAAGACATAGGTAATACAGGGAAATAATTTGGGTCCTGCTTATGTTCTTCCTTAATGAACGGCACTTGCACTTTTGTGGTTGCTCTTATCACAGCACGTGGTCTGAGAGAATAAGAGAACCTGGTGTGTAGATCAATTTGCAATCAAAAAACCACCCTCTGTCTGAAGGAAACCAATTCAGTGACTGAAGTATCCTAAACATTCAAATCACAAGGCAGTGTTGTTCACTCAATGGCTATGCTGCATGTTAATGTTGTATAAGCCATAGTGTCACAGCTGCTGCTCTTTGCAGCTTCCAGTAGGACAGGAATCCTGCAAGTGTGGTTGGTCTTCCACAATCTGCCTGTCTGTTTCTGTCTGAAATTTCTCTTGGTCATGGCTTCTTGCTTGGATGTGATTTTGTTCTATGATGTACTATGGCTCCCCTGAACTGGCAGGTTCAACAAACACCGCTTTGTCTTCTGATCTCATAGGGTGCTCTCCATCTGTCTGTTGGCTAGAGGTAGCATCAAACTGAATTACTACAGCTCTCTCTCAGGCATCAATTAAAAATGTTACTGAAATGTGTTGTGGTTCACAGCCTGAGAAACCTGACAGCTATGCTATGAAAATTAGGAAGATTACCCACCTCCTATAATCACTAAGAAATCCCAGACAACACAGTATTTGTGAACAATGAATATAAAAAATACATGCATTTTTACACATATATTTTAAAATGTAAAAACTACTTAGGAGCTGGAATTACATCACTAAAGTCACTAAAATCCCTGTGAACTCTGCTTCACCATCTCAATAATGTAAATCTTACTTAGGGGAACGATTTGAAAACCCAATCAGGGGATTTCAAGCCTATATGAGCATCTCCTGCCCATCTCACAGAGGATCAATCAATACCACAGCAGTACAATAATGTTTTGCATCAAAAATTCTGCAGAAACCTTGTCAAGACCTACCAGGGGATGAAGTCATAAAGTGTTAATTTGAGCGCAAAGACCAGCCACACATTTTGAGAGTCAGGTTGTTAATCTCAGCACTGTCACAAAGTGTGGTACCTGGGGAGGAAATAAAAAATATCAGCTTGCTTTTGTTTTTATATAGATGGCTGGGGAATGCAGTAATCTTACTCCTCCTTCTGCCTTCCTCAACAGGTTTCCCAACACCATGGTGTAATATGTCGAGTTAATAACTGGTAGCGCTACTTGGTCTGACTAGAAGTTGGCCGATGGGTTTTTTCCCTATCTGTGCATTTCTGTCCATTTCTGTGCTGTGCATTTGTGGTATTCATATTTCACAGGTTATATTGCAGGACTTGGTTCCTAAGATAGAAGAAGAGAAACTTTGTTGTTGAATATTCGAAGGAATTGCACACACTTTGAAGCTGACTCTCCAGCATCTTGTTGCAATGCAGTCACTTCTCCCCTGAAAACTAGGTATAAATTGCCTACTACAAATGCCAATAAATGTTAAAGCATGCATGGCAATACACTATCTAGAACTGTGACTCTAAATTTTTAAGAGGGAGGAAACAATCTTATTTTTTAACCTACAAATCACGGCTTGCTCTTGCTTCCATTGAGGAAGAACTCATCATAATCTCTTCCAATAACACTGTTATTAGTCTCTTACAGTATTTATGTTAATCAGGGCCAAAGAACTGTAGAAAGCAAGGGCATACCGTGTCTCTTATCACAGCATCAGTGTGATGGGTAATGAAAAGCTAATCAAGCAGCCTCCCAACAGTTCTGGGCCATAACTTACCACTGTAGCCAGCATGATGGATTAAAGCAGTAATTTTGCCTGATAAGGCAGAATCCATGTTATTTTTCCATGTTTTAACTCAAATAGCAGAATTTCATCCTTTTGATAAGATAGATGATGCTATTTCAGAATATTATAAGTTTGTGGGTAGACTTAGGAGGGGAGGATATGGTAATAAGGCACAGGGAAAAAGAGAAAGAGGTTGACAGAGCAATCAAATACAGACAGCACTGAAAGGTGGGCAAAATAGCAATCTTAGAGCTCAACACCTTTTGAGCAGGAGCTGCAGTTTGTTGCAGTTCAGGCCATGCATCCTCATGGACACTCTGAGTGCCTGTGTTGAGTCTTCTTCTGAAAGAAGGGTTCCAATACACCTTTTTTTTTCCCCTTTATAATCTCCTACTTTCTATTTCCTACTTTTCTCCTTTAAGAGAATCTTATTCACTTGCAAAGCAAAAGTCCAAAGCTCAGAAACTATGTGCTAGGTAGTGTAAATAATCATAGTACCTAGAGAGATTTTGTTAGTTGAGAATCTGCTCTGTGATATGTCTGTGAATGCTGAAACTGTCTGGAATGATGAGGTTTTATCGTTCCAGTAAGAGTTGCCATTCCCAGCTGTTAGGTACTCTGGACTATTCTGTAGTTGCACAAATTGAAACACAGAGCTAAACCTTGGAGGCTGCTACCTTCAAGAGTCTTCATAGATTAAGGTAAAATCCACACAGTTTAGACTAATCATAGGAAAAATGAATTATTAAGAATCCAAGCCTCTTGAAGACCTTAGTGAAGTTGTGTAAGATGTATCATTCTGCACCTAATAACATTAAAAAGATACTATATTAAATTAAAATACATAGTGCAGGTTGTTATTTAACTTAAGTTCATTTTTCAGAGAGGTTGACTTCCACTGAAACCAGGACAAGCAGGGCTAAAGAACAGTAGGCGTGGTTTCTTGCTTCATTGTGACTTCCCAAATTTCTTAATGGCAATCTTGGACAAGAACACGCCTTTATTTTCTACCCTCAGAGTAATGTCATCAGTGAAGGCAAACCTGCTCTCTTCTCTTCAACAAACTGACTTGCCTGGTGTCAGTAAAAATGATGCACAGCACTGACAAGTTGAGGATGATAGCAATGCTTGTTTCCAGGAAATGATATGACCTTGGTTTTGACTTTGACATTTATCATTAGTGATAATTTAGTGTGCACTGCATCTTACAGCTTGCAACTATTTTTTACCCAGTCTTTCTCCTCATTCTTCTTTACTGCTTAATTTTCCATAGTTCTTCCTAGAGCATGTTACACCAGAAATACATGGTTATATGCAATCTTTTACTTCTACTTGACGAAGAATATGAAACACATGGTTAGCTTAGATCAGATCTGAAAATCATAGAGTCATAGAATCCTTTCGGTTGGAAAAGACCTTTAAAATCATCAAGTCCAACAGTAAATGGTCAACTATTAAGATATTCCTAGATTTTACTTCTTGCAGTTAATGTGATTAATACCTTACTGTTTAGAAACACTTCACACAGCACTCTTGAAGGGATGACGTCCTAGCTGCAAACCACCAAGCCTAAATAACAAATCACATCTTTCTTGGGCCATGTTATCTCTTTTCCTTATATACTGCCCCTACTAAAGTGAGGTACTGCCTGTTAACTCTTATCTTTCTATACAGATGTTAGTTTTATAGTGAAGGAATTTGGGATAGGCATTGTCTTTTTCCACAGTGGGACGGCAGCCCTTCTCCACTGCTGTGCCAGCTCTGGGCAGCTTTGCGTGGTGGTTCTGAAGTGATCCATTGTTCTCACGTTCCTCCTGGCATTCACCTGTGTGAAGAAAGAGGCTTTTATGGTGAACATCTGTGTTGCTCCAACAAACCATGCACTCCTTTCTCAAATAATTCATTTCCTTCTGATTCACTGCTGTACTAATTCTGCAATATAGCTGATTTTCTGCCCTCCTATAGCAATGACTGGTCTCAGGGGCTGTAATAAAACTCAACATGTATCATTTTTTTCTCAAATGGTGGTTATATTTTAATGTGGAAGGAAATATTCTTGTGGAGAAACATCTCTCAAAATGAGGAGAGAAAAAGGAGTGGTAAGAAAATGGAACTTACTTTACTTATTCTGCTCCGTGTGACCTAACAATAATTTCTGTGCAGTATTATATGAAAGAAAAGTTGCCATAAAGTTGCATATTGTCTCCCTCTTGAGGGACTAATAATTGTAAAATTGCAAAACCTAGATCCTGTTTACCGTTATAAATGGATTGTATATATGAATAGCTTTTGGAGGTAAGTAAGTGGTGAAACTGTTGCTTATGAAGGTGTTTATTTTATATTGCTTTGTGTTCAGGGCAATCATTCTCCACTTGTTTGTGATTTTTATTAAATATGATGGCCACTCATATTTTATGAGAAATATTTATGCAAAATAATCTATTTGATTCAGCATCTCAATATTTACTCATTGAATTTATATTGCATATTATTAATCTTCTTATATTTTACTGTACAAAGCATTTACAAAAAAAGAATATAACCAGAGTGGGCAGCCTCATGCTATGCAATAAATTGCGAATGAGTAGAGGCTTTTAGCAAAAATGTTTGAACTTAGAGCTCATGGCTGGCTTGCAATGTTTTGCTTTCAGACCAAACTCACAGTTTATATGATTTACGAGTTTGGACCGAAGATGGGGTCTACAGTTTGTTTCCATTCTGTGGTTGTGGTTGTCTCTTCTTGTTTCATCAGGTACTGTAGAGGGAAAAGCTGGTTTGCTCTCTTCACTGCAAAACAGAAAACGCTCAAAATATTTACAAGTTTGGGCACATCTTGCAAAGCCCTTTTATTGCCCCTTATATTCTTATGAATTAAAATATCCTGGAAGTGGTTTTTTGTCTGTTACTGATATCAGGAAACAAGGTGGACTTCCTTTAAAACACATTGAGATTCTCACTGCAACACTATATCCCCAGAGGTGGAAGTTTCGTAAGCTCTGCAGGTAAATGACTGAAGAGTGATATGTAACGCTTTTTATGTGAGCCTTTTGTCTTGGAATTAAAGTTGTGTGATGGAGCTCTTGGTCTGTGGTTCCTTTCTCATAGCTTTTGATGCTGTTGGCCTTTTTTTTAACTGAAAACTGATGGAGAATTAAAGATCTTAATGTTATCTTTTAAACTTAGGTAAATAAAGGACAAGAATGCCAAATAAGGATCTTGGTGACACTCACTGAAAGAGTATAATCTGAAGGGTAAGAGCCACCTAGCTAGCCTTCACCAGCCATGTCACGTATGACCCAAATAAGTGAGGGAATATTGACCTCTTCTCTCAGGTGACCAGTGACAGAACTAGAGGGCATGTACTCAAGCTTCATCAGGGGAGGTTTAGGCTTGATGTTAGGAAAAAGTTCTTCACTGAAAAGGTGATTGGCCATTGGAATGCGCTGCCCAGAGAGGGGGTGGAATCGCCGACCCTGGAGGTGTTTAAGGGGAGATTGGATGAGGCACTGAGTGCCATGGTTTAGATGATGGTTGGTGTTGTGTTGGGTTATAGGTTGGACTTGATGATCTCAGAGGTCTTTTCCAACCTTGTGATACTGTGATACTGTGAATAGGTCTACTGGAAGGAGCTGGAAGTACTGTTTGGTGTGGATGGAAAAGAAGGCATAAAATTTGTAAGAAACAGGCCACAAATCTGCAAGAAAACAGTCTTTTTTAAACTTCAATATTCATGAAACAACCTGTTTATTTTGGGGCTGGATTGAGTTTCTGATGTAGTTAAAGCCGTGCTGGGAGTCTCTACTGACAAGCAGGACACTTTTTTGTTCATGACCGATGGCCCCTATACTGCCTTGCAAGAAAACAACTTTGAAGAATCAAGTCTGTGACAAAGCCAGAGTAATGGGGAGGCAGGGATGCTGACTAAGATATGGATATTATTCCAATGATATTCAAAACAACTTCCAAGTCACTTACTGATTTTCTACACAGGTTGCATTATTTTGCTGTTGTCATGATTCAGCATGAAGCTTTTCTGTGGGAAAGCAGAATTTACTGTTACCACAGCACTACACCACGATGTTTTCATTTATTTATTTATTTATTTTAAATAATAACATGATATAAGAGAAAAAACATTGTGATTATACCAGCTTGGATACTAACAGATAAAATAAGAAAGCAAAGGAAATAATCAATTTTCCTGTAGTCTGGCAATTTAAAAATCAGCATATCCTCTTTCACATTTCCTCTAGTTTTCATACAAAAGTACGGCAGCTTGGCTTAGTGGCTTTCTTTTTTTTTTTTCCCAAAAGTGCATAAGAATGGTGTTATTAAAAATACAACAACTAGCTACCTGGGATAGACAAAAAAAGCATGCAGTCTCCAATCCTGTTTCTGTTAGTGATTCACATGGATGAGGATTAACAAGTCATATACGAAGCTAGTTTTATCTGGTATATTCTACCAGCTCCTGGCATACAGTACTTCAAAGAATTTTTGAGCTAGCGATAATAGGCAATGAGGTTTTCTCTATCTTTATGAATCTGAATTTGCTTTTGTCTCTACAGTTTCTTGTGGCAATGAATTCCACAATTTAATTATGAAGCGCATGAAAAAGTGATTTCATTTTTTTTTCCAAATGTTCCTTCAGATCATTTTATTTCAGACCATCTATTTCAGACACGATGAATAATTATTTATAATTTTTCTTGCCTGCACAGTGTCTACCTATATAGACCTCTCCTATCCTTTTCTTCCCCCTCTGTAAATCCTACAACATATAATTTTGTATGTGTGATTACAGTTTTTTCCCCCAAATGCATTACTTATTATTCATCAGTATTGAAATTCAACCACAGTCTTATCACCCTGTCACTAAGCATTGTGAGATTCTTTTGTGCATTTTTGAAATCAGCACAGAATTGACTATTCTGAATAATTTTGTGCTATTTATTCCCTTTTCCAGACCATTTATGAATATTCTGGGCTGAACAAACTCTGAGACAGACCCTTGAGGGAATACTCTGGTAAAGTTTCCTTCACTCTGAGGAAGTTCTCTATTATGATTCCTTTTGTTTCTTGCACGTTAAGTTTGTATTAATCCGTAAGGAGATAGTTCATTTATTCTGTTTGGCCATGCCTGTGCACTACATTGTTTCTCATCCATATTACTGTGCTCGGCTCCATCTGAGATTTTTTCACGAAGGGAGACCAATTCCCTGCTGATTACATGGCAATGAATTGGGAGCAAGGCTAGCAGAGTTAGGAGCAGCTCAACAAGCCTAGAAATCCCACTGATAAAGGAGGCTGTGATGCCTTTCCCCTTCCTTCATAACCATTGGAAGAGAAGAAAAACTAGTTACTACAATAAATCCAGCCTGTGCTCAGTGCAACAGCAAGACCACGTCAGGGGAAAGCAATGGACCTGGCTGGCCATTAATTGAACCTGACAAGTGTTTACACGAGGAGACAGACTGGCAGTGGCCTAAAAGCACTGATTTATAATGCTATTGATTAGCAGTGACCCAATCAGGAAGAGCAATGGCAAACTGCTGCTTCAGCATTGCCGATAGGAGCAAAGTTCAGTGCAAACAACACACGCGTGTGTTTTTATAGAGCTATCCGTACACTCACTACCATCCTAGACTTATACTAACATATTCATATATTACATATACATATTATATATACATATCCATGCATTCACTAGTCCAACCCCATACTCCACTATCCTTCACATTGATTTTTACACACATATTAAGACAGAGGCACTAGCTGTACTTGTTTTTAGCTGATACATATTTATAGAGGCAGACAACTAAGTATGCATCTGTGATCACAGTTTGTCTTTAGCCTTGCTTTTCCTAGGCATACTGCACAGCTTTCTTCGAGATTACTTCCATTTTTATTGGTATCTCATCTTCCACACTGAAGCTGCTTCAGTCTCTGCAGTCCTTCGAATTATACAAATATCTTAGCACTCCCTGATGTAATGCATCATATGTATGCATCTCACACTCCCAGTGTGAAACATTCACTTGGTCTACTTGTCTTGTTCTACATGGAATATTTTAATATTGTACAATTCAACTTTTTTTCAGGCAAATATTTCTTATCACCTTCATGTTGGAGGATTTTTTTTCAGCAGCATAAATAAATTCAGTTTTAAAATCCTCGTTTATACTAATCCTTTTGAACATGAGATGCAAATATAACACAAACCAAGAGGTTCAGCATTTGCTCTTTCTTTAAAAGCACAGAGAAATATTCTATTCCAAGTCCAGCTTTCATTTTTTAACCTGAGTTTGTCCATTTAGAGCCAGAAGGTAATTGATATTTTACCAGGATTAACAATTTGTCAGAATGAAGTAAGTTTCAGGATTTTCTTAACACCAAATTAAAATCTGCAATATAATATATAATTCTGCAATGTAATACAAAAATACATTGGAACTATAATATATAATATATAATAATACATAACATAATATAGAACAAACCCAATCCTAATCTCAAAAACCTTTCAAACAAAATTCTGTTCAATTTTTTAATAAAGATATTTAATTTTTATTTTCATCTTTTAAATTTATAGATGCATAAATGTGAATATAAATTAATCAAAATTTCCAAACTTGAGGATGTTTTTAAAGAAATAGTTTTCATAACACTGTAGTCAGATATTTTTGAAAATTTGAAAGTGGTGTTATAAAAGTAATCTGATCAGAAAAATCAGAGAAGCTGACTGCCTCAAATGCTTTCTATTCTGATGAACCGCCATTTCCTGAAAGACCACTAGCCTTTAAACAGGAAATTCCCAATGAGTTCTACTGACAGGATCTGTGTCTGAATGTTCACAATTCTCTTTCTCTATCTGCGCTGTATCTTTCTATTTACACACAAAATGATGAGAAATATCATAGATGCAGTACTCAAATGTGCTGGAGCTCTAGGGATCCTTTTCAGTAATATCATCTCTCCTCATTTACACAGAGTGTTCATAATGATCGTTATTCATATTTTCCTTCCTTCATTTGCGCAGCGTGGCAATGCTCAACAGCCCTGGGGCCTGTGGCTGGAGAAACTGGAGCAGTCAAAGAGAAAACCAGGAGGTGTAGTCCTCTTCTGCAAATCCAGACTTCCCCTGACCATCCCTCAGGCCAAAACTTGTCCCACCTTCCCATCACTCAGTTTAGCATTTTTTTTTCTTTCTGCTTTTCAGGTGAATCAGACCTGACTTCAGAGTCCTAATTTCCATGTGCCACTGAGTTTCTAAGACTCTTTGGGAGAGATCTAATTGCTGGAATGTGGCTCTCAAGAGATGGTGGTGCTCTGATATCACAGGATCTTCCTTTCAGAAGCAACATTGTACCAAAGTCGGCCAGAACCAGCAGCTAACGCAGTAGGCCGGTACCCCTTGCAGTGTGGGGAAGCTTTTGTTCCTGGGTAGATGGTCACCATCAACTTCTGGGATGGAAAACAACTCAGATGGCACCATGACGTCCCTCCAGGCTGGATTCATTGCTGAATGTTTTGAATTGTTATGTTTTGAATGCTTGTTATGAAGAAGGCTCAGATAGCACATTTCTACCCCTCTGCTACCCCTACAGCATGATAGGCTGGAGTGATGGGCAGCCACAAATTTTGGTCTTCGAGATTGTCTTACACCGAACATTCTTTCAGTCTTCAGTAAACTATGGGAATTATTAATTATATTCCTTATTAGTGCACTCAGAGAGCCTCAGTTTCTTCAACTGAGAAAGGGCGTTAGAGAGAGGCAGGATTTAAATGAACAATGAGAATGGAGCTGGAATACAGAAGCTATTCCAGTTTGCAAAGTACATTCAGCTGTGGCTGTAGTTTTGCATATGTCATTCTTGATTTGCAGATAAATAGCAGCACAAATAGATTCACACATTGTCCCATGATGATCCTATGTAGCAGAGAAGAACATGACTCTCCAGGGCTTGTCTGCTTCAGTTCAAGAGGTAGGAAATTCCTCTGGAAATCTGGCTGTTGTGCTCAATGTTTGCAGAGGTGAGACCACAGTAAAGAGTGACAAATCACATTAATTCTTTTTTTTTTTCCTACCAATTTTGTGCAATTGTGACTTAGTCCCTCCAGCTGGTTAACACCTGCGTGTGTGTGTTGGGTGGGGGGGAAGGATAGGTAAGGGAATGTATTTATGTTAGGGAGAGGATTTCCTTTAGAGTATCTCCACTTCAGAAATAACACAGTCCCCACCGCTGTTTAATCGCTGGGGCTCATTCGCCGCAGCACAGAGGGCAGCTACTGCATGGCTAAATACCAAGCATCGGGTATTTGCGAAAACAATAGAGACCCAGCTCTGCCGGTCTGAGTGATGTCACACTTCTCTCTGCAGGAACATTTAGCTAACTGCTCCTGAAAAACAGCTGTTTGTAATGAAATGATGATTTATCTGCAGTGACAATAATGGAGGAACCAGGAAAAATGCCCAGGGAACCCCTTTATTGGTTTTAAAGCGAAAACAGAGGCACATTCACAACTGTAATCTGCTCAGGACAGAAATTTGCTCCTTGTTATCTGTGGGTCCAAATTTAATGCGTTTTTAATTGCCTATTCAACGTACTTAGCAATTAAGGCAAAATGATATCTCTTCTTTTGAAAAATGTGTGAGCTTTACAATTGGAAGTAATTGTCCTCGTTAATTGAAAGTGCAGCTTTATTTTCTGTTGATTGTGTGTTTTTATTAGAGGATTCTAAAGGCTTTTGTAATCCCATTAAAGGGCAAATGCTGTCATGTGCTTCCACTGTAATCACAAAGGACAAACTAGGGGGTCAGATCAGCACTTATGGGGCCCTTTAAGCTTTGTGAGTATTAAGCATAAAGTTAGTGATGTTTAAGTACACTAAGCTGTGCCAGAGTGTAACTTTCACACTGGTGATCAATCAGTATCACTTACAGCAATCAGTATCACTCAGATTCTTGTCTCTTGGGCCAATATGGCCATTGCTATTTTATGCACTTTTGCTGTTTCAAGGCAAATAGTGCCAAGCCCTTGTGTGCTGCTGTTTAATGAAGGGAGATAAGACTGCACTGCATGCAGAAGATGACCCTTGGGGATCACCAAGAATTTTGGAAGACCCATAATATTGGACACAGGGACAACAAATCCACAGCTGGAACAGGAAACCAGCCAAAATTGAGCCCATCATACAGGAACTGCAGCTGATACTCCATGTCAATGTTGCAGGAGACTGACATGACCAAGGTGTTTTTCAAGTGACTGTCTCATTCAATGAACTCCCGTGTGTTGCTCTCATGTTGCATCCTGGGAATTGCCAAACTGAAGGAAGACAGGAAAATGTTAGGCTCAGATGAAAACGTTGGACATTTTTGGGCATGGAAACAGCAGAATTGTTTTTGTATACCTTGAATATCTCACTTCATAAACAATGGTACCTATAACATGAACCACATCGTGATTTTGATAATGGCATCACACCTGCAGTGCAGGAATTGGGACTCAGCATCCAGGCTGCTCTGTCTGTCAGTGGGTGCCACAATTAAACCTCAGTTCAAGAAATAAAGCTGCACTCCTGTGCAAAAACCCTGCTCAAGACCCACAGAGTGCCTCTTTGCTCTTCAGCAAAGAGCTGGAGTGTGCAAAGGTGCACTGACTTGCGTGCAAAGTCATCTGTCAGCTTTTCTTGTTCATGCTTTTGCTAAAGAACACAAATGGACATGGCCAGGCTTTCCTTCTGAAAGCTCTCTGCCTTATTCTTCACGCCACCTTTAAATTACTAGATGCTGTGTTTCACAGAGCAGCTCTGAAAAAAGACACAAGGCAACTGCTTCATTTAACACTGCTTGACAAAGTGATCTCTCATGACCTCCCAGCAGTGACTTTCTCACTCATTTTAAGTACAGTGTAATTGCCGAATTTCTGACTCACCTTGCTATCTTTCAAGTGCACTTCTATGCCTGCATTTTTAAGAATGACTTTAAAATACACTACTAAGTGTTATCTGCTCATATTTCTATATTACTCTGGTGTTCTGGCTGAGTTGTTTGTCAATCAAATGCATGCTTAACCTTTTCTTTTGAGGGGAGAAAAAAATGTGGGATAATATTCATTGGTCTATGAGAAATGAGTACTTGAAAAGTGTGTTCTTGTGTACTTGTTCAACTGTAATTATATTTAATGGGACAATGTTTGGGTTGCTTCTCCCCAGACTTGGTAAACAGCTCAACCATTTGATTTTTAAGTATTTCAGTAGTGTCAGTCAGGGTCCAGCCAAGCTTTTGAGCAGTTCAGTGCCTCTCTGACAAGGCACTGTGTATTCCCAGTGAAATGCCAGAGGATTCAGACTCACTAGGAACAGAAAAGATGGAGCTTTGGAGCTTTGGTTATACTCCACATTAAAGCACAAGAATATTTCTTGTGCTGCACTCATCTCCAGAGGCTCTCAAAAAAATTATGGTCCTACTGAAGCTGACTGGGAGTGAGCAGCATCCCCAGAAGGTAATTCATCCTGTCTTAACAGCAGTGTCTGAGCAAGGGGCATGTACTACTTTCCAGGGGTGCCTCTCTCTCCTTTAATTACAGTGGAAGGCTGGGCAACAAGCCAAGCTAAATAGTTAATATTAGCTGAAATGTATTCCCATCATGCTCTTTATATAATCACAGTGTGATTAATGTGTTGGAAAACACCCCATGCAGAAAACCCCATTTATTCTACAAAGGAAATTCATGCTTATTCTTCTGATATCTACCTTAAGATGGACTGAACAGCTCTGTCAAAGTGCCCCTCTGCCCACCAGCTATTCAAGGAGTACGAGAGTGGACTTTCAGATAGCCAGAGTAGTGAGAGTAATGCCAGTCCAGCTTGGCGAGCGATATTTGACCACCTAATCTTTAGTTATAGTCTTTATGAATATATATTTTTCAGCTTTTGGTGAATATATTTAGAAGCTTGAATATCTTTAGAAGCTTGAATATATTAATGGAACAAAATAATATAATACAATTAGAAAACACGTAAATAATATTCCTTTAATGTTATCCCAGGGCATTCCAGCTCATGCTACCATTTTGCACTAAAAATAGTTGTCTTTAAAATCCATAGTGAATTCTGATTTCTGATGGGATACTGTGGAATTAATTTGGACTTTAAGGTCAGATTCTTGGCCAGTGCAAATGTGTGCCTCATTCTCTCTCTTGAAGTGTCAGATGTTATGACTTAATCTGGAGATGAAAATGCTTTTCAACTCATAGCTCATGCAATTCATTGTACAGGGCACTCAGAAGCCTTTTCTTCTCGTTACTACAAGTCTGCTGAGACTAATTGGTTGCAGCACTTTCCAACTCAAATCAGGTAAAATAAATTTATCAAAAGCTTTGCCCCGCATGGTACCAAGTGCCTGTTTGAGCCTCAGTGAGCAGACCTAGCTTCAGTGGTCTCCCATAAGCAAGAAGACTGTTGAGACCCTTCTATCAGGGCATTTTCAAAAAGTAGGACTTGCCTCCTTCCTTGTGTCCTTGTTGATCTCACTTTCCCCAGCCTTCTCTTCTGGTGTAAAAGAGACTTAATCCTTAAAACCAGAAGCCAACTTTGCAAAACAGTGGTTACACAAGGAGTTGTTTGCACTGAAAATTGTAGTGTAATAAGAATTTTTGGTGAAACAATCTTGCCACATGCTAAGGCTTGAATGGTACTTCTGGTGAATTTATAGTAGCTCATTCCTATGTTCTGTAATTCATATGGATTTTTAATTCTTCTTCAAGAAACATGCTGCCTACAGTGATGCGCATTTCTCACATTATTTGTTTCTCCTGCCATTGCCAAGCTGGTAAGCGAGGAGAAGACATCTTTGAGGTACAGACTAGCAATTACCATGCCTATATGTAATTTAACCATGAGCAGTAGGATATGTCTGACTCAGTGTAGATATTGCAGTGCAGATGAACCAGTTGCCTGAAACTGCCCAGAGTAGTGGTATGTGCTGGTGTTGGCTGGGATACAGTTAATATTCTTCACAGTAGCTGTTACGGGGCTGTGTTTTGGATTCATTCTGAAAACAGTGTTGATAACTCAGTGATGTTTTCATTATTGCTGAGCAGTGCTCACACAGGGTCAAGGCCTTTTCTGCCCCTCATACTGCCCCCCACCAGCGAGCAGGTTGGCGGTGCACAAGAAGCTAGGAGGAGACACAGCTGGGACAGATGACCCCAATAACCAAAGGGATATTCCACATTGACGTTCAAAGTGATGGTGTTTGTCTTCCCAAGTAAACATTAGGCATGATGGAGCCCTGCTTTCCGTGGGATGGAACACCTGCCTGCCAATAGGAAGCAGCCAATGAATTTCTTATTTTGCTTTTCGTGTGCATAGCTTTTATGTTACCAATTGAATTGTCTTCAACTCAGCTCACAAGTTTTCTAGCTTTTACTTTTCTGATTCTTTCCCCCATCCTGCTGGGGGCATTGAGCAAGCTGTCGTGTGGTGCTTCTTACCTGCTGGCTGGGGTTAAACTATGACATGATGTCAATATAGTACAGGATAAGATTTGCGTCCTTCTAAAGTAGACATTAAACTTAATCAGATATACCATGTCTTTTTGCCTCCATCTACTAGGAGCAGAGCTAAGAGAGTTTGTACTAAAGGTGTTTGAAGTTGTCTACAATAACATCCCCAACTCCCTATATCCCACTGACAGGTAAGAGATAATTGGTTTATGCCCAGTCATCATATTGGCTCTTGTTAGGACTCTGTCACTTAAGATTATAAGTTGTGAGTATTGTAAAACAGTTTTGTAGTTCCAGAAACTACAGTGCAGCTGCTGATGAGAAAGAATTGGAGTTTTTTTGTGTGGACACTCACTCTCTAACTTGCAAATCAGAAGAGAAGTCTAGCATTTTCATGCAGTCTGTCCCCAGCAGTTTCTGTCTTTGGCTTTCTATGGGGACTGGGCTCTGACCCCAGGAAAAAGTCTCTGAACTGCCATAGCCCATTCTCAGGGTGACAAAACCTCAATTTACTGGATTCAAATTAACATTGTCTAGGAGAGCACAATGCGGTTTGGAAATAAGTTGAATTTATCGCTGCAGGAATGGCCAAAGACAGCTTCATAGCAGGGCTATGAACTTGTCTCACTGTGAAGATAGATCTCAGACACAGCTGGGATGGGACAGAGCTGCTAATCTTGAAAGAAACATCAGAAAACTTTTTGTGCTTATTCATTGTCTAAAGGAGTTGTGGAGTTGATTGTTATGAACTATTTAACACTTTAGTATATATCATGCCATTCAAGTGCCATCCGGGAAGCACTAATCAGAACAGGGAGATGACAGAGAACAGGGACTGTATGTCACCACTGGGTGAGACAGTTGTTTGTGATCAACTTGAGTCTTACAAGTAAGACCTGAACCATCACAGATACATCGCCTCAGTCTATAGTGTGAAGGGCTGCAGAGGTCTATGAAGACCATTGCCTTTTCATGCATTGGCAGGAGCCAGGCACAAAGGTGGTTGGAAAGTGGTCTCTTAGGAGAAACAATTAAAACCTTCATCTGGGTTTGGCTTGATGTGCCAAAAGATTGATAAGGCTACCCTGAGTTTGGGGGAGAAATACAGAAAAGTTAACACAATGTCAAAACCAAAAATCCAAAGCCACCATTTTCTAATTCCGTTGTTTTCCTCTCACAGCAGATTTCTTTAGTGTTCTCTGTCCTTTCACATTTTCCGGCAGAAAACTCTGCTTTATCTTACTTTATCTCTTGTGATCTCTTCCCATACAAGAATGGGTTTATTCTGATTTCTGAATATTTGATTCTGATGGTCTATGGTCTGAGGTAAGGAAGTGCATCTGAACTGGATGGTTGATAAGGTGGCTGATCACGACCTGGATCATATTAAGTGGTGTTTTCAGGAAACATCAGCCTGCCTCCAGACAAGGGCATCTTATTGGCAGGAAGGAATCATTTAACCTGTATTGTTTCATTATTTTGAGACTACTCACTATGTGCAATAACTTAACAGAAAAACAACAAAAAACCTTGTATCCTGACAACTATTCCACTTTTCTGCTGATTAACAGTGCTGTACAACTTCCCTAGCACCATATCAGAGTGAATTGATGTGAAGTTATCCTCTCCACTTATGATACTATACATTAGCTTTTTTCCTGTACAATTGGTTAAGTCCTCCATAGAGGATGGGAAGGTGGCCCCTATTTTAGGACATCATGATGCAGCTGGAGATGCAAACAGTTGCAAAACATCACTGCTGACCTCCATAGATTTGGAGGTGATTTCTCACCACAGAGCAGTTTTCTGGTTGGACTGAAATTGGCTGAGATGAGGTAAATGGGATCAGTTTCATTGTGGAGGGGTGAAAAAAAGGAGGTTAAACCAGGTTTAGAGATTTGAATGGAAATGTCTCTATTCTTGAGGATTTTCTCATAGGGTTGTGAGGACTAGAGGTAGGTTCGTTTATATTTGAACTATTTGTTAGGCAGTTTCTTCTTGCCTACATTCTTGCTTATTCCTATTTTCTCTCACATGCAGATCTTGTATTCCTCTGAATTTTCCTTCCTCTGTGTTTCTTTTCTTGTGCTATACATCTGTTATTCTGTCTCTTCCTATTTATTTCCTATTCCTGCTTTCTAAAATCACTTAAAATCCTTTTCTCTGTCTCCTTTATTCTCTGTCAGCAGCCCTCAGGCTTTCCATCTATTGAGCTGTTATCTTGCATTTTGTCCTGTATCCTTTCATGTTTAAGAGCGAAGCCTAACTGTGCAGGAGACTTGTCATTCCTGCAGTGACAAAGCAGAGGGCAGTTTGAATTATATGGACATGTTTTGCAGTATCAATAACCTGTTACATTTATATTTGCATGGCAAAACAATAACTGGAGACAAGGTAGGGGGTGTAAATCCTCCAAATTGTAGAAGTTTCTAATTACATGACTGCAACGATGTCTTAGTTATATCTGTTGCAATTCTGCTCTTTTTCTGTTTGATGAGAGAAAAGAGGCAGCAGAGACCTGTTACAGATTTTGCCTTTTACCTTACTCCACCCTTACCAACAGAAGTGCTAGCACCCACCTCAGCACCTGGTGATTTTTATCACAAATTTCTAAGGTCAGAACTGTGTAGAATTTTACAAAACATAGCAGCTTTGTTGTAGGATCATGTGGCAGAACATCAATAAAAAAGGATGGAAGCAAGATTTTTTTTTTTTTAATTTACTCACAATGTAGTAAACTTGAACTAGATTTTAAAACAACCTTTCCTTTTATTACAAGTGCACATTGACCAGCAGTGGGCAGACCCCATACTCTCCAGAGTACAGGAAAATCTCACTGGGTCTTTTAGAACAGGTGGACCATGTGATGTGAACTGGTGACACATCACCACTACTGAGATTTTAAAATACATCTCAGGAATATATCCTCTGAAAAGCAGACACTTAAGCATGCACCTTCTGCTAACGTCAGGTCCAAATTAAGTTTTTTGGGGTGGTCTTGAAAGCAAAAGACATCAGATTATAAGAATGTGTATTTTATTGCCACTTGAGTACCTAAACAAATCGTTGAGATGTTTATATTAATAAGCTATTTCAGCACTGCAGCATAAAACTCCTACTATTTACATACATGAATGGGTGACACACACGTATATACACACTGGTATGTCTACACCCTCCTCCCTCACATACATGAGAGGAGAGGAAGGGAAAGGATTTTTTTTGCACCATTACTTTCAAAGATATTTTAGAGCAGATTGAGAGAGACATTAAGCTTTGTCTGCCACATTAAGTCAATGTGTATAAAAGGCACAATAAAGATGCAAAGACATCAATGAGCACAACATCCGGTGCAGTCAGAACTGACAGGCTAAGGTCTCTGGAGAACGTGATTTCTTCCTTTTCCCTTTAAAGCTTTTTCAGAAGTAGCAATGAGCATAATTTTCTGTCCTAGCAAGATATGAATTGTTTTCTGGGAAAAACACTGGGCTTTTGCCTACATATTTCATGCAGCTGTGATTATAGAAAAAGAGGTTTTAGGAAACTTGCCTCCTCTGATTGCATCCTTGTTATAAATACATTCATTTCCATATCTTTGTTTTGTTTCAACTGCAGAGACATTTTGTGCTTTTTATTTTATTTCAATTAATGTTTGTTTTTTAATCAAAGAAATATGTCATAAGAAAGTTACTATTTTTTAACAAGGTTCCTTACCAAAGTTTTAAGCGTTGTTAAACAATTTGTTTTCTCTCTCAGCAATGAACCTTCCTCAGATCAAAACTGGCTCTTTTTATGGGGAGATTAAGGAATCATCACTGCTGGTTTTTGGGGTTTTTTTTTTTTGTTTTGTTTTAAATAAAGGGCAAGGTGGACAAGCTTGTGTCAGGACTGGCAAAGACCAGTCTTATTCTGCATCTAAGTGTCCCTCCCAATCTTATTTTCCATGATTGCATGGTAAAACATCACTTCATCAAAGAAATTCTTGGACTAGTGTTCTGGTAACAAGAGGAAATGGGGAATGATGTACAAGAGACATACTCTACTCAGTCACACTGTATGTAAACTACAAAATTCTGAATTTTTAAGATGTTTATAGGGCCCTAACAACCCGGAAAAGGACAATCACGCTCCACAGTTCCGTCCATGTGAACTGAGTCCAGTCTCATTGTGCTCTTGTAATACATTGCAATGTCTGAGTGCAAATATCAGATCCATAAAGACATTAAAGCCTATCAGGAATATGTAAGAATTCAGGATTTCTCCTTGATCCCTGATGAAGAAGACTGGCATGATAATATCTTCACACCTGTCAGTTAAACACCCAACAAACACAGCACAGAGCCTCAGCATATGAAACACGTTTTCAGGTCACAGTGGAAAGGATCACAAGTTTGATGTACAGCTTGGACTTGCTAGATGAATTACTTCTCTCCTCTGGTCTATAAAACTATTACAACAGCTGTTACTACAAGAGATACCATACTTTAAAAGAGCCAAGCCTGGCCACCCTTACCTCTCTGGGACATCCAGGTTGATCAGTTTTATGATTTCTGGCATCTATAGCTGCCTCCTAAGAGTGGCCACTCCCCTCTTTTATAACTAATAATTCTGATGGTGTTATTTACCCGTATTCTCCATAATTATTGATACTTTCTGTTTGGATGTAGTGTGTAATTTACAATTTTTTGCTAATTTTGAAGTTGAAATGAAGACTCATCTTCTGCTAAATTAATAACATTTCATAACTGCCCTTGGTTGGGTAATTTAGAGCTGAAAATCCACATATCTCTGTCTGTTTCACTAATGGATTGCATACTTAGTGACAGTACAAGCTGAAGACACGTTTCTATTGAGGCAGCCAATAAGGGAAGTCAAAGATACACGTTTTACTGTCTGTACACAATAGTAAATCTTAGAGCCTTGCAAATCAATTCCTGCTTATATATGGCATGGAATTCAGATATTTTCTTAATTTGTGTTCTTAATAAAGTATATTTAACACATTCATTGTGTAGGAAGATGTTCAGAAAAAAAAAATCAAACTCTCACTCCAGACAACAATAAAGCCATTTACAATTCACTCAAATTAAGTCATAAAATAAACTCCTTGCTTGCAAGAACTTCCCCAGAGGCAAGACAGCATCACAGAAACAGTATGGCCTTTTGTCAACGCTCTTGCATCCAGAGACCTTATAAATATGGGTGTAACAGAGTCTTTTAGTACCTCACACTGTAAGAATGGAAGAAGGATATGTTCGTGCTAGGTATGTGGGTAAATAATTAACCCTTTTTTAACATTTCATGAAAATGAAAACTAATTGAACTTGGGGTCTTGGGGATGTTCTTAGATATTTCTGTGTGTATTCATTTAAGAAATAACCATCTTTGAGCTCTTTAATGGAAAAAGAAGAGTCTTTTATGGGAATGTTTTATGGCCTCAAGAGTTTTGTTTGGGTTTTCCTATGTAATGAATGACAGAAAGGAAGGCTGTGTGGAGAAAGGCATGAATAAAATCACGTTCTGCTTAATTATGGTACTTAAAGAGTTTGTTCTTTTTTTAAGATGAAAATTTGATTCATCACAAATATAAAGAAAAAGTAATTAAAGGGTATATAAGCTTTGGTCATCATCTTTTGTATGATATATAGTCACACTGTGGGGAAATGTAAGGAAGGTCTTTTTCTGTTCTTGATGGGTTTTCCCCCTTCGAAAGATTCTTTGATTATAAATGTGTTAAAAAATCCATTACAACTGGTTCATTGGGTTGTTTTGAATTGGAAAGGGGTAAAAAAGAAACAAACAATTTTATATTCAAAATGCAATTCATGCTGAAACATTCTGCTGTGGCATAATTTAAACTGCAGACAGATTGGAACAAATCAGGCAGAACTGCTTTTTTTTAAAATATTGGTATAGATAAAAATGTATTATTCAAGGGAACTCTTTGGGCTAGTTCTGAAACAGAAAATTATGTATGAAGATGGTCTTTTATACATATATAAGTGAGAAATTTGAAGAAGCAGTAGCACATGGGACCCAGCTGTGATTCCATCAGATGCTCTCCAGGGATGCAGTCAAGGTTATAAAATTTGTTTTTCCTTCTCCTTCTTCCAATTCCAAAAGTCCTAGTAAATATTTTCCACATTTTATCTTCTTCTCTACCCATGTTATTTAACCTTCCCTCCTCTCTTCTTTTTTGACATCCTTGATGAGTATAGGATCATTGACCAGTTTACTTACACCATTTTGCATTGTTGCTTTTGAACTTTACATCCACAAGATAAATGTCTTCTCTGTTCCCTACTCTGGCCACCTCTATACCTTGTTAGAGTATTTTTTGGACTGGTTGGAAGACATCTGAGACAGAGGCTGTTCTGAGGCCTCTGCAACACACTCATGCTATTGCGTGATCTGGAAGGAACCAGCATACAGGTCCAACTTGTAACACAGCAGACATTTCTTCTTATACAAAAGCTCTTCCTGTAAATCTTCATGAAGTCCTTTCATCAAGAAGTTTTACCCATATACTGAGCATCTTGTGTTAGTTCCCAACTAACAGTCCTGTTTATCAAACAATTGGAGTAGGTGGATATTTTCTATTTTCTGAAAGTGATGGTGACCTGCACAGATGAGGGGATCACTCTGATTGCTGTAACACATCTTGTAAGTGGAAACTCAACTATAATGACATACTATAATTCTACACTAGAAGCAGCTGCATCTGTTACATCCTGTTATTTTTAAAGCAAGGTTCATCAAAGTTTTATTTTGCAGCACAAACACTTCAAGTAGAAAGCAGCAGAGTGCAGTTTGTACTTAGTGACCACTTGTAGTAAATCTTTAGCTCAGAGCTCATGGAAAACTTGTTCTAGTTGTTGACAAGGACTGCATTGTGCTAGATGCTTTATGGTCAGAAAACAAAGAGACAGCATGTCTGTAGGACTCTGCAGTGCTCTCCTCCTTGAGGGCAGTGCCTGAGAGGCTTTCTGGCATCACTTATTGCTGGTGGAAATGGCAACATTGGGGCTCAGGACAAGCAGAGAGATGGAAGCGTGATGGTGACACTCAGTCTCCTGCTTGCTCTGTATGGCTACCCTTGGGCCAGCAACAGCTGAGCTTCCTGGCCTACCATGAGTCACTGAGCACATTTCCTGTTCCATGTCCAGCACATATATAATGTTGAGAAAGGAACTGGGATTTATCTTCTCCATCACAAGCATCAGGACCAGTGCTAGCAAATTGTCAGGACTTATGCACGCCAGTGCGTGGAGGAGCGCCAAGGGTCATGGAGGGAACTCTGAGCCAGCAGGACAGATCAGGGGAGTCTCAACCTCACAGGCACCAGGCACAGGCTGAGGCCAATCTGGGATACTGCACTTTTCCACTCAAATTTGCTCTGGGAGAGATAGAAGGCATCTGCCACAGGGTTGGCAGCTGTTTTTTCAACTCTCTTCATGTTCAGCAGTATCAGGCAGGCAAAGACCCTGCAGTCTTTCTCTGTCCCCCTCGATTGATCTGGTCATGAGTAAATTAGCAAGAGGACAACATTCAGCAAGTGTCATCACTGACCCCTGGGCAAAAATCATAGTGACCCTGCAAGGGAAGCATCAGAGCCTTTTTTCCAACATTAACTATTCTACGATTCTATGACTCTATGACATTTCCCTCTGTGGTGGCCTGAGTTTTAACATTTTCATCTCTTGTGAAGAAATGGCAGCCAAAGATATCTGATCACTTGAGATATTCGGGACTAAATGAATTGTGTTTTCATTATAATCAATCAATTTTGAGCCCTAAAAAACAAGGCCAGTTCTTTAGCTGGATAAGATATAGACTGTACTCTAGGCATGATTTGTACCTATTGCCATGTGCTGGTGTGGGATGAGGCTTAACTTCTCCTGCCCTGGTGTGAATGAGGGCTTCAGATATTCAAATGTGCCTACGAGACAGATGATGCAAGGGACGGAAGACTTTATAGGCAAGGAGGATCCTCTGTCTCCAAAGTCAATATTGCCATACTTATAAACGACTGAGAATCTTGTGATACTTTTGGTGTGTGAATTAGAACCCATGTGGACTAAAGTACTGGAGAAAAAAAAACTGGTAGGCAACACCACAGAAGGGAGAACTTATTTAACTTCTGCCTTTGAGAGAACTTGTGATGGGAGGGCCATTTGGAGCAAAGACTAAATAGAGTGTTAAAGTTATTTCATCTCCTGGATGTGTTTTGCTGTATATTTTTCTTCCAGTCTTTCAGCCAAAGAAACTGTAAACCCAGTTCTCCCTAAGTAAACAGATAATGTTGGGGGATGTCTTTAGTATTAGTGATGTACATAAGTACATTTAATACGCATGACACTAGGTGTAAAAGTGACTTTTCTTTATGAACACCTCAAATCCACATATTCTGTAGGATCCTTTAGATGTGTAGATATAATCTGTCTTTGCACAGGAATCATGCAGCTCACACAATGGTATTAGCATGTAGACTGTGCAGTTCGACTCTGTAAATGCGTTCTGCTGCAGCAGATGGAGTAGCAGCTTGTTTTTGAAATAGAGCTAAAACATAAAAAAATAATGGTAATTTTTTTTGAGGAGGGGTACTGACTGTAATTTTGGAAGATCTTGAGACAGCAAGATTAAGCATCTGGACCCTCTTTAGCTAAAACTGTTATAACCATGAGATAAAAATGTTGTTTTATTCTGCTCAATATCAGTGTTTAGATTTTCAAAAACAACTAGTTATTTCTGGTGCCCCAGTTTCTAGCTTCCTAGGTTTTTTCCACTACACAGAGACCTATTTTTGCAGAGAGACACTTCAGAAATCAAGCCTCTTCAATGAGATTTAAACTGAACATGCACACTCCCTAGTTATTTGTGAATAATTCAGCCCCAGGCAATTCTAATGTAAATATCCATCATTTATCTGTATCAGAATCAGTTAATATCAGAGAAACAATTTAAACTGATAGCAATTCATTAATATTTTATGTCTGTCTGAAAGGAAGGAATAAACTATTCATCATGTCCCTGTTGGACAGGACAGAAATTGATGGGATTAAACTCAATAGATTACCTTAAATATGAAGAGCAGCTTTCTAATAGTAAGACAGTAAGCACTCGAATAGTTTATTGGGGAGGCTGGGCAATCTCTGTTGTTTGAGGGGTTTTGTGAACAGCTTAGATACTTACCAAAAATAATCTGTTAAACCTGGTCCAGTTTTGGCAGAGAAGATTGAGTAAGTGAGCCCATAAGGTCTTTTTCAGCTTTGTTTTCTACCATTCAATTGATGTATATCATGGTGTATGACACATATATTCTAAACACCACGCATATGATTCAATAGATGTGGCTGATTCTGTTTCCACATATACACATATACAGGACTCACACATCAACATATATTGATATTTTACAGATGTAGCCTGCTGAATGAGGAGATCCATATTTTGATTTCTAATTTTTCACACTGTGGAACGAAAGGCTAATTAGGCTAATAATAATAAAGGTCACTGCATTTACCAGGTTGGCAACAGCAGAGCAGACGTAGAGGTTTTGCTAAAGAACCCATTCTTCCTCTTCAGCTCCAGGAAAAGTCTGCAACAGGGCCACAAGGTGGCAGATGAGCTGCAAAGATTACAGATTAATAGCTGCAAAATTAAAAAATAGATTGCAAATGACAAATTAAAAAAAAAAGAAAAGAAAGCATTGAGGACAGATTAATTGCTGTGCTTTTGAGTGCTTTCCTAAAAAAACCCAGTAATGCTTCCTATCACATAACAAGGTAAGTCAAATACCCTGATCATCATTACAACAGGTTTGGATTCTGATTGTACGTGGTGGTAACTAAATTGACAATGTCCAGTGTTTGGGTAGGCTTCTTGTCCGGGGCATCGTTCAAAAAAATTACTCTGCTTGGCATTTCATCAATGTTCAGACTGGATCATTTCAAGCATGATATTTTTCTGACACTTCGGAAATGTGTGAAGAAAACCAAAAGTTTCCTTGAGAGTGGAGTGTAGCATATGTTTTGCCTGTTTGTGCTGGAACAGAATAAGATGGGCAGCATCTATTTTTTGACGTTCTGAACTGATGATCAGAAACGATGATCAGGGGATCTTAGTTCTGGTCTGAGCAGTTCCTCCAGTGTCTGCTAGACTAATTCTCCTTCTGGTGGCTCAACCAATTTTTCCTGAACTACAGAAAGGCTGTTCCACATAACTTACAACCAAGCTCAAAAAAAATTCTCCTGAACTGATATAACTTTCCTTTGGGATGGACGAAATTATAAGTACTGTCTGAACCACTTTCAACCCCAGCAAACATGAAGCAGACAGGAAACATCCTGAGCAAGCTCTAATTAATTTCATACTTTCTCAGACTACACAAGCTAAGCCCCACCCTGCACCTGGGACACTTTTAAGGAAAATTAACAAGTTTCCAGGACTTCTGTTGCTGCTTTAAACTACTTCTTCAGTTTTCAAGTACTATAAAATGCCATGGCCTTCACAGATAGAGAGGGTGTCAACATGTGCCTGGTTGGTGTCCTCTGACCCTGGCCAACTTGGGGGTGTGACCAGGAGGACCCTGCATGCTGTGATGTGTGTACTGCTAGGAGGATTCTCAGCTGTTCTAGCCTATCCATGGGAATTCATCATCCCAGAACTGATGTGAGGGTGAAGAACCAGCATCAGTCCAGGTGTTTTGCCTTAACACTAGTCTGGCCCTTGATCCAGATTGGATCAAATCAGCTTCTGGTAGACATGGTAAGCTGATGTACCTGAGATCCTGCGGAGCAGGCAACAATCCAGATAGCCTGGCCCCTCAGACCACTGAGCTAACCATCTCCCCTTTTTACTTTGCAAGTTCTTTTTTCCTTGGTTGATTTAAAGAAGTCTGAGCTCTCTTTCAGATTTTCCTTCGAGTCTGTTCAGATCCTGTTCTTATAAGAGCCATTTGAAGCAGGCAGAAGGTACTGGCAGCCTCTTGCCATGATTAATATACCTAATCTGAGCAGAGACGTGCTGCTCGTTAACCGAAACATTAATAACAGTTCCATTGTTTTCGTAGTTTGAAATAATTTTACTGAATAGTTAAGTACTAAGTTATTCTTTCTGTTTTGAAAGCAGCCCTCTCAGTCTTCAGCTTGTTTTTCTTATGTTGTTGTTGATTTTCCTGTGTTTGATCTTACGTTTGCTATAAGAAGGATATATAATAAAGAGTTTTTAAAAAGTAATAAATGAACTTGCTGCCTGTGGTCTTATGAAAGGCTTTGCATTTATATGAGTGAAGCTTTTGTCATAAATAATTCAGTCAGTATTAATTAAAAATTCTTGTTTAGAAATCATTGGGTTTCATATCCTGTGATTATTAGTTTTCCTTTTAGACAATAGTCTCTCAAGTTATTGTCATTAAAGGAATGTTCCAAGTATAGTCCATAGGGACTCGGTGACAGCCAGAAGAAGTGGATGAAAAACTCCCTGTCAATGTTTTTTTTAAAGGTTCATTCTGTTTCTGTTACTTTTCCAACCTCGTTTAGGTCGTTTAGTATAAGAACAGCCAGACTTTCAGAACTTGAAAGAGAAATGTTCACAGAGTTTCTTGCTTTATGATTGGTTATGGTGGTTAATCATAATAAATATAGAATATTTAATGATTAAATTAAACAGAATTGAGCAAAATAAAGAATGCTTTTACACTTTCTCTGTTTACCATAAATTAGTAGCTTATACCTATCAAAAAATCCAGCTTATTATTATCAGAGAAGGAAAGAAGGAAATCTATATCTATTTCTTACAAGACGCAGATTTCTCGAGTGTCTAAGCTGAACAACAAGAATGGTAAATTCCTAGTCTTATGGTGATGTGATCATCTCTAGCTTTGACTGGCTTGGGGGACTCAAGGGCATTCAGTGCATCTCGGATGTGGGCACAAGTTCTGGAAGACTTAACAGAAAACTTTAATGCCTACTTGCTGGAACTGACAGAGCACAGACTGGAAGTGCTCATTTTCACTTAACTGCAATACTTGCACTAATGAAACAACGTAATTTGACTCCGGTGATATTTGTTTACTCTTCTACTTTGCATTTCCTGATTTATCTTGGTTAGTTATTTCTGCCTCTAGACAGTTGTTCTAGTAAAGTTTCACCACTGCAAAGAATATGGTTTTCATAATAATCCCAATCCTTATAAAAATCAAATGCTTTTTTTTTAATCAATATTTTTATATTACTCCTCAAGAGTGAACTCACTTAGGATTTGCCATTCAGTGAACTGTTTTCTTGGGAGAGAATGACAGATATTATTACCTTTATTGACAACATCACTTTGGGCATTTAAAAGTTTAAGCAGCAGGAAAAAGCATTTAAGAAGTTTTGAGGAGTGCACAGTTTTTAAGCCTTCTGGACACTTTTAGTCCCTTGAATTATGTTTCCTTTTTTTCTGTCAACCTGAGTGAAGTTGATATTCTTTTGGAAGAGCTCAAACAACAAGGCTGTGCACACGAGTTAACTTGCATACTGTAAACATCTGAGCTTGTCATCCTTGCCTTACTTTGCAGACACCAGAGTCAAAATATAGGACATATAGAGTGTTACTCCTCTCATATTAAAATAAGTCTAATGAATCAAATTCTTAAAGTCTGTGATTCCTCCTGCTGGCCGTAAAGAGGCACCAAGGTGGTTAGTCTGGCAGCTGACACCCTTTCTGTGGATGTTTACAGTGAAATCCTGCCCACATAGAGTCTGTGAGACAAGACAGGATGATATGTATGATATGGCATCAGGAAAACAATGGTGTAAAACTAAGATTCATTGTATGACTCAGTGATGCTATTGTTGAAGTTTGTCTAATAACAAACCCAACATCACTATTACATTATCAGACTTTTTTGCATATTTCTAGTTGCAATACTCTCATTAGCTATTATATTATGCTATAGTTATATTACTAATATTATGTTTATTAATTATTATAATATGATATATTTTCTAGGTCAGAAGTTATCTTTAGAAGACTGGACTGATATCATTACTGACTTAATAAAAGCTTATATACTTTATTTGTGGATGAGGTTTAAACATAGTATTTCTATTTTTAAATGGGCATTTATGAATTTTTCCTCAGAGTCCTGTCTGGGGGATCTCAGGTATTTCATATACTTCTTATTAAGTGCTAATGTGATACCCCACTTGAGAACCAAAGTGCAGAAGCTCTGGCTTAATAATAGCGGTGGCTGAACATTATCTCCTCTTTATGACATTTTGTATGCTAGTTACACACCAGAGTAAAAGGATATAATACTGTGAAGGGAAGTTTTCTTTGCAGTTATAGGCCTGCAATGCACATAAAGACCTGCCTTGTGTATGGGCGATGGAATGAAATAGAGACAGCACCAGAAGATGTGGATGATCATAGTTCTTGGCAATTTTGGTAGAAGACATCTTGAAAATCAGTCTATTGTTAAATCTAGGTAACATCTGTATTCATTTAATTTCCTACCTGGAAATGAAAGCATGAATGCAGGATTCTGTGAAAGTAATGGCACGTTATACCCTTGGAAATGCTAACAAGTGAAGTTTCAAAGAAGACCAGGTGAAGGACATGATGGATTTGGAATTTGTTCCCAGTGATTCTGGCAACCTATACATGTTATAAGGCATTATTGGAGAGAATTTCTTATCTCAAGTCCCATTTATCTCTCCTGTAAGGAACCTGCAAGAGAATATTCAGGGTATATTGTAGCAGATGAAAAGTTGCAAAAGTTGATTCACTGGAGTTAGACTGCTCTATAGAGTTTTTATCAGTCTTGAAATTAATTTTATGTCCCCTGGTATTATTACTTCTGGTTCTTCCAATGACAAAAAATACAAGAGAGGGAACTTTCCCAGATACAGTATACGTATACTTTTCCTTTGCTTTCTTCTCTGTGGATAGTTCCTTTTTGCACTTAATAATGTTTCATCCAGGCACAAGCTGGAAAAACTCTGCACAAATGCTCTATGCGTCATTGCTGTACAACACTAACAAAGCAATATTATCCCTTTTTCTGTATTATCATTGCAGCCTTCGGTAAAAATCTCCTCAGGCTAGTTATTATAATGCAGGAAATCTAGACAAGTAATTACAATATTGTTCACTCCAGTGTAGTTCTTCAAAATGCAGGAATACCACTTGCAACTGGCTTCTAGAAAAGGACTCTTCCTCTGGGGTCATGGTGGATGAAGATATTACACCATTCACAAGTATTTTAAGGAATTAGATTTGCATCGACTGGCACAATGTTTGAGTGGTAACAAACAGTGCATATTGCCAAGTTTTTTTACCCTCCAAAGTAATTTGTTTGGAATGGTCAAATGCATACAGAAACCTCGTTAGGTTCTGGGAGATATTGGTAAAGTCTGTCCTTGGAAGCACACTGACAGTGTACCAGGATGGACAATATTTCAAAGTCTGAGAACACTGTCTGGCATTTTTTTTTGTTTGACTTTTGCAATAGTGGGAGTTACATATATTTTGATATCACAAATGCCAGTACTCAAAAAGCTACCTCTACCAGCAAACTTCAAGAGTTACGTGCCAGTTACATACACTAGCAGTAAAAAACTAGGTTTTATAGAAGAACGTGTGAGTCAAGAATTCAGGAACTAAATCGCTTTATTACATATTATGTCTTTTAGACAAATGCCTCTAAAAGCCAAAGAGTTCACGTTATTTCTCAGTTGCCTCCATACACAGCTATGGCAGCATCCCTTCAGACATTGTGGCTGTTGGTGGGAACTGAAATCATGACCTTCAGTACCAAAAGAGTAAGACCTAAAAATTGGTAGAAATTGAATCTATGGCCTTCAATACCAAAAGAGTAAGATCAGAGCCAAAAAAGTAGGCCTTTTTTCTGTAAGAAACTAGTGGACTATTAAGACGCTGGGGCTTGCTGTTAGATGAAGGCATGATTATACACTAAGACAGTGTATTATTACACTTTCATTTCCTCTGCTGAAAGGTCTATTATGCTCTCTGTGAGCATGATCTAATGTCAGTGTGAGCTTTTCATTGAGTTTAATCGGCTCTGAATCATGATCTAAATGTGTGAGCCTGCTCATACTAGGCTAGAATTAAACAGAGTGTAAGAAGTATGAAGAAGTGCTCTTTAAATGTCTATATATCTATCTCCATATCTACCTCTATGTATTTCTCTATCTTGCATGTAAACACTATTTTAGACATAATAGAATAACTATCTGAAGGTCATAACACAATGTGTGAAGGAATCCAACCTCAATTTAATCAAAGAGTCTTAAAGGGCAATTCGGATAGAACTGACAGAAAGTAAAGGAGATTTGTGGGTGAAAGGAAAAATGGAGACAGGAGCTCTCAAGAGTGACTTTCCCAAAGAAGAGAAACTGAGATACCATTTCAAGGTAGGCAATTTTCCTTCTGTTGCTCTAAATAACTTGGCTATTCTAGTTCTGACAAACACATTCTCTTACATTGTTTTGTTTAGAATCAGTATATGTTTGTTTGGGGTTTATTTTCTAATTTATCTTTCTGTTATTGCAATTAATGCTTTTTTTTTCTCCCTCTGAGTATTTTCTTTGGATATTTTGACTGCTGATTTCATCACAGTTCCAAATAAAGCATGGAAGGGGGACACATGTCAACTGACTTCAGCCATATAAAGTCAGTTACCTGTTCTAGGTAAAACCCTTTAATCAGTGGAGATACATATCAGCTCCACAGAAAAATGTATACCAAGCACTTTAGACATTTTGGATGAGATGAAACACTTCTTTGGAAGATATCCAACAGCTTGAAGAAGGCTCATGGGCCACTTATGCCTGTGAGTGGTCATATGCTGATTTTCTGCATCTATATCTGTGAGCTCCTTGGTCTTTCCTGTTCTAGTTTTTAAATACCTAATTCATATCTAGTTGAACAACTTCAACCTATAGGCCTACCTGAGCAGCTCCATCAGTGGACTGGTTCACATGAGGTGCTTTACCGTGCTCTGAGTTTCACCATGAATCCCTTGAGTCCATACAACCGCAAGTGTGATAGCTGTCATTAGAGGTTGTTTCTCTGGAGGTAGAGAGAGTCTAATCCAAAATCCATTGGTAATGAATCAGCCCGCTGAAGCTATGCTAATAATATGGAAATTTTTCCCATCTTTCTAATCGTGGACTATGTGAAATAGGCCACAAAGTCTGAATATTTAATTATTTGAAATTGTTGCCAGAGGACAATGCTTTTATAAAGACAACACTGTGGCTTTAGGATGCTTTTATATAATAGGAAAAGGACCTCAGTCATCTTCAAGTACTTGATCTAAATCCGTTAATTCTACTTGTACTACTATGTATAAGAATGTCCACATTGGATAAACCAAAATTTGTCTAGCCCTTTGTCCTACATCTGACATTAAATAGGCACTAATACTTAGAAAACACTTAGGAGAATGAAGTGTATATAGAGCTGTACTGCTGTATCTGCCCCTTAACTTCTGTTAGTCAACAGTTCAGGAAATTTCTGAGCCCTGGGTTTCATAGGTACTCTTATGTTTAACTACCAGTCTCAGTCCTCCCTTCCAGTGTTCTAGTTAAATTTTCCATCAAAAAGTAGAGGGTTTTCTGATGTATTTCTTTCTTGACAGCTCCAGCTCGTTTGCATTTACTCTCATGGCAATTCATTGATGGGAAACTAAGACTCTTAAAGGAACTTTATGTTCTGCCTACACCTTGAATTTCTGCACTTTCAGCCAGTGCTGTAACTGCACCATTACAAATTTTTATTGTGACAGCCAAAACTTCTATTCCCACCAGTGAAAATTACCCCCATTGGAAAGTAGGCAAAGATACTACCCTGCAAATTGTGGCTGATTGCCATAAAGAGTCCATCCAAATGGAACTGCAGTTGTGCAGCTATAGCAGTAGATGGACCAGTTTAAATCTATAGTATAGACAAGTATAGACTATGAATCAGTAAACATTCTCAGTAGACTAGCTATTTCAGACACAATTGTTTATTGTAGTGGAGATTAACATACATTTGATGTGTGTAAATAAAAGGTGCAGAATAAACCTACTGAGAGAACATTATATGGTGCTCGAACGCGGGTTGCATACTGCTGGGATCCAATTCTCCTTTGCATCAAACCCATAGAAATACTGACACAACTGAAATCTTCCATAGTTTGTCACTGCCAATAGAGAAATCACCTGGCCAATATTATGCCCTCTGTAAGTAAAGAAAAACTATTATAAAACAGCTACTCACTTTTTAAATAAAAAAAAAGTATCTTAGTAATAACAGAGTGCTGCCAACTTTGAGTTCTCTAATGGGCTCATAGAGACTTCCATCCAAATCTCTCTGCAGAGAACTGGAATAACTTTCAAGGATTTGGAGTCAGGCCTTCTGAATGTCCCTGTCTTCTTCTGTATCTTCCAGTCAGCTGGCACCAACATCAATTACTGTACATACTGTAGGAAATGAGAATGCTTTTCATACTATATTGCTGGTCTATAAATCATATTTTCATCAACTGTATCTTGAAACTCATAGCAGAGGCCAAATGATGCAGCAAGGACGCAAGTGCAGAATGAGAAACACTGGTGTTAACATTTCCTCTATTTTCTCTTACCAGAGTAAGGGAGCGTCTGTGCCACAAACCCAGAAACCAACTCCCTGATGGTTCCCGTCTTTCCAGGAGCCCTGCCAGAAGACACATGTTTGAGGATGCGGCTCCATCCTATAACTTCCCCCTTTCCTATCGCATGACTCAGTATGGATCCCTCTTCATGATTTGGTCTGCGGAGGCAGAGGTGCAGAAGGTATCAAGAGGAGGTGTGAAGACACATTGTCTAGAGGTCCAGGACGTTCGCTGTTTTGGTACTGAGAACTATAGGGTTTATTTATTTTTCTCTGTAGCATCCTCTTCTTGCCCCATGAGCAGCTATAATATCTTTGATAGTGATGTAACTAACAACAAATCTGTGCATGAACTTTGCTCTTTTGAGAATAACAAAAAAGTTTCTGCTGTGGAGAAACAACTTATTAATTAAACTTTCTCCAGTAACAATGTAACATCCCTAGGGAGTTGATTTAGACAGGAAATGAGCATTAAAAGGAAGGAAATATAATTTAGGGCAACAGTAATTTTTTTTGACCTTGCTGTTTTGGTGCACTTAGCTGGGTGGGCAGGCAGTCTGATCAAAGTTACACTTGACCTAATGACCTCAGTCTGCCTTAACCTCAGTGGAGACAAGTTGTCACTGCTAAGGCGTGACTCATCTCCTGAAAGCAGACGTTTGAGGCAGATGAAGCCCCCAGAAGTGCCTATTTCTTTATTTGATCACATAAGTCAGATATAAGTGCCCACATTACAGATATATAAAGATGAGGGGTGTGAAGCCTTCTGTAAAGGCACCAAGTGCAGAAAAGCACTTTCTACCTGTCCATCCACTGAGTATAAAAGAAGACAAGCAATTACATGATTAAATCTTTTGGGCAGGAAATATCTTCCTGACGTGCTGGTGCAGGCACAAGCCTTGAAACAGCAGTAATGACCCTCAGTGATATCAGGAGAGAAATAATAACCATTTATGTATCTATCTTACTCTCTTTGAGCTGATATCTAATTTCTGGTGAGATGTGGGTGCTCAGTATTTTACAGCATGGAAAATCAACATCTAAACTAATATCAGTCACAGATCTATAAAGTACAGCTGACATTAAAAGAGAGTTAAAACAAGGCAGAATAATTTGGTATCCTCATACATATTCTGGGTGAAATTAGTTTTTATCAGTTTAGAGTTTTCAATTTCCACGCAAATTTTTATTGGTTACAATACCTTTATTACTGCAATCAAACAGGGTCTGTTTTCCTGGGTCTTATTTTGGTCTTGCAGAGATACTTAATTTTATTAGATTATTTGTTCTTGACTAAGTGCAGCTGTTAATCAGTCCCTTTCTGCATCCTCCTTTCTTGCTCTGTCTTGTCTGGAAAGTTAGTTCTGTCATTAAGACTGAACTCTTCTAGTCTTAGTGAAAATCATACTGCCTATTGCTATGTAGCTGAAGGAAGGTCTTGGTGGTATTGGGCAGCCTTGTTACACTTGCCTCTGTGCATTGTTTTAGGCTCACTGGTCATTAGCCCCACATATGATTTTCACAAGATTCCTTAGGATTTAGATATTGCTGCTTCAATTACTTGTACAAAATATTGGGCTCATTTTTTTTTGTACTTTGCACTTAAATATAGATCAGGGATAGTTGTGAGTAAACTTTTTGTAAATTTTATTTTGTGTTTCCATTCATATATATATTTTTTTCCTGCGTTTAACCTAGTAAAGGTTTCTAAATCTCAAAGATTTTATTAATATTTTTCTGGTTTTGTTTATGCAAAAATAAAAATAAGCTACTCCTGCAAAAAGAAGAGCAGATATTGATGCTTTATAAATAGAAAGTTTATTATTTTCCAGGATGCTAGTTAAGCACTGCTACATAGTATAGAAACATACTACCAATTTGTGCACAAAATCAAGGAACATGGATGAACATGGAGGATGAAAAGAAAACTGGTGTTGGATATATCTTTTCCTCTATCATCTATAATTGGACATTACCAAAAAATCCTGATTTATTTTCACACTATCAAGGGTAAAAAAAGTTAAAATAGAGTTAAATAAGCTCTTGTATATCTCTATAATACACTATGTTCATGTATAGTTGCTAAGGAAACAGCAATGTCCAACATATATGAAAGTATTGAAATGTACAGTTGAGAGTCTGTTGTCCTGAATGGGATTTTATTCAAAGGAGGTAGTGAGATGATACGAAGAGTGCTCTAAAATTGTTCATTTCCTATTTACTGTAGATCTCTAAGTATTCCCAAATGGCATTATTAGTGGACAGGCAGTCAAGCCACTTCAACATCAGGTTATAAATTTGTCCTTTGCATCCGTGAACCCCATAAGTGGTTGTAGCTATGTAAAGGGTTCATGAGCTGCTGAAGTTTACAGGGTTTTTTGTTGTTTGGGTTTGGGGATTTTTTTTTTTTGTTGGCTCATATGGTGTAATTTCAGCAGACAGGATATAAATAGCCAGACTTTCTAGATTGCCCCTCAAATGAATCAATAATTTTCCCTACTACTTCTGTATTGGCCTGTGTACAGTATGGAAATTCTATTTATGTATTTCAATGTTTTGTTGCACTGTTTTTGGAGGGCTGTGTTAAGCCAAGTGGCCTGGGGAAGTGCACTTTGGAAAGATCAGAACTACAAATATCATATTACAGACCAGATTTTATCCACTTTTATGATGTTAACATGAGCAGGAAAACTGGGGCAATGAAGAAACAACAGCCTCAGGAAATCATCTTCCTTCTCCGGGTCCATCTGTTATTGTTCCCTAGCCAGATTGGAGCACAATCCCAGTAGAACGTGTTTCTCATGTATGGCATGGGGTAAGGGACACATTCTGCACAGCTCAGTGCACATTAACCCAGATGAACAGATTCTCTTAACTTGGTTTGTTCAGAGCTGTGTCCATTTGGGTCCACTTTGTGTCTAGGGTAGCAATTTTCCCCTAACTTTTGTTCTTTGCAGCATATTGATTTGCAGGATGGAAGAAATGATCCTTTGTTGCAATGACCCAGCAGTGTGTACTCTGTCAGCATACTGGCAAATAAATCAACATATACCCTCTCTCCATTTCAGAATACTTCTGAACTCTTGTCATCAGCCCATAGGCTCTTACAGCCCCAGCATCATAGAGTTTGTGCACATTGTATGCTCTTTGCTGCTCAGAATTTGGTCTAAAAAGAGGAATTACAGCACCAGCTCAATGACATTTCTTCTTCTGTAGCTATGTTTTTCTTGTCCTTATCAGTTCGTTCCCCTTCAGAAGTTTAACAGGCTGAGCAGGCCTGTGAATTTGAAAATCTCTGTTGTGCAAAACGCTATTTAACAAACTGTGAAACTCCCAACAGAACAAAACCAGTATTAACAGTACATGATGATTAGAGCTATTGGAATCTGATTGTTAATTGGATTGGTACAAATGAAACACATGGCCCATTAAAAGTACATCAAACATGGTGGTTTGCAATAGGGACAGCAGGCTTTGGCAAAGACAAATTATTCATTAAAGCCATATGATGACTATAAGTAGTGGTTGTTAACACCAAATTTCACTCTAATGGGATGCTCTTTGGTGCCTGGCTAATTTCCCTTCTCATCTTCTTGTGCTGCTTTAATAAGCTTCTTTTTTGTTCGTGTTTTCTTTGGATTTGTCATTGTCAGCTGTACACACTTGCTCTGACAGTCTCCTGACAGGTTTTCTGTCTGCCTGTTTGTTTGTGCAACCATTTCTTCATTAAGTCACTGACATACACCAGGAGACACATCAGTCCTTTTTAGTCTGGTGGGGACGGTCCAGTGCCCATGAGAGCTCCCACTACTCTTTATTATCTGGCTTGCTTAATCTTTCTCTTCCACTATGTCAGTCCTGGGCTATCAGCACAGCCACAATGCCAAACCTAGAAATACTTGTTTTTCTGCACTGAAACACCTTCTTTTCTCATTTAGCCTGCCCTGATAAGAAGCAATTCCACCAAAATACCAGCATAAGCAAAACCAGGAGCAATGCTTCAGTGAAGCGATCCTCCACATATGCCAAAGTGGTATGTTAGTGCTCTAGGTCTGGTTTGCTCTGGGGAAACTTTTCTGCTTGGATTTGTTAGGTGTTTTTGGCTAATTTCAGGATGAACCTTAATGTGTCTAGTATTTATTTCCTGGAGGAGTTCCGCACTAAGCAACATTTGGCACTAGACAGCTGGTGGCACTGTCTGAGCTGGGCACTGGATGCCTCCCTTTTTCCCATGTCAGTGCTCTACCCTCAGTGCTGGGTATAAACTGCAGCTCCTTGTGGAGACTTCTTTTTCCCTCAAAACCAGGTGTATGTTGCAAACACAGCCCTTGTAGGGTCCTAAAACCCTACACTCAGTATGAGATATAGCTTTGATATGCACTCCCAAAGTCTGACTGCTTTTTCTAGAGTGTACTTTCCATGTACTGACAGCAACAACCAATGACTACACTCTTTTTTAGACAAATTCATTTAGCCTTCCTGGCCATGTAGCTCAGTGCAATACTAGATTTAGCACATTCCATTACACAGAGCCTCCTCATACACAGTTTTATGGCTGCAGAGAGGGTCAGGGACATGGACAGGTCCAAGTCCACAAAAACCCAAGCTCCAAGTATCATAGAGCTCCTTGTTGTGTATGTTTGACTAGTTGTTTATACATTGTGTAGTAGTGGGAAAATCACCCCAATGATTCTCATCAAGCATCTGTTGTGCCTGTTTATATTGTTTAATTACTGTATCCATTCTCCAAACACACAAAGTAGCTCCATTTTTTTTGCAGCACCATGTATCTTTAAATGCTGTATTTGAACATTCAGCCAGTCCACACATTCTCCTCCATGTGTCTTGTGCAGACCTTCATTAGTCTTCTGATGAACGACAGGTAGCCCATCCATTAGTCCTCTAATTGGTTATCAGTCACACTCTCAAGATTTCCATCCCTTGAGTTGCACAGCTACTTTTATAGAACTTCACTTATTGCAGGCTTTCCAGCATTTTTTTAGCCTTCACTTGGATACAGAAAACCTCAAAAGATTTTTAAGGGCATAGTTCTGGTCAAGAAGGCTTGGGGAAGAGTGGCTGGAAATCTTCCCAGTGGAAAAATTTCTTTACTGGAAGAGTGATGAAGCATTGGAACACGTCTAGGGAAGTGGTGGAGTCACCATCCCTGGAGGTGTAAAGAAAGCGTGAGGATGTGGTATTTCAGGATATGGTTTAGTAGGCTAAGGCTTAGTTTCCAATCCAAACGGTTGTATGATTCTATAAGAAAAATGTGAAGAGGGGAGGGTTGTTCTTTCAAACTTTATCCCAAGTAGGTGAGGGAATTCTGGAGCTCATTACTCTGTCCTTTTAGCTTGATTCACCCTTCTTTAGTAGTTTATGTTGTATTTTTATATCCTCTGGGATCTGCCTGTATGTAACCCTGCCTATGCACAACCATATGCAGACCAAGTGCAGATAGTTTTGTGAATTAATCAAATGCTTATGTTCTTGTGTAATCCATGGGAAGAAAAATAACCAGATATTGTTCTGAGTGTAGGGGCTGTCAGTTTGATATGTAGCTTTGTTTGAAAATGTAGACTGAATAAATTCATGATGATACTCCGTCAATCAGCCGCTTCAGCCCTGTAGCTTTGAGGAGTTGAGAGTCACTGGTGTCCTTCAGAGACAAACCTACTGCAGACTCATGGTGTGATAAGAGTATCCATCTCCATACAGTTCTTGATTCTGTTGCTGATATTGTAAGCAGAAGTCTTTTCCCATTAGGAAATCCTCTTCTATAAAGTTTTCCCAGGCTGCATAGGACCATCTGTAGACAGGTGACACCTTTTGTAACACGGTGGCCTGTGCTCTCTCAGGCCACCAAAGAAAAGACTTTAATATCAGACTTACTTTCAGTAAAGAGTAAATGGTGCTTTTCTCCTGCTGGTAAGATTAATACATCATAGATATTCCAAACACTGTGTCTCAAGCTGTCTGGCTTGAATTTTGGGTAATGGAAATTTAATTTTTTCTCCTTCCTGCTTATAGTACCTTTCAGCTGTTGAAGAAATAGCATTTCACAGGAGAGATCAAGCTTTAATCTTTGTAAACTTGGAAATCTGGTGTTTATAATTACTTCGAATTATTTCTTACAGCAGACTTTTCTAACTCTAAGAAATAATTGGTGTAATTGTGTTTGCTCCTTGTTAAGCAAATGATATCCTGTAAAGTGTCTTGAGCAAAATCAATTGCTCCATCTTTTATTGATCTCTTTGGTTCATGCAATTGATATACCTTTTATTGCTGATGGGCTGATCACATTCCTTTTCTTGTGCAAAGTATCACAAAAGATGTCACCCACAAAAATCTTTTCCTCCACAGTAGGTGTTTAACTGATACAGAAAGGAGATGTATCACAAAGAATAAAAAGCAAAGGCAATTTTTGCAATGGGGTGACTTAATTCCTGAGAACTGAATCTGATTTCTTTGGTAACAGGTACACTATTCCCCATGGAAATTGCCCTTTTTCCTAAAATACCCTTCTCTTACAAATTTAAATAATTGTTTGCTGCAAATTGTGTTGTTGTTGAAAGACACAACTGGAAAGTGAACACCTTTGACTGATTTATTGCCCTTAGTGAGTCTTTTCTGGGTAAGGTACTTGGGGTCAGGGCTGAGTCCATCACCCAGGGTGTGTTAAAGACAGCTTTTTTTTGACCTAAGTATGGCATATGCCAATGTGTGATGCTATCAGTCTGCTACCTACTGTGGCACTATACTCCTTTGTAGTGTATCATAAATAAAAGAAGATTTAGAGTCTAGTCTAATGGTATTTATCTCCAGTTGTGCTTGTCTTGCAGCAGCTTGAAGGAGAGATGGGATGCCAGGCCTACACAGACATTACCTTGATAGCTTTCAGCCAGTGTGCCACTGAATCATAGGAATCACCCATATGAGCCATGCTCCATACCCACGAATTGCCTTCTAAAAGATCTGTGAATTGTGGCAAAGAGTGAGTTTACCTATGCTGTGTGCCCATCTGTGTATACAAAATTTCTAAATCCATCCTTATCCCCAATGAAAGGTGTCAAGTGATCTACCAACCTGGAGAAGCAAGGCACAGACACTTTAAGAAGATGGAGAACCACTTGCTTCTTTCTTTTCATCTCTAGTCATCTTCAGGATCATATTTAAATGCATATGAAATCAAATGCATTGTAGTATAAAGTTTTCTGTAAGTAAAAGCCTTAAAAATTTATATAAAAGCCTGGAATACAATCGTGAAACACTGATTCAGTTGTGAAATGTGTTTGGAACCATTGCTTTGTGCCAGTCCTGTGCTGGGGGATGGAAAAGGTTGGGAGACCATTGACTCATGAGCATTTTAACTCACAGCTCCTCCTGAGTAGCAGGCTTAGATAAGATGTTGGTAATTTCTATCACCTCTAAAGAAGAACAAAGAGTGTTTGTGCTCAGTATTTAAACTGTTGGTAGTTTTCCTATCCATACAGCATCACAGAGAGCTGGAATTCAAGTGCTGAGGTATTAAATACCATTTACATGTGATTTTAGAAGAGTTTTTGAAAATAAAGAGAGGGTTATGCTGACCTTAAAAATGCAGCTTGAGAATCAAGACCACAAACCAACCAGCTCACGCTGAAGTTAACAGTAATTTCTGCCTTCTTTTTTGCATGTGCAGGAGCAGGACATGAGAAAGCTGCTTCCGCAGAAGTTAATGAAGGTAGGAGATACAAGATAATCAGAATTGGGTGCTTTCATTATTTTCTGCTGCTTTGTTATAACCTTCTAATCTGCTCCTTCTTTTCACCAAAGACAGAGAACAACATTAATTTGTCTTACACGAACCATACATTGTTATGAAACAGACTCTCACACCTGGATTGTTACTCCTTGAGAGCTCCTTTACTTATCCAGTTCTCTAACTACCCACCACCATTGGTCTCCATGACCTTTGTGCAGAATACTGAGGAATGACCATGGGCAATATTTTAACTTCAATAGCATGTTAAATGACGGGAAAAGAGTTACTTTATTGTGTGGAACAGCTGGTATTCATTCCAATAGGATTTAGCAAAAAACTTTTTCTTCTGGCTTTAGGATGAGTCATAATTGACCCCAAGAAAATAGTTCAGCTATTCTCTGAACAAAATATAACTATGATAAGTATTTCAGAAAATTTAATTATTCTGCCCTGAAAAATTACAACCTTTAGAAGAGATCAGCTTCTTACCAGATTTATTTGACTAGTGATTTATAAAGGGACAAAAAGTGTTTAACTTGATCATAAAACAATCTTAAGTTTGGTCTCATTAAAAGTTAATCAAGGGACATATTCTTTAATGCAAATAATATCAGTGTGTGGGCCAAGATCCAGGTCCTCAAAGGCATGAAATTGTCCAGATAAAAACTAGAAATCTAACACTCATTAGAATTAGACATCTAACACTCATTTGATGGAACAGTTTACTGAAGTATCTCTGGGAGTCTAAGCTTAAATCCTAGTAGAGACCTGGGCTTTCCTTGCAAGCACTATGTGATGCTGTGTAAATGCTGATGTTACACAGCAGCGACTGTGATACTGAGAGAGCAGCTCTGACACAGTTGTGTATGGCTTATAAACATTGGAGACAAGTGGTTTGGGCAGCAGAGGCAGAAAGCAGAGCACTTGGTTTCACACAAGGGGAGCAAAGACCATACCTTAACTTTTTTAAGTCTTAGAAGAAATTTGGGATAGTTTAGTATTTCTTGAGTGCATTCACAGGTATCCTCCAAATGGTATCTATATTTTGTACATTCAGACATTCTTTAGAGAATCTAACAAATATATATCGAGGCAAAGATCAAAGCTAGAGAGGTTACACATTAGAACAATAGCAAATCTCACTCAGTCAGGTAACATTTGGGTTTTGGTTTTCAGAACTACTGCTGGAGGTGTGATCTCACAAAAAAGAATTAATTCTTCCAATGAACAGTAACTGTAACAATATGTACCTGGTTTGTTTTAAGAGTAAGGTCTCAGTATTAAATCTGTTTTCTGCTCCTAGGCTCGAAGAGAGACAGTGTAGAAATATTTTCAGGAAAAAGAGTTTGCAAGGTACAAGAAAAACCTTTAAAATGAAAAAAAAATCCAACCAATGAAACGGCAAAACAAAACAATGACAAGGAGAAAACGAAGATATTTTTTACTGGCTTCAAGTGAGCATTCAGTCTTTCTGCCTATGGTAAAACAGCCAAAATAATTGAAAGAATCTATATTGGTGTCACAAAAAAATAGTACCTCCTTTAGTCAAGCAGTGTAAATACATTTTTTGTTGGTACGAAAAAATATATTATAACTCTAGACTATTTTCTCAATTCCCTGAGATATCCTTTACAGAGGATCCCGAACCTCAATGAGCACTCACATGTATCAAATTCATTTTCACTACATAGCTTACATAGTAACGTTTAAGAAGGGAAACAGGTTGTTGGGCATAAGATATTCCTGTCTGCTGTGAAGTAGGGGTTTGCATGTTGTACCACTAATTTCCATTATGTAGAAACTCAGGGACTTACAGAAAATGATATTATATTGCTGAAAAGAGGGATGTGTCTCTACTGTATGCTAATGGCAGATCCAGCTAGGAGCTGCAAATTTTGGAAGGGGCAATTTGGAGTCAGATCAAGCATTGGAACAGGCTGCCCAGGGAAGTGGTTGAGTTACCATCCCTGAAGGTATTTAAAATACATATAGACATGGCACTTAGGGACATAGTTTTGTGGTGGCTTGACAGCATTAGGTTTATGGCTCAGCTCAATGATTTTAAGGATCTTTTCCAAACTAAATGATTCTATGATCCTATGAAGCTGTGACACAAATTGCGCTGGTGCTGCTAAAGATAATCTTTGTGGTCTTCTGGAGAATGGAGATGGAAAAACCCTTTGGAGAAACAGACAGCTCTTCTGAATTCATAAAACAAGAAGCCAAGCTTTGTGAATTAATTTACTTGGCACCAGGTTTGGAGAAAGTAGCAACTGTTTGCAGGTGAAAGGCAGTCTTGTGGTATCTATAAGCTATGGTGCCAGCCTTTCCATCACCTGCTTATTGTGTCCCACGGGGATTTGCACTGTGAATACCACCACCTCAGAGGATTTTAAGGATGGTCACCTAGTAAATTGTGCATGTGTAAATGCGCATGTGCATTTTTTCTTTGCTATGACTATGTTTTGCTGGGGAGGTCTGTAACTTCAAAAGATGTAGCACACATACATCTCTGTGGCTTCTGCTTTTAATCTGTAAGTTGATCTTTATTAGTGATCAACCTTTTTCCCTTGCTTTTTTTCTTTTTTCATCTTTTTTTGAGCGTTTCGAACAGCTTGCTTTCCTTCTCCCTCCATCTTTTCTGGGGCTTTTTACTGACACTAATGTGTGGCTGTTGTTTAAATGAAAAATTGAGTGGATTAAGGGTTAAATATTGATTAATTGTTAAGGAGTCAGGATTCAAAGTGAGTGGTTATACAAAGTGCTGGTGTATGTGAGGAGGCAAATGCAGGGAAGAAAAAGATCGTATTTATTGGCTGGTTTTGACATGTATTACTACAGAGTTTTAAAAAATAACTCTGTACGATTTTCAGCTCCAGATCTGATCCTACTGTAAAAGGAGAATATTGTTTTTTGTCTTTTACTGCTGCAAAGAAAGAATTATGTGGCATGCCAGTGTCTACTTACAAGGAGGCAAAGAATCCAGCCACCACATCCACCTGCTCGCACCACACCACATGTTGCTTGATTGTACTTGAAAGTTTATTGGTGTTTGAAATCTGGATCTATTAACTGTATGTTCTTCACCAGTAAGACTGCATGTCCCTCAAATGCTCAGATTGAATGATTGAATGATTCCTGACATAAATCTATATATGGACACCTGGAGGGTTTAAATTTATTGTGAAGCTATGCACTCTTAATTGCAGAACCTCGGTTGACAAAAACAAGTCTGTGCTATTGAAGTCACAAAAGTCACAATGTTTTAGAATAGGATTGGAATAAATTTTCTTAGCAGAAGCAGTTAATGAAGGATATAAATATCCTGTAGGATGTTGCAGCCCAATGGTTCACCACTTTTAGGAAGCAGAAGAACATATCACTTGCAGATGTCTCCTACTACTTCCTGCATTATTGTTTCTTGCAAGTGAAGGTAATAGTTGGGCGTGTTTCGTATGCATGGCAGGCGCAGTTACACTAATGACATCAGTGGAGTTGGTTTAGATTTACTATGGCAAAAGTAGGATCAGAATTTAGTTTCCTCTTTTTATGCCTTAGATATGTATCGGTTCATGTCTTTGTTAGGTCTCTGGCAAGGTGGAGATTGGCCATGAAGAGCTAAGTTTAATAAACAGATAAAACCAGTTCTATTAGTAATCGGGGAAAAAATTAAAGGCAGCTCTTCTGCCTGCTAACCCATACAAAAAGCACCCAGTTTTCTTTCACGATGACAGAAAGCTGGTGTTCTGGGCAGTCCCTGTGCTCTGGAGGAGGATGGGTGTGTATTAGTCCAGAATGAACAAGCTACATCCTCCTGCTGCATTCAGATCAGGGAGATCAGTCTGTCAGTCTCAGAGTCTCGTTCTTCTGCCAGGATACGTTAGCACTCACCTTGCAAAATTCACTGGCAATAGAAGTTTCTCTGTCCCATTGTAATTCATTTCACTATCAGGCTGCAAAACTCATGTGACTGAGAGACTTACAGAGAATTAAATGAGCCCTTTCTGAGTGAAATAAATAGTAAATATCTGATGCAGTTGTCTGTTTTGGTGTATGTGATATGAAAGCCTAGACATACTGTTCCTGGTCACATCAATTTATCAAATCTAGAGGTGTGGGGTCACTATCAGAAGCTCCAAACATTTCTGTGCCTGTATGTGGAAAGCAAAACAAGGAGGGGTTTTGGCTTTGGCTTTTTTTGCTACATATTTTTGTTGAAAATGGCGATCTGAAGCAAACATGTATTTTAAGGGGAAAAATAAAATTGCAGTGACCAGTGCTCTAGAGACTTCTCTTCTCAGCATTAATATATTTCCACAAGACAGCACACTTACTTCTAAGAAGGGAGAACAAATAGGACCGTAAGGATTCATTTTTCTCCCAGACATCAGTGTTTGCTGCTTTGTGGGCAGGTTTTCAACTCTGCACAACAGCAGTCTTTATTACTTACTTGGCTACCATGACTGGTATCACTGTCTTCCTTGAAATTTGACTTCTCATGCTGTGAAAGTTCTGTGCTGCCAGGGTGAGAAACAGCCTGCTGGCTAGAGGATACACAGCTCTGAGGAGGATGACCACAAGGAGAGGTTCAGTCTTTTCAACAGCCAAACAAAAGTCTTTTGTGTTTGTATTTTCAGATGATGACCCCCATGTCTTGTGATTTGACAAATCAATATCTGATCAGGCTTGGATACCAAACTTGCCCAAACAATAAACTTCTTCAGAGCTGTGCAGCATACCAGGGATGAGTGGAGAGGTCGTTTATCTGCATTTATACGTTAAAGCAGAGCTGCCCTGTAGCACTACTGAAATTCTTAGCACAAATAAACTCTCTACTACCCAGTTGAGAACTCAAAAGCTGCAGTGAAGCTTAGCTGGTTTTAAAAGAAGCAGAATTACTAGCACTAAGTTATTCTTAAAACTTTAGCTTCCTTTGAGCCTTTTGGATGATTCGTATCCTTTCTTCAATGTGTTACCTGCAGAAAACTTTAGCATCTCCAGTGTTACTATGAAGAAATATTAGTTTTTCTATCATGAATTAAAAAACCCCAAAATGTAGGCTTTGATCTTTGCAAACTGCCTGTGCAAGATGCCACGAGAGTGTCAGAACATAAGAGTTGCCATACTAGTTGAGATAAAAAGTCCAGCAATCTGAGCAGTGCTTCCCAGTGCTGCTCATCAAGCCTCTTATCTCTGTTCCTGCAAAACCCTGAAGTGGAGGGACTGGCTTTGAAAAATATATGTCGTGGCTGTATCAAGACCACTAATTTTGAGAGGTTCAGCCAGTTGTATTTTGTTTTCCAGCCCTTTGCTGCCATACAGACTGCAGCCACCAGCGCTGGTGCAATAGCTACAACAGCAGCAATGTCTGGACTCAGTACCCAATCACTGCTTAAATGAGGGGAGGAAAACCTGAAACAAATCATGTTGAATCTAATATTGATGTTTATTTTCCTTATTACAGCTTCTACTAACTTGGCTAGTGCAACTAGCTTTCCGGCTCTTACTGACCCAGGTTTGTCTGCAATCCTTTTATTTTCCACCTGCTACATCCTTCAGTTCCTAAGGAAGCCTTAAGTGAAAGGTTAAACGTTGCCATTGGTAACTCAGCTCTGTCATTGCTGGGCTCTCCTAGAAGGAGCAGATGACCTGGTCAGTTCCTAGCTTTCATTTTGCCTATTTGTACTATCACCTCTTCAGTGATTACTTCAGTCTCAAACATACCTACAAGCACAGTACTCGAAACTCTTCCCAGTGTCTTCTATAGCAGTCACCAGTGCAAAGAATTTATTAGCTGCCTGGTAACGGCCTTGTCTTCTCTGAGTGGTCCTTGTCTACTGGGATCATCAGCTGCCACTACATACTCTGGGCAGGCATTTTGCTCCTGTATAACAGAAGAAGAAATTGCTATTTGTTTTAACCTTTTAGCTGATTGCGTCTCAAAATGTATTTTCATCTACTTGATTTGATTTTTGTGTTTATTAAACAGAATTTATGACACTTCACATTATTATTACTATTATTATTATCATCCTTTCTCAAGACTTTCTTAATGGGTGGTATTCACTGGTGCTGTGCTTCCAGTTTTACAACCTTCAATAGTCTGCAAACTGCCTAAAAGGATTTAATTCCCTTAACTACTTTTTTTAAAGTTTTTAAACAAGCTTCCTCATTTTTACTGAAGCCGTCTTTTGGAGTTTGACTCTACTGTACTGTCTTTTGGAGTTTGACTCTACTGTACTGTTGCTCTTACAAGGATATTGAATCTAAGTGTATTTTAGTCACTGTTAAAGCATAGGGCTTCCACTGTGCAAGTCTGAATCAAATCCAGTGCACTGCTCTGTATTGAGACAAGGGTTGTTTTTCATCTCACCATCTGCTCCAATGAACTCTTGCAGATAAATGAAACACTGACACATTAAAAATATAATTACTTTTTCACTGAGGTTATTAAAATCACCATTTTAGACAATTCACTCGTGGAAGCTGCAGGTATAAGAAGTTCAAACTGATACTACTGAGATTTTCCATTTAGAGCCAAACTGCGTCAGTGAGGTGGAGAATAATTTGAAGAACGGGAGTTATTCTTGAATTTTGGAGCTTAGTTTCCACTCCCATGTATCTCAGTTCATCAACGTCCAATACTTGGTCTTTTCTGGGAGTGGTAACGCTACTCCTTAATTCATCCCCGTTATCTGTCAGTCTCATACTCGCTAGGTGACTGCAAGGCGAGAGAGGAGATCTCAATAGTGACACAGAAGGGAAATCCCTTCCAACTGCAAGTCAAACACAGCCTTTGGGGGTGTGTTAGGACCATATGGCACCACACAGCTCTGAAAAACAAACCTGATATAGCAGGCTTTGCACAGACAGCCTAACATGTTGTTTCTTGCTGTTATTTCACACTTAGGTACAGCTCTGGGAAATCTTCAGCACAAGCCAGCAGAACCCAAATATGTATTCTACTTTGTCTTTTTTTTTTTTTCTTTTTTTTTTTCCCTGGGATCAGTAGTATTAGAAAAAATCTTTATAGAGTGTGGAACTAACTGACACCAAATTTACCTTATTCTGCACTGAGATAAGGTGATGTTCTAATTTAATTTACAAATGCCGTATTCCCTATTCTGTATGCATTGATGTCTGTGATAATTTTTCAAGTAGTTTTAGGAGGAGCAGGATTACAGGACAGGGCTGGGGTAGTTTTCTCAGAAGAGAAAGCTGTGTTTTCAAATCATGAATGCTGTGAATGAATCATCACAGACAGTGGCTCTTCCTTCTGCTATTAAACACTACGAAACTGGGTCCAGATACAGCTGAGGTGAAAGTAGAATGATACCTGTTGAACCTATGGTATTTTTATTCTTGCACTGTGAATATTCTTAGATGAGATGAAGACTTATCAAGAACTAACAACATGGCTATGCCATCCTGGCAAAACTTCGAGAGGAAAGTGTGCAGGTAAGTGATGATAACTGAAGGAATATATTCTTTTTCTCCTGAAAAATATTGCTTTTTTTTTTCCAAAACAAAAAAAGCCTCAAGAGCAACAACAAAAATGATGTATCATAAATATTTACCTCTCCTTCTTACTATGATTGGGCAAAGGCAAGTTCCGTCACTGAGTTATACTCATGCAGTTTTTGGATACAGTTTGGCTATGGTGTCACACTATTAGCAAGAACTCAAACAAGCACAAACCTGTGAAGATACCTAATGACACATTATAATTTCTGAAAATGTTTTCTAAGTAGCTTGTGCGTTCTTAATTACTTATCCTGCTGACCAGCTCTCAGCACTGACAGCCCCTGTTGTAGGCTTGGGCACTCAATGGAGCATAAAGGAGTGCAGAGATCTGTGAAACAAAAGCTCAAACACATATTGGAATTCCCATGGTACTTTCTGGGCTGTCAGATAATAAAATTTTAATCAGTTTTAGATCAGGAGAGGATGCATCCCACCTGCCAAGGCCTTTACTTGGAAATAAAGTCTGAAGAAGTGAGAAAGACCATTGCAATGTGTCCTGGTTTAGCCCTTCTCCGTCCTAGTCAGTGTCTAAACTGGGCAGATTTTAGTCCCAATCCCTGTTCCCACAGGAAAGGGAAAAGAGAAATTAGAGAGCGTTCCAACCTAATGCTAAAACAGCTTTAATGGAACAATAATAATAAAAGGAAGATAATAATAATTACAAGGGAATAATAAAATATATACAAGTAAAAAAAGCCAATTCCAACTCCCTGGATGACACTGTGTCACCACTGACATTACAGGGCAGGTGTGGGAAGGTCCAGGACTGAACTCCATGCCAGGCAGAGCTGGATTCAGGAACACTTGGATTCAGAGCAGGCAGACAGATGGGGTCCTCCTTGAACACTGGGCATGAAACAGGGGTGACCCTTGTGATCTCAATGCTTTTGTATCGAGTATGACATGTATGGCATGGAATGCTTCCTTGGTCAGACTCAGGTCATATGTTCTGTCTACTCCACACGGTAGGTGCCACTCTTTTCCAATTTATGTTGGAAAAGGTATTAGTAGTGACCTCTTTGCACACCAATCATCCTTTACCTTGGTGATAACTATCAGGCAGTTTTGGAAGAGGCTTAGCTGAAAAGTGAGATAATATGTTCTGCTTTGGCCCAAAACAGAACACAATGCAAGTCTTGTTAAGAGCGTGTAGGCCTGGGACAACATGGCTGTTGTTGGCAGTGTTATTTACAGCCTCTTGTTGTTCCATTAGGATTTGGTTGTTTCTTCTGGAAAATTTTATGAGGCTTTGGTTTTCTGCCATAGAGCGATGACACTGTTCTGTCATGTCTAACAACAAGTGCTCATACAAACTCTGAATGCTATGTACACAATTGGGAACTTTTCCCTTTATGTGCATTGCAAAGCTGAAATGAGAAAAACATTTTTGCATCCTTTGCTGCTTTTTTATGATGCATAAGTTTCAGTGTCTATTCTGCCACTGGCCTTTTATCACCAATATCAGGCTCTTAATATCTGGTTTTCTTACAAACTCTGAGGAGAATAGGTTACACAGGTCATAAATATGACAACAGATAGAAGTAGAACCTACCTTTTATTCCCTCATTCAGCTCCTGAACTCCTGACTCTCAAACTCTGTTTTACTTTCTCTGTGTTGTGGTCTACCTCTTTGCCAAGATTGATTTCATCTAACTTGAGGCGGCCCCCTTTTCAATCACGGGACAGAAATAGGCGTGTCTCCTCTGACACATCCTAAGTGTCATCTTTAGATTGAGGAGAATCACACCATTGATCCAGACGTGCTTCACTGTGTCATTAAGAAGATGCCCAGAATAGATCACTTAAGCTTATGGAAGAAAAATCACTGACAAGAACTTGATGCTTCTTTAGCTTTATTTACACATAAACACTTCAACTACGAAACAGAGAGAGTCACCAAGGCCACAGAAGCCTTCATCTGTTTCCTGCAATCGCATACTGAACAGCACTATCTGACTTCCACAGCACAGTTTTGCTTTATTTATAAGTCTAGTTATTTTAAGGCAGAAAAACACCATAGCTTCTTCTGAAGAAATCCTCCAGCTTTTCATCCAAGAGTAAGAAGCTGCTTGTAGGCAAAGAAAAAACCAGCTTGGGAGATGGGGTATTGCAGTACCTTCCAACTATGTTTAAGGGTAAGAAAAGCAGTTCCAGAGGTCGTGTGGATTGAGGAGACTGATGGCATAGGACATGATGCACTTGAGACCTCACCTGAACACAGATAGTGAAAACTAGAAATAGAATGATGGGTATGACATAAAACTCGTGTTTCAGTCTATTTTGATTTCTACCAAATAATCTTCAGGCTAAAAAGATAAAAGGAAACTTGCATATTATTGGTAGATAAAAAGAAAAAAAAAACATTCTTATTAAAGTATTTTAAGGGACATAGTGACAGGCATGTGAAAGATTACCCTAACACTTGATCAAACACTTCTAATATATTAGAATACTTATTCTTGCTGAACGCTGATACTGATGCACCCTTAGGACATGTAACAAGAACCAGACATGAATATAAATATGTGCTGTAAATGTGGTACTCTGAATACGCAAAACCTGTACCTCATGATCACCTCTCATTCAGATCAGAGCAGCTGCTGGTGGCAGTCTGTTGTTGATAACATACCATACTGTTATCTGTACCTACATCTCCACAAGCGTATTCTAATACTACATTTCTGCCCTAGAGATAGGGAAGAAGGACAGGAAAATGAATGGTGGCTTTATGTCATCTTCGTCAGGTATCAAGTGGATGTTCAGTACACAGTGGCTGGTTAGGTTCCACTGGGTATCTTCTGAGGAGAATTGATTCCTCCCACACATATATCATGCCTCTGAGTATGAAGGAAGCCTTGAAACTTGTTTAAAATGGACAGGTAGAGCAAGATCGATCCGAGTACTTGAGTTCTTCCTCCCAGAGATAGGAATCATTTTATCTTACTTTATTTCCTTTTTCAGTCAATTAACAGAAATGAGCAATTTAGACGATGATATATGCGATTACTTAGGCATCTGCTTTAGGGTGAGATAAATCATAATACATATTCCCTTGACTGGGCATGAAGACAAATGTTGAGTGATGTCTAAGTGAACGTGAGCCAGACCTTACGGAATCTTTTCTGCCCCAGCTCTTCTTTTCTTTTATTCCTGCTCTAAATGTGTTTCTTCTTGCCATTTCAAGGACAGCAGTTAATGCAGTACTGAGCGATGTCTGTCTAGCAAAACAAGCAGCAAATCCAGCAGTACTAAGGCATCACCTTCTAATAAAAAATTGTCAGGCAAGTCTGAGGAGCAGGAATGTGTGAAAGATACCCATTATACTGCATATTGAGGGCAGCACTGGAACATATATTCCTTGGAAAAATAAAATAAATGTACTTAGGTTTTTATCTTTGTGTTGAAAAGCCCACATATGTAGCTGCCTGGAACCAGTGCCTTCAGTTTGCACTGTTCACCTCTGGAAAATTTTTGCTCATCTAACTGTGAATATTTGACAGAGGTCCAGACTCCTCTGAGGGTACCTCAGGAACAGACAGCTTCAAGGGATACTAGTAAATCATCAGCAGACACACAGCAAGCAAAAGTGTGCCAGTGAGACCTATCTCTGAATGATGGCAAGGAAATCAGAAATAATATCCTAGCCAAAAGATTGCACCTCTGGAGGTTGTTGTGATACAGTTAAATGGACAAAAGATAAACTTTAATGCAAGGAAATTGGGGGAGGTATCTGGGTTTAATTAGGTAACCCCTAAGACAGAAGGGCAAGACTCCAAAGGGCCCATGGGCATTTGGATAGAAGGTAGTACTAACAGACAGCACAGAGATAGGATCTATGTGACCAGAGGGAAATCAGACTGGATTTTGCAGTTAGTGCATGGACAGGGGTGAAGTGAATATCCTGCACTCTAATGAGAGAGCAAATGGATTAAGGGGAAGATGATAGGCTTAAAAACCCACCGGCAGCATGAACCCTGACTGACAGCAGCAACTGAAAATGGACTTGGAAGCAGGGTGTTGCCTACAGGCATACCAACCCAGAGGCACCTGTGCACACAGAGTCACTGTGCTTTTGGGGTGAATTACAAAGTTTAGCTAGACTTATGACACTTAGCCAGAGATCATTTTATTTACCAGTACTCAGTAGTGCATAGTACTCAGAGCAGGGAACACAGGGGAATTAATAATGAGGCTAACTATCCTGTTGAGATGGTCTGAAAATACCAACCCCTCCCTTTTTCTCTTCCAAGTGTTTTGATTTAGCAAAGTTCATGGAGTTTTCATGGAGATCAGGGATTTTGCAAAAACTCCGGTAAACCAGTGATCACCATGTACTTTTCTGAACCTTCTTGTGACTTTTGTGCCCTGCCACAGATGAGCACTTTCGTGGGGTGTGAATTTGTGACACAGTCAGCCTGCTAAAATGAATGGTACCATTCTACAACTTCCCCAGTACTGGCTGGCTATTTCAATTCTCCTTGTTGTTGCTCCTGTTCATCAGATCCTGCAAGGAATTGTTTTTTCTTTCAGTGGATTTCACTGTTACGTAAATACTACTCTTTGGGATTTTTGTAAACACAGCACCAGTCCTGTCTTACAATTTGTCTCTCTGTGGCAGACTCCGACACCTTGTAAGGACCATCCTAAATTCTTGCTCAGACACATAAGTTTTTATTCTCACTATTATGCTTCCAGTCTCACTCAACAGAGAAATGAAATGGAGCTAAAGCTTGTAACTGGCACCAATTAACTTTGGCATCTATATATCAGGAAGCTGAAAGAGTAGGACCACACTGTGAGCAAAGGTGAGATGGCAGTGGTAGCAGGCCTGGCATGGGGTGTGGATGGAGACTATGGAAACTTGTACCTCTTTCTCAAACTTTTCCAATTTCAAAGAAATCTGATCCAAGATTACAGGTGGCATCATGTGGGAGCAATTCTTGAACACAGGAGGAGATGGTTACAGATTGCTCCAGGGAGCCAGAGCCCATCTGTGCACTCAGGGCACAACTCCCCATGTTTCTCTCACAGACTTCCTGAGTATTTAAGTTCTTTTGGATCATATTTACAAGAAATAGCTAAGTGCATCAGGAATCTAACTTACAGTCATCAAGGTGACCAAAGGGTCCTTATGTCAGAGTTTTTGAAATTTTGCTCTTAATACTTCTGTAGCTCAGTTTCTTCACTGAGGGATGGGGGCAATTTTGCTTCCTTACTCCACAGAGGGCTTGGTGGGTGGCTATATCTGGATTAATATGGGGAGCTAAGAAGTTCCTAATTTCCACTATGACACAGCTTGCTTTAGGAGGATGTTTCACAAGCAAAAAGGACATGTCTGTACATTTTAAAGTAGAGTTATGTTTTATAGCTTTCTACAGCATATTTCCCCAAGGCCAGTGCTGACGTATTGAATCTCCTAGAAATACCTAGAAATCTGCTTCTGCTGCTCAAGAGAGGGAGGAATTAGCATTATTTTGTACTTCTGTCAGAGTGAAGATCCCACTGTGAAGGTTTAGAGAGTCTTGTTGGGGAAAATGAATGGGGAGCTCAGCTATCACCATGTTCCAGCTACAAATCTGATAGCAACTTCTGCACGAGGAACAGTTTTGAATCCGTGTCCCTGTCTCTCCTTCTTTTCTGCATAGAATTCTCATAATGAAATGATGAGAAAGGCTCTACAAATGGGATTTAAGACTGTTGCAGCAGAAAAGCGACTAATGCTGCACCATGATACCCTGACATGTGAGGTGGAAAGGAGCTTCCCATGCATCATCCAGACCCAAACTTTTGCTACTATGATGGGACACAAAGCAGGTGTTATTAAAACCATTTGAGGAATGCGCAATGATTTATTTACTCCAAAAATAGTCCCTGTCTTACAACTGAGAGGGTATCTATGCGAAAGCCACTGAAGTTTCCTACAGGATTTTCTTCAGCCTTAATAACCCTGGGTTATGAGGGTTTAGTTTCGGGCCCTGTTTTCTGAAATCTGAACTCATGCAGCCAGTTAAGAGCATTTCTGTTTCTGAAGAGGAAGATTCCCAGTGTCTGTTCCTGTTTTGTCTGGTGGCTGCTGGAGAACCATATGGTGATGTACTGCCCAGGGACCCTCACAGGGCACAACTTTTCTCCCCAGGTCCAATCCAAAATTCCTACTGCCATATCCCAAAAAGGACACCATGTTCCATCCCAGTGGAGCTGATTAATTGAGTTTCCCATTGCTTGTTAGTGTTGTCAACTGCACATTAGACACTTGATGCTTCTTCTGTCTCCATCACAGCAGAGATCAAGGGAAACACAACTGAACCCCTGCTTTTGTCACCCTCTGCAGTACCTGAGTAAACTGATCCCTAGAGAAGAAACAGTCAAAATCACATGCATATGAGGTGAATAACGAAGAAAGATCACTGTGTGCTGGAACAGCTCAGCGCTGCATACTGAAGGGCGTTAGCTTGACAGAGAACAAGGCAGCAGGGTTTTCTTCGTAGTCTCATCAGGTATACTGTAGCCTTTTGTGCATAGAATGAGTTGTGTTCAGTGAGCAAAACCAGATATCAAATTCATGTGAATCCAATAGGCTATGCTATAAAATTGCTAATATGATATGGAGGTGTTACTCTGATGTAAGAGGCCATTTAGAAAAAAATGGGTATAGATTTTCTGTCTTTTACCTGATCCATTTCCTTTCTCACAAAGGAACATCCAAGAAGGAAAGTGCTGTGCTCTTGTTTCATAACCATTCCTCTGATGTTTATGGTGATGCTTTAATGGAAATTCTTTGAATAATTTCCTTTAAATTGTTGTTACCTATTATCTTCATATCCGCTTTCTGTTACAGTTAAGAAAAGCACCTGTCTAGTAGCTCTTACCTAAGGCCAAGAGCAAACAATAGCAACATATTTAGTGTTACTAAGAAGCCTCAGGAACTTAGTGTGTGTGTCCATAAACTGTACAAATATTTCCGCAAGCCAAATGACTTTACACACATGGCTGGGATTTCTGCTCAGTTATAGCAGTTAGTTGTGCAGGATTCTTAGCATGTGTGCTCCAGGTGGAGGAGATTTCAGTAATTTATTAGGAAATGCTGCACTGTGAAAGGTGTGAGCACTTTTTTAATGCAAAGTATCAAGTGTATGTAGCACATCCTTCTTCAGCACCTTGTCTACAGGAAGATCAGACTCACAGAAACCACAAGAAGAAGCAAATCCCCTGATCCAGCAGTAGAATTCCTGGATCTGGCCCTGGGGGTCCTTAATACCATCTTAGGAGCAGATGAGTGGTGAGAGTGCTTAAAGAGTTGATTGCAGTTGACTCTTATGATTTTCTAAACTTGTGGGTTAACCCAAATATATGTATATAAAAGATCAAAAGGAATCTATCAGTTTCAAAAACAATTTTGCTCAAAGCAAATAAAATGCTCAAAGCCACCGTCTCATGTTACTGCACATGGTCACCCCCTGCAAACCCAAGGAAAGAGTATGAAGGCATCTAGACATTCTACTCTTGACATTTTCTTTATGCATCATTTTTCACTGCAAAGTCATCTCATATTTTGGAATTTCCTAAACCTTCAAGAGTTATATTAAAAAAAACCCCACAAACAAAAGCAAATGACAACAGCAGCAAAACAACACATGGTTCACTGAAACCTTTAAATAAAAGTGGTTTTCTCATTTTGTCTTGCAGGCAATTGACTCCATTGAGCTGATTCTTCTCCTATGGGTACTGAAGAATGAGGAATGTTTGGGATCTGGGGGAAATAAAAGGTTCTGTTGGAGGTAGCCCATGCAATCCTTCACTCTTCAGCCTCTGCCACAGGTGCTTTTAACTATTTTGTTCTTCAGACGTTCCATTGTGGATACGCAAGTAGCATATTAGAACTTATCTGCATCTTACAAACAAGGAATGTCAGGAGTGGGAGCCAGGGGAGTAGTGGAAAGATATATTGTAGTATATTGTATAGCATATAGTATGAAGCAAGGGACAGGTTCACTTTCTTTCAGCCACTCTGAGGGTAAAATCGACCAGTCAAGTGTTGGGGAAATCAGTAGGCTACATACCCTGCAAAGTGGCTGGTTTATCTGTATGTATCTCTTCACTTATATTAAATCAGATGCCAGATGCAGGCCTCTTTCCAGATTTATAAAATACTTAGTTGGATACAACCAAATGTACTTTGAGTAAGGCCTAGAGAGTTAATGATTTACCAAGTCTATGTTTAGTAAATAACAAAGGAGAAACTAAGAGTCTGTCAAAAATATTTGCTTCAAAAGGTAAGTGAAAAGATTTTATTATGAAGCGTCAATCAAGCCCTTATATTTTGCCTATTCACACTCTCATGCTTAATATTTATTATGTATCCTTTGGTTATTATGTATCCCACTACTGTTAATTCCTGTTAATTCAGTGAGACAAACTTAGTAGGTGATTGATTCAGTATTAATGTAATTAAAACCCCATAAATCATACTGCCCCACTGTTTAGCACTGTTTGACTTTCAGTCCTTTTTGAAAACTTGTTTCTGAACCATTAGGACATGATTTAGTGGAGATGAAGGATTAATCTTCTCTCAGGTGACCAGTGACAGAACTAGAGGGCATGGACTCAAGCTTCGTCAGGGGAGGTTTAGGCTTGATCTTAGGAAAAAGTTCTTCACTGAAATGGTGATTGGTCACTGGAATGCGCTGCCCAGGGAGGGGGTGGAGTCGCTGACCCTGGAGGTGTTTAAGGGGAGACTGGATGAGGCACTGAGTGCCATGGTTTAGATGATGGGTTGGTGTTGTGTTGGGTTATAGGTTGGACTTGATGATCTCAGAGGTCCTTTCCAACCTTGTGATACTGTGATACTGTGTGATACTGTGATACTGTGATCTTTACTCTTCTTGTTTTTACAAAACTCTTTCAAAAAACAAATCAAAATGATGTCACACACACGCACAAAAAACTACCCAGAAAAGAAATTGTTGTCTTCGTAATTGTTGCTGAAACGAAACTCCAGTGTCTGGTCCCACTCTGCTTACCATGTAGTAAGAAAACTGTGCCAGAGTCATGTGACATAAACATCTTTGCTGTGCACAGTAGCGTTCACAGTGTATTTCGTCCCTAACTGTTCCGAAGGTGTGTAAGAGGTTCAGTCTGATCCTGCAGCAAACCCTGAATTACACAGCCTGTATTTCAGAGAGTCCTCAAACAGCTTCATTTCAGTCAAAATTTCTCACAGAATCGGGAAATGTGCCTTTCTCGTGAGCAGGCTGTAGGTTGCTCCATGTATCACACTGAGCACAATTTGTCTGATGTGGAGAAACATTCTTCCCCTGAAAGATTCTGGTATATTGGTAGCTCTGAACTCCTCTGGGACATTCTTGCTCCTGGACCCTGTGACAGAGTGTGTGCTGGCGTGGCTGCTATTCAGTTTCTTGCTCTGAAAGAGATCTCTCTGTTCCCTGCCTTTAAAGCAAGACCAAGCTCTCTGTAGAGGTCTTGTAGATACTGCAGTAATGCTGCTCGTCTTGCAGCACAAGTGTGTGAGCCCGTTGCAACTCCTAATGTAACTCTAAAAGTTAAAGGAATGTAAAAGAACAGAGATGGATAGTTAATACCCAAGAATTTAAACAAAATGGCCAAGTTATTCTTAGATTCATTAAAACTGATGATTAGCAAGGCCATGAATATACAGGAAAGTGAATATACGGATTTTTTTAAAGGTTAAATTGAATGAGTTGGGAAATTACAGTTCTTACAGTATGACAACAATCCCAAAAACAATACAGGAACATTCAATCTGGGCTTTGACTGATAGAGGATTAAAAGACAGTAATGCTAATCTATTAGGATCATTGGCAATAGATCTTGTCAAACTAAAGTGGATAACTTTACTTGATGACTTTACAAACTGTGTTAATAAGGTGAATAATACCAGTTTGATGAACTTAGGCTTTGTTGAAACATTTGCCTTAGCCCCATGCATAAAAATAGAAAATCAACATGGGTGCATTAAATTGATTAAAAGCTGCTAATGGGAAGAACTCAAAACATTCCTGTAAATTGGAAATCGTTACTGAGCAGGTGAACTGCTAGTTAAGGCTGCTATTTAACATTTCTGTCAGTGAAAGAAAACATAAAATCTTTCCTAACAAAGCATGGTGATGACGGTAATATTGAGGGAGTGATAAATAATGAGAGAAGGGATGGTGGACATGGAGTGGTCTGAATCGATTGGTAAACTGAACTTGACCAAGTAATGTGCATTTTACAATAGCAAATATGAAGTTGTAAATCCAACAAAGAACAAAGGCATTGATGGTGGATGGTGGCTGATGCTCAAGAAGCTTATTCCTTAGGAGGTGCGGTCACACTGGATAAAGCTGACTGAATGTGGCCTCCTGGTTTGGTATCTCACCAGATGAGCTGAAGGTTTCCTTAAATTATCAAGTAGGGTACTACCCAATTGGCTTTGAGAGATTTTAATATCTCCCATCCAGCTAGGTTGTTGCTGTGGCCTGTTTTTGTTATATTATATGTCTGCACACAACTAAAGCCTTCATTCTGCAAGATACATGGGGCCATGCTAAGGCCTTTCTTCCATTAAGCACATCCTTAAAGAGTTTACTGAGCTGGGGGGCTTCACCACAAGATACTCTTCCATAATTTTGTGATTGTGTTTTTTCCCTTGATTTCTTAAACTCATTTGAATGCAGTGGTTTTCTGTGGCTTAATTTACTTTCTTTGTGTTATTATTGTCTCCAAACTGTGTTTATTTACAAAAGGAATTAGATGAGTACTACTTATTTTACAGCTTGTAATGGCCCTTTTGGAAGGAAGCCATTATGTAGATACTTGTAACATATATCTTTTGCTATTAGAGAGCTCTCATGACATAAATACAACAAAAAAAATATTGGGCTCAGTCCTGCAAAGAGTTTCTCACAAAACAGGCTTTATTTCCAAGAACAGCTCTGTCAAAATACTGAAGTATTCATTCAGCTCAATAAAGGCTGGGAGTGTCTCCTGATTTTATTCCATTAAAACAGATGTTTGGTTGTATCTGTCTGGGTAAAAGTGTCATTAAAAATGAATGTGATTGCATGTAAGCAAGTGCACGTGCAAAAATTGCAATCAATTTCAAAACGACTGTTCCTGTTGCTCCCAGTTTCAGCTCAGTATGCAAACTTAAGTTGATTTTAAAACTCTTCTTTGGCTGAAGAGGCAGTAAAGAAAACCCAAGTAGAAAACTGCTTCTGCACCAATTTATTGAACTTTACATTAAAACAGTAAAGAAGTATTTCTTTAATGGAGGAGAGTAGAGGTAAAAGGGAAAGCAAAAGGAAAAGCAAAAGGCAAAGCTAAAGGAAAAGGAGAAGGAAGAAGAAAAGGAAAAAAGGAAAAGAAAGAAAAAAATAATGAAGGAATGCCAAGAAATAAACTACTTCCTTACTGTCAAATAATATGCTGTTTGTTCCTTTTAGAAAGCTAATAAAAGTGCAATCATTACAGACACTTGTGAACATTCTTTTTTTGAACAAAATATTTTAAAATCTTGTGATAATTGAAATTGAAAGAGATCTTAGGAGTTCTCTAGCCCAACCTCCTGTTCAAAGCAGGTCAACTCTGGAATCGGATCAGATCATTCAGAGCTTTATCCAGATCTTGAAGACTTCCAAGGACAGAGACTGTACAGACTCATTTGGCAACTTGTCCAGCTGCTTCACTGTCCTCATGGCATAAAACATCCCTCAGGATGGCAACCTTGCCCTCAAGAGTATCATCTGGTCATCCTAGTTTGGTATCAACTACAAATTTTTGAGCAAGTACTCCATCACCTCCTCCAGGTCATTGATGAAGATATAAGGACAGCACATCTCTCAGTGCACACTTCTGCAGTGCCTCACTGACTATTGTCTTCCAGGTGGATTATGACCCATTAACCATGATGCTCTGAGACCAATCATCTGACTAGCTTTTTATCTAACTGGTTGTCTATCTGTCTAGATTGTAATATCCTAATTTGCATACAAGAATGTCGTAGAACATAGTGCTGAGACCCTTGCTAAAGTTGCATTCCTCTTGTCCACAAATTCATTTGTTTTATCACATAAGGCAATTGGGTGGATCAGGTGCAAGTTACTCTTATACATATAAGTGTTTCCAAAACCTTCTCTGTATGCTGTGAAATCGTTCCATAATTTCTCCAGGGAATGGAGTGAGGTTGACTGGCTTGTGCTTTTGATCATTTCTGAAGATGGGATCAACAGTTGCCTTTCTCCAGTCACTAGCGACCTTCTATAATTTATGTGATTTTCAACAGTTATAGAAAGTGGACTCTGTTATGAAATGTGCCAATTGTTTTGGTACATTAAGATATAGCCCATCTGGTTGCTTGGACTTGTATGTACTGAGTTTATAAAATCCAGGTTCTGTGGTGTGGAGGCTTCTTTAAGCTGCTTAAAGAGTGTTTCACCCCTATCCTCACCCTGCCTGCCGGTTGATAACATGCTCTGACACCAATAATGCCCTCACAGGTTTTCCTCTGATCTTGACCCCTAAGGTCTCACATCCCTTCAAGTCCTATACAAGATCCGAGCTGCTGCTTCTGCTTCACATAGTGGGTAATCCCCTCCTCATTTTCTGTATGTGTGCCTCTTGAAAAGTCTGTATCCATCCACCACAGTATTCCAGTTATACAAACTATCCCACCGTATCTGTTATTCCACAGATGTTTTAGTTTGCCAAGAAATGTTAATAAAAAATATTCAAATGTTTATTGTATGCCTTCTGGAAATATCTACATCCTCTTAGGGTTAAGCCAGCATTGCAGAGTCTAAGGTGCTGTACATAAGCAGAGCAAAATGTGGACCCCACACCAAAAGCTCAAGGCAGGCCCCACTCCTGGCTTCTCAGCAGCAGGTTGTTTGGGAGAACTTTCCATGTTCCTAGCAATCACAGAAACCAATTCAGCAGAGACAGAGAAAGGTATGAAGTCGCCTGCAGTAGGCACTTTTCCTCACTGCCATGTGTCAGAGTTATTGGTGACTGCTCTTTCAGACATCAGCTGGAGATGGTGTTAAATCCCTTTGTCAAAAACATACATGTCTGCTTCAGCCTGGATATAATGACATCATTTTAATGAGTATAACAGGGAAGTTTTGTGAAGTAACATATCTTCTGCCTACAGTCAGTTTTGAGAATAGTTGCTATCGGCTTAAGTGCATTTGGTCCACCACAGATGAAGCCAAAGGTTCTTACTTTAAACATGAAAATTATCTGGATGTATTAACCTTAATGGAGCAACACTAATTTATCCCAGCTGAGAATCTGGCTCCGTATGATTATTTATTTCGTTTGTTTTCCCTCTTTACTGCTTCTCTTCTCCACCCCTGTTCCTTTTGTACACATACATATGTATATTTATGTATCTAGACTTTTTTTTATTCATGGATTTTTAATTTTGCTATCCAGCTTAAGGTTGATTTCTGAACAGAGCTTGGAGTGCTTCAGGTTTTAAGCTTAAGAAATTTTTGCACTCTTTATTCTACCCAGACCCACCCATTTGTACGGATTAAAGGCAGGCTGTGACTAGCCAGGCTCAATCTTGGTTCTTAACAGCATTTTGATGCCAGAATTCTTGATTGTTTTATTCTGTTCATTGCTAATCTACGGACACAGGAAAATGGTTTTATTCTTTTTGTATATCCTGGAAAATATACTCAACCTTCTCTGAAAGTCTCTCTTGCCAGAATGTATCTCTCTGAATCAAAGCCTGATACTTACAGCTGAGTATCAAAGACCTTGAATAATTTACTTCACAAGTAAGATGAGACAGATTTATCACCTACTGAACTGATACTACACGGACAGCAAACTTTTTTTTTTTATCATAGAGTCATAGAATTGCTTGTTTGGAAAACACCTTTGAGATCCTTGACTCCAATCATACCTGTCCACTACCAAACCGTGTCCCCAAGCACTTCATCTACATGTCTTTGGAATACCTCCAGGGATGGTAACTCAACCACCGCCCTGGGCAGCCTCTGCCAGTGCCTGATATCAGTGAAGATATCTTTCCTAATGTCTAAGCTCAACCTCCCCTGGTGTAACTTGAGGCCATTTCCTCTTGTCTTATCATCTGTCACTTGCGAGAAGAGATCAACACATACCTCACCACAACCACCTTTCAGGCAGTTGAAGACAGTGATGAGGTCTCCCCTCAGCTCCCTCTTCTCCAGCTGAATAACCCCAGTTCCCTCAGCTGCCTCTCGTAAGGCTTTTCCCCCAGTCCCTTCTCCAGCTTTTTTGTCCTTCTCTGGTGTCCTTCTCTGGGTGCGCTCCAGCACCTCAATATCTTTCATGTAGTGAGGGGCCCAAAACTGAACACAGTATCCGAGGTGTGGCCTCACCAGCACCAAGTACAGGGAGACAATCACTTCTCTGGTCCTGCTGGCCACGTTGTTTTTGACACAGAACAAGATGCCATTGGCCTTCTCGGTCACCAGGGCACACTGCTGGCTCATGTTCAGCCAGCTGTCAACCAGCACCCCCAGGTCCTTCTCTGCCTGGCAGCTTTCCATTCACTCTTCCCCAAGCCTGTAGAGCTGCATGGGGTCGTTGTGCCTCAAGTGCAGGATTCGCTACTTGGCCTTGTTGAACCTCATACTGCTGCTCTCAGCCCACTGATCCAGCATGTTTAGATTCCTCTGTAGAGCCTGATTGAACCCTGAAAATAGAACAAATTAGGATTTTTCTTGTCTCAGCCGCATTGATCAGCTGAGGTACTGGAGCCATCCATAGGATTAGTACTCTTAATACTGGTAAATTGGTCAATATTCTCACTTTCTTCTATCTATTCTGGCCGTTTGTGCTGGTTTTGGCTGGGGTAGAATTAATTTTCTTCATAGTAGCTTGTATGGGGCTGTGTGTGGGATTTGTGCTGGAAACAGGGATGTTTTTGTTGTTATTGAGCAGTGCTTACAGAGAGTCAAGGGCTTTTCTGTTCTTCACAACACCCCACCAGTGAGTGTGCTGGCTGCATAGAAATCAGGAAGGGCCACAGTTGGGACAGCTGACCTCAATGACCAAAGGCATATTTCATGTCATATGGTGTCCTGCTCAGCAACAAAAGCTGGAGGTAGAAGAAGGAAGGGGCTGGGGGGTGGGGAAGTTTGGAATGATGATGTTTGTCTTCCTATGTAACTGTTACTTGTGTGGAAAGTTGTTTTCCTGGAGATGGTTGAATACCTACCTGCCAGTGGGAAGCAGTAAGTGAATTCTTTGTTTTGTTTTGGTTGTACACATGGCTTTTGCTTTACCTATTAAAGAGTCTTTATATTAGCCCACGAGTTTTCTAGCTTCTACCCTTCCGTTCTCTTTCCGATGCAGGGGGTGTGAACGAGCAGCTCTTTGCAGTTAGGGCAGAGGTAGCACCACATTATGAACTTTTCCTTATTTCAAGTATTTACTTTCAATATTTAAGAAAGACCCAAGGTACAAAAAGTATTCTTTCTTCAACATTAATAATTTTTGGGGGCTGTAGTGAACAATAATTGTTACATAGCAGGGCATTTTAAATTTAGTCATCAACGATATTTTTGTGACTGCTGTAGTAAGAGTGTTTTGTCCATACTGAAGTGCATGAAAATCGTGACTTACAGACTTCAGTGGGATTTGGATAAGATCTGATGACCTTCTGCTTCCGTTCTTATAGTTAATAATGATGCTTCATTGTCAATAGTGGGGACAGAAAGAAGCCGTAAGGAAAGTGCTTACTTTGATATGATTGTCTTTAAATGATTTCCACTCAGGGTTCCAGGCTATAGTGCCTTCTTAGGAAAATGGATTAACACTGCAATTAAATGGGTGCAACATTTTCCCTTCTACAGTGCTCATCAGTCTCATCAATCTAAAGAAAATAAATTGACTAAAGTGAACTTATGTGGCTTCATGGATTGATAAATAGATTAGTCAATATAAGAGGGTTTAGCATCTCTCACAAACATTTTATTCTAGTAGCTGCTGATTATCTGCCTAGGAAAGGGTTGCAAGACATCTAAATGCATCTTATGCATACATCTCATTCTGCTCTGAACAGTGGAGGAAGGGATCTTAAATATGCCAGGATTAGGCTGTGTACTCAACAGGCAAGTGGAATGAATGACCAAATCTAAGAAGAAGGCTTGACATGAATGTTGTTAAATTATCACCCTGTTTTTTTTTTGTAAATGAAGTCTAAACCCAGAGTATGGTTGCTTTGTTGTACTTTACAGATTAAAAGATACCTGGCATTTATAAATGCCTGACAATAATTCAATAGTTACTGTTTATGGTCAAGGTCAGGGGAAACTGGAACCATCCCATAGTCAGAAGTGTGCCCTCAACCAAGGTAGGCTGGCAAGCTTTCAAAGAGAGAGTGGATTGCCTTTCATCACAGCTTCTGGAGAAGTACCTGACCTCCGAGCAACTGTGAGGAACACTTCTGTTGGTTTGTTTGTATTTCTTGAATGCATTCATTGCAACATACCACAGCCTTCAGATTTTTTAGGGAAAAAATGTCATTAAGAGTTAACCATTTCACATTTGTAAGATGGCTCACTGTCAGCATTTACTCTAATTGATCCATTCAGGAGAGTTATGTTGGTAGTGTGAATATAATCGACCCACAGCAGATTACTATTTCTGTCACAGAGCTTCTCTGCAGATATTATAGAAAGTAACTTTGGCAGGGGCTTATGGGCTTTGGAGAATCTCATCAGCCTTGAGCAGTACACACACTTGTATGATACTGAGATAAACATGAAATACAACATTCATAAATACCAGGCCCTTGGGCTCAGAACACCTAATGATTGTGGAATGTGTTTCTTCCATTTAAGTAGATGTGAGGGAATGCAACCTACTAACTGAAAATAGAGTACTATTCATGAAACAGCCTTCATAAAAATGTGTATATATTTTTATCCTTAATTAATACATTGCAGTCATATTTGTTCATATTAACTTAGGAAAATTATTGACTCAAGTTATGTGAACAATCATAGATCTCTGACTGACAGCTTGATAGCAACATTTGCATTTTATGCCCGTATCATGACAGGTCTGGCAAATTGAATCTTACTAACCCATTAATATTCAGCAAAGTATCAATAGTGCCCCTGATTGAAAAGATTTATTTATTTTTGTCATCTACAATGTAGAAACTGAATGCAAAATTAAGTGAGATTTGGCACAGGTTACCACAAAAACAAAGAACAAACTGTAACTGAAATGTACTGAGGACATTAACTAAAGAATATTTCTTGGTGTTGGACTTAATAGTTTAATCAAGTCCATTCTGAAATCATGCATGTATGGAATTCTGCATTTGTGGCTGTGGCACTACTATTAGATTTTACTGAAGCTGTCATTTGGCAACACATCCCCAAATCCTGACTATTATCTTCCTACCCACCATCAGTACATTGCCAAGAGTTTTTTGTATTTAAATTAAAAATGAAAATACAGCATGTGCAAACCCTGAGGGAAGCCAGTATATTAAATAATTTAAACTGCAATGTATACCACTCCAGAAAGTGGTTTAGAGTCCATTTCTGAAAATAAAATTGTTTTGAAAAAATGACACCTTCTTATCCATGGATTTGTGGCTTCCTATGTTTATTTCAAGAAGATTTCCAGCCTTTGGTGACAAATGTACTTTATTACTATTCTACCTAAGACAACCTTGCAGCAAAGAGGCAATGAACTGTGCATTTGATTCTTCGTGTGTGTTACCATCCGACTCTTTCCTGCCTTCAAGATGCTGTGCCTATGCAAAGCCATTGAAAGTATTGGTATTGGAAAAACAGCAATTAAGGCTGAAAAATGTTACTTTTGCTGGAAAATTAATTTAATATTTTCAGCTCTTAACTCAAGCCTTACTTTTAGCCCCCTCAGCACCCCAGCAGGCTCTGCACCCTTCCACGTTCACCTGTGTCCTCCATGCACTTTCCATCATAGACCCCCTCTTGCTGAGCTTTTGCTGGCAAATCATTTCAGAAACACCACAGTTTGTTAGTTCTGAAGTCATGGAATTATGTCTTTGTGGAGGAAGCATGGAAATATCTGAAATTTTGCCACTGGCAAAACCTTTAGGTGCCAAGCTTTAATGTGTGATATATTCTATGACATATCCCAGGAGGAAAGGCAGGAAATGGAAAAAGGAGGGGAAACAGGATGAATGCAAGCCACAAAATTTTAAATGTACATACACCTGTATGGCTGAGAGCAAGAGACTGGAAGATTTTGTATTTGCCTGTGTATGACCTAAATATGATACTTCACAGCCAGGCTTCCTGGCTTACCACTCAGTCCTTCAGAGCTTCAGTGGATTGACCAAATCCGTCCTTGGCCATGTGTCTGACAGGATTTTTGTGATGAAGATATTTTACTATCATCAGAAATGATCTCTTGGCAAGAGTACAGGGTGACATGAAAACCCTGGTTAGTTCTGATCTCACCCAGAGACAGCCCTGACCCCTCTTGATCTGTGAAGCCTGTTCAGGTTGTGATCTTTAGGGCACCTTCATCTCAAAGCATCCTAGGAGAGCTGATGAGTATCTTTTTGGCTGGCAACCCTGCAAACAAATGGCTGGCTCAGCTATGTCCAAGATGAGTAAGGATGCTACCATAGCATAGAAAGACTAGCAGATATGTTGAGAAGTCAGTCTTGGGCCAGCATAAGCTCCAGTATTATTTTTGGAGGGTTCAGGTTTTCCTGCCATTTTTGTTTTGATGCTCCATCCAGGCTGATATTTAAATTTATCTGGTTTCCAGAATATTGTACTGGCTCTTGGGAGGACTGGTTTATCTCTGTTGAGTTTAAGACTCCTGCAGGAGACTCCAGTGAGGTGGAAAGCCTTCATTTAAATCTGCATAATGGTTTGTAGCTGCGTCAGCTCCATGCTGTTTCCTGCTTTTCTTTTATCTCTTTCAGGATAGTGAGTTTAAGACTGAAGTGGTCTCATGCAAAAATGACTCAGTTCCTGAGTCTAATTCATTTGAAAACCACTGACAAGCAATAAAACCAGAGTACCACATTGGCATTAATGCAAAACTTTTTAGAGCAGAAGTTGACATTATCAGGTGCCAACTGATGGTTTTTATGAACCACTGACAAGGGCTATATGTGGAGCTAACTCAGCTTATTTACTGTATGTAGGAAGCAAGACACAGGTTTGTCTTATTTTTGCTGGGTAATTCAGCATAAAAACATCACTTTTGCTTCTCAGATGTTGATATATTCCTCTTGCTGCTGCATTACTTGAACAGATTAAGCCAAATTTGTCTAGGTTGTGATTCTGACTTGAATTAAGATAAAAGCCACCTTTAATCAAGTATCTCATGCTGTGTAGCTTCTCAGCCATTCCTTATCTCTTATCTGAGCACATTACCCACTTCTTCATCATTTTAATTATGTATCAACAACTGCCAAATTTGGTTGTTACTGTCCTCCTTGACCAGTAGATAATTTATCAGAAATGGTTTAGGATGGTCAGACTCTCTCACAAAAAGAAAGCAGAGCTTTAGAAATATTTGTTAGTGTTTAAACTGGTCCTTAGAGCCTTTTTCACAAGAGAATGGACTCCCAGTTTCCATTGCCTTCTCTCTTTCCACAAGAGTTCAAGGTTGATAAAGTGACAGAATTCTGGAAATATTTCTCTATAGACAGGTGTTTTGTCTCCTTTCACCCCTGGAAAGAAGGAGGCATTGCTCTGGGAGGCAGAGGGAAGCTCCCAGGTAAGTACATATGCTGGATCTGAGCTTTTGAGTTTTCAGGGAACCTGAGCATTATGGCTCTTTCCAGTGAACAGAAACAGCAGCAGGGCTTCTAAAGTAGGCTGTATGACTTGGCACAGTTTGTTTGGGATGATCAATTGTTTGGGTTTTTTTTCTAAACAGCACTAAAACCTTTATTAGCAACTGAGATGCCTTCAGATTTCCCAGTATCACACTAAGACAATTGAAGTGGCAAAAGCAGAAGAAACAATGTTTGCAGAACTAGTGTCATCTAAGCCAGGTCTTTAAAAAGGAGTTGGTGATTTCAGACTGCTCCTTATTTCAGAACCTAGACTGGGTTATGTTTGAGAGAGAACAAATGTGATATGATTTTTTGTAGAGACACTATGAGACACTCTGGAGTGACTTACTATGTTTTAGTTATGTGGTTGGTAAAAGAGGCCTCTGGAATCACCAGTAACTTTAGAAAGTGCAAAAGAGTAGCTGAAAATAATTATTGTCACTGGAGGTCCCAGTGCATACTGCCCTGTTGGATTTGCCCCTCACTTTCAGTGGGACATGGTGGGAAACATGAGAAAGACTGTGGGTAACTGTCCTTGATCAGCTAATGAAACGTGCTGACCACACAGATTCGCTTTATAGTTTCTGAGACTTAAGTTTCCTTCCTCTTCTCAAAATGAGTTGACAGATCAAGGCACAAAATCTCTCTGGGCTGTAGTTTGGATTGCTATGGTGTGAGAGACATATTGCTGTGACCAGGACATGAGAAAGATGCTAGAATACCGTCCTCGTGTAAAGACCTCTCAGTAGAAGTTGGCCTGTTCTTAATGATGCCCAAATATTTGCCAGCCTTCAGAGAAGGAATGAGACCAGACATCTAGTATTTTAAAAAAGAAATAAGGAGCAGCTTTGAGCTACTAGATGTTGAGACCATATCTTAATAAATGCAATATTTCTAATTTCGATGTACAGTATTCAAATGTGTGAATTTCAACGTATTACTTTAAGAGTATCTTTTGTTCTTGGCTGTTTTTGATGTGTTTGTAACAGGCTCTGAAAATGGAAGTGCACCACGTAGATGGAGAGCTACACTGTGGACTGGAGAGATGCAGAAAAATCTATGCAGTTTGATTTTCAGTCTATAGTCTGTGGTCCCCTGGAGGGAGAGTGAAGGCAGGGGGTTAAGAGACTCTGTGCTTACTTCTTAGGGATCCTGAAGGAGTAATTAGGAAAAAAAAATACTTGGGTTAACTTCACCATCCAGGGGTTCCTGGCCCTGTGGGAAATGTCTGAAGGTCTGCAAATTAGAAAAAAAGAAAAAAGAGAAGAGCTGAAACCCACTAAAATACTGCAACATTGGAACAGCACAATATTTTCAGACTTTGCTATGAATTCACTCGCTTCCAGGGGGCGTGAATACTGTGTAACAAATAATTTATTTGACCTGTTTGTTTGTTTTTTCTTCTTTTATTCTGTCTGTGTATTGATCACGGTTTTCAATTCTGCCTCTGGGCTTTTTTTTTTGTAAAATGAGGGCTCTAATGTTCACCTATCACAGAAGGGTCTTACGAGCACAGCTGGGCAAACTCCAGAGAGTCTGATGGTGCAGCCTGATGCTGCAGGCTCTTTGAAAGTTCAATGAACTTCAGCGCTGAAGAGGCCAGGTGGGATTTGCCTCATAAAGTTATGCAAACAGCCTCACTCTAGGTCTGAAAAGGCTTTTGAGAATGTTACACAGGGTTCTGTGGATGTAAATCCAGCTTCTGCAGACTCAAGGCTCTACGCAAATATCCAGGGCAGCCCTTGTTGCTAGGTTTTGTTCATTCACTCTGTAAAGTCCTCTTGACATATTAAAGGTGTTACCAGAGCACATGATGAATTATTAACTTATAATCAAAGCAGCTAATTTTAAGTATACTCTGCTCATAAAGAGGCCATATCAGCTATAAAAAAAAGAGATAGATTGGTACTCTGAAGAATGATGCGTGCATCAGGACTCTATATTATCATCAAGTCATGTAGAAAACATCCCAAGCCTTTGTTCTGTCTCATATAAATAGAAGACCTAGGTTAATGGCATTCTGTCAGTTCATGGGGTAACAAAACCCATGGCCCATGAATCACCTGCGTGACTTACGACAGCTTGAGAATATGCTTATTTAAGTAATCAGATTTCCTCTTGAGAGGAAATCCATGGCAGGATATTTAAGTTCTAGATTCTAATGGTGAGTTAAGGAGGACCTTCCTAGAGGTCTTTGTTCTGGGAGAGTTCATCACTTGATTGAAACCTCCTCCATCGCGTGCATCAGTGCATGATCAATAAGATGCAGTGTCATAGCTGATCCTAGTTACCTTCATAAGGCTTCCTTTTGGAAACAGCAAACAAACAACAAACGTGTAAGTTTCCACTTATTACTGATTTTATGTAAAATGAACTTCTATAGCATAAGTCCTCAATAAACTACACAAAATATTCCAGAGAAGCAGCTCTTCTGTGATTTTTTTGATAAACTTTGGGTTTTACTAAACTGGGTACATCATGACAACAATCTCTCTGAAAGTAATACTTATTCTAATCATAAAAAAATCAAGAACTATATATTCCACTATATTCTTGTTTCTGTTTTTATTTCACCTGTTGGATATAACTCTATGTGGCTTCTTGTCTCTAGTCTGAGCTATTCACCATTACAAGTGCAAGACTGCACCCAGCTGATGGATTTATTAACAGAAATGACAGAGGTCTGTGTTTGAGCTTGAACGACTCAAGTTTGAGTTCTCTTGACAATCAGTCAACTTTGTTCTTTAAACAATTTGAAGAAATTTGCCCACCATTCCTAACTGCTGGTGAGCCAGCTCTAGTCAGTATGTCTATTTCTTTGAGGAAAAATGTTGCAGTTTGTGAAAGAAGTCCTGTAACTAGTTTCACTGGAAGGAAAGAAGGAAAAAAGTCCTGCAGAGAATAACAAGATTTATCTGGGAGAGATATGATGAGGATGTTATTTTTAATGATAGCTCAGCTAAAATAAAATATTTGGTGACTCTATGAGGTTATTATTTGAGAATCAGAATCTCATGAAGACAGAAAAAGGGCAGCATGAAAAATTGATCATAGGGAAACCTCAAACAGAAGACATTTTTCAAAGGGGAACACCTTTCACGCTTTCAAAGGGAGCCCTACAACTTGAAAAGGTTTTTGTCTGAGATGGGTAACAAGAGTGTTGTGAAATTTGCAGCCTGAAACTGAAAACTGCAGAAACAACATTCTTGATTTTGTTGCAAGCTTGAAATTTTGGATACATGCACTGAAACTCTAGGTAAATTGTACTAACCTTTGAGTGACTTATTGAATCATAGAACCATAAAATCATAGAATCATAGAATGGTTTGGATTGGAAGGTACCTTGAAGATCATCCAGTTCCAACCCTTCTGTCATGGACGAGGACACCTTCCACTGGATCAGGTTGCTCAAAGGCTCTGCCAACCCGGTCTTGAACACCTCCAGGGATGGGGCATCTACGATTTCTCTGGACAACCTGTGCCAGTGCGTCACCACCCACACAGTAAAAAATTTCTTCCTAATAGCTCATATAAATCTCTCCTCTTTCAGCTTAAAAGCATTATCTGTTGTCCTACCCCTGCACTCCCTGATAGTCTCTTCCCAGCTTTCCTCTAGGCCCCCTTTAAGTACTGAAGAAACTGAGCAGATTTTCGAGTGTCGCTGAAGCCTAGGAAGTTGCAGTAAGAGAATATTTTTGTTTTCCACATCTTTAAACCTCCCCCCCAATATACAAATCTTCATAAAGTTCCTGGCTTTAACCCTGATGTTTGGAAAAATCTGCAGTTTACCAGTACTGCCTTTTCTGTTTCTTGGGATGCTAGCAGGTATCAAAGTATCCTAATTATTTTATGAAAGCAATGCCCATTAAAATCAGTAGAAGCAGAAAGTACTTAAGAACCTCAGAAAAACAGGCCATATACCTACATATTATTTATAAATTTAAAAACTTAATTTTAGTTTGATGTAATAAAAAATGCTAAGAAAAAACATGGACTGTACCTCACTCTGTTCCTTCAATTTATTCCAAAGACATGTAAGTATTTGTGTCTTGAGTGTAGTTCTGCTCTGTTAGCTCAAGCCGGCCAAGTCTTTTGGTTCAATCTCAAATTTTTATTCTTTAAAACCCAGTGTGCTTTTCCCCTCTGAGCACATTAAACCCTGTGCTAGTTTGGGCTATAAACCACAGATTTTGTAGCACTGTTGCTAGATCTGTTGTTATGTCATCTGGAGCTGCTCCCAGACACAGGACATAGCTGTGTGATATTTAAAATGATGTTACAAATATTCCTGAGCTTGTTGTGAAGACAATTTGCTTCTCATGCTTGTACACTCTTTCTATCTTCCCTGTGCATTTGATTTGGATTAGTTTAACAACATTTGCTGATTCTGGTGAATTTTTTTTATCAGACTGAAAGTGCTGGAACTTGGGTGTATTTCATGAATATCTGAGACTCTTTTGCATCACAGATAGATCAACACTAACTCAGCAAACACTCCAGAGATTCATATCTCTATGCAGAGGACAAGCATTTTCTTGAGCCAAGCTCATGTTCTGACAGCTAATGGAATTAATGTTTTTGCTTTGCATACCACTGCCAGAGTAACTGATGTAGCATATAACAATGACCTATAACTTGTCCATTCATCAGAACCTGAACTGAACAGTTTTATGGTGTTTCTATGACAGGATAAATATCTTGATCCAAAAGCCAGTTAAATCAGTGATAGGATTGTGTTAATTTTGTTGGGGTTTAGGCTGAACCTAGAGATGTTAGAGATTTTTGGAGGGTGGATATTTTCATACGGCCTTTTGAAATCCACCCTTTTAGACATATGTCCTACATGGACTGTGTGCTTAAAGTTTAACAGTACAAATCATCACAACCTGTTAGAGCTGTCACATGGAGATTCATAAACTTCTATACAATTTCCTCAGCAGAACTGGGTGCTTTATAGTCTCTAGACTCTTAAAGTCCCTTCTAGAAGTAAATTATGTTCTTGTGACTCACATGTTACCTCACAACCCAGGGATCCTTGTTCAGCTCACAGTGCTTATGGTCCACTGGCAGATTTACTGTTAAAGGTCATAGTTCACTTGCTACCATACAGATACAAAAATATTACACTGAATCTATGCATTTTATGGAATGAACAAAACAGGACAATTGTTAGACAGTTCTAAACACCTTTTGTGGTGGGTCGACTTTGGTTGGATCCAGGTGACCAGCAAGTCACTCTATCACTCCCCTCCTCAGCAGGACAGAGGGGGAAGAAATTAAGATGGAAAAAACTGATAGGTCAAGATAAAGACATCCCCTATTTCCCATCAGCATGTGATGTCACTTTGGAGAACAAGTCCTACGAGTAGCGGCTGAGGGAACTGGGGTTGTTTAACTTGGAGAAGAGGAGGCTGAGGGGAGACCTCATTGCTGTCTACGGCTGCCTGAAAGGAGGCTGTGGGAGAGCAAGTGTTGATCTCTTCTCTCAAGTGACAGGTGATAGGACAAGGGGAAATGGCCATAAGTTGTGCCAGGGGAGGTTCAGACTGGATATAAGGAAGAATTTCTTCACTGAAAGGGTGGTCAGGCACTGGAACAGCTGCCCAGGGAGGTGGTTGAGTCACCATCCCTGGAGGTGTTTAAAAAACGGGTAGATGAGGTTTTGAGGGACATGGTTTCACAGATAATGGGTGCGGTTGGACTCCATGATCTCAAAGGTCTTTTCCAACTGGAAGATGCCATGATTCTATGATTCCAAAGAAGTAGGGCATCAGTGCACGTAGTGGTTGCTCCAGAAGACAAATATCTTAGTAATGAATTCTCCCTGCTCCTCCCCTCACCCCCACCCCCTCCTACTTTCTCTTAGCTTTTATTGCTGAGCAGGTGTTATGGAATATCCCTTTGGTCTGTTTGGGTCAGCTGTCCTGGCTATGTTGCCTCCCACGGTCTTGCCCACCCCCAGCCTGCTGGTGAGGAGTGAATGTTGGAGAGACAGCCCTGATGCTGTGTGAGCACAGCTCAGCAGAGGCTGAAACGCTGGTGTGTTATCAACACTTTTCCAACTCAATGCAAAGCACAACACTATGAGGGTTGCTATGGGGACAATTAACTCCATCTCAGCCACACATGATACACCTGTACTGGATACTGAAAAATCTTGTGAAATTAATGACATCCCATTCAGACCATGGCAGTCAAGATTTTACTGAGAATATGTATGGCTTGCAGTAATGTGCTTCAAGCTTAAAGTCATATCAAGAAGCAAATTCATGGGGACTCTTATTTGTTGACAACCAGCAACATTGTTTTGACATAAACTGAAGATCTGACATGCTTTTGCTTTTGTACTGCACTCCAAAGTCAATGAATATTTACAAAAATTTGCTCAGGACAGTGATGAACTGAATTTAGTACAGGTACAGAGAAAACAGGAGCAACTCCTCTTCCTTTTTTGCTATGTGAAGTCTGCAGACGAATTTAGATCTTCATACAAGCTACAGCACCTTCTTTAGAGCCTTTGAAGTCCCAGAACTGGTCATGGGGAAAGTTGATATCATCTCTCTTTGGGGTCTCATGCCATTATTAGAGTTGTTCAGAGGGAAAAAGGCAACCATGGGCAAAAATTAGAGGAATAAAGCCCTCATTGGCAATGACTGGCTGAGAGTGACAGCTTCCCTAGCCAGCAATAACCCCCCAGAAGTCATGAGAGCCTGGACTGCTGACAAGTAGAGTCAAGAAATTCACTGAAGTTTCTTGACAAACTACCAGGTCGATGACCAAGGCACTGGATCAAGTGGACAGAGAACCAGGTCTCCAAAACTACGTGGAAGGCAGAGCTCATCTATGATCTGTTTGAGCAAAACAGATGATATTCAAAACTAATACAATCCCTCAGAGCTTTTCTATTACAACAAATCAATAAAGTCAAATAGCAGAGAATCTATTAACAAATATGACATTGATCTCTGTCTGTTCAGACATCAATTTTCATCTTCTGACAGTTCAACTATGTCTCAGAGTAAGGTCAATTTTTGATTGCAGCCTAGTACTAGACTCACCTCCTTCCAGGAGCACAGCTTCAGACTGATGGAAAGTTGGTTTATTTCATAGATTATGAAAGGATTACATTTTTATTCCATTATTGTTTATTTATTCATGCAGGCTCCATTAGTGCAGTTGATACCATGCTGAAGTTTATGTGCTTCATTCTAATCTGCAATGACTTATCCCTCATGTGCATGACTTGCAGCAAGACTGCAAGTATCTTAAGTTTCAGTATCTTAAACTGTAGGGAAAGGTGTTGAAAAGTATAGAGAGAAGACAAAAGGGTCTGGCTCACCCCAGCAGCCTCTAATAAAAATCTGAGATGATCCTTGTTTGCTGTTGAAAGTGGAATTGCAACACAATCTGTATCTCTAGGCTCCTACCAGATGTAAACCCTGTAATACCAGACTGGGGAAAGTAAGGACCATTCTTAATTCCCTCTAAGAAACGTTACAGAAGAAAAATATTTTGTGCTTTAAAACAGTTGCTTTCCAGCTGTGGACTGAACAGAGATTTATAAGGTTAGTTGAGAAGCATTTTTATTTTACAAATGAGGAGACTATGTGTTTATTTTTCCAGACTGAAAAATGTAATTCTGCTTCCTTTTTGTCCTTTGGAGAACAGCTGCACATGTAGGAAACTGTTGTTGCCTGTGAGTGTAACAAAGTGTAGAGCGTAAGTGAGGAGAAAGAATTGTTTCAGACAAAGGTCAGAACTGGAACAACTCAAAATTGCTAGAAAGTTTTCAAGAAGGAATTTACATTGGAGTGCTCCAAGAAGGTGGTTTAATAAGGGCAAAGAAACTCATCAACTCTTGAAACAGAGCTCAGTAAGCTTGCAAGATAAACTACGGAATGTGAACAGCAGCGGGAGATTTGCAGCAGTGCCTGCAGTCAGCTGCAATGGCAGAGGTCTTCCTGGGAAGGACCTTCTGCTTGGCAGAGGACATCCTGAAGCATGATGTGACTACTGGGCACAGAAGGGTAAGCTCCTTTCCCTGGCCACATGTACAGCTCCAAGTCGTTGCTGCTGCCACTGACATCATGAGAGGTGGTGTGGGAAACCTAACTCATCTTAAAATGTTAATAATTTCCTTTTCATACAATGTGAGTGAATTCAGTTGCAAACATGCCCAGGGCCATTTGAGATATCCAAGGATCTCCCATAAACCAGTGTCACTGCAGGAGACAAGTCTTCTGTAGATCTTGTGTCTTGCCTGCAAGATTCATTCCCAGATACCCAAGGACATTTTGTATGGCAAGTACATCTATGTTTAGGAAAGAACACAGACATTTGTCTAAGTAAATCTAGACATCTACCATGCAGGCATCTGAGCTAGTCAATATGCACAGTGACTACACCATCACCAAATCAATTGAGATTTAGACAGCATAAGTATTGGGCTCTATGGTGCAATTCATCTCATCCTGAAGTAGATATCTAAAATTGGTCCCATGACTCCTACCTTAGGTATGCTAATTTCTCTCCATTGACTGTAAAGGAGATCCAATGTGAGATGGTCTGATGCAACTGTCCATCTTTCAGATGTCAAAAGTTAAGTAAGAGTAATCCCTTTCTTGTCATACTGGTCATGTGTGAACCTTGATGAAAGTCCCCACATGCAAGAGTTTCTGTTTGGAAGAAAGAGAGGTACAGTTTTAGTAATTTATGAACCAAAATTTTATCTTCATCCTAGGATGAATTCTGCCACCCACAGTGCTGGCAGACAGCTCAGTCACTCACAGTGCCAGCTTATCTCAGGCCAGCTACCCAAATCTGACTGCTAAAATAGCTACTGAAGCCGCCCACTTAAACAGCTATGGGTCAGGTGGCATTGTCCAGCCTAGAAATCAGAGTGAAAAAAGTGATTTGCTAATCTGTACAGATGTATTACCCTGTCTCTTATCAATGTTTGTGGTATTTACATTATTTAAATACTATGCCTTTTTTCTCCTTAAGCCATCAGTGCTTGGTTGTAACCCAGAGCAGAACATCCCTGAAGATAGTGCTGTTGCATGTTTAGCCCAATAAGTCTGAAGACAGAATTAACAGATATAAGCAATTATAAGACTACGGGATTCACAATTGACCTTCTTTCGAGTGACTACATAAGATAAATGGATATGATGTCACTAAACTGCTCTCTGATTATCCTTTAAAATCACTAACACTCTTGCAGGTAACACTTGGGAGGTTATGTAGGAACATAAATACAAAATTCATTGATGGCATATTGATTTTATACAGTCACTCAAAGCATTTATCTTAGCTCTGCTTATGCTTATTTTACCTCCCGGGATGGCAACAGAATCAGATCTTCACTAATGAAAAACACTTTTCAGGTTTCTCTCAAGAGAGATAGAAATTGTTTGGTAATAGTATTTTGCGTAATCGCCTGTTTGAACAATTACCATCACCATCTTCCTGCTACTGTTCTATAATAAACCTAATGATTTCTGAAAGCATTGTGTAATCTTCTCTAGCTGGCCCAGACGTGTCAAAGTTTTCTGGTCTAGCAGTCAGTAAGGTGAAGAAATCATGCTTAGCATGTGTAAGTTCTTTTCCTCTAGTATCAAAGCCAAATGTTTTGCAGAACTGCTCGCTTGTGTGTAGTATTTTCTGCACACATCCAGCTGACACTGCCCTGCATCACAGAGCATTTGGATGGCTTGTTGGAACAAGAAGAAAGAAAATAATTCTGTCTTTGGGATTAGTCTAGTGATTAACCTTCGTATTTTTCATGTTGAAGATTTTTTTCAGATAGAGTAACTATGGTTACTTGATGCTGTTGTTTGAATTTATGATATTTAAATAGTCTTCCTGTAGAGGAAGTGGGAAATTGACTCCTCAATAGTGTTGGAAGTGTGCTAAAAAAACCAACAGTATGAAATACAAAACGTGATTTTATTTTGCCATTGCTTTGAAAACAAAAGAAAATTTGAAGAATACGTTTTGGTGGAAAACTTGCTTTGCTTATTTATGATAGCATTTAACCCTAATGGAAGCCTCTAAGTTTTCTACAATGACACATTGAATGTTTATAATATACAAGGATGGTAGCATGCAAAAATAATTATAGATATGCATATGTGCTTTGCTGATTCACACATGGACCAGATGGGTTCCTTTAGTGTCCCGTAGATATGTAGTGTAGAAGAGTCAAATATTTGCCCTTGAAACAATGACACCATCTGTCAGAAGGTGAGAGGTCCTCATTGAAACAAATCTAGAATGAGTCAATCTTAGCCTAGAACGAGGGCTGAGACCTGTTTCACGTTTCAATCAACCCAGAAGAAACCTTCCAGAAAATGGGAATCCCGTAATGACTCGAGGAGATCCCAGCCCCTTGAGGACAGGCAGCTTGCTCCCACTCCTGCTCTTGAGCACACCTTCTAGTATGTCTGCTAGGGTATATGATGTATCAAATTATAGATCTGCGTAAAAATTATCCTCCCCTCCTCTTTATATTTTTATTATTTTTGTATTTTTTATCCTGACTCAGAAGGTTCCACAAGTTTTGTGGCAACAAACACTATTGAGAAAGTGGTGTTTTATAGGAAGGTAATAGAAACCAGTACTTCAATACCATTGCTTATGGCTCCAGTAGCATCAAATCATGGCTCCAGTCTTGACACCTCATGATGACAGTTGCACATCCCCTTCTGGCTCTCCTTCCTTCACCATTTACTTCACTTTAGTGATACTCACTCTTTCAATTGAACAAAGACATGTTTTAATTATTCTTCTCAGTTTAGTGAAAGTAAGGTCATTATTTAACTGTTTAATATTTTCTGAGTCCATATCATTGTTTTTACCTCTACATGCCCTTATCCCCTATTGTGCTTTCAAATTCCTGAGATTACAGGTCCTCTGGAGGATGAAACTTTAAATATATTGATGTTAAAACCTGTAACTACAGATGAGCCAGGATTAATACTTGAATCTCAAGGGCTTCCAAATGTCAAAGACAACATAGGAGTTGTGCAAGGAACAGATCTGAAAATTTCCAGAAAGATTGCCTGTCAGCAAACACTGACTTTCATTTAAAATTCTGGTTTTCAGCAATTAACTCTTTAAGGAATTTACCCATTACTTCAGTGTCTGGGAGAATTTGTTACATTGTTGAGTGAAATTACCATTCCCAAACTGTTGCAAAAAAAAAAAAGTACTTAATGCTAAATGAAGCAGAGGTGTAGGGTGTTCAGACCTCCTTTTAGAAGCACATTGGTCTGTACTCACTGGATTTAATGCAGTCTGTTTCCCTCTAGGTTATATCTTGTGACTGGTTGTCTAGTGTCTAATGAAGTGTGTGCTCCTGTTGCATCTTTTAGTACTTTGCAAGCTTTCCCTGGCAGCCAATTTTCATGAAACATCTCCGAGACTCCTACTTTTGTGTTGAAATTGATTTTATTACAGTAAGACTATCACACAGTTTCTCTTTCTTGCACACATGCACATAAACACAGACATAGAAAATAGCTGCTTAAATTCTATGTCCTTAGAAAAAAGAGTTTAAGAAATCTTGACTGCAAATAATTAAATTAATTCTGAGTTTGCTCACTGGGCTTACTTGAGCGCAAATCACTGTTGCCATGGCCAGATGGTTGTTGCACAAATTCACCTTTTGACCTTCCAGTGGTGTTTTTGCAGGAAAAAAAAAGATCTGCCTTGGGATAATTTGCATCAGGAAAGCATGAAGGCTCTGAATGCTATTGAAAGAATTTCCTGATTCAGAGGGTTTACATTTGTTGAACAAATGCTAGGGGGCTACGCTTTGTAGCTTAGCCTGGTGATTGCAGTGAAATTACAGCTCATGGCAGAAACTGATGATGGTTGTGTCTGCGATGCAGAGTCAGAAAATTTGAGTGAGGTTTTAATGAGGCAGAATACTGTTATCCAGCCTTAGATCCAACAGCTTGTCATCTACTTGCTAGCAGAATAATTACCAGCCATAAGGATTCATTAAAAAGGTAAGTTGCTTTTCAAAAGAACTGTTGTCTGAAGGTCAGCCTTTGGGCTGTCAGACATCTTAGTGGGTTGCAGGGCAAGGCAATGAGATGGCAATCAGTGTGTGGCTCAGAGGACTGGGATGAGCAGAATGCTTTGTAATGTCACTCTCCATTTGCTATAAAAGCACACTGGACAGAAGTAAGAGGAATACCCACTTTTAAGAACTGCAATGGGATTTATCACTCCTGTACTGGGTTAACATGGCATGGTTTTAGTAGTGAGGGGGCTGTAGGGGTTGCTTCTGCGAGAAGCTGCTAGAAGCTTCACCAATGCTTGATAGAGACTGCAGCCAGTGGAGAAGACCATACTGAGACAGGCTGTCCACCTGTAGCTCATGGAGGCCTCCATGCTGGAGCAGGTGGATGCCCGAAGGAGGCTGTAACACTGTGGAGAGACCATGCTGAAGCAGGACCTGTAGATTTGTAGAGAGAGTAGCCTATGGTGGAGCAGGTTTGCTGACAGAACTTGTGATCCCGTGGGGGAACCACGCTGGACCAGTCTGTTCCTGAAGGACTGCACCCTGTGGGATGGACCCTCACTGGAGCTGTTTGTGAAAAACTGTGGCTCATGGGAATGACCCATGTTGGAGAAGTTAATGGAGAACAGTTTCCCTTTGGAGATCCACGCTAGAGCAGGGAAAGAGTGTGAGAAGTCCTCCCCCTCTCCTTATCTTACTCTGATTTGATCAGTAGTAAATTAAACTAATTTCCCGAAGTCGAGTCTGATGGTAATTGGTGAATGATTTCTCTGTCCTTTATCTCAAGTGATGAACCTTTTGTTGTATTTTCTCTGCCCTGTCCAGCTCAGGAAGGAAGTAATGGAGTGGCTTTGGTGGGCACTGGGCATCCAGCCAGGGTCAATCCACCACGGCTCCCAATCTTTTTATCTATAGAAAACACGAAGAGCTCAATAATATCTGGGTCTGTGGATGTGCACAGACTAAATAGCAGGGACAAAGGCAGCAAATTGGATCTGAAATTAATCAGAGAGGAAAAGCATTTAGAACAACAATGATTCTAGGATCTTCAGAGGTGAAGAGGCTTTTGAGGAAATAGGGAGAAATAGGGCTGAAAGTGTCTTTACAATGTTTCTTACCCTTTGGACTTGCAAAGGAGTGCTGACTGGCAGAATAGAAAGAACTGTAGAAATTTCCTGGCCTCTCTGTGCTTAGGAGAAGGGCTGACATAACTTTTTGCCTTCGTGCTGCCTCGCTTCGTGAGAGACTCATAGCTAAAGGCTTTGAGAAGAACTTCGGACCAGGTATGGGGTTTTTTTTAGGTTGGGAATGCATCTTGCTCCATTACTGGATGGGAGTGGCTGGAGGGAGGCAGCAGTCATTGAGGAGTGGGCAGGCTCCCTTTCCAGTGGCAGCCTGAGAAAGCCAGGAAGTTGATAATGTTGGCGTTTGTTCACATTCTCACAGCGTGGCTGGTTACTGCATTTATATGTTTCCATTTGTAAAGTATTGTCATGTACTCCCTAGAGCAGCCAAGAGCAGTATGATTTCAGTAGTGGTTTGAAGACTGAGAGATGTGTAACCAACTCTCACCACTCCAGTATGGATAAAAGTAGATGCAAAGCCAGCGATTTGCCTTGCTGATCTTCGATGTTTGCCTCAAACTCTGGGACAATTGCCATCACTGTGTCCAGGTCTCAGTGCATTGAAGAGGACGTTACCGTGAGAGTCTTCCAGCTCAGATTTTGGGCACAGTTTCCCAGACTTTGATCAACCAAGAATCCTGCTTGGTTCAGAGAACACTAAAAATGATCTGTTGTGGGCTTTTTCTTCTTGTTCTGATTGTTCTTTCTCTTTGGAAATCTCATCTAATGACACATTTTTCCACTGACTGCCAGTATGTCAGAGAAAAGCATTGAGGCTAAATTGAGGAGATGAAGGAAAGAAAGCTTTGGGTGGTTTTAGACACTTTTCTCTAAAAATTATAGAATTCCTCAGGTCCACATTCACAAGAGGATTGGGGAAAGGCTAAAAAATGTAATAGTATTATATACCATGTTTTTTTTATTTGTATAATTCTACTTTGTTAACAAGTTAAGTGTACTGCTTTTTTTCTCTAGGACACAATCCTCTTCTGAGCTCACCACAGTTATGTTGCTTCCTTCTCTTTACATCTGGGAAAGACTTTTGATGTAGGTCCTTTAGAGAGGAAGGAGATGGCACACCCCTGGACTCTCTGCTCTAGGGGATTTCCACACCCTCCTGAGGTCATGGGGTCTCTTCTGCCATTTATCTGTTTACCTCCATTACAGCCCTTTTTATACTGTTCCAGGACATGTGCTGTGAATTGGAGCCCCCCCAGGATCAAGGATGGCAGAATATCCATTTCCTTGGGTGCCAGACTGTGCCAGTTGAGGCCGCCCAATTCATTTCAGTTCTGTTACTCCAAAACCTATTTTGCCGTTAAGATTGAGCAGAAAAGCTGCAATCCAGTCCTTTCCTCTCTTTCCTCTTGTGATACCACAAAACACATTTCAAGGCACATTTTTGTGCTCTGCCTTAGGAATACAGAACTGACCAGGGGCAAATGGTCCCTGTAGCTCTATTAATGTTAAATGAGGCTTTTCATAAATCATGACTGAACTTCCTATATTACATTATGACAGATATTCTTATGTTAGCACTCAGTGAAATTAAAGTAGAAAACAAGGATTAATACTTAAGTTGCATATCTATCTAAAAATATATTACAAATTCCATTAAAATATTGAAGAAAATTTAAATATACTATTTCATATTAATGCCATTAAGTAGAAATACAGTACATTTTTAATGCTGAAAAATGTTTATCTGACAGCTTAATTAAATATTTAGAACAAAGAGAAACTGTTGCGATCTAATTTTGAAATACTACTCAATCATATTTGGAGAAGGGTAAACATACCTACATCTGTCTGACTTTCCAAATAGAAAGGTTTCTAGTTAGAGGGGATCACTAGAAGATTTATATGTCTCCTTTTGTCTTTCATCTGCCTAAAACAAATAAAATTTTTGCTGCAGCTGTAATGATTGAAGTAATAAAGGAAATGATAATCAAGCAGAATTTAACACTGAAATCATATAGAAAGTAGTTACATTAAAGGAAAATAATTTTGTGGAATAATTTTACTGGAATATTGGAAAATGAGGACTCATCAGACACTGCAAATACAGAGATGGAGAGCTAAGGGTCATCCTTTTCCATGAGTTCAGCCCTCACTGATGAAAACGGTCCTCCCATTATTTGTTGTGAGTTCGAGGCCTCATTCTGCAGGACTCAATCTCTGTTTATACTTGAGGTCTCACCATGTTCATAACACTTCAGGACTGATCATCTGCACAGACTTTTCCTCTCACTTCAAACACCAGATTTACAAGAATTGATGCAACTATCCTCTGCTGCCTAGCTCTTTAGCTCTTGTCCTTCTTGGTTATACTCTGTGTGAAGACCCTTGTTCCCTTGTGAAGGCAAGGCAGCACACACATGAGTGCTGGGAAACTTTACAGTTTTTTGTTTGCTCGGCTCAGCTGAAAATGTCTCCTAGGGACAAGGATTTCTGGCATCTGTGTGGCTGAATTAGCCAGAATCATTTGACTGAAGGAGAGAAAGCCCTGTCTTGATCCTCTTTTACTCTTTACAGTAATTGGCACACTCATCAATAAGTATGGGAATACTTCACACACATTGAGCGTGGTGAAAAACACAGCAGGAGGTACTGGGCATTCCCAGCATGGGGTTCTTTAGTGTCTTCAGTCTGCCAATAGGGCAGAAGTGAGTCACTGTCTTGGCTAAACCCCCTTGGGTCACTCTGGCTTGTGCCAGTCTTCTGCAAAACAAGCCTTAGCACTTAGGTGTGAGACGAATAGAGATTTTCTGCAAAACTTGGTTCTCTCTATTCCTCCTGCTTTAACTCCCATTATAGGAATTCATTTTACTGAAGAAGAGAAATGCAACCTTAGGAGAAAAAGAGTTATTACTAGTGGTAGTCAGCAAAAGTGGATCCAATGCTCTCCTTTCTTTGTGTTGCCTTTTTCTGAGAGCACTGAAGAGCCTTCCCTGATGGAAAATTCCGCAGGAAAACATGACTCATTTTGGCTGCCCTTTCCTTATGGTAGCTACAAACATGGCTAAGGGAAGGATGCTGTTTGGCAATATCTAATTCCTGCCGCATCCATGCGGATCCACAAGACCCAACTTGCAGCAGTGGTATAGCTGCTCTAATTTATGGCTGATCATGAGGGGGTACCTGTTGTCATTTGAGACATCTTTGTTCATTTGAGCCATCTGCATGAGGCTGGCAGATATTTTGTAAGGATCGCATTGTTCCAGATGACGGCCTCCACATATGAATGGGCTCTGATAAAGCATATGATAATATTTTTCCAGGAGTGCTGGACCCAAAAGGGAGGTTCATCCATTTGCTGGAGTCTGCAGACTGTGACAATGCACCTGCTCCTGTGCAGCAGTGCTGTGTTTTTCTGTTTCAAAGCAGTACATTATTGTTTGGAAAAGTTCACTGGCTTTATGAAGAAATGTTTCAACTGGATGAAATCTCTCTGGCCTTTTGTTATTTTTGTACTTGCCAGCTTTCCCTATGGGTGCGTTTTTCCTCCCCTCATTCAGAGGCTTAGCAAAAGTCATTAAAATTGCCACAAAGTTGTCTGGTTTGAGCAATTCCTGTGTGTCGAAAAAAAACAGGCAGGAGGGTGTTGGAAGAAACATTTAATTTTGAAAAAATTTTCATTCTGCTGATCTTGTCCTCTTCAATCATGTGAAAACAGAAGCAAGCATTTAACTAATAAGACATTTGTGTAAAATTACTTTTTGTTGCTCTTGGTTTATATTACATGAATCTATCAATTTTCCCTGCATAAAAAACAAGATGAATAATTCCTGGATGTTTGACAATATATCTACATCTTATCATCAAGCCCATTTAAATGATTAAAAGGAATATTAAACCCAGTATTTCATGTTGCAGAAAATGCCTTTTATTTGGGCATTAACACACTGTGATCCTTACTTACCAACACCCTAAGCAACTAAATTCTCAGGAGGCAGATTAGCCATTAAGGGCTGATCAGAAACTCAACAGAAGCACATTTGAAGAGGCACATATTTCAGGACCTGGCTGAAGACTGCAAACTACTCAGAGCAGAAAATGGTTAGTTGACACCAGACGTGAGTCTGAATCCATTTTCTCGTCTCATGAAAAATGTTGAAGCTTCAAGGAGTTCTTTATGGCAAACCCCATGTGCATTGGAGTCCTATCAAAATGTTTGTGTTTACTTATTTATTTTTCCTGAGAAATGGGGAAAGCAAATGGGGAGAGCAAATAGCTTGGTAGTAGGGTCCCTCTCCTGCATGCCCTGTGGATGTTCTTCTTGTTACGAGGGAAGGGGCTCTTTCAACAGTCCCTCCATGTTTGATGTTTGATACCAACCTAGGTAAAAAACTGTGCAAGAGCACATATTGGAATAGAGTGATTTGTGTTTCCATTCTCTGTTCAGCTACTGATTGGGGATTTTAGTTCTGCATCTTCTTCAACAAAAAATGACTTAGTCTTGGAAAAAGAAAATTAAACAAAAAGGCAGAAGCTCTTGTTGATTCATTTTTTCTTAACAAGGAGTATAACTCCAAACACTCTCCAACCAATTAACTCTGCTTTTTTCTGTGTTCAGCTCAGCACCTGACTTTTCTGCTCTGTGCCAGAAACGATGGCACTGCTGTAATACAGAGGATAAAAGTACTACTTTTCCTCTTGTGACATGGTGAGGAGAGGTTGAGGCATGAGCAGCAGCACTTTGTAATATTGGGATGAGTCTTGAGCACTCACTTGATGTCTCAAGAGAGTAACAGCACAGGGAGGTAGAGGTCTTCCAGGTCTTCCAGAGCTGGACCCAGTGAGCTTGGCCTGTATTAGAACCATTCCTACTTATGGGAAACACTCAGAAATACAAACAAGAGTAACAAGGCAAAAGCACAATCAACCTGTCAGCATCAGAGGAAAGGAAGACAGGGTACAGTCCCGTCTCCGCTTCTCACCCCACCTTTGGCTCTGCAGCTTGTAGGTTTGAGTCTCTATCAAGAGCGCAAACCCTCTTGGCAGCAAAGCAGCCTTTTGAGTCAGATCAGCTATAAGAGAAGGTAAAAGCAAGTTGATACGTGGCTGGGCACTGAAAAGCACTGAAGAGGACCATGGTGACTATTTGGGAAGACTATCACTAAATTGGAGAATTTCTACTGTTGGGATTGCACTCAGTGGAGGCCCGCCTGGTTTGAGACCATCATACCAGCCAGACAGGTACAGAAACATAGTGGTGTTTCTGTATTTCCACTTATTGTCCTCCTTCCACCCTATCCTCTAAGTTCAATGTTTTAATGCTCTGGAAATCTGTACTGGCGCAATCACCAATGGGTGCTGCTGATGTCGTAGAAGCCAGCAGTGTTCTGGTGGCACTCTACAGCCAACTACGATGAATTCAGAGCTCAAAACATATTTATTTTCTGTCATATTCATGCTGGAATTGGTCTAAGTCACAGAGTTCATGACTCTTTTCTTTTAAATTATTTTCTTTCTTCCTTTTGGCCTATGAATATGGGAAAGACTTTATGCCAGTTTCATCTTCAATTCAACATTCATCAATAAATATTTTGAGAGTCAAAAATTTACCACAGAAAATTTATTTTGTTAGTACAAACATTCACTCAATTCAGACCTTCTTGGACAGGTGGATAAGGGGAGTGTTACGTGACTGACTTCAGAAGGGTTGCTCCGGCGAGTATCACAGTTGCTTGAATTTAAAATGTCAGAGACTTGCTCCAGGTATAGCTCCTGCTGGGCACCAAAGCCTGTTGAAAACCCCTAAAAGACAGCTGGAAAGGGAATATTGTATCAAATGTCAGTGTGTTTTAATTGACTGGTCTGAGCAAGGAAAACCACAAAACACCGAGAGGCCAAATCCTTGCCCTCAGATATTTGGCTTCAGGAGTACTTGCAGGTGCCTTCAAAGCATGTGTCATGCATCCCCGTTGTCTAAGAAGATAAGAGTCTAATGCAGCCGGTGAAGTTTGACTTTGAGTTTGAGAGGTGTAGGTCTGTGTTCAGCTCCACAGGTCAGAGGTTCAAACTTTGCTAACGACTCTTGAAGAAGCAATCGTCACATATCTATGGCAGAAATCAGCCCCAGAAGTTTAACACTGGTGACTTCTCAGCAATCTATTGAAAAGCAACACTATGAAGAAGGGAAGATTTCTACCTTTGAAAATGCAATCTCCACACTCTGCTGTATCTGAAAATGTGCTTTAACAATGGTGAAAATGTCACATTATTGCCAGCACTGAACTCATTGCACTGGACAGACCTGTTCAAAGCAGATAGGGTTCATTTGACACAATTCAGCAATGGGTAGAGATTTTAAGCATTCAGTGCATTTGAGGACTTTGGCTGAGCTAGACTTTAGCCAACTTGTCAGGTAAAGTTCTTCATTATTTTCCTTCATCATCTATCTCTTCACACTTGTTCATGACTTTCTCCTGAGGAAAGTAGAGAGTGTGGTGAGGAGGCTTACTCTGCAAGGAGAAGGCAGGTTATTAAGATAAGCAGACGTTTTCTAAGGAAGCTAAGGCCACAAATGCAAGGAGGGTGGCACAGGTCAAAGTATCTTGCCTTCTTTTGAACCAAAGAACTATAAAAACTTCTGGAAAAAAACCAAACCCTCAGGTATCACTTTCTGAGCTGATGTTACAGTGCTTTTTTATATGCAACTAAATAAAAATAAGGTCAGTGTGCAGTGATCAATTATTTCTCTCATTTCTCTCATGCTGAATTACGGCTCTCTTCCTGGTATTAAAAAAAAGTGCATTTGGTCTTTATTTTTATTAGTAGTTTCATGAAGGGTTTTCTAGTATCTTACAGGGTACCAATGGCTGCTCTAGTACTGGCTAAGAAACAGCAGCATAGATGCAGCTTACCAGCACCTGGCGCATGAGCAGAATGTTGTGATGTTCGTTGGTGAAGGCAGACAACAGGGGAGAGGGCAGCAGCAGGTGGGGTAAGTTGGTAGTCAGCAGAAGGTGTTTAAGTAATTTAGAATGATGATATGAATACCTCTACCTTGTGAAAGTGAGAAAAAAATACTCTAGTGTAAATCCTCTGGCATGATTCAGAAAGAAATGAGTACCTTGCAGCATAGGCCTTTGGAGAGTGAAAAAAGATGCCCGCACTCCCCTGAGGTTTAATTCAAATAAAATTCCAGTTTCAGCTTGTGAAGAAGCCAACCACCTTGTTCCTTTGCAGCCCTGTTCCCGTGTGAGTACACACAATGTGCGTTGAGAGGAAAGCTCACACTCCCAACTGATGCCTCTGCTTGCGACCACACTCAGGGCATGAGAAGGATAGCTCAGCTTTCAAGTGGAGGTGGAGGGTTAAAAAAACCTATAACCTGAGTGGGTTAGTATATTTTTTGTTGTAAGAAGCATGAGACACCAAAAAGCAATGAAAGAAAAATTCACTTCTGCCCCCAGAGATCCAGCAGTCTAAATAGGAAAGTGAACAAAAGGTAGGAGAGTAAAAAGATGCCTGGAGAGATGGAACATTGACCCAAGGTAATAGATCCAGGGCAGGGTTAGAAGAAGAGTCAAAGCTTTCCCAGTCGCAGCCTATCCTTTCTCTATTTGTTAGATGATCTCGTCTTAAGATGCCATTTTCAGAGCTGAGTTAGCAACTATAATTGTACTCCAGTTATCTTTATTACATTCTTATAGTTTACTCAGTCTCATAGACACAGCACTTTATGGACCTCTAAAATGGCAGGTATCTGCTGTGAGGAGCTCAGTTTGGACTGTGGTTAACACTCTAAAGTAATGGCAGACAATAAACTACAGAAGACGAGTTGGAGGGCTGTAACACTAAATGTGCTGGTATATCAAAGAAAAGGTAATGAAATCCTACGTGACCAGATCGTACTTCATCTGTAAAACAGGACAGTTCACAGCAAGAGAGAATTACATTTCGATGCGGCTCTGCTTTACTAATGTTTTTTGGCCATCTTTCCTTCTCTCTTGCCTGTGCTATGATGACCACTGGACTTCTCCTTTGATCGCAGGCTTAGTGGGTGAACAAGTATGGAAGGCTTTTAAAACCTTTAAGGATAAATAAAATATAGGTCAAAAAATAACTATTTACCTATCATAAGTTTTCAAAAATGTGGATGAGGCTGGACCTGGAAGTAAATGTGTGTTGGCCAGTAAGAACACACAAAGGGTTAAAACAATTGCTAAATGTGAGGAAATAGTAGACACAAAAAGATTATGCTAATGTGTTTGTCTTGGGGAGACTGGAGAGTCACTGCTTTGCAGTACTAAAAGCTGGAAGAGAGAAATTGCATTCACAGCAGCAATATTATAAATATATGATGTGACCATTGGAGAATAGTGAGAGAAAATAGAGAGAAAAGCAAGTAAAGATGTAGAGGTAGCTAAACAGCAATAATTGTACCAAATGTTTTTGAATCAGTGTGAAAGCATGGAACAATCAAAGACATGGAGGTGAGCAGAAAGTAGACTGAAAAACAACACAGGTTTATCAAAGTGAGAGCATGTTGTGCTGGCTGATGCCTTCTTTAATGAAGAGGTTATATCCATGTCATTTATCTTGTATAAAAATATTAAACATTTGAGACAGTTTCATATGGCAAACTATTAATAAAATCAGAAAACATGAGGACCAGTGCAAGAACTGTATGGTGAATAAGGAAATGACAGAAAAGGAGGCTTTAGTGGTTACACAGAAAGGAGCTATATCAGTCTCAGGGAAGTCAGGAACAGTCTCTCTCAAGAATCCTTGCAAAATAATGCAATAGACAACAGAGAAGAAGTGGTAAAGAAATAGGAATACCTTCCTCCACAAGATGGCTATGAGACACAGATGTGGCATGGCTATGAAAAGGCAAATGCCATGGTAGGATGCACTGGGAGAAGCACACCCGGTACAGGTGCGTAAGTAGTGACACCACTGTGCAAGGCACTGATCAGGCATCAGGAATCACAACGTTTTTCTTTGTAAAACATAAATGTAAATTTCTGGCCATCTGCATTCAAGTGAGATTAGTCACAGATTGTCCAGAGCAGGAAAGTAGAGTGAAAAGAGCAAGAGAATAATTTTTATGAAAAAAACCACTGGAAAAGTGTAACTCTTACAGCCTGGCAAAAGGAGTATGTCTACTGTCAGAAAATATGTGAGGATGAGCAAGTACACAGGATGGGTACTCAACATCAGGGAAGAGAAGATCAATGCAAGTAAAAGAACAGACATGCAGAAAGTAGCTAGAGATAGTCCTGAGCTAGAAATTTCTAGCCATCAACAAAGCAAGGGTCTGGAACAGTTTCTGGATGGGGTCAGGGTATAAGACTAAACTATTTTGAAGATGACATGTAATTTGGCTGTCCGCAACAGCAGGGGCTAAATGCTGGGGAATCCCTTCTCACCCTGAGCTCCTCTGTGTTAAGGAGGAATGGGTAATGTCATGCATGTACATAGGAAACTAATCTCCAAACAATTTTTTATTAACTGCCCTCTGCTGAGTTTGGTTTTCTTTCGCTGTGTCTTTGAACACTGAGGCTTAGGTGTGATACTTTTTGGCATAATCTGCACACCTTTCTCCCTATCCCTGAAAGTATGTCATCTAGACAGGAGTGTAGCCCTCAGCAGCCTACCCTCCAAGGACCTGTCCAAAAGAGCTGGGTGTCACTGGGAGAAGGCAATGCCTCATTGAAGCATAAGGCAGGTATGCAGTTGTAAGAGATGCTCTGGTTTATGCATCTGCTGTGAGGAAGAGGTAGTTTGCAAAGTACAGAAAATAAGCTGTGAGTCAAGCACTGCTGTTATGCTTACTAGGAGACTTTACACTCCCTCAGTTCTAAGACCTCTGGTCTTTAATCCAATTACTGAGGCTTACAAACAACTTGCTACCATAACTCACTAAATCTTCATGATTCTGTCGGTCAGAAATGCAGCCCTGGTGATTAGAATTCAATAGTTCTCCACCTCTTTACACCACAATTGGTTCTGGCCGTGCAGTCATTCTGGTGGCCTTTGGCTTACACTGCATATTATCTTAGACCCAGCATTTACCTCCACAGTTCAACAAAGTTATCAGTTATCTGAATAATGTAATATGAAAGGAAAATACAATTTCATTTAGAGATCTAAAGGGATAATTCAGTGTTCCAAATAGCCTTTTGACAGATACCTGCAATTTAAATGTTCCTTTCTTCCTCAATGTAATAACAGAGCTCTCGTAGACGCATCCATCTTAGTAAAAACGAACAAACAAAATTTCAAAATCTAGTTTATCAGCTCCTCACATAATACTGGGATATTTATAAGCAAATAATACCTGAATTATTTCAGCCTTTAGTAGATCTAGAAATATCACTTATAGAAGCAGACACTGGGAATTTTGTGAGTTGCAATCAGTGGGCTTCCATTCAATTCCTTGCTGAACACCTGCCCCCCCCCCCCCGCCAACAGCTGAGCTTCAGATTTCTCACTCTACAAGGAGCTACTAAAGATGGTCAAAGCCAGGTTCAAGACTTTGATTTATATTTGTTGTACACAGTGTCTCACAGCATATTTACAGACATATATCAAGATTTTCCTGGTCAAAAATTTATCATTTTGTGTGTTAGACTGTTCCTTCTGTGACATATAAAGAAAAGCTGCCAGAACTGGCTAAACCCCATTCCAGAAGCAGAAGCTTTCCTCTTGCTAGCTTTGTAATTTCATTATTTATTGATCAGTTCTTAACCAGGCTATGGCAAGGACATAGAATCATGATATCATAGAATGGTTTGGGATGGAAGGGACCCTGGAGATCATCTAATTCCAACCCCCCTACCACGCGCAGGGACAAGTTTCACTAGGTCAGATTGCTCAAAGCCTCATCCAACCTTATCTTGAATACTGTTCCTGGAGATCTCCTTCTCAATTTGCACTACAGGTATCTGGCAACTCAGTGTGACTTCCTGAACTTGGCAATGGTTCCAAACACTTCAAAGGCCACTGACGTATCTGTACTTTTAATGACCTAGGTTATATACTCAATTGGACAAAAACACCCTGAAGCCCACACCAGCTATGTGCAAGCTAGACTCTTGATAAGCATTATATAAAGACTCTAATGCTATTTTGGGCCTTAGTTGAGATCTTTGGATGGTGCCATAGTTAGAAAAGCAACCTAGAAGCTTTTATCTTGGAAGGCTACGGCATTAAGGGTCCAAAGACTGAATAGGCCAAACCTGTTCCAGATATTTTCTTAAACGACAACAGTGGTAAAATTTTGGTTTTGAAGGATGTGAATATATCTAGGTATTATTTGGAAACAGAACTTAGATACAAGGGAGCATCACTTGAGAAACAGAAGAAGACAGCTGCTGGAAATGAGCAACCATTTCTCATCATGTCATTGAACACCTAAAAATTTTGTCCTTGTTTTGATGTGTGCCAACCTAAGAAGTTTGTACAAACAAAAGTAACTTCCATGAAAGTCTTGGAAGACGTAGGTATGCCTTTTGAATCTTATAAAAAATTATATGTGAAAATGTAAAGTTAAAAGAAAAACTAGTTACTTTGCCACTGATAGTCATTACCCAGGAAAGATAAGATAAATTCTGAAATAAAGAGTTCTATTCGTTGAAACATAGGTTTTGAAAAATATTTTTTTTTGCCAGTGCATTTACTTTATTGTTCAATGTGATGAGGCTCATTTCCTCTTGAACTTGATGTTCAGGCAAAAGGCCCTATTTAACCTGCAGTTAAAATGCTGCTCTGGTGATAAAGTTTATTTTAAGATGACTGAACTGTTGGAGGATAGGAAGTGAGAACAAGATTCTTAAAGGTTACCACTCAAATTTCCTCACCATCTTACTGATAACAATACTGATTTGTCTACTTTCTATGCTCCAGCAGAAAAGTAGCAGCAAATACGGCCCAGACAACATGCATCTCCTGATCAGTTATCAGGGCTTAGCATTGCAGCCCTTCCCATAACACCTCTGTCATTCCACATGGCTGAAAAATCACTTGCTTCAGAGGCTTTTTTTAGTGTGCTGAGTGGAGGTATTTGATTTGTGCTACTCTTTTGCATCTCTTCTGGCCCAGCTGCAGGAGACTGCAAGCAAAGCAAAGACAACAAAGAACTATCTTGTATCTTGAGCTTAGAGCATCTCTAAAATATCCCAGCCACTGCTGGAGTCTGAATAGAAGGTCACAGATATCTCTGTCTCAAGTAGAAGATGCTTGTTCCTCTCACCAGGTAACCAATGTGTTTAAATAATAAATTCCTAAATTAGTAACATGCTAATTTATTATCACTTGTTTGAGTTATATCATTGGGACACAGATCTCTGGATTCAGGAGAATGAGGATGGAAATGTAGTGCTGCTTCCCGCTTCCAGTATTCTCTTTCCTCTCTGGGATATAAACTACTATGAGTCACTACCAAACAATATTTCTGCAGTGTTTTGGTTCTGTGCTCAAAGCTGGTTTTCAGACCAGATCCCAGGAAACAGCGAATGCTTTAAATTCCTGTTGAAAAGGACACATACAGTGAGAGACTTACACCTACTCAGGTCAGGTACTTTGATTCTGCAACAAAAGAGGGAAGACTTGAGCTGCAGATCCCACATAGTTATTCAGTGTTTTTCTCCAAAGAGCTATGACATTTGAAGCTCAGTAACAAGCATCTGTCCACTTAAGCAGACAAAGCTAAATGCAAATTTCACGGCCATGCAAATGCAGAATTTCCATTTCATGCTTGGAAGAAGGGGGTGCCTTTGTATGACCTGATCCAATTTCAGAGTCTTCCTGAACTGATGGCTCTGATTTGATCCAAACTAGCTGATGCTGCCCTTGAGTGCCTGTAGTCCTTGCTGTCTTCTTGCTGTTTCTATATTTATTTACTGGAATATGATCCTCTGTCCTTCCCTGTCCCCCAGTGCTGACTCCATTTCAGTGCTTTGTGGAGTTCTGACTTTCCTCCCATGAGGATTCATTTAGGAGCACGTGTTATTAACCTAAACTCCTATCTCTGGCCATGCTGGCCCAGTCCAGCCTTTCCAAATTCTCATGTCTATCTGTCTACAGCATTAACACCTCTGTTACCTATCACATGTCAAGGAATTCAAATCACTTTCCATAGGGGACAATCCGCTGGCTGGTAGTGATTACTTGGATAGCAGGTTGTAGGAAAAATAACTGCCATTTAAACTGATTGATTGGTAGATTTTTATTATGAAACCACTTCACTGTGTTCAGCACAAAGCCCTGTCTGTGACACCAAGCAGGAGCAGCCTCACTTGGGAGCCACTGGCAGCTTCCTGTCCTGATGTAGTTGTCAACTACCCCCATCTGATCTGTGCAGGGACAGGTTTTGCCCCTTTGGTCTTGGTGCCTTCCCCACCACACTCCCTACCCAGCCTCCACCCCCCCCACCCCACCCCCGCCCCGCGATAAAATCTTGCCTTGCCTCTCCTGTCCCTTTCCCTTTCCAACAGCAGGTACTGACGAATAGTGTCTGTTGGCTGGAGCAGCTCCCCGGTGAAAAGGGACAGTTACTCAAAGGCATGCAGAAAGTTTCTGGTTAAGCAGCAAATCAACTTTCCATCAAAATGCCAAATCATCATTTTCAGAAACGGAATCAATGGCTTTTGTTTTTTTTTCATTCTTTTAACCCGGAACACAGACAAAATGCCAGGTCCCCATGATCACTGCTGAGAGGAGTGGAAGTGACTCTTTGCTGACTTCATACAACTGTTGATGACCTTGCAGCAGAGATAAGGCTTGCGGCTTTCACACAGGGATATATGACCCCCTCAAATCTGCAACTGCAAATGCTTGGGGCTCCTTCTTCCTCTAACAGGGACGTGACACTGCTGCCCTTCATAGAGCTGCTGTATGGAGCGTTTAAGAGCTTAGTATCAATAATGTGCCCTTAAAGCAGGGAAAGAAGCTTTGCTAGCCTCTGATTATGAATCACTAAACAAACCACAACCACTCTGGTCTCGGTTTGTCCAAATTTTCAGTAAAAATGGCAGTGCAGAACCCTCCTCTAAAGCTGCACCCTGTTCTTCAGACCGTGGGTTAGTGATAAGGGTGAGCAGAGAAAGGTTCTCTTCTGCCTGGAGTAGCTCATGCAGAGCAGTGTGAAACCCTCCCCACCTAATCCACCGCACACTCTTCTAAAGCTGTCCTTTCTCTTCAGCCAGGGCAATGCCACAGCCCTTGGTCAAATTCCACCACCAAGAAGCTGTGCATACAGTCTGTGTCCTTTCACTGCAGCGTATTTATTCCCACTAAACGTGCAGAATGTGCACTGAGTATTGTCTTTCTAACTATTCACCTTGTAATAAATTATTGATAAAGGCTCTTCTTGATGGATTGCAAAGCCATGGAGCCCTGGGCAATTCTGCTTCTTCCCTAAAAATTTCTAAAACTTGAATTTATCTTAAATGATGACTTTGTAGGTTTTAGAGTTGTCTTCTTCAGCAACACAAATACTTTGACTTCCTGCAGACAAGAAAACTACTTTTCCCCTCTCATGTACACTCAACTTTTCATATTGTTTTGGGGTTTAATAGGGAAATATTCTACTGGAGACATGAATAGACTGCTTACTGATAGATCATGAAGTATTAACTCTAGACTGATGGCTGGCTTTGGTATAAATAGTCAACAAAGAAGCAAGTTAACACAGAAAGAGTCTTTTATAATTGTAGCAGACTTGTACTGACTGTTGCGCTGTCATATTGTTGGTGAGGGATAAAGGCAATGCTCTCTCCAATAGTCTCCTTAAGAAAAGCCTTGTTGGACAATGTGAATGAGCAGAAAGCAATGGGATAATTGCAAAATATTTAAACTCCTCAGTTCTGATGCTGTTTTACTCCCTTTTGTAGGAGATGGCTGTGTACCTGTTCACTTGTCCACTCTTCAGATGTGTACACAAACTTCTAGCAAACCAGAGAAATGATCCATTGGCTGGGAGTCAAGATCATCAGGTTTTGGTCAGGAAAACATCCCCATGCTGCTGTGTGATACAGGAAACTCGTTTAGCAATGTCTTGACTCAGCTAATTCATCTAAACCAGCAAGCAGTGTCCAATGCTTTTTAAGTCTGAAAAGCATTACGTATAATGAACAGATGTGTGCAGAATGTGTGGTACTTCTCAAAGGTGAGGCCAATATCAGCAAGATTGACATTGTTACTGGTTTTATTATTACACCTGATTCCCACTGGGAACAGAGAGTTTTTCACTGGCGTAGGGCAGTATTTCACAGACTCTGTCTCTGTACAGCTGTGCATCTGAACAGCCGAAGAGCTTGGTCTCCTTCAGGTTTTATGAACTCAAGAGGTTCTCAGGACAGTAGGAAAACATCATTTTAGTAGAGTTTTCCCAAATACAGGCTCAAATTGATCCCCTGGGAACCAGCACTGCCTGCTCTGAGTAATCGTTCTATGTCTTAAACCACTAAAGACATAAGGCAGAGCCATATCTCTGCTGGAAACTGAGTTCCCCAGGCTCACTCTGACTACAGTAAGTTGCCTTGGAGATCTGTTACCAGCCAACACCTGACTTACCTCTAGAAGCAGATAAAGTAGCCTTCAAATGGCAACTTAGAATATGTTTTACTGTTAGTAATGCCACATACAGCACTTTCTGATCCACGTACAAGCAAAGTTCAGCTGTGTTCAGGGGATTTTTTTCAGTGATTGAGCCAAACAGGCAGGGTCAGGACAGGCAGCTCTGCAGGAGCCATGCCCGTGCACAGGTTATGTAGTGTTTGCAGGGCTTTATTGATTACTGGAAGTTGGTGTGCAGTTTTTAGAAAGTGGGATTGGTGTGCAGTTTTTAGAAAGTGGGATAACCATCAAACTACATATTCTTTCTAATTTTCCCCAAATCAGCTTCATAAAATTCTGCATTCATTTACTGTGCCAAAGATATTTTTAAATATTCCCTTTTAAGTCAATGAAATCTGTCATTTCCATATTTAACTTCAGTGTTATTTTTATCTGCTCTGTTTTGCACTTCTAGAGTCAGGTAGAACTTTTTTGTTCTCTTTGAAAGCTGCAAATGCTCCACTGCATGTCTGGTTTTCTGCTGGCTCTAACCACTGGCTTCATAGGCAGAACTCCTTCAAATTCCCCGAGGAAGGGGATATAGAAAGGAAGAGGGATGGTAAAAAGCAGGTAGAGGCTGGAAGATGATTGACGCTTATAAGCCCTGTTTCTGTAAGTGGTTACATATATTCTCATTTGAAGCATTCAGAGTCATCAGTGACAGTCCTTGCATAGTAAAATCTTGCACCTTTAGAGTTTTCTTTTTTGCATCTGACATAACTTTTATCTCCATAAGTCAGTACCATACCACAATGGTCATTGTTTCCTCACATCAGAGAAAAATGAAATCTAGTTTTCCTTCAAGTACCCATGTCCTACTGGGCTAGTCCTTATTTCACAGTATGAAATATCATAAAATGTATGCAATACTGTTGTTTTTACTGTATTTTTCACTATTACTGAAATAGACTTTCAAGTAAAAAACCACATACATATAAAAAAGATCTCTTTTTTCTTCTTCTTCAGGACCTGCTGGTCTGGCTAAATTCTTGATTCATAGGTGAAAATCAAGGGTAAGATCTATTAACCTCATTTTGTTTTTACATATTTCTTTTGTTGCCTGAGACCTGCATTTAAAAAAATAATCCAGAGTGAACAGATAGGAAAAGCATTTACTGCTGGCTAGAATGGGTATTTCTAATGCATCTTCATCAAAGGTACACTCTGTTCACCCTTCTTAATCCTAAATCACAACCATTTTCTACACACCTGGGAAAGATATTTAATATTGAAAATAAGCTCACTGGATTACCTTCCCTGTGAGGTAATCCCTCCATTCAGCTTTTAAAGGTTATAGTTTTCAGTGCCAAGGTCTTTAGAGGTCTCCAGTTAGGATTATGAATTTTCAGGGGTCTTGTGCTCTAGGTGGAATCTCTTTATATAACTTTTTTTTTTTTTGCATTGCTAGTGAATGCTTTTTAAGTCACCACTGAAAAGATTTATGCAAAGTACAGTGACAGAAGTGGGACCTCAGTTGCCCCCTGACCTGTTAGAGATACTGCAAAGCACTGTCTCTAGCTATCTCTAACTATGTATGCAGTTTCTGGGTCCTAATCCTGGCAACAAGGGGCTTATTTCTGAAGCTAATAATGTAAGATCAATCTGAATTAAGTCCCTTCGTCTGAGTATCTCAAAATAAGATCTCTTCTCATTCATTTGACAGGTTTTTGAGAAAAGTTTCTCAAACAGAAAGGTCTCACAGCCCCAGTTGCACCTCATCCGTGCATGCTCCTTGTGAAAGATTTGCAAAGCTAGCAGGGATGCCTTGACCATCTCTGCCTCAGACTTCTGGAGTTCCACAAACCATACCTGGTGAAACTGCTGGAACTGAACCACATGGGTACACGCAGAACAAACCGAATACAAGCAAACACTGAAAGACAGACTCAGTCCAAAAGAATCTCCAATCTGAAACACGGGTACTGAATTCCAGGGACATTTTCAAAATTGGAAGAGTCCTGCACTCAGGATACAGCAACCCCATGCAGCGCTACAACCTTGGGGAAGACTGGTTGGAGAGCTGCCTGACAGAGAAGGACCTGGAGGTATCGGTTGACAGTCAGCCGAATATGAGCCAGCAGTGTGCCCAGGTGGCCAAGAAGGCCAATGGCATCTTGGTCTGTATCAAAACCAGTGTGGCCAGCAGGACAAGGGAGGTGATTGTGCCCCTGTACTCGGCACTGATGAGGCCACACCTCGAGTGCTGTGTCCAGTTCTGCGCCCCTCACTGCAAGAAGGACATTGAGGTGTTGGAGTACGTCCAGAGAACGGCGACGAGGCTGGAGAAGAGGAGTGGCTGAGCGAGCTGGGGTTGTTTAGTTTGGAGGAGAGGAGGCTGAGAGGAGACCTCATCGCTGTCTACGACTGCCTGAAAGGAGGTTGTGGCGAGGTGGGTGCTGGTCTCTTCTTGCAAGTGACAGGTGACAGGATGAGAGGAAATGGTTTCAAGTTGTGCTAAGAGAGGTTTAGACTAGACATTAGGAAAAATTTCTTTACTGAAAGGGCAGTCAGGCATTGGAACAGCTGCCCAGGGAGGTGGTTGAGTTGTTGTCCCTGGAAGTGTTTAAAAGACTAGTAGATGAGTTTCTTAGGGATATGTTTTAGTAAGGGGACAGTTGCTTTTGGACTTGATGATCTCAGAGGTCTTTTCCAACCAGATGATTCTATGATTTCACTGCCACTTTTGTGCCTCAATATCCCAAATTATGACATGTTGAACTGTGAGATAGAATATAGTACAGAGAAGTCAAGAGCCAGCAGTGACTCATACTGGCACTGCACAAACCACAGTGCTGCACCGTGGGAAGATGACAGCTGTGGTCTGGCAGCCAAAAAGCGGTTCAGGCTACGGTCCAACTGACTTCTCATGCCTTTCCACGTGACATATTAACTCAGGTGCTTACACATTTACACTGTTTCTAGTTCTGATACTACCTTGGTCGTCAGTGGCTTGGGGTTTGTGGGGCCAATTTACGGGAAGCAATTTAATAATATTTAAGGATGATGTCCTTGAAGCTCACGCCAGTCTGCTAGGTATGGAGTGTTATTTTACAAGGATGACAGAAAGGATTTCTAGAAACTTCTTAATTCAAAAAAACCCAGTGCAACTGTGTTTCCTTTCCACACTGAACTCTGGGAGAGATAGGTACCCTGCATAAAAAAATTCAGTTTATGGGAAACAAAAAAAATGTCACAGGGAAAGAGGAGGTTTGTCCTAAAAAGCCATAATATAAAAAGAAAGTTTCTCATATCATGTATACACTAGAAGAACGTAAACAAGGCAGAAGCAGCATTTTTTTTGCATTTTCTAAGGGATTCAGCTCTGGATTCTGTTGTACTGCAAAGCCATGTCTAATATCCGCATAGCAAAGCCATCGACTATTCTATTCTACCCTACCCATCCCCAAGAAATCACACTGTTTTGATAGTATGATGGTAAATCAGAACTTCTTAATACCAGAGCTATGACAATCATATAATCATGGAATGGTTTGGGTTGAAAGAGACCTTTAAAGATCATCTAGTCCACTCCCTCTGCCCTGGCCAGACATCTTTCACTAGATCAGGCTGCTTAAAGCCACATTCAACCTGACTTTGAACACTTCCAGTAATGGGGCATCTACAGCTTCTTTGGACGACCTGTTCCAGTGCCTCATCACGCTCATTGTATGATAACACAAGACTCTGTCTGCCCCCATCTCCCAACAGTGCATCTGGGCACAGATGTCTGTAATAAAGACTTGAGCTTATCTAACCAGCCTACTCCCACCACTACTGCTTCCCATGCCTGCAAACTCAAGCTAAAGGAGGGGTTGGCTGGGATCCTTCCCAAGGACCATATATCTTTTAAAGGTATCTAGATGACTACATTATTCCTGAAGTGTGACCAAAGCAGTTTGCAGATCTGGACGTGAGTAAGAGACAAAGGAGTGGCTGGTTCAGCCGTAGGTCATCAAGTCCAAATACTTTTCACCTTTGTGAACATTGTAAATCCTCTTCACACTTTATGATGAAATCATCTAGATTCCCTTGCTTCCATTACTTTTACTAGTGGGGCATTTAAAATCGCCACTCTTACAGTAGAAACTGCCACAAAATTATGAGCCGAAACTTAGAGACAGCCAAGTCCCTATTCCAGGCACTTCTTTTAATAGTTCTCTCTATGGTTTATACTCAACCCTTCATCTCACTTTATTCAGAATGGTTGCCTCTCTTCCATTTGTTAAACCAAGCAAGTTAAACATGAGATAAATGGCTTTAGCTTGAGAGGAGATCAGACTTGTTGTCTCAAAGAACTGCACAGAAATTCTTAAGCAGCACTTCCAAACTGTGCTTGTTGTTCTAGATCACAGGGAAATGGAGTTGTGCAGTGAAGTATTAAAGACAGGGATTTGATAATTCCTGTGGAAAAATAGCTGTCCTGCTGTACCATTACTGAAACTATCTCATCTGAAAAGTCTCTGAGTCACAGTGATTATTTTCATGCTGAATTCCCTGCTCCCCCAGCCATGCTATTTTCCAGTCATGCCAGGGTATTCCCAATCCATCAAGTTTTTTATAGTTCCTGCTATCAGTTTGGATTTTATATGTTGTTTTTTCCAGCATTCTGGGAGAGTTTTCAGTCCCCTGCGTGTACTGAGATCTCTGGACTTGGCCTTTAGCTGGTGTATGACTGTACTCTTCCATATGTACTGCATTCTCCCGATCACCTGAGTTTTACAAGCAATCCTGCATCTTCCTCCTTATTGAAACAAGAAACACAACACTCATTTCAAGTTTTGTCTAGGGATTTATTATACTCCCAGTCCATACTGGCCTTGCCTCTTTTCTTCTTCTTCTTCCTTTTAATATCTCGACACAATTCACTACCTCGTATTTATTTGTCTCCAGAAATAACTGTGTTTGTCTCTTTACATTTCTCATCCTGTTGAAAACATGGACAGATTGAATATTTTTCTAATGCTTCTGAGAGGATGGTCTCAATTTACCTTTCTTATTCACACTGGATTATAGGAGTCGTTTGCTAAAAGCAAATAAACAAGAACCCTTTAACTGTAAACAGAACTTAATTACTAACGGAATAATTTAGCAATAATATCACAGTGACCTTCTGGCATGGGATGCAATTTCCATGGCATGAAGACCAAAGCTTATATCAGACCTCCAGAGCCCACCATGGAAAGGTAACTGTATTTGATACATGCATGTAGCTTAACATCGCTTGCAAGGAACTGTCCCTTGATTTCCTATTTCCCTATCTCCCATCTTATGTGACATGCAAGCTCTGCTGGGCAGGTGCAACTCCTCCATTTAATGTATGAACAGCATCCAGCCCAGGAGAGGTGAACCTTGCCACAGAGCTCTTAGGTGGCACCATAGTGAGAAAAAATGGTGATGCTTTGCTTCAGTTTAATCATGTCTCTCAGTTTTGTGAGCATCAAAACCATCCAAAATATTTTCATGTAAGCCAAGTTGTCAGCATTTTTGTTGTGAATAATTAAAAGAAATAGGGTGAAATTAAATACCTCTAAAATGTTTTGTCAGTTTTCCCCCTATGTTCTGACTCTGCTTTGCATTGACAGACAAATAAGATGCATATGAAAATAAAATCACCAATGAATAACGCATTTCTTCAGGAAAGCATGTAAAATCAGGAAGATTGTCTTTCCCATTTATGAGTTTAAAGCATGAATAATTTAGTAACATACTGGCACACTAAATATTTATTTGTGGTACTGCTCTGAGAAGAAAAGATTTTAAAAGGCACAGAAAACAAACTATTTTGACCACGAAAATATAAATAAGGGATTTACAAACTGACTTCAGAAACATATACCTCACTTGCAACAGGATTCATGCTACTGAATCCCTAGGTTTCTTCTGGAAATGTCCTCTAGCATCCTGTGTGGTTCCTAGGTGCTTACATGGGTTTGTCTTTATGTGCCTTCTGCTTCTGGCACTTTTTAAACACAGTACGTGGTAATGCTCTGGAATCACTTCTTTATAAAAGATGCATCGGCTGGATTGGTTTTAATTACAAGTACGCTTCATGCAATTTAAAATTTAATTCCCAATCCTTGACTAACTTTTCTGAAATTGGGCTAACAACCTGAGCACTTGTTTTGCTGTGTGCAAAGCAAATCATAATCAGTCCTCACCAGAATAAATCTGTAGAGGGAAGATGGTGGCGGAAAAAGAGGGCAGTGGAGTCTATTTGCTCTAAATAGAGAGGAAGGTACGTGATGACATGTTTGCCACCATGTGGTTTCCAAAGATGAAAAGCAAACAACACCTAAAACCCCTCAGGCAACCCAGGGTATCTATTTTCTCTCTATTCTCACATGTCACCAGTTGTAACAGTACTTAGGCTCCGAAATCTCTGACTTCCTTTTCTGTATCAGTTTGCAAGCAGCGCATGAAGCACAGGACAGAGTGGACAACATGTCCAAAAACAGCCCCACTTTTAAGTACTTGACTTTATAGTTCATATACCATGATTCTAAGACAGAGCTGACTGCATAGAATTTCAGCTAGAGACAAACAACACAGGTAAAGCTGTAAAGAGAGATCATATTTAAAATACAGAAGCACAAGATGCCAGAGCTATGACTGAGTATCCGAGTGTTTGCTTTCTGAGTCATGTTAGAAGTATCTTTCAAGAAGCTTTCTCTGTATTGTTCATTTTGTGGCTCCCTTTTTTTAGTAAGCTGATCATATTTTCTTCCTCTGCAAAGTAGTTAACACATTTTCAAGCTAGTGAGCAAGCTGCTCACATCCTGCAACACCAAATTTAAAACCAGTTTCTGTAAAATCTCCCACATAGGAAAAATACATTGTGGGCCTAATAAGCTGTCTGTAGCAGAGTCTTGGAAATACAGTCTTCAAATACAGAGTTAGGTCCTGGTAGAGGTGCAAAAAGTTTAAAATTTCAATTACATGGCTTTCTGAAAGAAGAATCCTTGTTAAAAAGTTAGGGCATGCACATGGAAACCGTTGGATGGCATGCTCTGTCCTGTGTGGTTGCAGATGGTTGGAGTCAGACAAGATAAAAGCAATGGTTGTTTGCAGGCTTATAAATCGTAAATTACACGAACATAGCAAGGTATATTTATGTTAAACCCATAAAACCTATTTGAAACCATCACAAGGATTAAAAATCAGGCACATAGAGGCTAGGGAAAGATAGAGTTGAAGGAACACTGCTAAGTTACACACAACACTATGACTGCCTTTTAATTTCATAATTAACTATGCACATTGCTTTGTGGTGTGAGGGTCCAGGAGGAAAAAGAGTTTTCTTCTGACCTCTCCCGACCAAACGAACGTGAGAGGACCTGCACCATGAGATGTGGGGAACACTTGCCTTTGGATTTGGGAATGCTGGGAGCAGGGATGTGGGCACAGGGCTCCGTTTTCACACTGCCAAGAGCAGCGGGATGTGGGTCTGAAACCCTGGACCATTAGGGAAGGACTGGATTTAGGCTTTCTTCTCGAATGAGTGCTCCAGCTTGCACAGCTCTGAGCTTCACCCATGCAGACATGCTTATGCTGACATTCAATCCTGCAATGCTCCACTTCATCAGTGGACTAGACCTCAACCTTCAGGTCTGGAAAACAGAGTCAAGAGTGTTTCCCTGCTGTGAGGGCAGAGAAGTCCATTACAGGCAGATTGAAACATGATCAGACAACAACAGTTAAATAAATGGAAAATGTCTCACACAAGCCTGTCAGCTCCTCCACTGATCTTCTCCAGAGTAGAGGTTGGTAATTATAACCCTGTACATTAAATTAGATGGTGAGTTTGTCCAACAAAGCGTAAGTTATTTAATTTTCACTTGTTCTCTGTAAGATTTGAACTGAAGTAATTTGTTCTTAAAGGACAATGCCTTAGCCTTCTGCATTAAGTGTTTTCTAGTCTCACTATCTTTGTTTAGCTACCATTTAAATCACATTACTCTGAAGCTTGTACCACTCACTGGCCAAATGTGTAAACACTGATTTCTTTTCCCCCTGAAGTTGCCTGCTGGTAGGTGACTGCGTATCTGAAATTAGAATCATGGCCTTTGTTTACTAGTCTGAGTAAAAATTCTTCCTGCTTGAATTCCCTCTTTATTCTTGACATGGTTTCAGGCTCTTTAATTATTCGTCACAATGAATATTTTCATCTTCACTTCACAACTCTGTATATTTTATTTTCTTCGCTCCTTCTGTAAAAAAAAAAATCTTCATCTGTTTTGCCATTTGGAATAAACAATCTTCAGGGAGTTTGAGAGCATTCATCTTTTGTCTTTCATCTGTAGGTGGAAGCAAACAGCTGCCATGAACTAATCAGTGGCACATGGTAATGCCAGCAGTGTTCGCAGTGGGACTGGTTTCCATCCTCTGCTTCTGAAGCTTCTTTACTTCTTCCCCAGTCATCTCTTCAGTTTGATGAACTAAAGACATGCTTTTGTCAGCATATCACTCCATTAGTTGAATGTTATTTACAGATTTTATTGACAAGGGGTACAGTATGTCCTGATTTTAGCTGGGGTGGCATTAATTTTCTTCATAGTACCTGGTGCAGTGCTGTATTTTGGATTTATGATGAGGAAAATATTAACAACACACTAATGTTTTAGTTGTTGCTGAGTAGTGCTTACACTAAGTCAAGGACTTTTCAGCTTCTCATACCGCTCTTCCAGTGAGGAGGTTGGAGATGCACAAGAGGCTGGGTGAGGATACAGCCAGGATGGCTGACCCAAACTGGCCAGATGGATATTCCCTACCATACAATACCATGCTCAGCATAGAAACTGGGGGGAGCTGATTTAGAGGCTGGGTCCACTGCTTGGGAATTGGCTGGGCATTAGTCAGCAACTACTTGTTCATTGTACATCACTTGTTTTGTACATTCAGTTGTTATTGTTATTGCTATTGTTATTGGTTTTGTTGTTATTATTATTATTATTATTATTTTCCCTTCCTTTTCTGTCCTATTAAACCACCTCCATTTCAACCCATGAGTTTTATCTTTTTTTTTCCAATTCTTTTCCCCAACCCAATGCAGGGGGAGTGAGTGAATGGCTGTGGCATTTAGCTGCCTGCTGGGTTAAACCACAACAACACTCTACTCATCAGTGTGGGAAGGTCACAGTTCACACCACTGCTTTGGGCATCCAAGCTTGTGGTAGCTTCTGAAGAAAGTGTGGGGTTATGCAGGGTGACAACTACCACTGGAGAGAAGATGTATTGTCCAATTCCACTGATGAGCAGCAAATTGGGCTCCCTAGGACTCTGATCCCATTTCCAGCCACCTTCCCATGGCAGCAAGAGCCTGGCCCAAGCCTCGCAACATCTTGTGGGTGAGGTAGTAAATTCAACCCAGGAAAGCCAAGAATCCGTGTTTCCCTTGCCTGCTCAACCTGACACTTTTGTGTCCTGCAGACATTACTGAAAAGTCCAGTCCCAAGCTGCTGGTATCTGTGTTATCCAAGGGCCAGGCCTCACAGGTAGGCTCTGAAATGACCCTTTTGAGGAAGGGTCTTCTATTTTGTCAGACATTGGATGTGGCTCTAGAATGTGTACTCAGCATCAAAGAAAGAGGCATTTGAAAACTGGGATACTTATTACCTAAGCATACATTTAGAAGTCAAGCTCTGCTATACATTGCTCCTGATGAAAAATCATGTCCTGTGAGAAAGGCTTACCTTTCTTCATTTGGGGTATATTGAGGGTTCTTAAGGGCAACCTGATTTTTGCAGGATGGCTGACTGCAAAAATATAGAAAAATAATAAATATAACACTGAGTGATGTCCCAGTCAAAGAATATTCAAAAGTGAACTCAAACCACAGGAAGTCAGCCCCTGAGCCACAGTTTGCAATTACTTAAATAAATATATAGTTACTCCTGCCTATATAGATTAAATATATTTTTGCCTTAGTTTGTGCTGTCAAAATCTGTATTGCAAATTGTTTATCTGCATCAGAGTGATAACTCTTTTTCTGTAAAAGAAGAGAAGTGCTTAACATGCAGCTTTTTATGGATTTCTGGGAACAATAGATGAGGAGAATGCTCCAAACATTTCAGTGAAATATGAACCAGTGACAAAGATACAAGAGAAACCCACAACCCACAAATGCCTTTCATCAAATACAGCCCAATCAATACAAAGTTAAACAAAATTTAGACTACTGGGGTAAAAATAACACATTCAAGATCACTTTGGAAATTGGACTAAAACCAAAGATTAGGTTTTACATTGGATTTACATAATTTAATCCTTCTTCTTTTTGCATTGTTTTAAAAATTGCGGGGGGGGTTGTTTAACTGGGGTCCTCTATGGGAGGGTTATATTAAAAAAAAGATTGTTAATAGCTGGGGACCGAAGATAGAAGAAGAGAAAATGCTAGCTTCTTATATCTTTTTCGAGGCAATTCCCTGCTCCGCAGCCCTCCCCAACCTATACTAGAACCTGGCTCAAGGTAACTGAATCATGCTTTTTGGGAGGAGCTGAAGGCTTGAGATTTCTGAATGTGGCATCTGTTTAGTTTTATGAAAGCTATAACTTTTTGGCAGTGTTTAAAATCCAAAATGTAAGTAAGTGGCAGCTTAGTCACCAACTAAAACAGTTGCTAAGTGAAGTTGGTGGGAGCAAAGGGATGGACAAAGTTGGTTTAGTACTTCCTCTGCCATAGACATGGGGGTTATTTCCTGCTGGATTAGCTTGTCAAAAGGAATTAGATCAGCAAAATGTGCTGACTCTGGCAATTTTCAGGCGCTCTCTGTTTGGTTGCATCCCAAGTCTGCCTTAGAATGGTGATGGCTTGGCAGTCATTTTTCATGAAAATGGCTTTACTACATGTCCCTCTGAAAGGAGTTACAGAAAGCTTCTGAGCGGGGGGCATCTGGTTTGCAGAAGAGATGCAAACTGATTTGTTTTTTAAATAAGTTAGAAAGGAGGCAGCCTAGTCGACATATATCTAGTGGGATCACACTTCGAATACTGCACCCAGCTCTGGGACCCCGAACTTAAGAACACATCAACCTGCTAGAGTGGGTCCATGAACCCATGAAGTTGATCAGAAGGCTGGAGTGCCTATCCTATGAAAAAAGACTGAAAGAGTTGAGGTTTTTTGACCTGGAAGAAATAAAGTCCCAGAGACAACTTATTGCCACAATTCAGTACTCAAAGAGGCTTGTAAGAAAGATGGAGGGAGTCTTTTCCTATAGTCTTAGGACAAGGAGTAATGTTTTTAAACTAAAAGATGGTAGATTTAGATTACATATAAGAAAGAAACTGTTTACTGTGAGGGTGGTGAGATACTGGAACACGTTGCCAAATAAGTTCGGATTACCCCATCTTGAAAGTGTTGAAGTTGAGTAGGGCTTGGAGCAACCTGATCCTAGTGAAAGATGTTCCTGTCCATGGCAGGTAGGGTTGGACTTAGACTATCTTTAAAGGTCCCTTTTGATTCAAACCATTCTATGATTCCATGGTTCTCTATATGCAGTAACTAAACAAAAAATAAGCTGACAAATAATAGGGAAAATAAGAAGGGGGCTGTTGTGAGCTTGCACCAGAGGCAAATGGTCTGCTGAAGTGAAGCTCTCACCTCACTGTGGGAATTCTGAGAAAAAACAAATTGAATTTCTGTCCGTGAAGCTACCAATAGAAGTAACAGTAAAGCACAAGAAACTAATTAATAAGCCATCTATCTCAGGGTGAACTGGGAGAGGAGAGAAATGTTTGATCTTCCCTTGAGCAGTAGAAGTGAGACTTTTCTATGATAAAACTTTCTCCATTAAGAGAATTGATACACAACTAGGACAGTAGTGATGTTAGTGGGATAATCAACAATTTTTCACTATCAAAGGAGATTTTACAGAAACATGAAAGTCAATGTGCTGTTGTTATAGACGTCTGTGTCATACAACCAAATTTTTACTGTAAATATAAAGATTCTCTATTTTAGCTTAATTATATTCCTTCTTAGTATTGACTAGCCTCAAGGCATTTTTTAGTAATCTTTTCTTACTTTGCTTTAAAAAAAGTGTGAAATGTAAGGATTTTATACCTCTTAGACACAATTTTTATTGCTTGGTATGTGTTCGTGGAAAACAAGCTGTACATAAGAAGGAATGTTATAATTATCTGCTCTAACATAGGATCGTATTCAGCCCTACCATAACCTCACAGCTTTTTGGAGACTTTATTGCAGTTACAGCAAGATAAATTCAGACAATATTGCCAATCTACTTACTTAAATCTAGAGTGAACTTCTTAAACCTTACGGCACAGGTAAATGCATTAGGGAATTAAGTAGATGTAAACATAATCTACCATACAGCACACATACTAATGCAATATTTCAGCTACTGAAAATATCTTCTGCCTGGACCAGTCTGTTCTAGACTCTTTTCCACTTGATCAACTTGCTGATACAACATTGTGATATTTTAAATTGGTCTTCAATATTCTTTTAAGCATATTCTTATGTAGCTCTTACTGCTGCCCCATTGTTTATCAGTTTTATTGCAGTACTACAGATACAAACTTGTGTACTAAAATGGTGTGTATTAGCTAAATCTGATTCTCTTCCACTGCTGTACAGATCCTGTTAGTTGCAATGGATTGGCACGATTTAAAGTGAGTAGAATTTGATCCTTTGTATGTGGATCACTACCTTTCTTTGGGTAAATGCTAAAGAAAATTATCTCTTCTCCAAAAGATTCATCTCATTCCAACCCACATCCACTAATTGATTCTTCTCTATAAATTGTGGTAGTGCTTCAGATACTTTTACTGTCTACTGAGGTTTCTGATCCATTGCTTTATTTGAAGTGGCACTTTCTATTTCAAGGCACTCTGGTTCAAGCACATCTGAGCTTGTTGTATGAAAAAGGTGATTGCGATGATCTTTGCCTTCATGGAAGTCACAATACCAAGAAGATGCTGCACAGCCTGGGTTTGTGCTGCTGCTTTCATCACCTGAACTGTGTTCAAACCCTCTGAGTTGACAAATGTCTCAGAAGTTCAGAGCATCCAAATGGCCGCATGTTCCCTGCAGTTTCTGGAAGAAAATTCATCTTTATTTACTTCTGGAGATGGAGACAAGATCTCAATGCCTTTTGGCTTCTGTCTTTAGAATGGAAATGAAGGTACTTGCCTGGAAACTCAATGTATGGACAGGAGAAGAAAGTGAGGCAGCAGGAGAGATAAATGACACTTCTGATGAGAAGTAGGTAACAGCTAAGCCAAGGAAAGATCCTGGAGAACATGGAAAGGGAAGTGAAAAGACTTATATCTGACGGGTTACAGAAGAAAAAGTGATTGAAAAATGCATAGAGTTAAGAGAAACACAGCTGTGGGGAAAAATACATTGTCAAGATATATTGTGGGGACTATTATTGAGCAGGATTACATTTGCCAAGACCACAGCAAAGGGTGTTAGAAGGAACACATAAGGAAGGCAGATAAACTGTCTCTCCCCTCTAATCAGCACATCATTTCTGTTTGATAATTTTTTTGGCAATGCTACAGCCAAAAACTTCTTGTAGCTAAACTCTCTGATGGCAAATTAAGAAAGAACAGTTGTGATGTGATTATGAAATGTGGTGTTACTGAAAAGAACAAAGAAGAGGTGAATTGTTATTAAGAATGGCATTAGGGTGCTGAATAAGGTTTTTCAGCAATAGTGATAAAGGCTCTGTGCAAAATGTGTGCTGCAGTTTTAGTGTGTCCACAGGGTGAAAGGAAGACATACGACTTACAATTTCTTGCAAGGAAATTGAGTGGTAAGGTCTGCCCTAAGCTCCAGGGAGGAATCATTGAGAGAGGTAGTTTGATTTCTCAATTTCATAGCATTGTAGTGTTGAAAAGGACTTAAAAAGGTCAGCCAGTACCTCCACTGCCCAAGGCAGGACCACCTGTCAAACTTGTTCTTGAAGATGTCCAGTGCTAAAGATTGATGCCATCCCCAGACAGCCAGTTCTCTTGTACCCTGACCTGCTTATAAAATGTCTAGAAAACTTTTTTTTCTGGTTTACAGTCTGTTGATTATTAGTAAAATATTTTGACCTCATGTTTTGAAAGTCGCTTTGTAGACCCAATGAGATGAACTTCTTGTCAGGACCACAAGGCAGAATTCTAACTCCTACTGCAACACATTGCTACAGAGGATCTACTGCTTTAGTGGCCAGGGTTTAGCAGATGTATCCGTGGTACTGAATTCTGGTAGAGTGCAACACCTATGTCTGGCATCATGCTGTAGCACATGTTGCTATACTGCAGTTTGGGAGCGCGATAAGAGCACCTGTCCTCTAACTCTGTTACAAAGACCTGAGATTTTGATTTATCTATTTTTTTTCCCTAGAAAGGCAAAGCTGGAGGCCCTGCCCCACTTTTTAAATCTAGAAAATAGAGAATAAAATGCAATTTTACTTGGGTTGTTATTGAGTTCCCAGAATGTGCTATGGTCCTTTAATAGTCACAGAGCCTGCTAGAAGATAGTTCTGCAGCTTGACTCATCTAAACAGTGAGAAAGACTGTTTCAAACTTTTGGTTTGTATCCTTGTGAGATTAGAGTTGGTTCAGTCCTCATAATGCTTTGTTATTATATGAGCACTACTGTAACCTTCTTGAAATCTTTCATCATGTTGTTATTTATGCAGAAATAATGCATTGAATTCAATAGATTCAATAGAACCAGAAATCTCCAAATGGCATCCGCAGCATAGAAAGAAGTTTGATAATCAATGCCTTTGGATTTGTGCAGATATAGAGAGAAATCGTTAGTTTGTTTCAGGAAAAAAAGGGAAAGCGAATCTGAAAATAAATATTAAGCTTAAGTTCTCATGTAAGATGTGAGCTGTTGTGTAAAGGCTCTTCATGTCATGTAGCACTGCTTTAGATATTTGCTTGTGACTATCATAGTAAAAATATCTTATAGGAATAATAACATGGTCTTTTTATCCCTCTGCCATGACCCAGTGCAGGCACATCAAAGCTGAAGTGCCAGCACTACATATATATTTAACAGACAGTTACTGTTTCTAAGCATTGAAAGACCCTTCTGAAGCATGAAGAACTTAGCAGACATTTCAAATAAAACCATATTTTCAGGTTTTGCAACTGGTCCCCATGTATTTGTTTTGAAAAACTGAGATTAGTGAAAATGCTGAAATTGCTAGAACTCCCTGATTTCACTTTGGGTGAATTTTGTGCCAAGAAATGGAATCAGGACCCAAGCCAATAGGCCGAGACACAATTGAGGCTTTCTTCTCTTCCTTCCACCTCCAATATACAGTTATCAACACTTGAGAGTTTGTACTCTTCCTCTGTCTTCCCATGGCTAATTGGGCAAGCCATAGCCTTTCTTTCTTTGTGTCACAACTGTCTTTAAAGTAGGCAACAACTCCTCATGAGTGAAAGAGATGAACCCTAATAGGTGAAACATTTCCTTTGTTGACTATGGCCTATTTGATGTCTGCTGAGCAGTGCCATCACCTCCTCACACCTCATTTTCCTTGAGAATAAACAGAGATCTGAAAGCTTACCTTTCTTTTTGCAAATAACTTTATTGCTTGCTGATGAAAGATGTATGCAACACCTGGTTGTTACAACACCTATTGTTGTTATCACTGGTAATAGAAAAGATTTCATATGTATTTTAGGGAGGAGGAACATAAATATACACCCCCCAAAAGCCCCAAACCCTGTCTTTAGGATCTGGATTGTTGTGAAATGGAGGATGTGCAGCTATTTGAATTTGATCCTTGTATGCTCCTGGATGGAGCTGTGTGTTCTGTGCTATCCTCCAGGCAGATGACTTCTGTCTGCCGTCTGCGACTGGGACAGAATCTGTCTTTCAAACAGCCACTGAGCACTGCCAGGATATTTCAGAAGTGTATTGAGACAGTTTATGCTGGAAAATGTGATTTCACAGTTAGTAAAACATTAGACATGGTGATAAAAATGTTTAATATGTGTTGTTTTTCTGGCAACAGTGATTTTTTTCTATTGCACTTCTGAAACTGAGCAAAACGAAATCTCTACGGGATTTTCTGAGTGATTTGGTTTTGATTTTCATCTGAAAAATATTTTTTCCTCACAGACAATAAAAAGAAGGCCCCCCCAAAATAACTGTTTCTCTGCTTTTTTTTGACAATAACATGCACTAACCCAGCATGCCTTGGAGTTTGTCTAAAATACGCATCCCAAGGAAACAGCTTCTTCAGACATGAAGGGGTGCTTTGGATTTTCTTCTGTTGGTCTGTAAAACTCTCAGATAAAGCATTTAATTTAATAGCCATTTAAAGTAGCCTAAGTTTGCACACCTTTCTGACCCAGCCTGCTATCCCCAAAATTGTCCCTCCCAGCAAGGCAGGGAGAGCTGGAGGTGCTTAATCCAGTGTGATGTTGTTGCAACCAAATAAATGAGGCTCCATCCAGAGAGATTTCCAGGACCACAAAGCCTGGGGGGAGGAATGACACCAGCAATTTCGACAGCAGTATCAAACTATGTAACCACATTTTCAGGTTTACAGGCAATTAAGCCAAGACTGCTGAAGCCCAAGGCATTAATATAAAATGTAGTTGGTGATTTTTTATGTTAATCCAGGATCTGTGAATTGTATCAGTTCAGAGGTAGCTATAAGCTCGGTTTGGGTACCATTGTGACTATGGAGGCAGAGAGCCTAAACTTCAGCCATCCTTAAATTGCCTGTGAAATGTGATTCAGAGCCTTGATTTATAGCTCTTTATTGTGGTGGGGATATTCCAAGTGATGAGCTCTTAGCTCTGATGGCAACAGTTGAGAACAGCAAAAGCCAAGCACAGGACGAGGGGGTCAATGTGTGTGCCTCCTGTTTAAAATGAAACATTTTGCTCACCTGCAGAGTGACAGTTATCTTCTACAGTACTTCCTATGTTTTCCAATATCTCGTCATATTCCCTGAAAATAGGTGCCCAATACTAAGAGCAATTTTATACACCAAAACTGTCAGTACTGTGTCTGTGAGGCAGCAGGACCGGGGCAGCAAAAATGACTGCAGGCTAAAGGGTCTGCCATGAGCTGCATAACACTCCTGTTCTAATGTGTAACATTTGGGATCAAATCACTGACAACTGAAAAAGGGTGGACCAAAAATAAAAACAACAACTGAGGAATGAAGTGGCCAGAGAAGCAGGACTGGGCTTGCAGCCCATAGCTTTAAAAGCATTCCTGCTCCTTCTGCATTTGCACCTGATCAGGTGGGCACTCTTCATGCAAGTCAAAGGGCTTCCAAAAGTGAGGAGGAAGGAAATCACTTCAGACTCTCTGGGAACCAAAAATGTCAGAGAAAAAATATCTCTTGGTCAAGGGCATCAAAGACAGAAGGCAGGTCTAAAGGAATGGAGGTGGATGTGCAACTGCAACCCATCACCAGGAAGATGGTTCTTGGAAATGCCTTTGCTATTGCATACAGCGTTGCCTCTTTATCTTCTCCTGCAAAAATTTTGCTCAAAGAGGCAAATCTAATACAAATAAAGGAAGCAAAGCTGTTGCTTATGGTAAAAGGTTGGATTTCTAAGGTGACAGAACCTAATTCAAATCAGGCTGCTACAAGTGGATACAAACCTTCTTGGACAGAGAGGTTATAAACTCAAACACTATCCAAATGAAGGTATGAGTTATGAATCCAATAGACCGTACGTCTTCTCTGAGTGATGGAAAAATGACTCATTATAAATCGATAGAAAGGTTTACAGCTTACTTAGACAGCATACAATGAAAGAAAAAGTGACATTATGCTGATCAAGGCTCAGGAATATTGGTTTATGACAGTTATAAAACTGCAGTGTTACTTACAATTCACGTAATGCTTCCTGAACAAGCATTACTGTAAATTATAATAAAATGTGCATCTCCTAATTAGATATACTTCTCATGTATATACTTCTTATGTGACTTGTACTTCTTATGTGTCCCCTAACTGCCAAAGAAAATTCCATAACTTTGAGCTGAAATGAGCTGAATTATTTCTTGTGTCCTAATTCAGAAAGGCCAAACAGGCAGGGATGCAAGGCAAGTCAAACCTGTGCTGCTTCTTGTGTGTGTACCCTCTTTGTATGTACAGATAGCTCAAATATGTAGATGCCTCATAGGGCTATTGAGTGCACCATAATGACAGTACCAGCTAAAATTGCAGATGCGAACATATGCCTGGTTTAATTGACAGATCTGTCCTATAGATCACGCTTCTGAATAAATCCTGTTTTAGCATTGGAGTGGGGAAAACAAACTAGGTTAGCATTTTTATGAAGCAGTCTTGGCTCGGTGCCTGTTTTAGCCAATAGAAGTTTAGCGCCTTAACTTATTTTTTAGTTGTTACTATGTCAGCTATGGAAACATGAGATTAGATGTTCACCCTAATAGTCAAGGTTCAGAGACCCACAACTTTTCTAGTCCCAGTATCAAACAGGGGTAAAAAAAACATCCCAAATTTAATCTTTCTGGAAATGGTGATGATAAAAATGCATGTGCATAGAATACTACCATGGAAAAATGCTTTAAGTTATTGCAGGGAAAAATAGTTTAGTCTGACCCTCTGGTACATTTAATTGGAATGTGATAGCTCTGATATGCCTGTCCTTCCAAATATTTAGCAATGGGAAGGTTTTGCTATATGAATGTACTGCTGGGGAGTAGTAAGTCACTCTGGCAGCTGCTATGTGAGCATTATGTGAGCATTACCCAAATACATGCACCTCTTTTAGGGGACCTGACAGTAAGTGAGAGGGATTTGGGGCTAATATGCTTCATGAAAAAGAAAAACCTTAACTTGTATTCACTGGGTACTAAAAGTATGAACACAAGTCAGCTGCTGTAAAGCAACTGGTGTACAGTGACTTGCTAGTTCATGGAAGGGATTTATATTTGTATCTCAGTGGTTTTAAAGTGCATCCTCCTTTTGAGATTAACAATACTCTATTTTATCATAATGCACATCTCTGTTTTTTTCCTTAATGACCAAATAAAGTCCTTGCTTACTGGCTTGTAGTGGATTGGCTTTTGGATTTTTCAGATCTTCCTTAAAAAAATAGACTTTTATAGGTCTGCCTTAACAACAGAGGTCAGCATCCACAGAAGTATTCCATATCTTCCTTTAACGTAACACAACATATAAATAAGGTGACGATAAGGGGGTACACTCTCTTCTTCTTCCAGCAAGCTGGTGAGCAGGAGGCTCCTTGCTGCTGGTCCTGTCTGGAGTTGAGGCCTGTGGTAGCTGCTGTTGTCTGCCCATGCTCAAACCAGCTCAGATTTTGGTAGCAGAGAATGGTTTCGTTCCATCGACCTCTGGGGTTATGGAAATTTCAGAAAGAGAACTGTTACTTTGCCCTGAAGTGTTTATGGAACTGTTATGTGGCTGAGTATACGACTGCTGTGTTAACAGTATCAGTGATTGCCATTGACTCAGTATCTGGATGCCCAACTGCAAAGGCCTCACAAAACCCATCTGGGGCTGATGGCCAAAGTCATTAGAAAGTGGATGTCTCTTTATGCAGTGGACATAATTTTAGAAAGTTGATTATACAAACATGGAAACTTCAGGGAAGATTGTGACTAAATTAGACACATAGACTTGACAGGTTCTTAGATGCATATTTCTTGCCATCATCAAGTGAACATCAGAGCAGATGCTTTACACAGAGGATGGAGGACTTTAGCTTGTATTTCTCCTTCCTGGCAGGTGTATGGAACATTGGTGGGGAAAACGAGGAGGAAGCAGTATTGAAAGAGTTCAACCTGTCCAAACCCTTTTAGAAGGAGTTAACTCAGGGGAAATAGTTGCAATAAATCTGTTTTTTCCTGGGAATGGTAGGCAGTTAATGGAGACTCTGCTTACTAAATTTGTTCCCCACGATTTCCAAAGGAGAAAAGAAGGCTTTTAATACTACTCAGTTTAAAGTGCTCCTCTCTGCTATAAGATAAGGGAGGCAGCCACAAATTGGAGCAGCTATTTCCTCTTCCTTCCCTCTGTGTCACATCTACACTCTGTTTGCTCAAACCTCCTTTTTCTACTGCTAAGCCTTTTTCTACCTTTCACCATGCCCAGCCTGATAATCCTTGGTTTACTTTCTAGCATAATATAAGCCTTAAATGTAAAAAGCTTTAGGTATTAAGAAGTCAAAAATCTGGATGCCTATACTTTTATGTGTTGCTCTTTTCTCAGCATCTCTAGGCTGAAGTGTTTTTGTTAAGGGCACAATATCTGCTCTGTTCAAATGTAGGCATCAAATTAATTAGGAACAGCTTCAAATGAGGTTAAGGACTTAGATCATGAAGTCTTGATACAAAGACAACAGGGAAAATCCCCACCTTCTCTCTGTCTTTCTAGCTGTACAGCTAAAGGAATGAGGAAATTGCAAGGCCAGTGTTCTGAAGGCTGATGAGACAAAGTATGTGTTGTAACTTTTCCCTTTGGAGGTATGATTTCAAAGTACGTAAGGAGTTGAGACCCTCTGACCTACACAAAGCCTCCAGACACTTAAAAGCATTTCTTTTGCTGTTGGCAGCAGCTGTCTTTTGAAAATACTGTCCCATTTAGAGCTTCTGAGCACTGAGAGTTGCTGAACATTGAGCTCTGTAGAAATGAAGAGAAAGCATCCCAGAGCTTAGCGCTAACAAGGAGACAAATTTCCAGACAGATCCCATTGGCAGATGTTGACTACTTCGCTTCTTTTAGCAGATATCATCTGCTTTTATACACTCAGTGATTAATCTAGGCCATCCCCAATCCTCAGGCAGAAGTTGTTGCAACTAGATTAATATTAAATACTTTTGGCTTATTAAAATAATAATTTCGTTTTTACCTAATTAAGATCTTTAAGGGATTATATATAGTTTTTTTCCTCTCTGTATCACAGCCTTAGGATCTTGCTAGTTATCGATCAGCCCTTCACCACAAATCCTAGTGGAACCACAAAAGCATGTGATACAGCTCTGATCAGCCTGCACATTGCTAATGAATTCACTTCAGGCAAATGAGATTAGCTCCAGCTTTAAGTAGTTCATACAGAAGCTTTGAAAATATATGAAATACAAGTCCCGCTGATAATTTTGGCATTAATAGAGATAACAGTCTTATCATGACCTGTGGTAGCAGTCTATTTTTTTTCTGAAAGCTACCAGCGTAAACCCGTGGCTCTCTTCTAAATCAGCACAGTAAGTTTGTCCTGTTCTGCGGCAAGGGGAGATCAGCAAGAGATAAAGGACCATGATACCACCACAGCCCCAGGGGATGGGGCAGTGGAAATAACAGCAAGTGATGATCAAAATATCTATGTTAAAGTTTCACCCCAGAGCAGTTTATAGTATCTGTCCAATTTCTTCCTTTGTAAAATAAAGCACTGTCCACCTCAAAAGGTTCTCATGAAGCTAAGAAAAGTGACACATTTTGTTCGGCTTCTGGGTGAAGGGGCAAGATTGGAAATAGTGGCTTGACACCTGTCAGCAGAAAAGGAAAGAGGGAGCTTTGCAACCAGTCTTTCTAAGTCCTTACAGGAGGACTTCTGGAATGGTACTCAAAAGGAGTCTATGATCATGTTTCCTATTTGACTGTGATGAGATCAAGCCCAACTGCTCTGCAGAGTATGAGAAGCAAAAGAAGAAAAGTTTGTCTATAAGTGGCTGGGAGGAGGATTCTTGGGATTGACTCCTGTGACAGCTAAACCAGCTTCCTCATACCCCAGATCTGGATATTGAGTTTGATAAATATTTCTGACAATGAAGGCTGAGTTATGACCTCTAGTGTGGTGACAATTCGTAATCCTATTGAGACTGTACATGATCTTAGTACCTGTGTTAAGAGCTTACATTGTCCATGCACAATTTCTTCAACCATCAGTGGCTCAAGTCTTTATATGTTACACTACTATATCTCTAGGATGTTACAAGGCCAAAAAAATCCTTAATGATGAGCAGGTCTTTGGATAGTGTGGTAATAAACCCATATTAGTTGCTAGAAAAATGTCAGTAATTGATTGGGGTGATGCAGCATGAATTGGATGGTAGTTTATTTTTAGGTAAGATGTTTTCATCCATTTTAACAACATTTCACACTTGTTCTCTGAATCCTGAAACTCTAATGAGGACCATTTTAGAAATTAAAAATGTATGGCAAGAGGCTGTTTGATGCTACCATTAAGGCACTTTGCTGCTGTATTCCTGGATCACCAGGGGAGGGGGAGGAGGGGTGCCCTTCAGATTAGCAGCAAGCTGCACATTACACAGCTACATGGAGGGAGCTTGAGAGCATTTTGCTTGAGGAAAAAAAGGTAGTGGTAGCCAGCAAGAACTACCTTATATAACAGAAACGGCAAACAGCTGTTTGGTGTGCAATCAAGAGGGAGAGAAGCCTCTGGACATGACTTGTCAAAACAAGTAGGCTGTTCTGCCACTGGATCCAAATCACTCAGATATAGCCCAGTGACAGCAAAGACATCCCACCACATACATGTTGTTTGCTTTACATGTTTAGCTTTTCTTTTACAAGTGTGCCATGCTTTGCCTTTCCAGTCACATCATTTTGGCTGAGGTCCTGATATTATGCAACCTGTAATTGCCTGTGCAGGTAGCTTTTCTCTGATTTCTGTCGTGCATGATGAATGGAGTTGGAAAAGTCAAGGGCTCTGTTAATAATATGCTACTGCTGTGCAGGTGTGCTCAGCACCTCCTTTAAATTACTGTTGGCTAGAGAGTTCAAAGCCAGATGAGCCAGGTGTCTGAAATAGGCCTGATAACTCTTCATTTAAACACCTAAATGTAAATGATCTGACTTGTGAGAAGAAAGGACACTCACAGAAATTTGCTATCCTTCTCTGGACACATTTGAGGAATTCTCATAAAAAGGTTGCAATATTAATTCCCACTTTTCCCAGGCAGTTAACTCTGAGGTCTTGACTAATTTTAAAGTACTGAGCTCTGTGGCTTACCTGTTGGATATATATGTTTATCACAGAGGAGCTGGAACATTGGGCAAGAGGTGATCAGGACAAAATTCATGCCCTGAATCACTGTCAGAGCTGGAAGGAAATCACAGCTGTAATCATTTAATTTTTTGCTCTAACTCTCCTTGAGGTCAAGTCTGTTTTACTGTGAATTGTTGGTGCTCCTTATTGCCATCATTTTACTCTCTCTACTTCTGCAAAAGCTACCACATTTGTTCTTAGCCTGATTGTCTAAATTAAGGGAGATCAGAGATTACGGTGTAAGACAAGGTAAATGAACTTTATTTGTCTGCCAGTGCTGGAGCACCTTCTGGAGGAATGTGCAGCTCTGAGCCTATGTCCCACCTAGTGGAAATGGACCAGCTTCTCTCAGACTTTTGCAAATGTTCCTCAAGACTTCACCCTGGGAATTTAAACTTTGGCAGGTACTTCTTACTCTTAAGATCACATTCTGATATCAGACAAATTAGTATCCTGGGGTTCGATTGAAACTCTCTGAATGTTTGGCCATTTCCAAGAACAGCTTTAGGTTAAAGTAAATGAAGTTTGGCATCTTAAAGGGGGACACTACTAATCAAGAAAAATATCTCTGCTACAGACTTCAATAGGAAGATTCTGATTTCTAGAAGATAAAAATATTTCAGGTTTTAGGAACTGATGCACATTCATGTTTAAATGAGGAGTAGCTGACTGAGGTGTGACAGAAAGACTATCTCTTCCCAACTCAGTGTTGTCACATGATATTTCATCCAAAGCTCCTTAGAGGTTCACAATGGTATCACCTGTGCCCATTGTCGCACCCCCTGCTAGTGTTGGCTTAGCTCCACAAGAAACTCTTCTCATCTTTTAATCTGGCCTTGAGATTTGGAACTGAAGCACCTTCAGTGCATTCTTTTTGCAGAGGCAGGACAAAGAAGCAGCGTTTCCTCTGAAACTTGTGATACAGTACTTAATCCAGACATGAAGCACTAAATCAATGAAAGGGTTGCACTGTGACTGCAAAGTTGCCAGCCCTGCTGTGACAAGCAGGTCACACTTAGTTAAGCAATTTGTTTATTTCCACTCTTGGTGAGCCAGAGGTCAAAAGAAGTTCAGTTAATTAACAGTTAAGAGATACATGGGATGGAAAAGTATGAGGCAATGTTTATTTAAAGAGCTATAAAACCAGTAAAAAAATAATTTTCCTACCAGAGAGGGAGCTATTAGACTCAGCTTTCATTAGGAATGTTTCTGTAATAAAATATTGCGACTCCATAAAAGAGTGTAAAACTGTCTGAGTAAAACCCAAGGAACAGCTTTCTGCAGCCCAGGAGCCACAAGAGACAAGAATACCTTATAGCTCTTTTACCTTGGGCTCCTGTGCGTGCAGAAAGCTCCTCTCCTTCAAAAGCCTGGTGCATAATCATCCACTATTGTCCAGTGGCTGAAATGGAAATTTAGGAGTCCCAGTGGGGAGCTACTCCTCTTGTAGTGCCTGTGTGAGAAATGCTGGAGTGTCTTTATAATGCGTGTAATGTAGCTTGGCACACTGCTCTGCATTCGTTCGTTCTTGCTGCAGCTGTAATCAATGGTTATAACGTTGATAACTGTAATGCCATGACAGATAATGGTCCTTGGCATGGATTTCCCAAAGTACAAAGTTTTTTTGCACCATGAGGCTGTCTGCTATTATGGGATGTTCCTTTCGTTCTGAAAGGGAGAGGAATGAGAAGGGTCAAAACCACAGAACTCAGAGCAGCTGGGCTGAGCCAATGCTGCAGCCAAAATGGGCAGGGTAAGGGGTGCGCAGAGCCTCAGGGCACATGAGCTCTGCTGAGGGGTGCCACCAGCACCTTCCTCTAGACCTGTCAAGAAGGGCAGCAAGCAGGCTAGAAAGGACAGTACAGGACACTGACCCTGTAAGAACATAACTGACACCGTAAGTACATAACTAGTACAATTTCAGCAGTAACACACTTGGTTTTGGCCAATTTGGAGCCATATTTTGTATTTCAAATAAAAACCAAAATAATTGGTTGAAAAAAGGTGGTTTTTTTTTTGAAAGATGCTCTTGAGTACCTCTAATGACTTTGAGCTTTCTCAAAATAATTGTGTTTACTGGTGAGCGCAGCTCTGTTATACTTTTTGGGAGGTGGTTGAATATTTAATTTCTGATAGTTCTCATTTTTAAATTGTTTGTCTTCCCTCCCATATACTATCAATCTTTTCCTAAGGTAACTTCCCTATTCTGAAGCACCGGAAAATAAAAATAATAATTAAATAGTTGTTCTATTTAAATTACGTTTGGAGAAATTGTATTTCAAAAATAACAAAGATTGAAAAATGACCTACCATCATTTAATGTGGACATTAACTCCTATCCATGGATCAAATGCTCTTTTTAGTTAAGGGATTTGTACTGTGCTTGCTGCTTTGCAAGCACTCACCACACTTTTTGTTGCTAAGAAAATAATAAATAGTAATAACTATCCCAATCAAATGTTGCCAAATGTAGGAAATACAATTTTTATAACAAAAAAGACTTTTAAAACTGTAGGGTTTGGCTCACCATCAAGGAACATTTTCTATTTCACATCATTATGTGAGCTTTTGAATTTGTAAGGAGAGTACAGTTTCTAAAATAAACCCTCTTCTCTCTAGAAGCTTAGATTTCACACACAGTGCATTACCATTATTGCTTAGTGGGATACATTTCTAGCTAAAATTACACACCTCTTTGTAAACCTCGTAAGTTGTCTTCTATGTCCCAAAGTCCCCTGATCTTAGTAAAAAAGCTAAACCATAACCGTGTAGTTTAGGGAATACGGTAACCTTGCTACCTGAAAACCAGTCTGAAATCCACCTTGCCTAATATGCTGCCTCTGATACTGACCCATAGGAAGTGTTTGAGAGGGAACCCACAGAGCCTGGCAGGAGACAGGCTAATTTTCTTTTTCATATTGACCTCTAAACACAGGAAATTGGCTTAGTTCCTGGTGGGTGAGGTTTCAGAACCCCTGAGCATGAAGCTCTCTTGGGATGGAGGAGGTAGATGGCAAGGAATTGACTAAGCCACAAAACTTACAGGAGTCCTGTGTAGAGGAATAGACTTCCATACAGGGAAACTGCTGTGGAGGCGGGTGGGTGTGGACATCAAGAATTTCTACTGGTTACACATGGACCCTGGAGAATCATAAAGAGATTGGTTTATGTGACACTGGGAACCTTTTGTAGGTCTGCAAATCAGACCTTCCAGGGTCCGTCTCAGGACCTGTACTCCATACAAGACAATCACTTCCACAAAGATATCAAACTGAATCAAAGTCACATGCTGAATTTAGTATTAATAATGAAAGCATTCACATCTTACAGTCTGTACTCAGCTGGCTGTATTGGTCAGGTTCAGAACATACAATCATAGAATCCTTTTGTTGGAAACGACCTTTGAGATCGTTGAGTCCAACCATATCTGTTCACTACTAAAACATAACCCAGAACATTTTGTCTTTCAAATACCTCCAGGGATGTTGACTCAACCATTTCCCTGGGCAGCCTATTCCAGTGCCTGATAACTCTTTCAGTGAAGGAATTTTTTCCTAATATTGAATCTGAACCTCTTCTGGTACAACTTGAAGCCATCTCCTCTTGCCCTATCGCTAGTTACTTGGGAGAAGAGACCAACATCCACCTCATTACCACCTCCTTTCAGGTATTTGTAGACAGTGGTAAGGTCTCCCCTCAACCTCCTTTTCTTCAGGCTAAACAGGTGCAGCTTCCTCAGCCGTTCTTCTTAAGACTTATTCTCGAGGCTCTTCACTAGCTTTGTTGCCATTCACCTCAATAGTGAGGGGTTCTTGTAGTGAAGATTCCAACTTCTATTTGTTTCAATGTTATTTTGAGTCTTTATATTTCAGAAATATTGAAATGGCAGACAAGTCACAGTTTCAAAATATCCAGGATAAATTCAAACATTTCGTGAGTATCTTTCATTTGAAGAAATTGATACAATGAATTAATTAGGAGGCAGTTTATTTATATTCAAAGCATGTGAAATGTTTCTCTGAAGGATGCTTCATACATTATTTGTTTTATTCATCCTCTCTTTTTTTTAGTAACTCTGGAACCTCTACACCTGGAGATACTGGGAATAGCAATATGCACAGGTTTGTCAGCTGCTCCCTGAGAACCATTCATGTTCGCTCTTACCCTTGGAAAATATGATGCAGCTAAACCATGTTCGGTGGGGTCTGAGGTCAAGACCACCTCTTTACCACAAGTACCTGACTGCATGGTGACAAGTACAACCACACAACAGCATGTCATGCTCCCTTCTGGGCCTGTTAGCACTGCACAGAAAATGTTGAGTAATTTGAGGTACTTTCTGCTCTACGGGTGAGCTAACCCTCAGACAAACAAGCACACTACAGACAGGGGGATGGAGATAAAGCACCACATGTGGATGGAAGCTGCACACAGTGCTGCTGGACTTGCTGTTGGCACGGGCACCATCTATGCTGGGTGTAGCAGGGAAACAAGACACGGGATAATTTTTCTGAAGGTTGTACTTTTCTGGTGGGGATTGGTCCCCAGACTCCAGGGAAGAGCTGCCAGTGCAAGAAAGATGTTTCTGTAGACCTCTCTTCTAGACCTTAACAGACAAATTAAGGACATCTTAGGATATAAACTGCCAAGAGACATAGAAAATGTCACAGGGGATTTGGATCTATAACGTATAGCCTAAATCACCTCAGTCCCTTTGGGATGCAAATTCCTTATGCTTCCAAGAGAAGTTTGCCAAAGGGGAGTTAGCTGCCTGAAAAAAAAATGTATCCCTTAGCTCATACATCTCAGAGCAGATATTGTGAAGAAATTAAGGCCCAGTGTTGCTTGAGACTTTGCTAGGTGCTCAGCACTTGATCCTGCTCTCAGAATAACCACAGCCTGAGCTTTAGTCAGGGAGTGTGATTACCAACATACTTGAATTTATATGTTCTTTGTCAAATGCAAGTGACAGTGCTCAGCACCAGCCAGAATTGAGATCTTGTGTAAGCTTTCCTTTATGGCAGGGATTACTTAACCTTAAAAACCAAGGTGTGTCAGAGGCTGAGATATATAGATTTTTTTTTAGTTGTGGAAGCTTTTACAGAGGTTTGTCATGGGGAATCAGTGTCTTGATTATTTTTATGTGTGTATGTATGTCTTGTATCTTAAAAAAGAAACACAGTTTGACTTTGAAAATAGAGCGATCATATCAAATTCATCTCTGTTTCAGGTGCCACATGAATGGTTGTCAGACAGGGGTGCAAAAGATTTGACACAAATGTATAAGAGGAAATGTCAAGTGCACATTTTTTGAGAGGAATATGTTTTCTTTTATTGGTTTCTTCTGCTGGATTTTATCATGAATACCAATGGTGAGAGCAAAAATTTTCCGTAGCTGAATTCATATTTCCATTTGTATTTGCAAGAGCAGAGGAAGAAAGAGTAGAAAAGTTTTAAACCACAGCTATGTGGAGATGGGAATTTTCATACTGAGGGAGAATGCCTTAATACTTTTTTGCACCTCAAAATGAAACAAGCCCACATTTTAAAATTGCAGCAGTTCTGCAAAAAGTTGACTCAAAAATTCTGGAAAACAATTTTTTTTTTGCGGTTTCTAAGAGAATAAATGTGCTGTTTGGAAGTGCCAGTATTGCAAAGTATTGATTCACAACCAAGTACTCCATTCTGAAACTCCCCATCAGAAAACATAAATTATTCTTGTATTCCTTTGGAGGAAGAATTCTCCTACTTAATTGATTCTTATATCAGCCTCCGCCTTTCTCCTTTTCCTCACTGTGTCACTGAAGAAATAAAGTTAATTGAAAATCAGTAGCCAATTCCACTTACAGATCACACACATCAAATCTTTGTAATAAAATTGTTGAGAAAAGGAGCTGGGGCATCTCGTATGCTTGTGGGCTCCCTACACCATCCCTTGAATGCACAGATAACTTCCATTCCAACAGTTCCAAAAATAGCTTCCTGTATGAAAGGCATTTTAAATTTGATCTCTTATTTACCTTTTATTTTATTTCCAGTGAGTCAGTGGAGGTCTTGCAATGGATGCAACTACAGGTCCTGGAAGCAAAATCATCTGTGAACTCTTCTTTTTTTGTTGGATTTTCATGGCAGGCTGGAGACTATTCTTCATTATTTGTCAGTGATATGTACAGACTGGGAAGCAGGACAGATGTACCACATGGATTGCAACAGATGAAGGTTAAGATGAGGCCTGGTTTTAACTCCAGCTCTCAGTTTGACCACATCATTTCTAACCAGGCACTTTCCAGGGACAGAATTTATTACAGTAGCTCATTATTTCTTTCATTTTCAAATACATAAAAAGACATTTTCCCTTCACTTAGCTTCCTGTTGGTTGATCCTAAAAATAAAAATTATCTTCTCTGGCTGTCCTTATAGAGAGAATAATTGATATTTATGTAGTTCTCAGAAGAATATGCAGTTGCTCCTCTATGGCATAAAGGAATATATTGGTCATTATAAAGCTCACTGAATTTGTGCTTTCTATAGGAATCGTAACAATTGTGGAACAACCAAATCACCGTTGTGGCAAGTGTGTTACTGGTGACAACTTAAATCTGAGAGTGTGATTGATCTACAAATAGGTTATTAAAAATTAATTTCATGCCTTGCGAAATGTTGGCGGCAGTGTTACTTTCTCTGAAGTCCTGCTTCCTTTGAAGTTTTGTCACTGTCTTTTTCAGTATCAAGATCAGATACTTCTTCTGCATAAGTGTCGACATTCATGGCAGTGCTGTGTATGACCTGTTTCCCTGACTGAGAATTTATTTTGACCTCTGTTATCAATTTGAATCTGTTATACTGCCGGACATCTACAGCTCAGCCGTGCAGCCTGGAAGACTTTCAAGGTCTGGGGTTTTGTGCCATTTTGAGAGTATGGCATTTGTGTTTGGGTTTTTTGTTTGTTCTTGTTTTTTTTTAATATCCTGAAACGTTTAGAAATATTGGAGTTGATAATCTGAATGCAGTTAGAAAGGATTTTATGCCGCACATCCTTTATCCTTGATGCCACGGCATCATGACTTCCCAAGAAAATCCCCAAGTACTTCAACAGCAGTTGACAAAACATACATCACTTTTATAAGAATTAGAAGTCTGATTTTCTTTATAGCTTTTTCTTCTAGTCACAGAGAGAAAGTTCACATTTTTCATACTCCCACCGAGTCACCAGGACTATTCTGCTATTTCACAATTTCATCAGTTTATGACATTACACTTTCATTAGTGTGATTTTTTTCTTTTTCCAGTTTTCATTGCTCTGATAGTATTCCTCCTTTGGATACTTCTGACTATTACTATTACTCATTATTATTACTATTACTATTTAGATTGCTCTCATTATTATAACAAAGCATACAAGTGCGTATATGTAATTATTTTTGAACCATTGCATAATTTCAGTCAAACTGGTGAGAAGTGACAAGGTAGCAAGAATAATCAGATGCCTAAAGGTTTTGTGGACATGGACACCAAGCCAAAGTCTGTAATTGACCCATCTGAGCTAAAGCCTGCACTCTGAAGTTCCAGAGTATTGAGTACTAGAGATCCCAAACTGAAGAGGCACCAAATTGAGAGGAAAGAGAGGAGAAAGAGACCTCTTCTCTACTCCAGCCACAGGAAAATCTGAGTCAGGGTTTGCACTTTCTTTAAGATAGAGCCAGGCACACGCAAGAAAAGATGGGAAAGAAGACTCCAGTGCTCACAGAATTGCATTATAGTACAGTTAATGCATGCATGGAACAGGATCACCACCTCATTTTTCTCTCCCTGCTCTGGTGAGAAGACCTCATAGTACAAGGAGATATGACAGGTGTAGGAGATAGAGCTGTAGGTGGTGTTGGGAACAAGGAGACTATATGTGACAGTTCTGCAAATCACCTAAGTCTAGGCACTTAAATACCTTAACTTTTCTTGATAAATTTTTGAAAAGAATTTAGGTGTCTCATTCTACTGATTTAAGAACTTTGAGGATTTGAGTGTTGGAAAATTTTATCCCAGGTACTCTGTTTAAGGTCACATGTAAAGACTGTGTAAGAGCTGGGACTAAATTTCTTGAAATCTGATTAGCCACAGGACTATGTGCCTTTTTTATTTATTCCCTCTTCTGTGGTCCCTCTTCTGTCTTCAGCAACACGCACTACTCGCAGTTACATTCAGCTAGTGGAAAAGTTGTCATCTAATATGCTGAGGGTATTGCTTTGTCTCTCGTATTTCAAACATTCCTAACTACAAAGCTAAAGCAAAAATATCTTCAGCTCCTCATTTATCATTCCTGCTCTTGCAGGATCTGTCACTGCAGAATTTGCTTTCAAAGTAAGTTAAGGGGAAAATTCCTCTTAACTGCTAAACTTTTCTTGTCCTTCTTTTATTAGTTGCAATTAAACACATTAATTACTTACATATCTATATCTATAGTATACCAAAGATCATCGTAAAGCATCTTTTTAAAGCACTTCAATTTTTAGTGATATTTTTCCGCTTTTAGGGATAATATAATGACAACATAAGAGGAACTTGCCAAAAATGCTTTCTGGGAGGGTAATAAATTGATACAGTAAACATCAACTCAAGTAATATTGAAGGCAAAAGGCTCTATGGAGATTTGCCATAAGTAGGTGTGTTCTCAACTTCATGGAGGTTTTGTTTCTACAGCTATCATATTTCACAGCCAGCATGTTATAATCTGAATCCTTTTGAAACACTAAAACCAAGTCATACTCATTGCTTCCAAATAGTTCGTAAATTGTTTAATCCATTTTGCCATTTCCTTAGAAAATCGATTCTATGTCTCTATTTTAGTCCTGGTGAGTACAAAGACAACTGTTTGGAAAAGCCCTAGTGTGCCAGGATATTCTGTGGCCAAGTGGGATCAGCACCTGTCAAAACCACAGTCCCTCTCCAGCCTTAAGCTTTGCATATGAACACATCTAGCAAAAAATTCATGTATTTCTTCATCTTCGAGGAGAAAGGCATTATGAAAACAAAGCATGGTTACTAGCTTGCAAGTCTATGTTTAAAACAGAAACTAAGGAACATACCTTCACAGTGTGCATGTTTTGTTTTGTGTTAATAGCAAGAAATAATTTCCTCTGGGCTAGCACATAGAGACTCATGCCAATTCCTACAGCAATGGCACACAGGAAATTACACAAGTAGCATATTTTTGAGACCTGAAAAAACAGGTTACAGATTACTTGGCTGGGATGGTCTTGGCATAATTCATTATAAATTTGCAAAGTCATATTTTATTAGTTTCCACAAGGCATTTAAAATTCTTGCAAAGCTTTAATACAAATAAAGAAGCAAAAAAGCATTTTCAGAATTGATTTTGTATCTTTGGGAATGCTGAAGCATCTGCAAGTATTAGACAAGTTTCAAAATTATACCCAAATTCTTAGATATGAACTGATTACCACTAGGCTTAGGCAGTATAAGATAAAGTGGCAAAATGTTATGATGTTCAGAACTGCAAAGCCATTGCAGGACTAGGAAAGAGTTGTAGAGGACCTTGATTTTCACAGCAGATCATCTGTATTTCTGTCCAGGAGAGGACAGCAGCTCACAGTGCTATAGTACAGCCAGCTGAGTAAGGTGGTGTGTGGCAAAATCACAGGCCCAAGCATGGATTTAGTAGAGCAGAAAGTGGAGATGGTCAAGTAGGATAGACCAGATTTAGCTCCTTCATTGCTGCTCCACTGTCCTTGGCATCACCTCAGACACACAGTAAAGGTTGTAGGTGTCTGTCAGACCACTCTCCAGCCTGTGCTTCAGTTATGCTGGAGTTTCTTTCTGTGGATATCTATTTACATTGTAATCATAATACTTGTTTGGAAATGTTCAGTGTCATCTGGTAACAGACTTCTGTTTTTCCTCTGCTCTTCAAATTTAGAACTGTTTTTGAATGGAAAATATGGCCTTAATATGATAACTCAAAAGCTTAATTTTGAAAACCGTTAGAATGAAATGTTCCATCATGTCATAAAGGGAAGAGTTAAATTGTAAAACCTGGAAGCAAAACTTCAATATTTCTAAAATCCTTCTTTTTTTTTTTTAAGGAGAAACAAGAAAAAAATTACCCAGGAGATTGCAGATGAATCTGCAGGGATTTTCAGTTGTGTAAATCTGCATTTTAGCCCCACTGAAACTCCTTTCTTCATTCAATTTGATGGTTAAAAGGAAAAAAAAATTCTTTCCCCATTTAAGTAAACAAACAGAAGGGAATCACAGCAATGTCACTTACGGGCCGGGCCGGGGCTTAGGTGGTGTTAGCACCTCCAGCCTTTTCCATTTCTCATGTGACTTTGGTGAGGGGATTTTAGCCAGTGGGTTGAGGACACCGGAGCTATTCTTGAAATAGAGACAGCCTGATTTCCAGAAATACCCAGTACCTGCCACTCTTAATGACCACAGGGAAACTTCACTAAATCAAAAGAAGGGATATTTTAGTGTAGTTGTGTGGTCCACTAACACTCAGGTTACTTATACATCAAATGTCAGCTATGAGACATAATTTCTGTTACTAATACCTACTATCTGGTCTGTAATTAGTCATGCAAGCATGTTTTGGAGAAGTGGACAGTGTCTCAGAAGAGAATACGACATTTTCACACATGTTAAAAATTACTACTTTACTGCATCTCCTGTTGGACTCAGGACTACCAAAGCAAATACTTGTGGAAATATGCACCAAGGCAGTCATGTTTGAATGTTGTTTCTAAAGCCAGATTTAACAGTTACCTCTTGTTTTTCTTAATTTGTATTAACTAATTGCTTTTCAAATCAAAATGAATAGAGGAAAAGCTCCTCTGAGCCTCTGGGAGTGTGCTGGGAGCATGTTGTGTTACATCTGCTCACTTCACTTTGAATTGCATCAGATTTTGTAGTGTAACAGATTGTTAATGGGTGCTGTCACACACAGTTTGACACAATTATAGCTTTACATCCTGAATTTCTAGTCTTAATCGTGCCCCCACTGGAGCCATGAGAAGAGTTTCAGTCCTCTACAAGTGTTTTTTTTTTTAATCTAGGTCTATGCATTTTGAAAGATCTTTCTGAGGCTACACTATTGCTTAGATGCCATTGGATGACATAGGGGTTTTTTCCCAGCATCATAGGCCTGTCCCAAAGCTGTCAAAGTCAACGGTCTATGAATCAGTTCATTTCACAACTGCAGATTCCTTGGTGCTAGTAAAAGAGCTAATTTGCATAATCACTGAATTCAAGAAGAATATCACTAAAACCCAGCATAACAACATACATGATCACAGTGTGTAGGAACAGTAAAAACAATTCATAAGAGGCAAGAGGTTTTTGAAGAAATTTTAGCAAAGAAAAGGTCTAGATCAGTGAGTGTGGAATAAAATTGAGAGGAAGAAACAGGAAAAGCTGGGTGAACAGGGCTGGAGTGAAGATACGAGCAGCACAAGCTGAAGTTCGGTCCATTCCGCAGGAAAAAGAGAAAGAAATGGCTCACAGCTATTGCAGCTATTTTGACTATTCCTGCAAATGCCTCCAAAATCTTGGGTGAGGAGTGGAGGAATGAGGAAGAAGATGGTAGGAGAGGATCACAGGACTCTTAGGTCCTTCAGATGAGGAAAAGTATCCTCTGCCCTTAAAGCTGTTAACTGTTTGATGCTAGTGCTCCTTTTTCTACAAATGCCCTGAGAAGTCTTTTCTCTTTGCAGGGGTGCGTGGGTAGGACAGAATTCAGGCCAAAATGTGAATCCCTATACTGTATTTTAAAAGTGAATGAACTGCTTCAAGGAGGTGAAAGTTATCACTGGAGCAGTCCATTCTGGAGAACATTGGCCTACACATGTAGATCTCCAGAGTAAGTTATTCGGCTTCAGCAGAGAGATATTCATCCACCCTGAGAGGCCTGCTAGAAATCTACAAAACATTAAAATTGCATCCGATACTTATGCAGTGAACAAAATTTTTGCCTTCAACAATGTTAATTTCCGACTGGAGTTAACCAGTGGAGTTGCTCTGAACTACAGCTAATGGAAATGAGAAGCAAATGTGATCTAGAATCTCATGTGGAAACTGGCAATACAGATTGATTGAGACATAATTTTAGAAATATTTCAGTCAATACCACGACTTCAAAGCTCAATGTCATCTCCAGTCTCCTGGCATGGATACATGACATTTATTAATAGAGGTGCTGAAGGACTGGCATCCAGTTGATGTCATCAGACAAATTACTTCTCCATTACCTATTGATTACTTCTCTGCCTGGTGAAGAGCACGTACTTACTTTTCATACCAATGGGAAATAGAAAAATGTAATAGCTGATCACATTAGGAAATTATCCAGTTCTTGAAATGCTTCATCTATGGCCAGATAGAAACTGCTGCTGTTCCAGCACCCAGTAATCTCTCTTCTCAGTAAATAGTACCAGAGAACATATTGCTTTTTACTTTCTTGCATTTCCCTGGATCTTTTGCATTAGGTAATAGGTTTAATTAACACTCCTGTCCTTATTTTACACAGTTGGGGCAGAGTTAATCAAAGGCTAATGTCATTTTTTCTGATCCACAAGATAAGAAAGTAGGATTTATGAAAAAGTTTGGATCCATAAGATTTCCACAAAAAAATGCAGATTTCTGCATATGAAGTCTCATGTGTATGAAACTTTCGTTTTGTTTTCCCACCTTTCATGAAACCATCTAGCATGCAGATGTTATGATGTCTTCTGGCGACAGTGTAGTATAATCTGTTTCCTAGTCACAGTTGAGAATATATTTAGAAGATATGGATATTTCCCATGAAATAAGCTTGGTGCTGTTTCTTCATTGTTGAGGTGAGATGGCAGTGATGTGGAGGTGACAGTTTATAGACTTTGTAATTAAATCTGAGATAAGATAGACATACTGCGAAGACAGCAGCACGTGAAGATGGGAATGTGATGGATGAGTTTTCAGGATGCAGCCCAGTGAAGAAAGTTTGGAGAATGATCAACTACCCTTAGAGGGGTAATGAAGAAAATATTGTTTCTATATCAGCATCAACAAAAAAGGTATTTATCTTGTCCAAAGTCTTGTGAGTCACTGCTAAAGATGAAAGAATATTCATTTGGTGACTGTGACTAAATTCAGATCTTCTGATCCCTCTGTGAAGCCCAAGAAGGCTGAACTGGGACAGACAATGGTATGGAGGCGGAGAGATAAAACTGAAATTCATAGGAAGTATGTGGACAACTGGTTTCTCAGTGTCAGATTTCAGCAGTGGTCCAAGAGATCATTATTAATATTTGAGTGCTTCCAAATATCTCTTTTAGGGGACAGATTTGAAGAAGTATTTCTGTTGGATCTCAGGGAAAGCTATACAAGAAAACACAGGTGCGCTCTGCAGGTGTGTGCAAAGGTAGGCAAGATATTTAAGCGATTGAAGCAACTTAAGACATCTAAAAATTACATGTAAAGGACTTTGATGAAATCTGCCCTGACTTACAATTTTCACAACTCCAAAATTTCAGGGAGTAAATCAGAAAAGTATTTGTCTCACTGATCATTTAATCAGTCTGTGCCTGCTTAGTAGCTCTCTAGATTGACACACAGTGGCTAGGAAACTTCAGGAGCTGTTTTGACTTCTTGCAGAGCATGAAGTAATTAAATAAAAAGTTCTTCTTTTATCTACATTCTCAAAGGCAAAGAGGTGACCCACTGAAAAAATGATCAGTAAGCTGGATATCATCATTAAAAAAAAACCCAAACAATATCTCCAGGCTTTTTTTTTACAAATTTTATAACTACAGCTGAAGGAAGGTTGAAACCTTACACTAGTCTGTATGACATCTCAAATAAATAGACTTTAAAAAGTCCAACAACAACCAAGCAACTATTTAAAAACAACAATTCAAGTTTATTGTTAGTATTTACAGCACAGAGAAAAGCTCAGTATCTCTGGTTGTCCAACATCATTCCCCTTCCTCAGGCAACAGTAAATCAATGGCCAACTCCTGCTTCCCTGGTTGGAGAGAAGAAATACCTTACTTGTCCTTATTTGAAAACTTCAGATGGTTTCTTCACATCATGCGGTTGTCTAAACACTGTGATTTGTTAACCTTACGAATGGGAAAATAGGATCATCTGTAAAAAGCTGAACAAACTCTGAATAGGAGTCAACATTGAGAAGCTATAATTTGTTATCTGTTTACAATAGTGTGTGGGAAGTGGGTACGTGGGTGGTTGCAGAGCTATACAAGGTGTGTGTTTGATGGGTAATGCTTTCCTGAGTGGAGGCAGGCTGTTCTTGATCTACTGTCTCCACCACTTTTGACCAGGGCAACTTTTCCTCAGCAATCCCAGCCCTTTCTTCTTTGCATAGTGAGCCCTGTTACTCCTATAACAGTCCTGTACATCTATCAGTAATATGCAATATTATATGTATTCATCTATATCCATACTTGAGTGTTACCCATGCCTCCCAGTGCTGAGTGAGCAGGCACTCAGACCATCTTTCGGGCCCAGAAGATAAATAAATGAGGAGACATTAGATTTTTATTACTTCTGTGATGTATTTAAGTGCTTCTGGTAAGTGACTACTTCAGTTTTAACAGCTGAAAGTTAAGCAACCTTAAAAAAAATACAGTTTTGTGCTCACTGAAGTGGAAAGGATAAATTTTCTGGCATGATGGAGGTTTGTGAATGTTATTACATGCCCTGTGAACAAGTGGGATTTTAAGATTACAGTTCCAGAACCGAAACCTGTGATTCATCGGGGACTTGAGACTGAAACATTAAGACACGAGTAGGTCTGTTATCAAGGATGAGACACGTATGGCATATAATCAGCATCCAGAACATGTAAGAGTGTCTCTTGAAAGGAAGTTTGCTGCAAGTTTCAGTAGAAGTGGTGAGATTTTTAATATTTCCTAAGAATTTCCCTCCATGAAAAATTGAGAGCATAATCATGGAATTATAGAATCATAGAACCATTAAGGTTGGAAAAGGCCTTTAAGATCAATAAGTTTGACCATCAGCCCAACAAATAATAAAACTAAGCAAATCAGGCACAGCTCTCAGACACGCAGGAGTAACTCACTTGGCCTCCACCTTCACTGGTCTCCTGGCATGGGTATGCAGGCAGAAAGACAAGATTAAAATCCTGCTGCTTTTGCATACTGTGACACAGCTTCTACTAGCCTAAGCATGACCAATTTCATGCAATTATTGTGGGTTTTAGGAATAAGAAGCTGTTCTCTACTTGCCTGGTGTAGGGAACTATATATAAAAGAGGCCATGGCGTGAGATATTTTAAAGTGATTTGTTGTTTTGCACCTGTGCAAATTACAGAAAATAGCAAGTGGAATATGAACCCTAAAGTTAAGATTTACTTCATTTAATCTAACCATATTAAAGTTAAGTAAATCAAGCAAAGTTCCTTGTACAGTCAATTGATAAAGATACCTCCAAAGGATAACTTGCCATTTCCATTTCAGTACGGAAAAAAGCCACCACATCAAGGTAGTAGTGGATGGGAGACAGTGTGTAGCATCTCGGGGAATAAGTGGATGTTGTTTATTTGACTTTAGCAAGAGTTTTTACACTGTCTCCCATAACATTCTCATAGACAAAGAAATGAAGTATGGACTAGATTAATGGACAGTGAGGCAGATTGAAAGCTGACTGAATTGCCAGTCTCAAAGGGTTATCATCAGTGTCATGAAGTCTGGCTGGAGGCTGGTAACCCCTGGTGTGCCCTAAGTGTTTTTCTAAGGACCAATATTTTATGACTGTACTGCCATACAGATGGAATTCAACAGACTGGAAAAAACAGGCAAACGGGAACGTTGTGAAATTAATAAAAGGCAATGCTTCAGGAGACTCTATCATAGAAATATTTTTATGCAGATGATGAATTCTGGACTTGGGGGGAATAACACCCCGCATCAATGAAGGTTGGGGGTCAACCCACTAGATAGCAGCTTTCAAAAAGGGCCCTGAAGCATTCTGGTGGACAAGCAGTTAACATGAGCTAGTAATGTGCCCTTGCAACATATAAGGCCAAAGGTCACCTGGACTACACCAGGAGAAATCTGACCAGCTTGTCAAGGGAAGATCACTAGTAAGGCACATCTGAATTTCTGGGTCCAGGTCTGGGCTCCCTGGGACAAAAGAGGAGCGAGTCCAGTGCAGGACCACAAAGATGCTTAATAGACTGCAGTAGCTAAAATGAAGAAAGGCTGAGAGAGATGAGATTGCTCAGCTGGAGGAGACTGAAAGGGATTTTTTAGTGTTTATAAATACCTTGAGGATGGAAATAAAGAAGGTGGAGCCTGGCTTTTCTTAGCGGTGCAGAAGCATCAGGCACTAACTGAAATACTGAAAATTCCATTTAAACATGTGAAAACACTTTTTTTCCATGAGGGTGATCAAACAGTGAAACAGGTTGACCAGAGTGGCCATGGAGTCTCCGTCCTTAGAGGCATTCAAAGCCTGAGAGGATTTAGCTCTGAGCAATCCCCTTCCCTGGCCTTGCTCTAAGAATGGAGTTTGGACAAGATTATCTCCAGGGAAGCCTTCCAGACTCAGCCAGTCTGTGACTGCATGAGTGCCACTTTGGATTGCTAATATGAGGTGAGAGTATACATGTACATACACACACATAAGTTACATGCACACCCTGGCCCAACAACACAATTACTCTGTGAAATCAAGCAAAGCTCAGAAACTTCCCAAACAAGCACAGATTATCTTGGCCAGAAGCAGGAGCACGCTGACTGTTTCTCTGTGGTGTCATGCCCAAATGTTGTCCTATGTGCTAATGGCTCACTTTGGAGTCAGGAGAGTGCATTGGCACAAGACTGCTGGCTAATGAACAGAAATATCCCCTCTTCCTTTTTAGCAGAAGGACCCGCACTATTTTCACTGACTTAATTGCTCAGAGCCCAAAGAAGAAATAATATAAAGATTTCCAAATGGTCGATAAGTAGATAAAGCAACCTAGTCCATGACTTCCAGGTGCTTTTGGCTTTGTCAATGTGATAATATCCACAGACTGATGATTTCAAGTTTTTATTGTACCTCTTTGGGTAGGGTAAATTGCACAGATGTTACTACTTTTGTTTAATAGCACTTTCTGCAAATTGCTTCCTTGGATTAACATTTTCCTTTCTTCATATGTCAAAAATAATTCATGCAACAGTGCAAAACGTATTTGAGGCAAATAATAGCACAATAGTGAATATAAACCATGTAGTGTTGCGCTGCAGGTGAAACAAATGGGGAAGGAAATGAAAGAATTAATAACTACAAGTGCTGGAAATGGATTCTTTTTCTAAAGATAAACACAGAGTGATAAATATCAGTCTAAAAAACAAAAGTGTGTGCAGTCTGGAAACAAGGTGGAGACAAGCAGAACAGAGTATCCCCTTAAAGTAGCAGAAAAATAATTAGAAAATGTCTGGCAAGATAAACTCAGTCATCTTTAGAGACTGCCAACAAATAATACATAATTCATTTGATTACATACTTTGCTTTTTGCATAATCAAAGCTTTTGGTGGAATCAGTGAGAGATCTGGCCAAGTCAAAGTGTTGAAGCCCGGAACAGGAATCTAGCACAAATTCTACATCACTTACACCCTTCCTTCCCTACAAAAAATTATAAGATTTTACACCATTGCTCACCACTGTAACACCTGAAAACTGATTTCAGCAGTACTGATCTGCATAATGCTATTTCTGATTCTTATTTATCTGGTGTAGCACTGCAAGTTTTGTTAAATCTTTTGGGGTAGGTTTGTTTCCTTGTTTAATTATTATTACATTAAGTACATGTAGTTTTCACTTTGCAAAAGAGAAAATCCAAAGATTTTTCAGTGTCCATGAAATAGAATTTCACAAGATGAAGACCTCATTTAAGCATATTAATGGAAGCTCTTAAATCTCTCGCTGTTTAAAACACCACTTAAGCATGTGAATAATGCAAAATATTTTCTTGCAGCCCAGTGACAACAAGGTCTGGTAAGTATATTTCCCTAGGAATTTTCCCTGGTGGTACAAAAGTACATTTCATTGAACAAGTTCCCAACTTAAAATGCTATCCCTTTTTCCTGAATAAGAACTTAATACAAGGCAGAAGGAGGAGCAAAGGTGAGACTCTTTCCCAGCGCAGTGTCCTAAGGCAGAAACGTTGCAGGTTATATTCGTGTGCCAGAATAGCAATATTTTCCTTGCCCACATCAGCAAAGGATGGAGAAAAGCAGAAATAGCTCAGGCAACGTTAACATTGGTTTCTACCAGAAGATAGACACCCTGTCCTTCATAGTCACACTGGCTGTTAATGGTGGTGGTTAGGACAAGCATGAGAAGGGCAGATCTCATCTGGCTGGTAAAACTGAATTAGTTTTTTTCTTAGTGATTTTAGTAATGCAAATAATTTCATTCTCCAAAGAACACGGTCCATTTTTTTACAGAGAATTTTTAATCATTATATTTCAGAGGAAGAGAGGTAGTTTTTATCCAAGAGCTCCACTTGGAAAAGCAAACCAAAACCCTGATTTATTTGCTGTCTATGGATATTATTTTTGTCCCTTGCTTTGGGATTCCTCCTGGTCATCTCAGGGGTCAGAAAATATTTCCTTTTCTCCATTTTGAAGCCATAGTTTGTCTACTATGAGGGAAAAACAATGAAGGATGTTTATGGGTAGAAATATGTGATAGGGAGTATGCCCTCGGTTCTCCTATTGGCATCAGTCTTTATATCCCCTATTATTGTGTTATGTCTGCATTGAGCTTCCAGAAGGGATTTATCTCCTAGGTTTGTTTGTGGGATTTATTCCCTCTGTACCCTGGTCTGTGATTTCTTTCCTAGGGTACCTGGGAAAAAGTACACAGCAAAGGAGAAAAGGTATGCAGCAACTCCTCTGCTAAAGGAGACATCTAAGGGAGAGAGGCAGCAGCCACATTCCACTGCACGTTGCTGATGTGGCACATTACTTGTGAGGGTTTTGGTTTCCCTCTCTAAGTCTTTGGTAAGTGTAGGGTACTGGGAAGAAGATCTGCAGTATGAGGGCAGATATCTCTGAGCCAGCGAAAGAAAAAATAAGAATGTAATAATTAGAGAATGTGGCAATGAAAGGTTTGAGAGTTGCCTTTTTTTTTTTCACCTTCTCTCTTTTTGCCACAGGTTTGACTGTGGAAGCTCACAAGATTTAATCTCTTTGTCAAAGGGAATTGTTGTATACCAATCCATTTGTTTCCTTCTGTCCTGTATTCAGAAACAAGATCTGGCTGTTTTTTGAAGGAGAGGAAATAATTTTCCACTATGCTGTGCCTTATGTATTTTTTGCCTATGTCTAAGACAAAATGCAGACTGGATATTAAAAAGCATTTTGCATGTTGGTATTGAAAAGGATTTGCAAAACACCTTGATGATTATTTTTCATTCAATAAGAGCTAGATGATGTAGAAAATGCTGACAAATACCTTTCTTACCTCTCTATAAGTACCTTAAAATATCCGACCTGCATGACGCAGACAAAAGCAGGCAACACAGTTGTGATTGGGATGCTTTGCAGGTGGTAAATGATCCACACTGATTGTCTGGGTCCTCTCCCCATCAGGATGTCTCCTGCCACAGTGGCCCTGAGTAGGACAGACTTGCTGAAGTTAACCACAGCTATATGTGTGAGTAAGGGAGTGGAACTGCTCAAAGGGGGAGGACAGCCCTATCTGACAACCAGGAAAATCCTACTAACTGTGTAGTAGTAAAACAGGGAAATATTCCCATGGGGACAGACACTGACGTCTTCTGAGACACTTTAATGAAGCCTGGAAATGAGCAGTGCTAAGCTAAGATTTGCTGGAAAACACTCTGGGAACAACTGTATTTCTCAGCCTGCTCACTTCTTGCCTCAGATAATATCTTGAAGATTCAGTCCATACCTTTATTTGCATATGGATGTGCCAAGGTGTCAAATGGCTCCCAATGTGTCATTTGAAGACGTCAAGATATTTTAAGGCTCCCATCATGATGTGCTCACATCCTGCTGTGGAGGAAAGACTTTGTGTGCTTCTTCCATGTCTAATTCTTTTCTACAGTGTAAGACTTTCTTAGAAAAAAGAAGTTTGGGATTTCTTGGACTTTTGGGAGTTGGGGAATTTGGGAAATCAGATTAAGAAATCCTCCCTAAATTCTTTAAGCCTGAGGAATTATTTTCTTTGCTAGTAGATGTTTGTGAGAACAACAATAGGAAATACCTTTTCTTTCTCGAATAATAGGAAATATCCTGTGGAGAACTGAGAGGGAAGTTCCATTTAGAAAATGTTTCTGAGAAGCATGCATCTCCAGTGGTCTCATTTAATTCCAAGCTTTTTATCTTTTACCAAACTAGAGCACTTAGCTACTACCCCCAGCTGATATTGGTGCCAGGGGATCAGCACTTGCATGTCCTTGAATGTGTCATGGAGTGTTTCCTTGGTATTGTGGTGGGTTTTTTCTCGTTTGACATTCTAGCTTCTAAAATTGGTGAGAGTGAACTGGAAGAGAGTGAATGCTTCACTTTGTTTTAAATTCCTGTCACTTGGTATTGTCAGAATCTGTAATGTAGCAAGATAAATGCTACAGTACAAAAGTGGAGGTATTTTGCTTCTATGAGATCTTTTCGTTCTTCTGCAATGCCAGCTCATGAGTTGGTTTTAGATCATTGTACCCCTCAGCTTGACTTTTTACAGATCCTCTCTGCTTATGGTTAAAACTTTTCAAAGAGTGCCACTGTATTTTCACTGAACATACACCAGACACTGTACATCAATCTAAAATTGTTCCTAGCAGTCTGGATGGTTCGGAAAGAAAAATTAAAAAAAGAAAAATAAAAAGCAAAAAAAGAAAGGCAAAAAAATTCTAAATCCTGGCAAACCTTTCAGAGATCTCCTGACTTTCTGCCCATGGATATTCTTATTATTAAAGCAAAAGTTATAAACAGTAATTGCAACTTGCACAGAATCAATGTAAGAATAAGTGAAACAAAATATAAGCAAGCTAGAGAATTGGGAGGCTTAGTAGAAATGTGCACCATAGGTATGGTTCAGGATGTTAAATTTGGCTAAAGTCTGGCCGTGAATTTCTGAAAGGAGACTGCCACTGATGTCTCCAGGTGGAATAAAGGCCTTCAGAGCACAGGGGACTATGAGGTCCTACCTAAGCCAGACTTAAGGATTGCTCCTTCCCAGAAATAGCACAAGGCTCCCCAGAAGTGCAAGACAAATGTTCCCTGGCAACAACACTAGAACAGGATATGAGAGGACGGGTGAGACAGTGAGACAGTCTTATCTGGGATATATTATGCCAGGAGCGAGTGAGTAGAGAGATACAAGAAGCAATTCCCTTCCTTACCAGAGTTGAAGCTGGCCAGCTGATGGTAGGCAGGGGTGGAGCCTGTTGGAGCTCTCTCTGGTGGAAATTGTCTCACAATGAGATTGATAGATACTCCACTGCATAAGACCTTCTAAACTACCTGAATTAAGCTCCGGAGTTGTTAGCCTTTACAGACCAGGATCTTGGAGGCTTATCTGCACAGCAAAGTAAGCATGCCAGGCCACTTGCTCTGGCTCTGAAGCAAGCTGGTCAAGTGTTGCTTGTGTCCACACAGCTGTTTCCTTCAGAAGAGAGTGTTTTCCTCCATACTGTTTTTGGGACCAGTCACTGACCTATATGATCCTCCAGGGGGACTAATACTACAGCCACACTACCCTACGAGTATAGACTGAAAGATGTGACAAATGAAAACTATTCTAGGAGTCCACCAGTGGTGGCAAGGATGGGCTTGTTCCCAAGCCCTCTGAGGGACCGTGGTCCTGTAGGCTTAGGAACACATGGAAAATAAAAAATGTAGTCTTGTCCCAAAGACTTCATGGCTCTCTCAGAAATATTCTAAACATCTTTATGAGACAGATAAGCAAGCATATGGGAGAACGGGACTGATTCCACAGGTAAAGTTATATGTTCCTCATACCAGTCATAACCCTAGTTATTGGACACCTGGCCCTCCCCACAATCCAGGGATAATCTCTTCATTTGTTTGTGTTAATAAACTTCAGTAAAGTCTTTGCTAACCTTGGAATGAGCCCTAGCGTATAGCAGCTATAGGAGAAATAGCAACACTGCTGATTTGAGCCTGGGGTAATTCAAGCATGTTTATGCTATTCCCCTGGAGCAGAGAGAACTGTATCCATGAGACGGTAGAGAGCTTCAGTACAGGGCTGAGTTTGGATGGGAGAAAAGACATGGAAGATGGGTCCCCTTCCTTCTCTCCAAGATTTATCAGACCTGCACTGGCTAAGGCAGAACTTGTCTGCAGATAAACCCTGCCAATTTACCTATTGGTAATGAACAGCTGTCAGCAAATTAATTTTCACTTGAGAATCTCCATACAGCCCTCCAAAGTGTAGATTTTCATAGCCTCAAAGAGTGGGTATAAATACTATCAGAGAACATTCTATTGTTCTTTACTCGAGGGAAAAACTAGCTCTTCTGCATGTGTCTTCTCAGATGAGTCTGCATTTGTTTGTGGTAGAGTTCTCAGTGCAGCAGGGCTTTTATTTTAATGCTGTAATAAGATATCTAACAATAAATTTTTCCATAATTACAAGTGCTCTGATTTCACCAGAAATTTCCAATATACCTGACTTCAAAAGATAAGATTCTTTACCAGACGTATTTGGGCAGTTATATCCTGCCAGTAAACACTGCATCTAATATTACATCTGTTTTTACTGAAGTCAAAATGATTATTTTAATGCATTATTAGTTGATATGTTTTACCTGAATGTGTCACATTAAGACATATCTTTTAACATGCCAATGCTGCAAAAACCAAAGATGGGAAGAAGCATGATGTCACCTGCAAAAATCAAAACCACTGAACAGAGGAATGTCATGATGAAGGGCCACATCCTGATCTTGGTCCTACTAGTATAACTTGCAACAGGAGCCCTGGCAATGAGCATTTCTACTATATTCTGACTCAGGTTACAGAAGGGTCGTGTCATACAAGATTCAGGTTACAAAAGGTTTGCAGATGATGGTTCACGTCAAAGAAGGTTTGGGCCATAGGAGTGTCAGGTCATAGATGGGTCCTAGGAGAGTCAAGTTATAGTACTGTCCTAGAAGAGTCAGGTCAGAGAAGAATCAGGTCATACAGTGTTTTGGTCATAGAAGACTTGGGTCGTAGAAGTGTCACAGAAACTTTGAGTCATAGACATGTCATGGAAGAGTAAAGTCACAGAAGAATCTGATTAGAGAACAGTTAGATCATAAAAGAGTCAGCTCTCAGAAGTGTCACAGAAAGTTCAAGATATAGAAGTGTCAGGTCATAAAAGAGTCGATTCATAGAAGGATCTTAGAAGAGCTGTGTCATAGAAGGTTCAAGTCATAGGAGGGTCAGGTCATAGAAGAGTCAGGTAATAGAAGTGTCTTCAAATATTCAGTTCATGGATGAGTTAGGTCATGGAAAAATTATAGAAGGTTTGGTTCATAGAAGAGTCGCGTCACAGAAGAGTCAGATTTTATAGAGTCAGGAATTATAGAAGGGTTAAGTCATAGAATGGTCGTAGAAGGTTTAGGTCATAAAGAAGTCCAGTCGTAGAAGACTCAGGTAAGAGAAGGGTTGGGTCATAGAAGAGTCAGATCATAGAAGGGACACAGAAACTTTGAGTCAGGTCACAGAAGAATGAGGTCATAGGAAAGTCATAGAATACATGGGTCATAGAAGGGTCTTAGAAGGGTGACGATAATCTTACTGCAAGGTGCTTGGCAGCTAGACAACACCATAAGACCATCTACACAGCTTATTTCTGCAGGCGGATTTTACCAGCTGGTGGCAGGTGATTATGCTACCTGTAACAGTAGGAAAAGTTTTAGATCTATGAAACACCAGTTGTCATTACCATTTTTTTCACAAGGCTCCAAATACTCAGCATTTTCCTTCAAATGCTATTGCTTAGGTCTGTGTGATCACACAGCTCCTCTCTTTTCTTCCTCTGACTAAAAGCAGAGATATTAATGGCTTTATGATTAATGAGAAAAACTTAAAACTCAGAAGATAAACAGCAATAATTCTGATGCCTTTGGTTTAAAATTAGCAGAATAACATGTAGATAAATAGAAGTTGGAAAAGTTACAAACAAACCCCAAATTTCAGGCTAGCAATGATGAATGGCCAGGAAAGACAATTTATGGTTCACTAGGAAGGTGTGGGGATGTATTCTTCTCAGCCCCATCATGGCAGGATCCTGAACTTCAGCAATGATTGTGACACATTTCTGTGATACATACAGATAATATAATTTTTTTGAAGTGCAGTGTTGAGACTCAGCATTGTTTTGTAACGCTGAATAGAATACAATGTGTGAAGCAGCTTCCATTATCAGGGGCATTAAATGAACTACTGCCCAAAGCCTTAACAAATGATTACTGAGAGATCAGCTTTGGTTTAACATCTTGCAACAACTCAGCCAAAGAAATGCCAAGTTATGACTTGTGAGGCAATGACGGCATCCAAACCTAAGCCTGGTCACCTAGCAGGAGTCCAGGAGCTACTTTCCCTGCTTGTGGACAACCACCACTGATAAGACATCTGACAAAAGAAATTCGTGGACTTCTATTTATGTAGGGCTGGGAGTGCAGCCAACTTAAAACTCCTTTCTTATATCTGTTTGACCCATCTTTTTGTTCCAAATTTTCCATTTTCAGTTTTGCATCAAGCCACATTTATGGAATGCTTTTGGTTAAAGTAGTTCTGCTCTTTCAAGAAACACAAAGATGAGGAATTATCTCACCCAGCTTCTATTAAGATATCTCAATATTTTGAGTACTTGGCTTTGCAATGTGAGTTTTTTACTACATTTTTTTTTGACAGTCTACAATCAGCCAAAGGCCATGTATAATAAGAAATGCAAGTTCTTTTCATTTGCTATTTCTCTGGATTAAGGAAGTATGTAGTGGCATGTTTTTTCCCATCCTCTTTTGGTTTATAAACACAAAAGCAGTTAAAATCATGGTGCTGCTGTGAAATGAATTTTTTATTCATAATAACCCCAGGAAACACCATTTGTAATGGAATCAAGCCAAAACAATTGCTAACAATTTTTTTTCTTATAGCATTGCTGAAGTCAGAGAAGTATGTACACTTGTTACTAAATTTTTCAAGCATTCCTCTGTGTCACAGTCTTGCTCCATATTGTAATTCCTGTTGAACTTTGTGTGTTTCTCATATATGACAATAGAGCAGTATTATGGAAACTGTTTTGTCTCTCCTTTTTATCAAACTATATGAAGACGATATTACACACATATATTAAACTGTCTTCCTGCACAAAGATGGAAGAGAACACACCAAATAAACCCTTGGGAAGTCTCAAATAAATATCTCTACGGAAGCAAGTTGCAGACAACCTGTTGATGTGCTTTGTTGAGTTATAGTGATGGCATTATCACCATGTGGCTACGACCATGTATAAATCTCTTAATCACTGCCTAATTTTTCTTATCTTCAGTATAAACTAATATCAAGTACAGATGGTACTGTTGAGGTTTAGCTTTTAGATGCTTTTAGTGCAGTAATCTGAATACAGTCAAAGACCTGTACTAACCTTACATTTCATTAAATATTCCTAATACTTTATCTTGTGTGAACTGTCAATACTTGCAGAGAGACCTTTTCAGGCAGAAGTTTCTCAGTTTCTTTTAGTGCTGTCAAAGCTGTTCTAAAAGTTTTTTCCATTCTGTTGGATCTGGTAACTCAATATCTAGGCGTTTTAATTCTTTGTTTGTTTGGGTGGGTTTTTAAAGCTGTAATTAAATAAAATTTAAAGGGATTAGCAAACTCAAAAGTTTAATGTTCATGTATGTGTCAGCTCCTGAGTGCATTAGCCCTTCCTCTCAAAATCTTAGTACAATTTTGAAATTAAATCCTCAGAGTTTAAGGGTGAGATCATAGAAATTCCATCTTGCATTTCTTATTCTACTTCCAGCATAAAGCAGTTCTCTTAAATACATCTGTCTCTGGTTTTGATTCCAGGTAAGATAGTGGACTTCGGTTTAAAGTGATGAAGACTCAAGCTTCGTCAGGGAAAGTTTAGGCTTGATGTGAGGAAGAAGTTCTTTACTGAAAGGGTGATTGGCCATTGGAATGCGTTGCCCAGGGAGGTGGTGGAGTCGCTGACCCTGGAGGTGTTTAAGGGGAGATTGGATGTGGCACTGAGTGCCATGGTCTAGATGATGGTTGGTGTTAGTGTTGGGTTATAGGTTGGACTTGATGATCTCAGAGGTCCTTTCCAACCTTGTCATACTGTGATACTGTGATACTGTGTGACTCTTGCAGTATTCTTTATCACTCTGCATCTTCAAGAATTGGACATGAATGGAATCTTTGCTAATGACTCCCTCTTACTATGTCTTTTTCTCTGCAGCGTCAACATGTACTCTTCCAGGGGCACTTGAAAACGAAGGGTCCACTTATTGTCTTTGTTCATAAAGAGCAGCTGAAATGGAAGCAAAACTATTATTAAATATTTTTCCTGGAGATCTTCCAGGGAAAGCCTCAAGACTGAATGAATGAGAAAGGCAGTCTCTATCAGTTAAACCTGACTGTTCAGAGAACTAAGCTTGTACTGTGTATAATAACAAACACATTTGCTGCCAACGGGGTGTTTACTGCAAGACTAGAGCAAGATGAAGTATGTTGGGCTGTAACAAAATTACCCAAAGTTTAGTGGTGTCCCTACTTGCTGCAGCTTATTATGAGCTGCTATTCATGTTTCCTTGCTGGTGTTGGCGATGGTGCTATGCACTCTTCTCCACCCACCAAAACAGGCTAGTGATGCTTTCAGGAGCCAGACAGATGTTCATCAAACACATCCAGCAGTTCTGATTATGTTACTAATCAACAGAATAATGCAAAATAAGGCATTCTGTCTGGATAGGACAAGAGCCATTTGGAGATAGCCTTGCCCACACCAGGAAAAAGGGACAGGCAGGTGTGTTGTTTAAGGGAGTATAAAAAGAGCTAGAAATTAGATTTGTATGTGAATAGCATATAATGATTTCAGCCTTTAGTGCTGCAGTGGTACAGTTTAATAACAAATATATTTAAGGATAGCTAAATTTAACCTTCATGGTTATTATCTTTGATTTGATAAACAACCACAGCTGAAGCCACACAATAGCCTTCTGTTCTCATGTCCGGTGGCTGGATGGATCATGCTGTACTTTGCACTCAAATACTGATTTTTTTACATCTTTTTTTATACATCCCAAAACTCTCTGCAATACTGTTTATGTCTTTTCTGTCCCTGCTATGTGGGTCACAGACAGACTTGTCTGCTCCTAAAAAGTAATCACATGCTTTTATCTGCCATCAGGACCAGTCACGCTGCTGCAGATCCACCTGCCCCATACCTTCCTGTGACTCACGACTGTTCCTTCAACTCATGGGTTGTGCCAGAAATTGCATTTTTTCTACAAAGTTGCACTGTTATTACAGGTGTAAAAGAACTGGAGGGCAGGCAGTGGAAGCTGCACATGATTGAAAAGAAGCAGGCTGTATCTCATTTTGCTGTCTCAGTAATTGCTCAAGATCCCCTAAGGAAAGCCTACCAAGCCTGCCTCCCTGTTTGCAAAGGACAAGGTTGTTCCCTCAGCATGCTTCATCTGCTCCTGACCATGTGCTGCACCTGCCTGTGAACTGCTGTGCCCAGCCCCCTTCTGCTTCTCACTCTGTCTAAATTTTGCTCTTGTAGCAAAGTGGTCCTCATAGGCAGTGTGATCACATCTGTCTGCAGAAAAATGTGAATTTACCTGCATGTCCCAGGGAGTCAATGACTGTTCTCTTCTCAACCTTTCCTTGCCAGCACCAGCTCAGGCCTGGTCACCTGCTTTGCTCCCATTGGGAATGTTGGACTTACACTTCTCAGGGAATGGACACCAGAAGAAGGTGGGCAGGAGGGCTTCCAGTATGCATGCAGATTACAGTGAAGGACCAAGGCCTCCAGAAATGCCAGAAATACTGCCTATTAAATTATTAAATCAGCGCTCTCAACTTTTTAAAATACTTTAATGTGCTTGGAGCAGGAAGCTACCTAATTTGTGCTTTAGCTAGAACAATGCATAGGCTGTGAGTTTATTAGATACATTGCAATTGCTCCCAAGTATTTCTCCGGGCAAGCATCCAGGTTTTATTTACAGCAACGCATCAGCACTGGCCAGCTGGTGGTTGTGCACAAGAGGGTGGGAGCAGGGGGGATTTCCCTGCCTGTCTATCCAGTTCTTTTGCAGATGCTGATTCCTGTCCTCAGTCTGGTTCCCTCTAAATAGGGGAGAACACAGGCTAAAAACTTGTGCATTGATGTCCACCTGTTCTAGATCAGAACTCAGAGGACAGAGAAGCTTGCCAAGAAAAGAGAAGAATCATAGAATCATAGAATCTTCCAGTTGGAAAAGACCTTTGAGATTATCGAGTCCAACTGTACCCATCTTCTTCTAAACTATATTCTTCAATGAAGGGCATTGTAGCCTTTCAAAGGTCATTCATGCCTCCAGGACTGATGAAAGAGTCTAAGAAGAAGTTTGGGCACGTGAGGGACAAATAGGCATCCAGACAATGTTGCATTTGAGGTCCTTTGCCTAAATGGGGAGTTAAGAGCTAAGAGAAAAACAAGCAGTCAGCGAAGTGCATCCCTTATCATGTCAACACAACGATCCATGCCCTTCGTGCATCCACTGTCTGTCTCACCTGCTAAAGGACAGAGTAGTGAGATATTCTCACTCTGCATGACATGTTCATCACTAGGTAACATTTTCTAGCTGACATCTACCCAAAAGCATGGATTTGGTAGTGATATGCAAAGTGAGAGATGAACAAAGCCTTGGGTGGTCCCTTCTGTGCCCAACTATTTCCACAGCAATGTGGGTTTAAGAACAATTCCACGCTTCAGAAACTCCTCATAGGTCCTCTTTTTACTCCAGTCATCTTTTGAGCACAGTCTGTCAATGGCATCTGTGGATATCAGACTTTTCTTTCTAGTGCTGTTCACTTTTTTCTTTCAGTGTGCACACAGACAGTAAACATGCCTGAATCTGCAGGATATTTTTGGGAACTCAAAAAGCAAAACAATGTGTTTATTTTGAGAAAACAAAGAAGGCGGCACACATTGAGTAATGGAGCCAGGGTGGCTGTTTAAAATATTGATACTGATATAGAAGGCCTTTTGACAGAATGATAGTTCAGCTTTGCATGTATTTGTCTTTCCCTTTTTTCTCCAATGAGACAAGCCTGTTTATTTATGCTAGGGGCACATTGCATTATGCAGATAAAGACACTAAAAATGAATAATGAACATATGGGACAGGCGAGGAGCATGCAATGCCCTCCTCAGCCAGAGACTGATGACTTTAATTCAGAGTGGTGTGCAGGGGGAGACACACACTGGTCAGGGTGAGAGGGACGAGTTGCCCTTTGAACACTGCCATGCTCAGCTTTTTGGGGTGCATTTAATCTCACAGTTTTAGACATCTAAAGCATCATTCTGGGCTTCCTTTACAATCAGTAAGAGAAATGGGCACCTATAGCAGTGTTACAGATGCCTGTTTGCAGATGAGAACTCTCTTTCCTGTATCTCCACTGACTGTGAAGAGAGCCTTGGGGGACTAATGTGGATGAAGATATTTAAGTGCAAGTAAGTACATTTAGCCAACTAAATGAAAACTTGGTGGGTAGAAGGTTTTTTCTTCTATTTGTCAGAAGCTCTCTTTACTGTAAACGTGTATATTCAAACTTTTTATCTGCAACCATTCCCTGGAGGGGAGGATGCATATGTAGCAAATTTAAGACCGCTGAAAAATAATGCTTGTTTTTCTTATTTACCTCTCTTTGTCTCTGTAGAAATAGTCATTTCACTTGTCAGGCTCCATGGATGACAGAGTAAAACCCACTGAGTTTTAGAAAGTGTGTTGTTGTAAGTGAAGATGTGAAAATAAACCTAGTGGCACTGCCAGTGGCTTGTGGTTTATGAACCAGTGAGGCACCTCCAGAGAAGGTAATAATAAATTGTAGAGGATGGAGAAATAAGAAACAAAATTCTTCTCTCCCTACTCTGACAGAAGTGTGGAAAATGGCTACTAGGCCGTGCTCATGGTGGGTTTTATCAAAGCAATTGCTGCTGGCCTTATTCTCCTCTCCAGTAAGCCAGGTTTTGACCTTTGTGATGGCAGAGTTAAGGCTGTCTGGATGTGTACTACATTCTGCACCACCAAGATGAGCGCCTCTGGCACCAGAAATATTGCAGGGGTTCTGTTTTGTCTCATAGTGCAGCCTCTAACTGTGGAGACAATACACGTTTTTCATGAGGCTTTTCGTTATGTGTTACAACTTTTCCTTATGTGTTACACCTATAGTGTAAAGAATCACTGCCTTTACTGAAAAGTACATATTTTTCTCCAGGAAACTGTGAAATCCCTCCAGCATCTGCTGGAGATGAAGAATAACTTTACATTCTACTGTTGCCTTGTTAAAATAATGACTGGCATAAATGAAAGATTATGACAAAACAAGCACAGGGAATGAGAGTGGATGTGAGTGTATGTGCATCTTGCATAAAGGCCTAGTGAGGATTAATACTATATTAGAAATTCAACAACTCTGAATCACTGCAGTTTTCATTTAATGTTTTACCAAATGACTGTAACCTTAAAAGTCAAATACATGACAGATGCACTTAATTACCTCACTGTAAGAAAAATAATGCTCAGGACTATTAAACAGAAGAAATGAAACATGACTAAGCTGACATTTGTTACAGTACCTAGTTTTAGACTTTTCCAAGCCATTTGGTGGTAAGGGAAGTCTGTAAGCAGAAGGTAGTTACTAATGCCTTTTCATCTTCAGGGCAGTGGCAGTCATGGTCAACATAATGCTTTCTGTACCACTCTATGCTAGGCATGGGGTTAGGCCACATGCTCACCAGGATGCTTCTGCCAAATTTGGGATGAAGGCATGAGGTAGAGCATGAAGGCACCAGTCTGTCCTCACCACTGTCACCATTAGAAATGGGGCAACTCTACTCTCCAAACTAGGGCCCAGTGTGAGGTCAGCAAGAAGTTAATAACTTTGGGGGGGCTTTAAACTATAAAAAGAACATTTTAAAAAGAGTATTTGTTTATTTATCATGGAAAAATGAAGCACACAGTTCCTCATGTGCACTGTTCAGCATTCAAGTTGCACCAGCAAACACAACATGTAGTTTTTGAGAGCAAACACAGATGAGTGTCTAACGCAGGGAACTTTACCTACAGGGGGAAATGCTTTTTTGCATAGCTTGTGCTCATCTTTGTCTATTGAGAACCATTTTAATTTTGCAAATAAACCTTCACATTAACAGTGAACATAGGTATTGGCTGCAAAAAATATACCTTGCCAATGCCCTTGACTACTCCATCAGAGCACAAGCCTTCTGATTGGACTGCATTTTAATGTAGTGTTTCTTTCTTCTTCTCCTCCTTCTTTACTCAAATTTTTATTCATTACAAAGTCAAGAATTGTTGAGCTGAAAAATGACCAAGTTTAAATTTCTTTTATGTTAAACATACCAGTGAAGCAGCAAAGTGCTTTTTGTATTTCTCCATTACCCAAGGCATTTCTTAAAGACTTTTCTCATGAGTTACTTTTACCCAAATGCCCGGGAAAAGGAAAAAATCTTCTGAATGAATTGATTTATGATATAGCTACTGTTTTTTAGCACACATTTAATTTTTTTCTTATTGTACTGGATGAAAGGTATTTAGTCTATGGATATTATTGGTTCTAAAAAAACCCTCTCTTGTATATCTTGTATAATCACAGAGATTAGAGATAGTGAAGACTTACCGGGTCATTTAATAATCTCCTTAGTATTATAAGACCGTCCTCCAGAGTATATGCTATCCTTTGTTTTGTGCAACTCAAAATTATTCATTAGATGTGGGTTTTGAAAATTCCTAGGAAATAATTCCAGTGTCTCTTCAGTTCCATGTTTACCAGGATCAGTGAAAAGATAGCCCACCTGGACTAGCACAGTCACAACAAGGCAGTTTTTGTGGACAATCTGCCAACACATGTGTTTTCTTCCCCAGCCCATTCACTTCTACATGGCTCAAGTTGGGGAAGCTTTTGATCTGAGCCTACAGCAATTTTCCTGCTTGTACCTTTGTACCTTTCTGTCTGTTTCAGCTGTTCAGCCCGGAGACAGAAGGGAGTTTTATTAAGCTTTCATGTCCTAATTGGTAAGGATGCTCTGCATACCAGCTTGCTCTGTCACTGGGACTTAGACATTTGCAATATAACTTTACGGGTGGTGTTTTTAGTTATGTAGCTACTGTGACTTTTGTTCCTGGAGACTGCATCTTTGAACCCTGTGGAACAGAGGAAGTTGCATACCAAGTACTCTCTGTTTATCAGGGACCTTGCCTCAGTTTCTTGCTTTTGCTCAGAATGTCCTAGGTTAAAACCAGTCTTTGCCAGCTGTATCCTGACTGCAGCTGGCTACTGGCATCCTCCTTCTCATGAGCTGGTTTGTGGGGGCAGCTGAGATCTGAGTTGAAGCACATAATATCTCTATCATATGTGAGTGCGTTTGGCGTATTTGGATATGTTTATTTTATAAAATCCTGCAAGTGCCAGGTAAGCGATTTGTATTTGGTTCTGACAAAGTGTTTTATTTCTGAGTGGAAAACATTGCACTGACCAAGCAACATATGTGCTTGGTCAGTATCTTTTCAATAATATTTTATTTTGAGGTTTCTAACATTATTATAGTTTTCCAATAACACAAAACTCAACGGTAAATATTGACTATCCTATTTCCTTGAAGGGACTGAGGCCAGATCCATTTGCAAAGTCCACAGGCAGACTGAGTTTCCCACTTTGCACGGGGCCAGGGTGCAGGTCTTGTGAAGAACAGACATGGTTGCGTTCACACACATAAGAGGGTTCTTATGCTGCAATGTATGACACACAGTGCAGTGATTACACTAAGTCTACATCAAGCGAGGCTACTTCCTTAAATGCCAACTAATTCTTAACATTTGAATTATCTAAACGTAAGTGTTGAGGAAAAAAGAGTGGAAGAAAAGTCTTTTTGACAAGAGGTCCTTCAGGCAAAATTGCATTGAGGGAAATGAATGGAGTGCTCAGATTTTCCTACTTCACTGTTTGGTTTTGGTTGCTTGTTTGTCAACACAAAATAAAAAAGCAGTTTCCACATGTCTCAAGCACTTCCAGGGGTGCTTTTAAGCAGCAAAGTACCCGCTCTTCTTTTTCAGCTGATGCGTTTCACATCTTTTAGCACTTATTGCAGTAACGAATTTAGGAGACTATGGTGAAATTTTTTTAACTTAAACTCCTAAATAGGTACCCAGGAACCAAACTAAGGGCCTGGACTTCTGTGTGCCAGTGCCCAGGAGGTCACATGGACACAAGGAACTGAAAAAAGAAAAAATAAAATCATAGAATCATAGAATTATCTGGGTTGGAAGAGACCTCCAAGATCATCAAGTCCAACTCTTAATCCAACACTGTCATGATTACTAGATCATGGCACTAAGTGCCACATCCAGTCTTTTTTTAAAAACCTCCGGGGATGCTGAATTCACCACCTCTCTGGGCAGGCCATTCCAAGCCTGATTACTCGTTCTGTGAAGAACTTTTTTCTGATATCCAGCCTAAACCTTCCCTGGCAGAGTCTAAACTCGTGCCCTCTTGTTCTGTGGTTGGTTGCCTGAGAGAAGAGTCCGACCCCCACCTGTCTACAACCTCCTTTCAGATAGTTGTAGAGAGTGATGAGGTCACCCCTGAGCCTCATCTTCTCCAGGCTAAATCCACCCGACTCTCCTGTTCATGTGGTGATGGAGGGGCAAACAATGTGTATAGTTTCATTCATACTGCAGTGGAAAGGGCAGCAGTAGAAGAAAGCAAATACTGTCTTTAAAAAAATCAATGAAAATAACACAAAGCTTAGCTCTCTTATAAGCAGCTTTAAGCATCAGATATTTTGTTTATTAAGATGATAATAGATAAAAGAAGTAGGAAAATTCGTTCGAACTTAGAGGATTTTCTTCTGCAGAATAATGTTCCACTGGATACCTTCTTCGTAACCTGTTCATCACACACAAATTATGAAAAGTGGATGTTGAGAAGAAGGGATTCAGACAAAAATTTTAAAAAGCCATTATTTAAACAGGTACTTTTATTAATCATATGAAATAAAAAGTTGTAGGAAATTAAAAAAAAAGTGCATTGATTCATCTTCGAGTCCCAAAGACATTTGTTGGGAAATTAAAATTTAAAGTGTAAATATTTCTAATATATTTTTATAGACTTTCTGAGACTTGGCTTTTTTTCTGTATGGTTTTTCACCTGTAGAAGTCTATCTGACATTGTCACTTTCAGGGGATATTTCCAGGCAAAATGAGATTAGAATATGACTTTCATTATTATAAAAAGTTGGTATTAAATTCAGCTGACTAAATTTTAGCCACTGCCCAATTGCAGGGTTCTGTCCAACAGCAAAGGGAGGTAGGGAAGAATGTGGAGATAGCTGATACTTCTTTATGTCTGTTCTTCAACTAAGGTGTCACTGAACCTTCACCCAAACATTTCTCCGTGACCGTGTAACAACACAATTTCCCAAATTTTATTAAAGTCATTTAACAACTCTTTACTATCCTTACTGCTCACCGTTCTGAAATTTTGGTTCTATATTCATACTACTTATTTAATTTTTGGCCTAGGAGAGAGTGGACGGATGGTAGGTCTCAGCACAAACTCTGTCAAATCATAGGCTGGCTGACTGTATTTTTGCAAAATGTCATTAAAAGTACATGCTGGCTAAAGGTACAGCTTGCTTTACTTTTAATTAAGAGCCTGCAAGGTGCAACACCAACTCATCGTTCTCCAGCCAGTCATGTCTGCTTAAAGATAAGTAAATACATGTGAACAAATTCATTGAAATCTACTTCTGTGTCTAGATTAACCTTTGCACTGCTGTACTACATGGAAACTCAAGTCTTAAATCCAGGTTCTCAATGTGTTAGGTGCTGTACAATGGCAGAAAAATTAAATTTGGGGTGTTACCAAAATTTGCTTGTGTCCTGCATCCCTGTTCACCTATCTACCAAGCAATCTTAGCACTTTCCTAAATAATTTCTGTTGTTTCTTGAGAGGGTACTCTTGGTTGCAATCCACTCTGCCTGTTTTAGGTATTATATTAGAATATTAGTAAACAGTATAGCAGTGTAGAGACGGAGGATCCTTGGTATTAGCCTAAAAACACTGCAGTCATTGGCTAGCCTTCTCCAATTAATGATGGAGCAGTAGGTCACCAAGCAGAAAATCAAAGTAAAAATCAGTAAAGCAACATAATTAAGAAGTATGAAAGAAATAAAACCTAAGCAGCATAAAACTTACAGGCTGTCCTCTTAAAATGGATGCACAATACAGGTTTTTCTAGTAGGCTTCATAATATCCTATAAACTATTAAAGAAGGTGATAAAGGAGGAAATATTGGAAAAGCAGTGATCCCAATCTTGCTTGAGGGACAGTTTAAAATTCTGCCTCTTTCATGAAGCTACTTGTCAGTGGAGCACAGGACTCAGTGTTGTCTGTAATTCAGTCTTTTCAACTTGATTCTACGCAGGGCACAGACAATATCTAGGTAATTGCAGACTACTTGCAGGTATTCCCTTGTTCCCAGTTTAAGGTCTCTCACAACAACAGGAACAACAATAGAATTGCTTAGGTTATTACTTCGGGAACACTCAGAAATCACTGGTCTGCTTTCTAAGATGCTCCCTTGGAGCATGATATTACTGTTGTTCATAGGAAAGCACAATGAAAGCCAACAGTAAGTGTTGTGACATACATCTGGAGTAGAAAAGTTTTAAAAGGGGGTATATAATAAGAGTAGGGTAAAGAGAGACAGAGAAGTGCTTTCTGTAGTTCTTTGTTGCTGTTGTGAATAGCATCACAATTTCTCTTAATGAAGCAGATGTTCGCATAAACAATTTCAGGGTACAAATGCTGAAAAATAGAAGCTGCCATGGGGCTTGAGTTCCAGCTTTATTTCCCTTGTTAACCAGTTTTCATGCTCTGTTTGGCACATTGTAAGCACAAAGGCATCTAGTGGATGAAGAAAATTTCAGAAATAGTACCATTACAGTTTCTTAAACACATCTTGCTGTGGTGTCCTCCATCATCTTAGATGAAAACTTTGTTTTTCACACTTGCGATCCCAGCTGTTACTTCTCCTTTCCTTCTCATGTGGGAAGTCATGGTCCTAATGAACTGGAGTTGTAAAATTGGGAAATAAGTTTATGTAAAAACAGATGATTTTATATTTAATTGCTGTTTACTCTAATTATATGTCAGCACTTGCTAACTGGCACTGTGTCAAATAATCTCCACGCCCTCATGAGAAAATTGTTATGTTAACATCCAGATTTGGTAATACTCTAATAGTCTTGGGACTTTTGTATGTACAGACAGCAAACTTGTAAGGTGAAGGGGAAAAGATCTTTTGGAGGAGAGGTCTGGTTTGTACATTAAATATGGAGTAAGAAAGTCATACCTCACTTTCAAGAGGTGAGACCCACTCTGGATCACCATTCCCAAAGTAGCAAAGAAGAATGATTCTGAATAATACTTCAGAGCACAGAGCAGCTGCTAAAAAGCCTTGGTGAACCTATCATTACGTTCAGGGCAAAGACAATTAGACTATTCAGTCAAAACCAGCATTTGCATTGGAAAACATCTCTTCTAGGTTTGTGTCCAGACTCCGGTGACCTCCTGCAAGCTTAGGTATAAAGACCAAGCAGCTGCCTGAGGAGTGTGTATCAGGGGTTGTTAGCCAGAGGTATGGGCAAAGGAACAAATGAACACTGTGTACATCACTTAGAAATATGCACTTGTTTTTAACCTGCTATGGTTGATTTTGAAGTGGCCCACCTGGCTCGTTGACAAGCAGGAACTTGGCAACTGGGAGCTAACAGGGAAAGGTGCACAAATCTGTGCAAAAACAATAGCTGGCTCTGTGCGATCTGGAGGCAAAGCAAAAATGTGCACTGAGGTATAAAATGAATGAATAAAAAAATATAGGATCATAAAGGGCAACAGCAGTGACTACAGTGCAACTGTGCTTCTTATGTCTGCCCACAGCCCATGTTAGCACAGATGCTGTAATTGCTCCTCTCATGCTTTTGACTGGGTAGGTCAGTGTTTTCCTTGTGATGTGGAAGAGTTGCCTTAAGTGGAGGACAAGACCATCTGCCAGGATCTCCACAACAGCCTTTATCCAGCACACAGCTAGATAGTGCATGTCCTTATTGTGAAGGTGATACAGAAAGATATAAATCCCCTGGCTGCCTAACTTAACTCAAATCATAAAGTAATAAGGCATTGAGTTACAAAAGCCTTGCAGTGAAACCTCTGTGGAGAGAGCTGGAAACAGAGTAAGTCTACTACAATAACAAGGGATGGAAATGAAAATAAAAGCTTCTGAATGCAGGACTATTTTTGCAGACTGCATGAATATACACAAGCTTAACCCAATATGCTCCAGATTTTGCAGCTGAGTGTGGGTTTGTGTCCACACTGTGAGTTTTGGGCAAGCCAGATGTGGGAATGGCATCTTGAGTATGGTAAGTGTTTAGACAAACAAAGCTCAGTTTAAGGCACTACAAGGCTGAAAATGTCCTTAATGTACAGGGTGGTATAAAGAGTAGAAGTCATGTGGATTATGCCAGATTTTGAAGAACTGATGTTAGCTTTTCTCAGCTGCTAGTACACACGGATGCTTAGCACTGCTGTGAAGACAGACTGGATGCTGAGACGCGTTATAGACACGTTTCTTTCCCTAGCCACAAGGATGTAGTTTTCTGAAGTCCATAAAAGCAGGAAAGAATCTGAAAGCAAGATTTTAACCTGCAGCTCCTGTATCTTCAGGTCTTGAATCTAAAGAGTGAAGGCCGCTCCTGGGCTATGCTAACATGCCTCAGCGAGATGACTTTCCTATGTGAGTGTCTGTCAGGGACTGCAGCACCATATCTCCTTTGTTTATTATTTCAGTTAATGACTTGAGATTACTCCAGAAAAAGAGGGTACTTGACTGAAAAGGGCTTTGTAAGACCTAAGTATGATCACAGAGAGGAATCGAAATAACTTCCCCATTCAGATTTATCAGGAAGGTCTACATCTATGGGACACTTCATCTACAAGGCAGAGAAAAATGTGCAAGTCTAGATGTCTTTTTCAAGAAGAATTATTTTCCCCCACCTCTGTCCCCATTCACTGGATCTCCATTAACTTTAAAGGGAGCCTACAGTAACTAGCTCAGCTACAGATATCTCCATTTAGTCAGCTAAATCCACAGGCTGATATAGAGAGTCTGGATCAGAGATGTCAAGTGCAAAACTAATAAAGAAATAAACAAACACATCCATCCAAACTATTCTATTGGATGAAAATCTAGTGTACTAGCACCAGTACACAACTATTTCTTCCTTTTCATTAAAATATACTTAACTTGGAATGCTATTTACTTAAAGGTCCTCCTTCACATTTCACTTTTTTCCTTAGAATTAGCCTTGGATCTCACAGCATTCTCTCTGAATGTCATGACCTCAACCTGTCCAAAGAGTAGGTTATTTTTTTACCAAGATTGCTTTTATCTAAACAATACAAAATTAGGTTAAAAAACTAATTTAACTTCCTTATTATTTAGGGAGGAGAAGGCATTTGGGATGTTTAAATGATGTTGCAAACTGAATTAAACCAAAGTAATCTGAGATTTCCCAGTTGAGAATATTTTCTGTGCTTCTTTCACTGATGCTGCTGGTCGTCTTTGTCACCTCTGCACCCTCCAGGAGATGTGAGGCTTTGCAAAATGAGCTGTTTGCATGGGAGAATTACATGTACTCACTGCTTGTGGAAGTCTGCTGGATGATAACATGCTCAAAGAACAGCACAATGACTGCTTTCTCTTCTTCGCATGGGTGCTGGGTGCTGAGTGTTGTCAGGATATCTCCAGACAGTGATTTTTCTGGACACCTCACCACAGTTTTGAAGATGATGAAAGAAAGCTGCCAGAGTCTGAGTTGGAAGCACAGCAAGTGATGTACTCCAGCATTAATAGCAGACTACTGTATTACTGTGAGTGAAAACTCTGTCTGGCAGTGCAAGCTATGACCTTCTCCAGTCATTTATGAGGAGTGTAGAAGCCAGTAATACAAAGAAATCTGTCAGAGAAAATCCTTAACAGCATGAAATGCAATGCTAAAACTATTGCCTGTAATTTCAGGTCCTCCCAGACCCAGTACAACGTGACATAACTTCTGCACTTCATTTTTGTCAAAGTGCTACAGTTTCCTGAACACCAGGAACTCAAGAGGCCAGATGAACCATGCCAGTCACGGGGACTACAGGCTGCAATCTGGTACTAAGTCTGTAAGGAATGGAGTATCCCCTTCAGCCCCTGTTGACCTCTGAGGATTGCTGATGCTTCTCAGAGTTGTGCTCCATACGTTATGGAGGAGAGCATCTGAGAGACAGCCTGCCTGCAGAAAGAGATTTTGTAAATTCATTTTCTGCCTGGTATCTGGATTTAGGCAATAAGCATGCAAGGCTGGCTGCGGCAGAAATGGCTTCAGGAGTTCTTTGGTTTTCAATCTGAATGCATTATCCTTGTTATTGGCCCTTTGAGAGACTTAGCATAGCCCAGTAGTAGCTCTGTTCAAAGTGTAAGAATAGAAGTACTATTTATTTAAAAAATATATATTTTTTTTGTTTGGAACCAAGTTAAAAAAGAAGATTAAATTGCAAAATATATCACTGATACTCTTCTTGGTTACTTCATTACCTCACCTCTCTCCCTTTAGGTTATCTACTTAGTCTCTGACTAAAAGGGCTGGGTTTGCTTCTGTGCACAAGGATTCTATGGGTCGATACAGGTGTTAAGGTCTTCTTCCACATTCTGCCCTCTACATCACCTCCATCTTTCTCACTCCCTGCTAAAAAAGGAGTCAGGCCTTTTTTCCAGTGTCAGTGCAAGACTTTGTGAATGCAGCTTAATATCTTCTTGAGATTTATTCCTCATTCAGTTTATCTAACTAATGTTTGTTGTAAAATCTATTTAGTATGTTGCTAGTCTCAGCTAATTTAGCTTTTTCTCTGTAAGCTGGATGTAATCTTAAACATTATGTCATGAAGTATTTTAAATGCTCTTCATTTTCCCACCACTTCTGCTTTGAAGATATTGTTGATTGAACTTTACACTCCAAATAATAATATTGGTATGGGGTTCTTTATTTCAGTAGCAATGTCAAACCCTTTGAAACCACTGGTTGTACAGGCTCTCTGCTCATCAGAGAGTGTTAGTCTGTGCAAGAAAAAAACAGAAAATAACTTAGCCAATAGTCCAGTGCTTGTGCCAAACTTGGACCTAACTAATGCAGTGTCCATACTGTAGTTCTTTGCACTGGAGCACATATTTCATTTCAGTGGAACTTCCAAGAAACTCTCTACTGACTGACATGTGGATTTACCCATCTATTTAGTCTCCTGATAATCATCTTAGGTTCCTTCTGCTGGGCCGTAAATCATAAAGTTGCCTTGAATGTTTGTACAGTGGAGCCATGACCCATGGCTGGGGTCATTAAGACTCCTATAATACCAGCAATCATAATAATAAACTTGAAAGAAATTTTTGCCTTCCTAGAAGTGCAGGGAAGGACATCTGCTGTAAGAAAGCCTTTCATACAAGATGCAAAGAAATACTGCAAAAGCCATGCTTGCGATTTGTCACTGATTTCTGTTCCATCACAATCCTTTCTCAAATCCAAATATTTTCATCTTCAGTTGTTCCCATATTGTTAATCCCTTTATTGCCATTGGTGTTTTTGTGGATAACATTTCTTCTCATAAGTAATTTTTTATTGTTACAAGCATTGTTTCATTGCCGTATTGTGTTGTACAGATGCTATTTTTCCTAGAATTACACTCTGTCTGCAATTTCCAGCTTAGAGCTTAGCAAAAAACGCTATTGTCTTTGTCTATAATTTTTGCTTTTTTGCCTCCTCAGTCCAGTCTTTTTGTCTGTGATTCAGCCTCCATAGATGTGTTTCCTCTAACATCCTTTTCAGTCTCTGTAATTTGTATCTTTTGCAATATTCAATGTGTTCCTTTCCCATTTCAAAGCAAAGTTGCAACACTGTGTTAATCAGATTTTCTGTTTTCCTATATGCTGTTCTGTTCTTGGTTCAGCCCTCTTTTCTTTTTTCTCCCATTTTCACTATTATACTACCAGATTGCACCCTTCTTCTTTATCATAGGGCATTATTTTCTGTGGTTTTATTGTGTAAATTTTTGCCTGTGCCTTTTTAAACTGTGGCTTGTTTTTCTACTTCCAAGCTTTTATTCTCTTTCTAGTACCACATTCTTGATCTAGTTATATTTCTCCCAATCTCTAAAATAATTTCTGATACTGTAATGCTATTACAGCTCCAGACACACACCATTTCTAAAGCTAATTTTGAACCTTTGTGTTCATGCCCTGCCGGTCTGCTCTGTCATTAGGCACGTGCTGGTGGCACTGTGAAACACCACTAACTGCTGGCAAGACAACTGGGCTTTTGATGTCCACCTGAATGTTTCAGGCCAGTGGCTGTTGAGCCCTGAGGACTAATGGCCCTAAGGAGCTGGTGCAGGATGGCAACCTCAGGCATGAGAGGCCTTTCCCTGCCAGTGGGCAAGTGTGGGAGCGAGCTTAGTCTTCCCTCGAGGCAGTCGGCAAAACTGTGGAGGTTTGCACGGGGAAGGATCTTGTTGTGATTGCAAACTGGTGCTCTTTGAGTCTGCTGCACATTGTAAGACACCCTGTGGGCACCGTACTTAACAGGGGGCAGGAGGCACAAAACTGCACTGCTCCCTCCCTGCCAGGGAGGCTGTGTGAGACTCTCACGTTTCCCAAACATATCAGATCCCTCTTTCTTTTCCCACAGAAATGTGATCACTGATCACTGCCTCTCACCTACCCTCTTATTCCTCCTGATCAGGCTGGTTTTCCCTTTCTTTTTTTGCTGACCCTTCCTGCCCCTCGTATCTCTCTCACTGAGCCACTTCTTGACTATCTAAGCACTCTGAACAGTGGTATCTAAATAATTATTTTGCTGTCAACTGTTCCATTTTATTTTCCTTCTCTGGCCTATAATTCTTCTGTGAATGGTGTCTGCATAGTTAATCGTAATTCATTACAAGCCCTTGCTCCTCTTGATATATTCAATCAGTGTCCTTGATTCATGTGCAGTAATGTGAAGTGGGCTTTAGATTAAATTGTTATTGGTTTTTAACAGCTTATACATCTTCCACTGCAGTCATTGTAGGACCTTGGAAGTGCTTGAATGGAGAGAAAAATGGAGTGAGTAGCAGGGGAAATAACCGCTCCTGACTGTGATTGGAGGAGTTGTAACATCAACAGTGGCTGAACCAGGACTGGTGGGAGGAGTCGACTGCTTGATAGCTGCTTCCTATATTGTGTGGTCAGGCAGGGCTTGGTCCAGGTTGCAGCTGAAGCAGACAGGTACTGCTGCAGTCTGCAACAAGGGTTCTACTTTGAAAAGCCATGAAAATATTTGATAAGTTTTGAAGTTTGATGGGTCAAGGGTTAAAGTAAGTGAGGTTAAGTTTTGTGGAGAGAGGTAAAATAGTTTTCTGAGTTGACTGTCATCACTGGCAAAAAGGAAACTTCAGGTAAATAAGCCTTTCTTCAAGCCCAAGGTAAAGTCTCTCACCTTCAAAGCTAAATTAAGTTTATGGTACAGTTTAAACTCCCTTGCTGCTGCTAACATCTTCGTCGTGAAGGATGTACGGTGATATCCCATCCTCTTTGGCAGTGCAGCCTGTCCTGCACGCACTGCGGATGCTTCAGAATAAGGCAAATCTTCAGGCTGATGTAAACGTATTGCCAAGTTCATCTTTATCATAGCCCTTACCAACACAATTCCTTCAGACTGCAGGAACAGCTTTAGACATTGAAGCAGCTCCACTCTGAGACAACTTCATTATTCAAGTCTTAAGACAATTAAATAACCATAGTTTGAACCCAGCTTTAGTCAGCATTTTACCTGAGAAACACAGATGGCATCTTCATTGACTTGGTTAAAAGCTTTGAATCCCTAACTGTTTTTTATATTAAATTTAGTACACTTCAGTACTCCATCAAACTGTCTCTTGAACACTGCTCTAGCAGTATCAAAGCCCAGCAAACCATGGTCAGCATGAAAATGGTAATCAAAACACTAGACAAAAATTTTCAAGCCAGCACACCCACCCACACAAATGCAGCTGTCATCCAAAACATATAAGAAAAGATGTAGGCTGTCAAGTTTTCAATACCAACACATTTGCTCACATCTAAAAATCATACCTCCCTTGACAATCTAAAGAGGCTGCTTGCCCAGGAAATATTTTCAACAAAGATTGTAAAATATGAAAACTTTGAAATTTTCTCAGAAACTTGCTTCCCAAAACTTAAGCTGCACCACAGACCACTAAACTCAGTGTTAAGGGGAAAATACCACAGAACAACATATACCATGTGGAATCAGATTATTCCTTGAATAATGTGTATGAATATTGTCAATATACTCCCAATCTTAAAAATATACCTGAATTCTATTCCTCTCCTCCCAGAACATAATATGCTTCACTGACTACACAATGTCCTCAGAGAAATTTTATGAATGAAACAATTGTCCTGAATCAGAAAACACTTGCATAGGTAAAAGCAAAAGGGCAAAGCCACCTAGTTATTAGCAGACAACAAACTTTTATAATGCAGCCACTCAATTTCTGTTCTCTCAGTCTTGATCCTCAGGAGAAAGCTGCAAAACACTTTCCAAAGCTGACAATCAAAAGATATTACTCATGATAAGAAAAAGTCACAGTATCAACAGAGACAAGCACACACCACCACAATCCAAGTCACTTCCTAGTGAAAACACCCATGTGCCATGAGCTATAAATTCTAACTCTCTCCTTTCTCTCACTCTGTGTATTTCTTTCCAGAGCAAGATACTCCCATGTCACTTTTCAAAATGTAATATCCTTTCTTCTATACTATGGATATCAAAGTTTCTTCTTTTTTATCCCTAACTGATTAAGACAACCTAGTTAAATCCCATCCTTTGCTCTCGGCTCATACTCACCTTTGAAGTTTGGTGTATTTATTCCTGACCCAGTAAAGAGCATTTTAGCCTGAAATATGTGTTGTTTCCAAGTAAGTCAGTTCCTGTAACAAAAGGTGCTACCTTCTCCCTATAAACTTTGCCTAGGTAGATCAGTGCTGACAAAATAACATCCCAAATCTATTTTGTTGCATAAATATTATTCAGAATTTATTTTCATGGCTGAACTTGTAATTATTTGATTTTATTTTCTGTATTTTTTTAACTTGGTGGGAGCCCTAGTAGGCTAATAGGAAATCTTGTCTAATTAGGAATTATAATCTTTAAATTGTGTGCAGTTTTATGTGCATCAACCTGGACAGTTTGTTGTAGAAACACACTTAGCTTCTGTTCCTTTGGTAATGCGTTAGACATCAAGTATAACTGCCTTGGCACACACAAGGCCTTGAGTTGCCAGAGGAGGTTTAGATTGGATATTAGAAAATATTTCTTTACTGAAAAGAGTGGTGAAGCATTGGAACAGGCTGCCCAGGGAAGTGATGGAGTCTCTTTCCCTGGAGGTCTTAAAAAAAGTATAGGCGTGGCACTTTGTGACCTTATTTAGTAGGCACGGCTGTGTAGGGCTGATGGTTGGACTGGATGACCTTAGAGGTCTTTTCCAACCTTAATGATTCTATGTTTCTATGATTTCTATAATTGTACATGTGAAATATCAGGCTTTTAAAGCAACACGTCTGTGTTAAGCTATAAGATCTGTGTTTTTGTGTCATCTGCCACAATGAGAGTCTGATTCATGACTTGAACCCCTAGGTATTACCACTGAGGAAACTACATGCAGGGCCTAATCTTGCCATTCACATGAAGTGGTTTCTCAAACTTAAAATTGACTGGGTGCTAGATATGCTTCTCAGCATGGAGACTGCAGGCAGGGCTGGGTAAAAGACCTTTCTGAAGCATGACTACATGAATCAAAGGAGCGCTGGGTTCCTCATGGCTGATTATATATGGAAAGCCCCCAGGTGATTTGCATAGTCTGGTACGTCATGGTGAGCGGTAACTTTGAAATTGTGAGGGTTTTGCCCTTTCTCCTGTTGAGCAGGACGGGTGATGTGAGTGCAGGAACATGCCTGCTGCTGTTCAGGAAGGCGAAATATTTTGACAGTAAAGCAGCCAACAGGCGTGAACACTTGAATTCAGTCACGTCATTTATGTTGCCTCTGAAATTTAAATTGGCTAAGTGACTCCTCCTGAATTACTGCTATCATTCCACAAGGATTATATTTTACCTTCTTTTTTGGAAGTATTTGTTTTCTTTCAGTCTGTAAAAGTCCATCAGACTATAAATCACTATTGTACTCCTTGTGTCCTTAATAAGAACATATTATGACTTGACCTCTGTGTTCAGAAATACACTAGGGAAGCTACCAGGGACTGAGATTCCAGGGAAATGTTTCTCCAGGTGAACAGAAGCAGATGGGATGGCAGCTTTTACTGTAACTTCTACTGTAAGCAAAGTTTCAGTTCAGGATAATACGTACGCAAGTCTCTTTCTGGGTTAGGTGCAAGCTTCCTGCATTGCAAATCTGACTAATTACACCTTTAGTTCTGCTATCTTCAATAGTGAATTAATCCACCATAGATTTCATACAAGTAACCCTGTGGCAGATTAAGTCACTTGCGTGCTCCCAAACTCCAGAAAGTTCTGGAGGAAATGTAAGTTCTTGAGAAGAAGAGTGCTTTAACTTTGGTAAATGTCTAATATCCTTTTGACATGTAACAGCATCAAAAAAGAGAAAAATCATAAAAACTTCAAGTGTGTCTTTGTCAATTGTTTATGGTAAGGACTTATTCCTATATGGGATATAAAATGGATACTAATGGACATTATTTATAAAAACAGATTTCTTTAGAAAAATATATTAGATGCAGTACATCAGCACAGACAAGTGTCTGTTTACACTTGGATGGAAGCAATCAACTGCACAAAAAATACTGGCTGGGGAGTGTTGAAATGGTGGGTTGTAGTTCTTCAGAAAATTATTTGGGTATATGAGTAGATGCCATAGCAAATGCACCAGTGGGGTCGTGAAAACAGGTATGGTGTTGAGATAAAAAGCACATGTTCAGGTCAAGATACTGGAACAGGTTGTCCGGGGAAGTTGTGGATGCTTCCTCTCTTGAATTGCTCAAGGCCAGGTTGGATGGGGTCTTGAGCAGCGTGATCTATTGGGAGGTCCCTGCCCATGGCAGGGGGTTGGAACTGGGTGATCTTTAAGGTCCCTTCCAACCCAAACCATTCTTTGATTCTATGATTCTGTGACTCTCTGATTCTGTGATAGGAAATAAAGAACCTGGATTAGACTGCAGCAGGGAAGACTCTTGTTAGGCATTAGAAAAAACTTTTTAAGGTTATTCAAGTACAGGGAGGTCTCAGCTTCTCCTTGCAGGTTGTTATGAAAAAGCTCCGCAGCTGCCTTTCAGCAATGATATATTGATGATTCTGAGCAGAGCTCACCTCTGAAGTTCCTGTCTGCTGCAAGTGGGAAGCCAATGGTTCATGCAGCATCCATACATAATTTGGGAAGCTTGCAACTGTTGCTTGTCTCCTGTCTTAATCCATCTGTAACTCGACGTCACCAGTCTGATGAGCTTGACCATACTTAGAGAAGACTGAAAAATGCTAAAGCACAAGAAATGCAATGTTTTTCTTGTCATGGAGGGCTATGAAGAAAGGTGTTAAAAGATAACTCTAAAACCCATATTTTTAGAGCTACCAGTGCTATTGGAAGAGCAGGATGTCCTTGTAAAATTACAGGTTCCTTTCTTAGCCTGATATGTGCAACATTTACAAGCCTATCGAGTGGTTGTTAAATAATGTATTCAGTTCCTAATGATTCTTGCATATGAGAACAGCTATTTTACAGCCATCACTTTGTCCAACTCTGCTTTTCTTATGAGCATTGATATTTGCTTAGTAGGTTTGCCAACTGGATGCTACATTTGCCTTGCTTTGTTTGCAATGAGCATTAACCTGGAAAATCTTATGATCTTTTTGCAAACCACCAGCTTCTCTATACCCCGACTCATTTCTGGAGAGAGCAGAGAGGATTGTGCACCTTGCAGGGCCAGATTTGCACACGAGTGGAATAATTTAGCATGAAAAATACTGTTGTAGTCAGCAAAATATTTCCCTCTAGGATTAGGGAGTTTAACAGGAAAGCAAAGGAAGTTAATGTTTGCCAGATGGGAAATGAGAAAGCTCTCCAGTACGGGGCTCAACTGAGCAATCAATCTTTAATATGCAGCCCAGCATGCCCAGAGCCAAACACCCTACTCCTTTTTCCTAGCAGGAATTTATTAGTTTGATACACTTTACACAGCTTTCTCTTTGTACTCTATTTTCATAGATTAGAAATGTTCCTGGGGGGGCAGGCACTCGAAAAGGGTGACTTGAGTAATTGTTGCATTGCTCCTTGAGAAAAGCAAGTGAGGAATCACATGCATCCTCTTCTTTGACTAAGGTGGCTCATCTACAGTACCATGTATTTTCAACTTAGGAGGAATGTGGCACCTATATACTTTTGGTAGGGGTGCCACCCATAGAGGTGAAGTTTGTATACCCTCCAGGAATTTGCCCCAGGGGCACTGCGGAGTGTGGTGATATTTTTTTGACTTATAGCCAAGGAGAGCCTTGATCAGCACTGTTGGCTGAGCACAAATTTTGAGACTGATTCTCCCTCATCCCCCTGGGCATCTACTGTAGGCCATTCAGGAAGTATCTTAGTTTTCCAAGACAGCACAACAGAGATAGTAATTATTTTGAACTTTAATCACTGCTTTCTTTAGGATCCATTGCACTCCTGGACAAGGGAACTGATTATTTCTGTCTCTGACATGGCGGGACAGCAGCTGGTAAGACTTGTATTCATTCACCTTGCTTAACTTGGGATGTCTGCAGAGTGAAAGTTTCCATCTGAACCAGTCACCCTTACAGCCAACAGGGATGGACAGGCACAGACAGCACACTCACCTAGTCACAGACCTTCCTTTTAGATGACTCATTCTAAAAGCACATATTTCACCAATGATTGTAATGGATGTCATGGTTTCTCCATGGCTCCAGATATCTGCATTTGGTCAGAATCAGTCCTATCTGTGGACTAGCGCCACACGTGGAAGGTCTCTGGGGACACAATACGTCTGTCCATTATACAATGCCTAACACTGTAAGGAGCCATAGTTCTTACTGAGACCTCCAGTTCTGACACAAACCTTGTCCAAAGGTTCAATAAATAACATGCTGTTGCTATCAGCTTGTGGTCAATGACAAGCATATAATTTCTATCAACTTGTTTTCAATTTATTTTCTAAAGAGGGATTCCCAAGACAGTAGCAGACTGACCAGGGTTCGGGTTGACCTCTATTTGCTGGTATCACCACTAAATCTTAAATAGCCGTTACAAAAGAGACCATGACATTGCTTCAAACAGCCACTACCTAGTTTGAATAATGCCATTATTTTTAAACCTCTTTCTATAATGAATGCTCTCAACTAACAAATCTTTATTTGGTGAACTTGGTTAAAGATTTTGAGGAACATTTTTCAGGAGAGGATTGCCCTAATGATATACTTTGCACATAATACTTGAGCAATCAGTATCTGAAAGCTTTGTTCTCAAGATATCATTTTACTTCTGGTGGAATCAGGCAAATGCTGATAGAATGTCTATAAGATACATGAGAAGAAGAGGCAAATTGAACAGCAGAGCCTGGTTGAGTAATTATTGTGTGCATAACAGAGGAAATAATTGATTATCAGACACCCCTGATCAATTCACATTTCCTACATCTACTTTTTCACAAGAAAGAATATTTTTCACTTTATTAAAATTTCATGGTCTGAAGGAGCTTTTAATACTGTGAACCAATAATGCCAATAAACTGTTAGTATGAACAGTCTAGTCTACTAGTGATGTGCAAAAACTTCAAATGTGGAAGGATATCAGGTAGGAAAGACAGGATGAACAGGAAGAGCTAAATGACAAGAAAGAAAGGTTTAGTGAGTGGTAAATTTAGCCTTTGCCTCTTCCTCCTTGTGTTACTCCTTGATTAGATCTTTCTGACTATATCTCTGTCTGGAACTGTCTCCTTGCTTTCTAAAGCATTGTGCACACATACGGTAAAAATAAATACTCTATCTAGACTGTCGCAATGATTTTTGAGACTGGTTTTGCAAAATTAATGACATCTACCCAACACTGTTACCTAAACCATGGGCTTTGAAATTTGTAGTTCAGTGCCTGGAGCACACAGAGAACAGCAGTAGAGCAATGCGTCATTGGCCCAGATTTACGTAAAGGGAACAGGAGACGTGGTTCACTGCAGTCAAGAATCATGAGTTCCTCCATCTACCCAGATGCCATGGTTTGCTCCATCTTGAGTGGTGATGTGACACTGCATGAACCTGCAGGACTGACTTGGGCTTTTGTTTTTTTTCCTGTCCCTTCTTGCTATCCTGTCACCTGTGAAAAGGTTCATACAGTCCCTGCATGGACTGCAATCTTTCACCCTTATATTTGTCAGCATTACCAGAAGCAGCTGGAAATCTGGCTCCAGAGATGATTTTTCACTCCGAGGAGATTTTCTGTAAAATGATTTAATGTTTGTGACTTATTCAAGACTCTACTGAATGTTAAGTAGGCATAATACGCCAACTTCAATTCTTTTTATCGCGGGGTATATTATGGTTCATCTGTGTTACCATCCAGCATGGGAATGGGAGTCAGAATGAGGTTGCAAACTGGCAGAATACCTTGTCATGATGTACCTGGTAACTTTGGTATGTCTGCAGCAGGAGCTGCTTTGCTAAACGAGGAGAGACCACTCACAGGCAATGAAGGAAACCTGGGTTTACCTAATCTTGCTTTAGTATCTGAGTCCAAGTTGGAAACAAGCTTACTAGGTATTCATTGTAAAGAATTGGCACTGCTAAACAGTAGCTTGGATTGAAGGTTTGTTTGCTGTTCAGGAGGCCTGGACAACGTTTGAATGAGAGCTATGGAAGTCAATCAGTTTGTCTTGTAGTGACAGCTGTGGGTCAGTGGGGAATCAGGGCTGCACCTGTGTGCACACTCTGTGCTCTTATGTTATGAATTGCTTGTGCAGTCATGGACACCCCACATGCACAGATGAGACGGTGGTTGAAGTTCAAGCAGTGAATCAACCTGAAACAAGGGGCCTGACTTCACTTCTTCCCACCTTTCACACAAAGCATTTAATTATTCAGTGAATCTATCTAGGTGGAAATTTTGGACTGTCCCGAAGACTTCTCCAGGCAGTGCCTTTTGTGTCTAGACCAATTTCTATGTTTCAGAGCAATTTGTACATTTTGACATGTTGATTAATACCCTGGGTGGAGAATCTGGGCGCTCTGAGGTAGTTCTAAGCTGCAAAATTGATCAAATTCAAAGTAGATAAGAAAACAGACAGAAAAAACTTCTCTTGCAGATACAGAAAGGGTCACAAAGGGCAGGTTTTTGTTATTCTTTACTGTTGTAGTTTTCTTTACTAAGGCAGGAGATGCTTGTCCATAGTTTAAGATCTAATAACTGTGGATCATGTATTTGCTGTAGTGGTAATGTAGGAGCTGGATGTAAGAACTGCACTTTGGGGATTCTCATTTAATCCGAAGGAGATGCTATTGCAAGGCTGCTTGCAACTCAGACTCCCATCACCACCCAGCCAGCAACTAAAAACCTTTCAAGGGCTTTGATTCTCCATAGCAGCATCACTTTTTGCAAAAATTTCAATAAACCAGTTTTTGTCAAACACTCTATTGACAGTGTGACTTCCATCACTGCTAGGTGATGGAAGGCAAGTGAAACTCATTCATATCTAAACTCATAAAACCAGTTTCTCCTATAGCATATAATTAGGAAAACGTATCATGAGTTTGCGAGATGCAGTGCTTTCTTGTTGCAAATTCTCCTCTGTCAGCTCAGAATTCTGCTTGTAATACTATGTTCTCCTCTAGAAACAGTTTATGCATCAATCTCAAAAGTAGGAATGTTTTCATTACCAACTGTAGACAAGCTGGGCAAGAGGGAGTAGCAGCAAGGATGAAAGTGATGTCCTTGAATCCTTCATACAAATAATTTAGATTCAATCTGTTTACAGAGGTTATATACCAGTACATTATTTAAATCCCATTAGGTTGTAACATCAAGGGTGAGATGGTATTTAGATAGATCCTGCAAACACAAATCCCCATCTTCTTTTCTTAATGCAATTAACCTAACACATTTCACCTTATAGTGCAGAATAAGCACTCTAAAGAAGCAGAAAGGAAACGTAATTTAAAGTAAAATCCCTGGTTTCTTGATTAATCTTGAAAAAAATCTTTGCACAGTTATCAGGACTCATCTAAATTGCCACGTTAAAATCACAACATTAAAACAAAAGGAAAATCATTTCACAATGCAATACGAAAGACAGAAGGGCAATCAAAAGATTTAGTTTGAGGGTTCCTTGTTGTCTCGAATATTGACTCACTCTGATCATTAATGTGGAATTAATCTGAAAGAACTTAATCACATAAAATGTAGGTTTCTGTGTAGGAGTGGTAGTTACCATTGGCTCCCTGTGTGGCTGCTGGAAACTCAGCCAGGGAATTTTCAGTGAAGTTAAGATGCTTTTCATCCCATCCTTAAGATGTCTACACTCATGACTAAAATGTTTGTTTCTCTCTATGAACTGAAGAAAACACCTTGGCAGATTTGTAGATTGCAGAAGTGTAAGGTTAGCTTAGATGGATCCTACACTGCTCGTTTCTAAGAGAAACCACAGAAGAATTCAAATATCTTGGCTGAATCTGTAAGTACTAAACTGGCTGCTTTTCTTGTTGGCCTGTTTCTGAAGAGAGGGGTCACATCACCATGAGTGCATGAAATTCCCAAAGAAATCCTTGAGAATGAGTGCAGAAACAATTCTCAGTCATACCTTATAAAACCTTGGGTTTGCCCTGTGGTTTGGTACTGTGGGGAGGGAAAATGTCATGTTCATTTTCAGCGTGATAGAAATAGCGTAGCTGTAAAAAATTGTTGGAGAAATGGAAAAAAATCTGAATCTTTGTTAACTAATGGGAGCTAGGTAACAGTTTGACCTTTGGGAAACAGTTGCTTGAAAGAACTGATGAGCCATCTCTATGACAGACCTTGGTCAGCAAGTACCTTTTACTCAATTGTAACTTCTGCTGGAGTAAGTACCTAGATTACAATTTTATAGATACATATGGTCCTCATAACCACTGAATCAAACCTTCCCTGCCTCTCCACAGTCACTGCTGCTGCCGGGACAAGGGTGTTTTGCACTAAACTTGAAATCTGGGACTTTAAATCTGTCTTGCTCCAACAGCTAGGCTCACTTAAAAAATGATGGTTCAGCCAATGACCAGTCTGTTAATTTGCTGAAGAGATTATTGAATCTTGCCAAAACGCAAAAAGCCAACGAAGAACTGGGCTTTTCCATCTCCGCTAATAAAAAAGTGAAAGCCATGAGACAAACTGTGTGTACGGGAAATTAAATCTCTGGGACAAAACAAGCTGGTTGGCTAGAAAGGGAGCCAAGCAACCAGGAGACAGTGACACTGCAATCATAAAACATTCACATCTTTGGCTGCCAGGTTCCTAATAAATGTTCCTTTAGCTTCAGTGTTTTGCTCTCCACCTTCTGTCTATTCATTTTCTTACCCTAGAATAAAGCTTCCCATTTCATTTCTGCTTTTCAGTTCTGAATTGCAACTTTCTCAGTGTTTTTCCATGTTGTGCTGTGCTAGCTGTAGATGTCAAAGTCTCCAAAAAACTATTGCAGAAATCTAAGAATGACAACAACTTCCTCTTCCAAGTGTTCTCCCAGCAATCAGCACAAAGGTGCTCTGGTCAATGATGGAGTTCCTAGGTCTTTCTGCAGACAGATCCCATCTCTTCTTGTTGTCATCCCAATTTATTACAAGATCTTGACTCTTGCAGTATAAGAATTTCCAAATGTTGGAAGCTAACATTATAAATGTAGAAACAAACTACTCTTCATGAGGAAAGCTATTTTAATCACAAGGACTGTGTTCATATTAGAGTTGTTGGTCCAACGTCTACTCTCCCTTCCTCGAGATCATCTTCAGGAAGATGAAGAAGAGTCCTTAAAGCTTCATTCCATGAAGTGTAACTTAACATTGGCAAATAAATTCTGAGATCTGAGAAACCCTTCCAAAGCAGACTGGTGCAGCAATTCTTCAGGCAACAGGATTTCTGGGAAATCCTCTACTACATAACATGCATGTATATAATCGTGAACCAAAACCCTCCAGAATGACTACACATTGGCCAAACCTCATCTTCTGATCATCCATCTAGCACAGCAAGGATTGTGACTGTGACAAGATACTGTTCCTAAAAAACAAACATATACAAATAAGTTGAAGACTGTTTGCTGCTGAATGCTCATTGTTGTAATTATTTTTAATTATAAAGCTTGTCATGGTGAAATGTTTATGAGGTTCCCAGCTTTCATTGACTGTCAAGGGGAGCAGGAGAGTTTACTCCCTTCATGCCACTGGAAAAACTGGCACAGTATAAACCCGTCAAGTGGAAACACGGATTTAAGCACCAGTGATTTGCAGGAGTTTAGTGACAGCCTTTTCCTCCCCTCCTTTCATTGTCGTGCTAACAGCTGATAGATTAACAAGAAAAGGCAAAAGAACCCTTTCAATATGAGACAAAAATGAATCACTTTGGAATAAACATAATTCCTCACCCATGAAGGGCAATTAAACTTATTATACTAGTGAAAAGGGGATGTTAATAAAGTTATGACTGTTTTAAAACTCATAAAAGGAATTTTTACAGTCCCCCTTCACGGATGAGCTCTTGCAAGTCACAAGTTTGTGAGCTCATTATCGGCTGCCATTCAGGATGCGGTAGGTTGTTAAAGTGCTTTATCAACTCTCTCAGTTCCCCAGCTTTTCACCATTAATACAAGAATGCTTTTTTCATTCTATCCAAGGAATTTGATCCCAGTAACAGTTTTGCTTAATACAAGACAAATAATGCTTTAGATGCCCATCTCCTCTCTTTATGCCATTTCTGCAAAATGAGAAGCCAAATAATTGGTAGATTTTCTCATTTTTGTTTTTCCCCATGAGTAACTGTTGAAAAACAGAGAGGTGAAAATGTTACTTAGGCTGTTACTACATGAGCAGAGAAGCAAAGCTCAAGATGATACAAAGGAGCAAATCCTGAAACACAGAAGTGTTAGGAAAATAAACAGGGTAAAGATAGGCATTTGAAATCCTGGAAGGTTTAGCCCAACCATGAAAAAAATTGCCACTGTCTGAGCAGATCCATATTGCTTTGAATGTTTGCACCGTGTCGGGGTTTTCTGCGTTATTTGGGTTGTTTCTCCCCAGTCTGGATAACTTGAATTGGCAAGAATTGACTTATTTTGATTTCTCTGGCCTAAAATTTATTTGGATTTACAGACTGAAATTGTCTTCTTTTTCAGTGTTTAACCAATTGCACATACAATGGAGGAGAGGTACAAGCTGGGTCTTGATTCATTTCTGGTTCCTAGGAACTTACATACAACAGAAGTGAACCTTTTTTGTGACCTGCTGCAGTGACGACTCTTACAACAACAGTGAGTGAAAGCTGTATGCAAAAGTTCTGTCTTGTGTCTGGCAATATTAAATAAGTAGTGTGCTGAGATGAAGTGCTTCAGTCACACTTACCCTTTCTGCGGTGAACCACACAAAAGACACCATCTCAGATGAATTTTCAAGACACTTAAAACAAAACACAAAATAAACACACTCCAGATGGTATTTCCAGAGGGGTCAGCATACATGGCAGTTTCAAGGAGACATCTGAAAACTCAGTTTTCATTCAGAGACCTATGTAAGTGAACACCTTTTAAAAGCCAGCAGTTCCTATGCATAAAATGTTGAAAATGTTGAAGCTTTCAGATGATATTTATCAAGATAGCAGGAAAATCACGCTGCCTACAAAGGGCCCTCTTGACTTTTTGTCCAATTCCATCTTCTTGCACATTTTAATGCAATATTTTAAATGTGCTGTAATGAAAGGGCAATTAGGCTTCTGCAGTAGTAGTGGTCCAATTATTTTCAGTTGCTTCTGGAGTCTGATTGAGCAATGTTTTTTTGAACTGTGCACCATCAGATCTCTTCTTTGAACATCCTCATCAGAACTCCACAGGATCTGGGCACTGTACAAACACACATTCATGCTCCTCTTTGAACCCTCAAGTGTCAGTATTATGAGTATCACATTTGTTCTGCAGGACAATTATACTGTGTGCTTGCGGCATGCTTACTAAGCCAGAGGCCATATCAACAAACCTACTGGAGATATTCCCAATGTTAATCTTGTTGTTTTTAAACCCCAGCACAGGAAACACCTTTTGAAACCAGGTGAATAATATAAGGCTGTCAATTATATATTTTTACAATCTTAGCTCTGCTGCAAGGATAAAATTACACCTAAGCTTATCCACACCAATATCCTCTGCGATTTCCACAAGCCAAAGAGGAATCAGATCTTAATATCTGGCTCTGTAAGCAGTCATTGCAGAGTGATACATGAATCAGCACCAAAGTCAGAAATGTTATACCAACTAAAATGTTGTACCAACTACATAATAGGAGAATAAACTTCTGAAAATAATACACAGTTTTCCCGCCTACAATGGTCTTCTTCTTAAAAAACATCCCCTTCAGACACAAATTCAATAAGCCCTTGGTATTCTGTGTGGTGCCCAAATATGATATTATGTGATACACACTACTTTACTGCTTTCTAATATAACAACTCTCCAGGGTGAAATACTGTTAATGATCAGCATAAAACACCGATCATTTTAGTACAGTTGTAAATCAAAATTTATTTTGTACCTGGGCTGCCATGAGGGTATGATTAACTTTTATAAAATGGGCAGGATTTGGGGAGCCATTTGATTGGTCAATATTAGCTCTAAGCCACAGGTATAATTCTTTGTGACTAAACAGGTCGAAATTCACTAGCCCCATACTCCTCCTTCATATCACATTGCAGGAAAATAGCAAGGAGAAAAGTGCCAGTGGAAAAGAAATCTTTACATTCATTCTCGGATTTATTTTTATTGCAGCAGAATACAAATATATAGCAGGTTTTAGGTCCCCACTTGCTGCATGATGATCTTTAAAGGTCTGTTATAGCCATGACTTGTCTGTCTTTGGACAAGCCTATGAAGGTTGCACAGCTTGGAGGGACTTGCCAGAGCCAACATCCTGCAAAAGGTGCTCAACACTCTTGGCCAAGGCCTGAAGCCATCACTGCTCCTTTCCTGTGTCCCAGGCCAAGTTTGAGCAGCATGAAGCCACCTGGTGCTGCTTGGAGAGCCAAAATAAGGAAAAAAAACATGGCATGGACTGAGCAGAAGTCCTTGTTGTTTCTGAGTCGTTGCCTACTCCATGATGTGGGGCAACTACCAGGGTACCTTCTATTTAAATTAGAGGCATTTAGTTTTGCACTGCCTGTTCATTTTTTGCTTTTTTCTTTTCTCCCCTGTGTAGACACCAGAGTCCCTGGGAGACAGGGTTTCCATGGTCTCTGCAGTAAGCAGATCTACAATGCTTGCATTCATGTGCTGCTGCCCAGAGCCATCAACACCAGAATGTCTGTGCTGAAAGGAAAAAAGGGTGTGCTTCTTCATTGCTTTTTTATTTTCTACTTCCCTGCCCGAGCAGGTGTGGTTGCTGAGCTGCCTGGTGCACTGCAATAAAAGGGTCTTGCAGACAACTTAGCCCATCACCAGGATCGTGAGGTTCCTGCCTGCACCAGACACTGCATTTTGTAGAGGCGATCATGGAGCTGAGAAGCATTTCACTTCTATCCCTGCCCATGCCTCAATGGAGACATTTATTTTTCTGCATAAAAAAGTAATCAAGAAACAAGAAGCCTCTCTACCAAGTGTGGGCATCTCAAGGGTTTAACCTTGCTGATAATATGCTTTGCAGCTAGGAAACTATCCACAAGCTATCGAATTATTTCAGAGCATTAGGTGCCTCAGCACCCCGAGGAGCTCATCTCCAAGTGATAAGGACACACAGAGATGTTGCGTCACAGCAGGAGCCTGGCCAGGACCTCTGTCACTCTTCCAGTGCTACCTGTCTGCCAGTAAAACTGTAATAATTGTGTTCAGACAGTTAATGATGTGTTTATGTACCAGAGTTTCTAACACTCCATAAGCAACTCCTATTATCCCTTTGAAAGTCTTCAGCCATTTTAAACTGATATTCCCATGAGATCTATAAATGAATATTATCAGTGAGCAAGTTATAGAAGAACCCAAGCAGAATCTGTTGCTCTGTATTTGGGAAATAGGTGGTTTTATTATGGAAACTCTTCTGAAACGTTTATTATAGTGAGTGTTACTTTTGACTGAGCATATAAAAAAATCCCTTTATTTATCTCTTGTAAATGATAAAATATTGGCTCAAAAAATGAGTCCAAGAAAACACAGAAAACTTGTAATGAAATATTTGTTATTATGCTTCCTTAAAGCACTCAGGGCATGACTAGTGCAAAGTTAGAATTAGGAAAATAGTAAAAGAGTGAAATAGATGGAAAATAGTTTTCTTTGCTCAAAGAAAACCTGAAGAGATTTCCCCACTCTAAACAACAAGTTTAGAAGCAGGTTTAATCAAAATTGGAAGGAGCATGCACGCAAAACATTAAGCAAAAAGGACTCATTTCTCATCTGTGGCAGTCAGAGACTTATCCTGTCTTGAACTAAATATTCTGTGCAGCAGATTTTAGCAGCTTCCTGACCCGGTGGCCAAAAAGTAAAGCAGAGCAGGCAAAAATGTGCTCATCGCTTCCCAGACACTCACTGCTTCTTGTCTATATAAGAAATGAGTCATCTGAAATTATAACAGGAGGTGCTGCTGCCCTCATTGTGCAGGTTTTTTTTTTGTCTTCAGAGGGTACTTCCCTGCCGCAGACTTTTCCTTCCAAGGGAGGATGCAATATTCTGTGTCTGAAGCAGCATCAAACACAGCATAACACTTGAATGCATCTGGATTCTTAGAGTCATGTAGTTTTGTTTAATCTGATTGCTTTTAAAAGAAAACAGACAAATAGCTATGCTGAAATAAAAGCTGTTTCTCTCACAGATTACTATTTTGGGAACAGGAGACCTCCTCTTTCTAAGCAGTGCAGTATGGGACACATGCATCTTCTCAGATATAGGGAGCAACCTCCTTAACTGGGACTCATGCAACGACAGCATTAAGAATTACTTAATCTTCAGTACCATTCCAGAATGGTGTCTCTGCTCCATTAACACAGATGGCTGAGTTCAGGCTGGGCAGACCTTTAAATGTTCTTGTTTGACTTGTGCCCTCCACTTCCAGGGTTGATTCACAGTCTTTAGTCCCTTAGCATAGCCATCTGTTCTCCTGGCTGGCTGCCTGTGGACAACCTGCTCCTACCCTCCCTCACCCTCGGACACATGGTTGCAGTACTGAGCAAGGAAGAGATAAGTGAGGGCAGGGAACCAGGAAATTCAGGGAAATTTTCCTCTGCATTCCCCTCCACTCTCAGTCTGTGCTCTGGTGGGAAATGAGAGAAAGCCAGGCTGAAAAAATATGGACAGAGAGCCTGGGGATCCCCAAGGTCCTCAGTTGCTCATGCTGCTCCTGGAGAACTCCCAGCCAGGCAGAAAGGTCCCAGGGTAGGTGACCCCTTGGAGCAGTTTACCCTGAGCTCCCTTGATAATCTACAGAGGTTTTTTGAGTTATCAGCCATATCACCCGCTTCAGGCTGTGTTCAGACGAACACATCCAGCTCCGAAGGGAGCTGGGGAGGGCTGGTTCCCATTGGACACCCTGCCTGCAGACATCCACCCGCAGGCAGATAGGACCCCTGCTTCCTCCAGGCTTCACCCAGTAACAGCTCCCATGGGATGCTGTGGGGAAAGAGACATCCCGGGGCGTGTGGGGGGAGCACAGCCCCAGGGCACCCACCCTTTAAGGCTGGATTTGCATTTTGCACAGACGAGTGCATGCCATTTCAAGGTCTGGTTGCCACGGCACCAAAAACATGACTGCAGTTCTCTGGGGTGCAACTCATGGAAAGATTATGTTCTCCAAACCCATCCTCCCTTAACAGCAATTGCCAAAAAACATTCCCCTGAGGGTTTTATTTGCGTACAGACTGGCAGAAAGCAGCAAGTTGCTCTCACCACAGGACACATGGACAGAGATAAAAAGCTCCAGGCTCTCATGTTTAGGGATGATTAGAGCAATAGAGTTCTTTGAAGGGAGGAGAGATCCCCAGGGAAAAAGAGTCAGCAGGTCAAAAAAAACAGGTCAAAAATCAATTAAGACAGTTCTTTTTTCAGAAGATAGTCGATTTGTCATGATTTGTCACATATGTATAATTCAAAAACTAGTGTGCAGTTCTCTTCCTTGGATAGTGCCTTCTAATGTCTTTTACAAGGATTTATTTACAAAGGCTTGTTGCAATACTTTATTAATTTTATTTCAACATTTTATTACAGGTAACAAAACCTGAGAAAATACTTTGAAATATTGCTACTTCTTATTGCATTCATAAACTATCCTTGGCTAGACTGAAGTACTAGCTATTTTACAAAAAAAAGTGAAATTAAATCTCTGCTTCATGGTTCACTACAGATTCTGAAGATTTCTTCACCCAAACCATGTTTTACAGCTGCGGAGTTGGAAAAAGTGCCTCAAAATGAAGGGCCTATAGAAAATATTTAGAAATAAATTAAAAGATTACACAGGTCCAAATTGCTAGAGCCAGATGATGATAACTCAAATGTTCAAATAGTACTGAAATATGAAATTGAGGAATCACTAATTTTTATTTAACTGAGCCTTCCTATCTGAGAAATGCAGGGTAATAAATAAATCTCAGTAGCAAATATAGGACTCTTTTAAAGAGCTTTAGGAGTGATATAAGCATGCAGAGATTAGTGATTCTGTCTTTGGCACCAGACAATAAGATACAATATAGAAAAGAATTAGAAAATACTGATATGAAAAACTAATATATTGTGAAGAATTAATGGGATCTTTGTAAGAAAGAAATTATGTCTCACAAATCTCTTAGGATTATTTGCAATGAGCCAAGGAGTGTGAAGATAAATAAGGTTTTGTCAGTGCAGAGAAGCTGGTGTTTTAAAAAACCTTAAATGTCTCACCAAAGACTATTAAGGAAACTAAGTTCCCATGGGATAAGAGGGAAGGTCCTACTCCAGATTAATTACTGAAAGTAATTAACTAGAAATTGCTTAATTAATTAAGCAATGGGGTAGGAATGAACAGTTTGTTTTCACACTAGAGGGTGAGAAAAAGTGGGGTCCTGTGTTAAGGATCTCTGTTAAGGTCTGTGTTGTTTGCACATCTGCAAGGAGAAGGGGGAGATGCTTAACTAAATCATCACTTGATGAGCTGTGAAAGTGTCTTGAGATATTCTACATCTTCAAGATAAAAAATCACATTTCTTTCATTTCAAACCCCCTGCCCAGCTCTCACCAGCAGGTATGCTACATGGGAACCCCAAACGTGCCTTGTCCTTCCTATAGCTGATTGAAGGGAGGTCTGATGGCTATGGTGTCTTTACTAAGGAGGCACAATAATGCCTCCGGAAGCCATAGGAGATATTTCTTTGAAAAATCCTGTCCTTCAATGTGAGAACTCTGGCCAGTGTATGATGTGTATGCACATGGTGCAATGTGGTTTCCTTGCATGCACTGCACCAGAGCGATGACAGAAGCAGTGGGAAGGACGAGTAAAGAGCACAGTCTACACGTTAGGAAAACGTCTGTGTTCATGAGCCAGGTGCCCACATACCCAAAAGCAGCCACAGGACCATGCGCTTTGTGGACATGAAGGAATACATTATTCTATAGACAACCTAAACACCCTTCAAAGGCAATTTGCTGATCTTTAATTTTATCTTGCGGTGCTTGCTTAGCTCCAGATATAACTGCAAACCGATAAACAGAGTTAGACAACATATCACTAGTAAAATAAGTGAAACTCGATGGAAAAGATAAAGCAACGTCACTGTGGCAAAAGTAAAGTCCAATAAACCAAGTTAGCAGTGATATGAATATATTGGAAAGAATATTTATGAAAGTCAATGCTGTACATCCTTTTAAATATACCCCAGTTCTCATCAAAATGGAAACCTGCCCTTTCTGTGGCTCACAGTCCTGGCGCCACACATAAATCCTCCTAGGCAAAAAAATGATGCTGAATTTTTCTTGGCTTTTTCCTTTTTTTTGCATTTAACCTGAAACAAAACACAAATGTCTCTCTGTGCTCAACTTATAAGCAGTCAGTGTTCAGATAATGAGCTGAAAATTAGACCACTTGACAGCATGCACCATGCAAAACCCAACCAGAGGAACTTTCATTCCGCATGAAGGGAGGGAGGGGGCTTCTTCAGTACAGTCCTTCACCACCTCATGTTCAATCAATATTCCCTCAATGCCTCAATGCTGAACCAGTTCCTTTTACTCTATTTCCTGCCTTTCCCTTATGTAGAGTGAATCAGTCCCATCCAGCACTTATGGCAGCCCTTATTTCATATTGATTATTTTTAGCTCTCAGTATTCAGCAGCAGCCGAAATCTCTGTTGAAGTTCAATGTGAAATCTAACTAGAACAGCACTCTTGTGATAATTATTTTATGAATTAATTACAGGAAAGTTGCTGTGCATAAGAGCAATTGAAATTATCTCTATCATACAGTGAAGTCCTGCAAACTCTTGTGCACTTGGACTTGTATACGTCTCCCCTGTCTCTTGAGAATAAGACCATCAAAGCTAACAGAACTACTTGTACCAGAATTTGGCTCACAGGCTGTGTTGATTGAAAGCAGTATATCTGTCTTAGGCTTGTGTGTTTTTCCCCTGAAGATCCTATTAGCTGCTTCTTCTTCTCTTCTGTATTCTTATTCAGTTGCTATGTGAAATAAGTTTCAAGGTCAGGCAATATCACCATGGGCCTTCATTCCAACATCCCTTCTTTGGGCAAAAATCTCACCAAAATGAATCAGGAAGGAGTGTGGAAGCATCTTTCTAATATTACTTTCTTGATTCTTTGGGGGATCTTACAGAGCCCTGATTAGTTATGTGGTATCTCATCTCTGCTACTCCACTCTGTCTGCTGAGTCTAAGGAGAGTATTAAGACTGAAGCCAAGCAATCATGAAGCAATACAGACAGTAAATTCAGGGCTTATGCACATCTCACACATCTTCCATTGCTGTTTCATGTCTCAGAAACCTTTACTGTATGCAGAAGAACTGGGTGTCAGTGGTGCATCCCACTGGCCCTATGGAGATATGCATCCCATATCTCCATACAGCCAGTGTTAGAGCCCAACCAGGATCTGTCCTAAAGGAGCTTCTCCAGCAGGGGCTGAGACTAAGGTGCCTCTGGCCCTGCCTTCTCTGCCTTCACATCAAGCCTGGAAATGGTTTGCAGCTGTTTCTCATTGCCACAGTAGCTTTCCTTCCCTGATGATCTCTCTTTGCTCTCTACAGTGTTCTTCTGGGCAGGATTTCAGATGCAGAGGGGTATTTAAGCACTTCATTCCAGTTTGAAGTGGTGAGATGTAGGTGCTGTTACGCTCTGAGTTGAAAGAAACTATCCTTCCCTTACCTGGCTTCATCGTGAACAGCTGTAGGAAAGACATCAAAGCTTGTTCAACATAGACTAGGATGGAAATTGCAAAGGCAGGTTAGGGCTTAATGAGGGATCTGTAAGTGTTCAGAAACTATGAATAACTTGCACAACTAGCACAGAGAGTGTGTCGGGGTACTGAACAATTTCTGCTTATCAGGTAGTTCATCACAACACTTGAGAGATGGGCAAGATCATCCCTCAGCCCTGATCTGAGGGCCTAACGGTCCCTTTGCTCTCTCCATCTCCCATGGGGACATCTGCACTCATTCTGTGTAGCCCCCTAAGATCAGCTCTGGAAGGAAAACTTGTTTTTGAAATCAGAGAAGATGTTTTATGTGGGAAGAAGAAAAGATCAAAGACTAATTAACTTAGTTCTTAGGAAATGAACCACAACTCAAGCAAGGAAGGAAACTAGGAAAATAAGAGAGATCTCGGGCTGCAGAACTCAGATCTGGAGAGTTGAAGTACTCTATACAGTCTGCAGTGAGACCAAGAGGTCTTGTAGCATTTCAATAACAAAGATGAGACAGGGTGAAAACATTATAGAAACATTTCTCTACAAAATCTGTTACAAAACAGTCAAGGAATGCTAGAGAAATGCGTAACCTCTGCTGAGTGCTGTCTCAACAGTGCAATTTTTTTCAAAAATTAATATAAGTTATGAGGAATAGAAGCCGTTGCCCCAAAAAGTAACTTTGAGAACATTTTGGTTACAGCACTGGAAGGCACTGAACGTTAATTGCGCTTCAGCCCTTATTCAAGAAGTTCTGTGTATTTAAAACATCAGTGGAAGTTAGAAGAGCTGTAGCTTCTGAACAACTCCAAAAATCAATCTTTTAATATTTCTATCTTATGGCCATTGTAAAAGATTTTGAAAAAATTTCTGAACGTCCATAGGGCAAGCAGCTAGTGCCCTTCTCTTTACAGAGGGAAACTAGTTTCTTAGACTTTGATTCTCCCCAAAACGCTTGAGCAAAGCTAAATAAGATAACCTAGATTAGTTAAATACATGGGAAAGACTTAAAACAGAGCAAAGTCTGAAACCTGGCCATGTTCAATCGTATCTAAAACTTCCATTGACTTCTATGGAGGTAGAACAAAAACTCTGCTTTGGAGAGTATAAATTAAAGTTGCTGCTGAAGGAGGCTCATTCAGTCCTAACTGCTTTTAACTTTCTGATAGTCTTTGGCAGACCTCATCTTTGATGCTGAAACGGCTAAGAGAGGGTCAAAAACCTAGATGAGCTTTGGAACTCAGCCTCACTGGGCACATGAACCTTTGTTTCACAGATAAAAACAGGGAACGGGATTTGTCAAGACAAGGCTCTGAGGGCAGAACCTTTCCCATCTATTTTGCAGGAGGTGTTTCAAAGGATGCCCCTGCCTGGGATGTGTTTGCCGAGGGGAAAGCGTCCTGGAATTAGCAAGCTGGTATTTTGCATAAGCCTTTGCAATCTAATTATCTTGTCAATTCGTGGAGTTGGGGAAGTTAATGCCACAAGTAGACTAAAAAAACAGCAACACCCAAACATCTCAATCTGCTTTGCAGTTTTGGGACATTTAAACAACTTGGATGTTTAGTTCTGTAAATCAGAAAATTAAGCTGAAATTCATCGATAGTGTAGACATTCATATCTGAGCAAGCTGTCGGAGGCCACAGAGAGTAGGGAATACCTTAGGAGCCTGAGCTGAAGAGAGTGAATAGAGGTGATAAATCATGCCCCAAAAGTGCCTATGGTCTCTCCAGTGACCAGGAAGAGTAATTAGCTTAACTCATAAGCTAGGTGAGATGAATCACAACCCTAGTTATCCAGAAAATGTACAATGTAGGGAGGTAGAGGAAGTTCTGAGACTTCATTATTTTGGTCCTAGAAAAAGGTACAAATTCCCGGACTATTTTCTGTAATTGCTGTAGACTCAGAACACCTACTGAGGTCAGTTAGGAGACAGTTCTGTCCTCACCTTCTGATCTGAACTGCTCTATAAGAACTCATGAACAGCGGTCTCCTGAAGAAGTTGAGACAGAAGCTGATGGTCATAACACTTGACAGTGCCAGCAGGAAACCTTTAAATAGTGAGGGAGTAAAATGTAGTTGGACTTGCTCTTCATTTCTCTCTCATGGCTTCCCATGAAATCAGTCTTCCTACTCTTTGAAATAAGTGGTAGGACACAGTCTCTAGATATGTATTTCGGACTGCTTGCATGATAAGCCTTTCATTGCAAAGGATAGGGAACTGACAATCTGGTGTCTATGCTTCTTAGCCAAGTCCTTTAGGAAGAAAATTGCCTCCATCCATTTTGAACTGTTTTTTTAAATACCAGAAGTAAGAAAGATCTATTTACATGGAAAAAGATTTCTTTTTTCATCCCTAGATGCATCCATAATCTTGTCTTCTACTGTGGTTGAAGCAAAGTTCAAAAGTGATGCGTTGCCAAAGACATGTTTATGATTATTTCCTTAGAATTACATATTTATTTATGAGCTAGGTCAGCCTAGATTATGTAATGTATTTGCCAGCCCCTGTTCTTTGTCAGGAAAATAAAATACCATGACTGTTTGTGAAGTTGATTCTTGTTAATTTTCAGTCCTTTCAAAATTCAGTTTTACTGCTGTCCTTCCAAGTGCTCCTCTCTAAGACCAGGTGATGACTACAGCAGCTCTCCTTTAGAAGCTATCAAAATCACTGAAAGAGAATACTTTCTGTGAGTCAGCCTGGGAGAAGGCACAACTTACAGTCAGAGTGGCTCAGGTGCTCAGAGACGGTGACACCTCTCTCCTCCATATCCTTGGGTTTGAGTGGCTTCCGTATCTCAGCTCAGATCACCCCTTTCCTCAGGGCAGCAATGTGGGGTTCTGACTAATGTCTCAGCATAATTTTGGGGAACCTATCTAACCATTTATGTCTATAAAATAAACTCTATAAAACTGAATTCTGCAAGGATTAATCAATAAGAGTTGGGGTATTGGAAGAGGAAGAATATGGTTCAAATGTGGGTCTTTAATTTTCCCTTTCCAAGATTTGACATCCTCCTTTTAAGTAAATCATTTTACACACCAGAGCTACTTTACAGAGTTGTAAATTGTAATGTTTTTTCAAGTTACCACTTTCCATTCTATAGTTTCTCCTTTCTTTCCATACAGATGAGCTCTTGGGTTTGAAGAATGAGTTCTCATCTTCAAAGATGTTAAAGCAGCTAATAATGTCAATAGGGTTACCTTCACCTCCAGGTAAAGCTGGCCAACTTTTACTCACTGCTCTGTATGTCAAAAATTTCTAAGCGTCTTTTAGAAAAAGAAAGATGAAGTCTAAAATTCATTCTGGACCCGTATCCTATAAATATTTGCAGATACAAAGGAAAGGAGTATGCGGTATGAATGGTGACAGAATTTATTTTTTCATTATATTTTGTTATTTTATGAAAAGGGCACCAGAAGTTATAACTATTTATGGATTTAAGGCTTCTACATTTGTCTCAGTTACAAATATTTACAGCAATAAGAGATCTCTACCATCAAACTACGTTTCCTAACTTCTGACTGCTTGACTTTGCAGTCCCTATAATGATCTTCTAATGAAAATTTTGTTTAATGTGAAGGTTTATCCAGCTTTTAAAACCCTAAAATGAACCTCCCTATCACACAGCAGAAATCCTAGCATATGGTGTTGTACAGATTAGTCCATCTGCCAAAGCCAGCAGAGCGGAAGTGTGGTCTTTGTTCATAGTCATCTGGAGAAGGAGCAGTGCTAGGTCACAGTGGAGACTTAAACAGAAAGACAGGGCACATAGCTGCACAGAGGGATTCACACTTTTCCCCTGGTGGCAGGAGTGTTGAAAGTCTCGATCTCTTTTCCAGCTGTGGTGGTCAGAGCTTTTTCCATCCACCACTAATGCACCAGGTGTCTCTCCCTTCCTTTCTCTCCTTTGTTCCAGTTTTCACCTTTCCTTGGTTCCTCGTTTACCTCCTAGCGCTCATCTCTTTCTCCAAGCATTTTTTCTATATTTCTTCCCTTATCTCAATTTAATTACCTCATTTGTCAGACTCTCTGTCTTGCCTAGAAATTTCCCTCCTCATGTAGACTAGGAGAAAAGAAGAGAAACCTGTGGGAAACACAGGAGAGACAGAAACACTTCTGTTTCCATGCCTGGCCTCCTGCTGACATTGGGGAGCTGGAATGTGTTGCCGGAGTCTGGCTCCACCCTGGAGCTGAGAAGAGCTAATTCAGTCACTGTCTCCATGCAAGAACAGTTCAGAAGGAGTAAGAGCTGAAAGGCTGGAGAACCCTCAGTGAAAACTGAGGCCTGAAAGATGTTTGATGTCAAGCCTTCAGAAGTCTCTACTGATCTGGAATAAAAGATGACTTCCAAAAACTTCAGCTGAACGGATTTTCTAGGAATTTACACAACTATCCTTGGCATAAAGTTAACTCTCCTGACGTAGTTTCAAACAGGGGAGAGGGTGCTAAAGCTCCTAAGAAAAGCCTCAAGGGTTGCCTTGTATGAGAAGTGCAGCATATTTTTCTCTGTCCTCCTCTCAAAACAGCTGTAGTGCCTCTGCTGAGAGTTTCTGTGTGAGTTCAGCCTGAGGCAGAAACATAGTGATGAGTTTTTCAGATAAAGGATATTTGGCAAAATAATAAACAACTGAAAGCAGGTCATTAAATGGGGACCTTAGTAATCATGGCCCACTCACCGATGTGTGCAGACATGCCTTTTATATATGTGCTTCTGTTCACAAGGCAAGAAGCATAAAGGAGGCCGTTTTCCATCAACTGAGAAGTTGTAATACCTTGACAGAGCTCCAGAATCAAAACGTTATGGAAAACTCAAAACACACGAAACCCACTTTACTCTGAATAAAAATTTCTTCAAGGATTAATCCAGGCAAGCATTCTGCTTCAGCCAGTGTACACAAGACCTTGCTGATGGGATTCAGCAAACAGAGAATGAACAGCAGGGGAATCAGTCTCATCATGCAAACATTTGTTCAGAAAAGCAGCCACAGAACAGCTATGCTAATAGAAACCAGAGACAGCAACAGCAGCCACCACCATGCTCTGCTTAAGCTGCACCTTTGATCCTGCACAAAACCCCCAAAGTTTCATGCCACCTGATGATGATAACCTGTGTCCTGTGAATGGAACTGGTTTAAAGGAGGAATCTGTTTCTAAAGAACTGAATATGTGTGATACAGGCATTACTTTGGAAAACCCTTGTGATTTGATAAAAAGAGGGTTATGCATCACTAGCTTGTTAGGACACGTTGACTTTTACTGTCAGCATAAAGGTTTCTGGAATAAAACTGCTCACTACACTGAGCAGGATATTCATAAGGCTTTCAACCCAATTCCTTGGTTTCCAATTAAAATAACATCTAAGAGGCAGAGTTATAAAGCCATGAGATATTAGTGCAATACTAAAAATTAGGCTAATTCTAGAAACCATCTCTTTAAAAAAAATTTAATGACCATGAGGGACTCTGCAGAAGCCAGCTGTGGGATGTGAGCTTTGTTATTGTTCATATTAACACTGGGTATAATGGCACTGAAATCAAGGTTTTCTGGTTCTTAAATTATGCTAAAGACCAACAAATGATAATGGGCTTTGAAATTGGACTCTGAAGTAATATCAAATAATGAATGTGATTAAATATAGATAAACAGAGAACAATCGGTCATGGAATGAGAAAACAAAAAAGCAATTGTGAAAATGTGAATTTACTGCTGCAAACTGCCAAGAAAAGAGATTTGTCAAAGAAAGAGAAAATGGATCAGAAGATGTCCTGAGTTCAGGCAGCAGCTTCGCTAATGAACGCAAACAGGATTTTGTCTGTGCTGCTGGGGAATGTAATCCATTGTAAATCAAAGGGAGAAGTAATACAGTGTTTCTGTACAATGTGTTAGTTAAAGGCCATCTATAGTAACTGTCATTATGTTTTTGAAAGTATCTAATGTCTCTTAATGGAGAAAAATAGAGATGGAGCCTAATATTAGATGTCTCAAAGATTCGAAAACTGAAGAAATTTAATACAAATTAGACTTGTTCTTCAGTGCCTGATGAAAATGACTGTATATGTAAACATTCTTGCATTGAATCAGTGACATTTCTCCTAAGAAATAATACACACAGGTAGGCGAAGAAGAGAAGAAATATGGTCACCTCTGACAACACTTACACAAAAGCCCTCCATCCTATGCCCTCCCACCTGCAACACGAGGTCAGCACTCTTCACTGGAGCAAATGGAAATGAAATATTCAGATATCACGTGCTGAGGGATGTTCCTCTCTATGAGATGTCCTTGGTGCAGTTATGGAGATGCCAGAGGACCCAACAGCTACTGTTACACACCATTTACAAAGAGATTTGCTCTGCTTTGGAGAGTTTTCAGTGCCAATGGGACACAGAACCAGGGAAATGTTTATAGTGATTCTTATGGGTGGTAGCAGTAGAACCAGCACTCCCCAGGGATGTAGGTTTAGAAATACATCACTATAATTCTGAGGTGTGGAACATATGTGAAGTGAAGATCAATTCTGTTTCAACTTTTTCCCATAGGCTTTTTCAGCAACTATGCTTCTTTTAATTTCTGACCCTCAATTTCCAGATCTGCCATGTGCCCCTTTCTCTTATTGGTGCTGCTGTAAAGCTGAGCTCTCTGATGCATTTAATATATCCATCCTGTACAGCACAAGCTGTTCAGCATGAATGTATTGCTCTTTGCTTGTCTCTCTTGTGTTCCTATGCCACTATTTGTTGACAGGTTTTGAACATGTCACAGTTAGAGAGGAGAGGAACGAGAAATGAATCAAACTAAAATCTCAGGCAATGGGCTTTCTTGCTTCTGAAATCTCTATTATTTGCTTTATATTTCAAGAGAAAGTTCATTTATTACCCTATTTTTAAGTGAGTTGCCTATTCTACCTTCAGGATCCTAATTGCTTTTCAGATTGTGTATATCATTAATACTGTATATCTTCATTTTCTAGCCTAGGTAGTAATCGAGCATTCAGTCATTGCTATACTCACTATTCTGCCAACATTTATTAAAATGAAGCAATTAACTATTGTCTTAAATGGAGTTTAGAGGCAAGGCTCATTAGTTTTTAGACTCATTACAATTAAGTGGGATGATAAATGTAAAATTATTTTATCGCAGCTTTGTACAGAAACCTTGTTTGATTATGCAGTGTCGATGTTCCCTTTGTGCTGCATTTTCACAGTTCTCCTGGTCCCATTTTATTAAAATATTAACATGGACATTTTTAACTGGGAAATATCAGTCCATTCAAAGCCCCTACGACTGACACTGGAATTGACCTGACTCACAACCAGCATAAGGTAATGCTGCGTGGTGAGAAATGGATCTGCTGCCTTCTGAAAGGAGCTGACTTTTCTAGTCCCAGGACTCACTTCCTCATATACCTTGTCCCCTTAGGATCTGATTTTCCTCCTCATTACTTAGGAGCACAGCAGTTAAGAAAAGGCCCTCTCATTAGCACAAGGAGGCTGCTACTCCACCATTCTCCGCAGCAACAATGAGTCTCTCTGTGGTGCTGGAAACGCTTCTCTCTCCAGGTTAGCTGGTTGTGATGTATGATGTCCTACTAGAAGACTCAGTTTCGGATGCTGATCTCCCTCCTACACTCAGTTCAGTTATGAACCTTTCAGATGCCATCATTTTCTAGTTAAGGTCCTTAACACGGGTGAACCTAATGATGTAGCTATGTATTCAAGAAGGAGGTCAGAAAGATGAAGACTTCTGATGAGGTCCAGAAGGACTACTCAGGGCAGTAATGTTAAGCCACGTGATTAAGTACCTGCCTGAATGAAGGTCTCAAGATCTAAATATACTCAGCTAGGCTTGCAGATATTGGTATCAGCCTCCTCAGAGGCCTCATACCACATGAGCTCAGATATGAAGATAATAAAGCTTCTTCACTCCTTGAAAGTTTCTGCTTTAACACATAACTTCTGGGGTAGTATTTAGGCATATTCTCTAGTTTGGCTTGTTCTTTCTCTAGTGATACCAAGTGGAAGTAATATTATTTACAGGTGAGACAGGAGTGTCTGTGGAAAAAAATAAACAATAATCATAGTCGTGAAATGACTCCTTAGGACATACCTTTAAACAGTACAGCATTTCTGTGCCTCTGGCTGGCAGTTGAACAGAGCACTTTGAAAGTGTCTGCAGTTCTCAGAGATGGGGTATTCTTGAGCAGATATCCAAGCACGATTGCCCTTGAAGAACATGTTTTCTGTTGCAGCTTTCGTGTCTACTTAAGAAGTGAATCCCATCATTGCTTTGCTTATATTCATTGTAGAAGATGGAGGAAGGCCATGAGAATAAGAAAGGATCTCTATCGGCCTGGCTCCATACATTACTATCTTCCTCCCTTATCTCCACAACGAGATAAAAGGGGCACAGTTGGTAAATGGCTCTTTGAAACCTGACAGGCTTTTCTCTCAGTTCATGACAGCTTTGACAGTGCCTGAGCTGGCTGCAAAAATCCTGCTATTGTAGTCCTTGTTTTGATCTGCTTGTAGTTGCGAAGCCACACTGCTAAAACCAAGGGGAGTCTGGCTTCTATCTGCAGGGAAGTCATGATCAAATACCTAAGAAATGCCTAAGAAAATTGCACAGAGTCAGAAGTGATCTTACTCATCACAGAAACACCACTGGCAGATGAGGACTGTTCACTTGCAAATCCATCAGCAAATCCCCAAGATGAATAGTGGAGCATCAAGTCCTAGTTGCTTAGCCTATGGATATGTACTCTGGGGTGTCGGGTTAGTCAAGTTAGCTTTTGGACAGAAGGAAGTGCATGAGTTTCCAGAACGAAACCTCTTTTTGGAGTCTCTTCTAGATTCATAGTTACTTGTTAGCATAGCTGTGCAAAGATCCGTTTTTTCAGTTCATTAGCCAAAATGAAAAACATGGTAGGGAGCAGTGGGAAAGAGGAAGGCATTTATCTCAGCTGAAAGTCAAAACCTGTGCAAACTAGAAAGTAACAAATAATTCATGTCATATTAGATAAAATCTTGTACTTGGTCCAAAACAAAATGCTTACGTGAGGAATCTTTTTAATGTTTGAATGTTTAATAAAAGCAGTCATACTAAATTAAATCTGACTTTGAATGAAGGTCTTCTCTTTTTAAAAATGTCAAAGCAAGAGAGAAGAAGGCAAGCCAGAAGCCTGCGAGGTGTCAAGAGAATCACATAATAATTTCATCTGGAAAGGACCTCTGGAAGTCTCTAGTCCAAGCTTCATTTCAGGACAGGGACAGCTCAGACCCACTTGCTTGAGGTCATGTTCAATTGAGTTTTGAATGTCTCCAAGGATGGAGATTTTGGTATGTGTTTGGGTAATTATTAAGCCAGACTGTCATGGAGTACCACTAGATGCACTTCTACAGGAGGGGAAATTAGGAATGTAGACACATCATTCACCAGCTACCTGCCACTGCTCAGCAGTAGGGCAGCAGTCATACTGTCCAGCATTCAGTTTATTTAACATTGTTTGGGCTGCTCTATAAATGAGGAATATTAACAGCTATTTCAGAGTCTTTGAGAAAATCGGATTTCACACCCAGCCACCACTCATACATTCAGTTAGTGAGTAAAACTGCACATGAATTATGCATAGGTCACGTCACTGTAAAACCTGGGCACCACGCTAGCTAACTGTGTTGATTCTTAGCACACAAATTTAGCACACAAAAATAAGGAGGGATAGCCCATTTGGAAACCTGAAGAAGGGCTTACTATGCTTTCACTCGATTTACAGTTAGAGCTTATAAATGTCAAGTGTGACCCAAAGTGAGACCCAAAAAGTCAGTTTGGAGCTGGTCAGACACTCACTTTCAAGTCAAGTATTTGGGGATGACATAAAACTTACATTATCATTTTGGTCTTTCTTTTAGAATCTACCACCTTCACTAGTTCAAACTGGTAATATTTTCTATAAATTCAAAGGCTTCATGTTGTTCAGTGGTTCGACCAATTAAATGTAAAATGTAATACAATGTACAATTTAAAATAACAAAATGAAAACAATCAATTACTGATTAAACAAAAGTACTTGATCTTTCCAAGGAAAAATATTTTATTAGGGCAAGTACATTATTTCAGACTCTTCTGTGTTAAAGGAAAAAAGCCCCGTAAAGGACAAACAAATAACACTGCGCTTGTGAAGAACACTTCTTGGGTCAGAAATGTTGTTATTCAGCTTGTTCACATTTTCTGGGAGACTTGGTGAGGCAGCAAAGCAGACTCCAGAGAAGCTACAGTCATCCCAGAAACCTGTTAGTAATATTCAAGGAAAGGTCCTCTGTAGTTCTGTTTGGGTGGCACTGCTTCAATGTATTCAAGAAGAGAAATTGTGCCTTTCTGAGGAACATTCACAGAATCAGTTGCTGTCACTTTTTCAGCATCAAACCCTCAGAAGCCAGAAAATTCATACTTTTGGCAAATAAATAAGATCAATACCAAATTACTGGCTTCAGTAGTAAACTTCCAGGCAGCAAGCCTCATTCCTCTTGTTTGGAGAGGGAATATAAATGAATGAAATTCAAAGCATCTGACTTACAGTGCCACCCTGCAAATGGCCTGTAACTCCTGTAAATCACTCTCAAATGTCAGCTTACTGGAGAGTTTCTGCTCACGATACACTCACTCTGATTTAAAAGAAATCTGCCAGCTGCATGTGTTGGAAGCCCAGGTCACCTGTCTTCACCCACACGTCCTGTGTTTACCCAGGGAATAATGGCAGTTGGTGCACTGATTTACCAGATTAGACATGACCCTGCTTCATATCTTGCTCAGAACAGAGTGCCTGTGATTAGTAGTTATCTGTGAAATGTTCAAAGTGAACCGAGATTTAGCGGTCTCATCTGACTCCCTAATGGTCTATAATCCCTCTGCGTGGGGGTTGAGATGAGTTGATGTGACGTAATTTGTAATTAGGCAGCTTGAATAGCAGAGAGCCTTCAGCTAGCTAGGTAAATCCTGCTTTTCCAGGGAGTGTTTTACACAGCACGAGGGAAAAAAAAAGCAGGAAAGCAACCACATGGCTTTTTAGCAAAACCAAGATACAGTCCTTCACACTTCCCATGGCACCTTGCTTTGCCTTCTCCTTGCCTTCTGCAAATAATCTCTTTCCTAGGAGGTCCCCTATGCTTGATAATGTGGTTTGTTTCCAAAAACAATGATGATTTCCCTTATTGGTAATGTGAATATCCCAGTTGTGGCTCTAAAAAAAAAAAAAATCAGATCCTCATTTCATGCCTATTTAGATCACCACAGACTTCAGTAACCCTAGACTAATTCTGTTCCTTTTTGCAGCAGTTTTAATGGGTGGCTGTCACTTATTTTAAACATTATATCACAATTTATTTCTATAAATGGAGGATCCAGGTGTTTTCTGAGGATTAAAAAGGCCTATTTTTTGACTTCTTTCAGTTTAATTTCCTGCTACAATTCAGAAATAGCTGGATCCTACAGCTCCTGACTCTAAATCCTTGCTGGAATAGAGAGGTCTGTGTCAGGGCTCCTGAGGATCTGAGCTTTGCTCTGGAGAGGACTCTTTCACATTGCAAGTTCATTTTAAGTCACTCCATTGCGTTTTCACTGTTCAGCTTCCAATCCAAGATTATCTTTGCCCATCTGTTATTTATCCTACTGGTTACATGACCTGTGAATCACCCAGCTTTTATTTTAAAATCGCATTCTCTTTGGAGTTTTGGGTTTTTTAAGTTCATTCATTACTTGCTGCTTATTTGTCAAAAAATTTACTAGCACACATTTTTACCTGAAAGAGTAGTAAGATGCATAATGTACAAAAGAAGTCCTTGTGCACACATCTACAGCTATGTGTGTTACTGCAACCTCAGCTCCCTGAGTGTGTGATTCCTGTGTTAAACAGTGACAACAGAAGTCGGGAGAAGCACACAAGTATCCACTGTAGCCCTCAAGGAAGTCCATATGGATGTGATGTGAGATGTTGCACGTGTGGTGCTTCTTGAACAAACACACACCCATCGATGTGAATTGAAAATCAGTATTACGAATTTTCACTAATTGTTTTTTCACTGGAGTCTGTAATTTGCACTCACAATCACCTAATGTTGCCTGTGCATGAGCACACAGCCTTGCAGAAGTAGTCTTTGGCAACAAGCTGAATTAGGGGACAGTTTTGCTGTCATTCCTGTATTGCTGTACTTCCGCCATTCTGGGTTACAGAAAGGTTTTGACTATGCCTTTTCTTGCTGAGACATACAGTGGATGTTCTGGCACTAAGACACAGCCTTTGACCGAAAAGTGCAACAACACCACCACTGCTCCCTGCCAAAATAGTTCTAATCCAACTACAGCTATTGCACCCGAAACATGAATTAACACAAAGGTGTACCCTGGACTCGTCTTACACAGAGGTCTAACAAGTTGTTCACACAAAGACCCTTCTAACTTTAAAGACATTCTTCCTGTCTCCTTTCTAACTAAATAATTTCTCAAGAGGGAGGCTGAAAATGTGTTATTGCTTCTACTGATAAGCACTTTGCATCATATTGCATCTTTAAAGCTTTACTCAGGGCTGTGTCCCATTATACTGGGAGCTGTAAAAGTGGAGAGAAAGCCATTGTTGACCTCAGGGAAATCAGCATTTAATTTCAGAGCATAAAACAAGTAGCTGTGAAAACTTGGGGATGGCAAGACCTGGCAGCATAGTGTAAAAATTGAGGGAAGAGGCTAATGGGAGTAGTTCACACAGGAGAAGAATAGATGGGAAATTAAACCCTGATTTTTTTTTCCATTCTAACTCCTCTCCACTGCAATGCCTTAATTAGGCTGCTGTAAAAGTAGAATTAGTCCCAACTGTTTTGTTTATATGCCCATGTAAAACATGATATTTTTACTATTTTTTATATTCATTAAATTCTTTAAATTCTTCATATTGGCAAACTGTTGATATTACTTGGTGCTTTGGCCAATTTTTTTGTTGGGATCTGGATTTGAGTGACTTACTCTTTACAGACAGCTGTTCCAACCAGGACTCGAAGTAAATTCTCCAACACCCAAACTCAGCACATTACTCACCAGTTGTACTCCCAGTTGCTCTCTCTTTCATGTGCGTGGACAGGTTTTTGCTACCTAAGGGGCAACTAATGATAGCCCTGGGGAAAACACAGTGGTGCCTGGCACAGCTTTGCCCTTCAGTGACGAAGGATTGATTAGTAGGGAAAGAAAACTGGGAAGCCCTGCTACAAGATATTACTCGTATTACAAGTGGTATATAACTGCTGAGATCATGGGCATATTTTTCTCTATTTTACATGAGGCCGAATATCCTTTTCTGGGCTTGCAAAGGAAGCAAGGGGCCAAGAAAAGCTGCTGGCTTTCTCCAGACTTATTTCCTCCATTCCTGCAATCCTGCAATCAAAAATATGTTCTAAATGCCTGATGAAGTCCAACCAGGTTTTAATGGCCCAGCCATGGAAAGGAAAGTGTTACTGGCTCTATTACATGATGCAAAGAGAAGAAAGACACATTTCTGTCCAGAGAAACCTTGGCTTTCTACTGACATAAAAAGAAGTAGCCGTAACTTGTCTCACAACGGTAGCAGGATCCAGAGCAAGTGACTGTCCTCATGTTTCCTAAAAATTTATATTCAGATTTGTGCCTCAAAATGCTGACCATTGCTCATGGAAAGCAAAAGGAACTCCCTTATCCCATTGCCCCACTACTTACTGCCTGTGCTGTGCAGAGGCAGATGGGTTCTGGCAGCTGTGTGCAAAGATACATCTGAATGGAAGACAAATATCCTTTCCACACCAAGCTAAAGGTGATTTTTTTTCCCTAAGTAGAATTTACAAGCCATTACCCATCACATCCAGAGTATTACTGGAGCTGTCAAGAGAAAGGAATCAGTGTAGAAACATCATTCCACTGGGAAATGTAAAATGGCAACCAAGTTGTTCCCCCTACAGTATGTCCAACACTGAATATAAAATGATGTACAACTAACCTGCAATGAGTTCTGTGCAGGAACTCTCTTCTGGGATGCTTTTTCATGGTTTTCTTGCTTTTTCAGAAAAATAGCTTATTATTGAAAAGTATTTTTTCTCTTCCTTTTTTTCAGCACAAAGTAATGAATTACCTGAGTGATTCAGCTGCTAATGTGATGAGGGGAGAGAATGTTTCACCATTTATGGTGATTTTGTGGTGATTATAACTCCCTCTTGGTTACTTTCTATGCCTTTCTCTCTACAACATGAGTAATGAATGGCCTCAGGCACTTTTCTTCTGTGGAAGATGAAGTGTTGGTTCAGTGACCAAGTCTTCTCTCCAGTCTGCTCTCTGTCCTTGATGCTTTGTGACCTTCTCTCTTCCTTTTGCTTTCCCCTCACATTCTTAGTCTCTTCCCAAAACTTTGTTTTACATTCCAGCTTTGCATAACCTGTGCTGGTACATGGGTTCTCCCAGTGAGGGCTCAAGGACAATCGAGGAATTTCCTGCATGCATTTGCCTTGTGCTCCTTCAGCTCTGATGTCAGCTCCCAGACTGAATCCCACACAAGCAAACTGTGACAAAGTGGCTAACGACTACAGCCTCCTCCATCTTTCCTACTTCATGACCTTCTTGTCTTTTCTTCCTTCATTCTACCTTGATTTTCTCACTCTGACTTTGAAGTCTTGCTTGCTTTTTATCCCCAGTTCTTTCCTCTATTGATAAATCCTGCATTCCCAGCTATTGGCCGCTTTTATTTTGTTCGTAGCTTCCTTTCCTGAAGTGGCCCACTCCTTCAATACTCAAATACTTCTGAAGGAAAAAAACAGTGTTGATATCACTTCACTACCTCAGCTAACTTTACAAGCCATTACCCATCACTCCCAGCACATTACCAGGGCTGTACTCACCTGCTTCTCTGATAACCTTATCATCACTCTGGTTTTCTTCTCTCAATTCGCTGAGAATGCTGATGACAATGATGAATTCAAGTTTACGTCCTCCCAGTCATTTTTCTGGCTTGCTCTTCACCCAACTTTACCTTCTCCCTGAACACTCGCTGATAACTATTTCTCAGCCACATCTTTAGGTCTCTGTTCCTTCCTTGTCCTCCTTGATGCTTAGACTGTTTCTAATGCTATTTCTCAGTCTTTTTCAATACTTCATGGCTTACAGTCTCTGACAATAACAACTCTCTTCTAACTATCTTTGTATCCATGTTTTTTTTGTTATGATTTTTTAATAGGTCTTCCTCCGATTACTTCTGTTCTGTAAGTGGTACCGACCCCACTCCTCCCTTCATGGTCCCAGTAATCACCCATGCCTTCATTCCTGTAACCATGTTTCTCTACCACCTTTCCCTTCTGCTTCTTGGCATCCCATATGTGTCATGGTCACCTCTATTCTCCAAACAGAAAACCAAAGAGGATGGTGACTTAGGGAAAGCTTTCCATGGGAGAGCTTTGGTGTTCAACATCTTTCAGTGCATTTTGCACTTCGATGTAAATTCAGATGAGTTATGTGTAAATAAATATTGCAGAAAAAGCATTTTATGCGTGGCCCAAACATTTGTAGAAGTTAGGTCATAGGAAAGCACATCTTTAATGTATGCCAGAAGTTTTACAGCAGGAGTATTCCAGGGCCTGCTAGACACTATGTCCTATTAAGATGATCTGTTGTAACCACTGTTCCTCCCTTAGGATGCAGTAAAGAGTCATTCCTTATATATTATTTACACTGAGCTCTAGTCTGAGTAAATATATATGGTAATGCTGAGTGTGTCATTTTGCACCTCGTTGTATTCACGTTATTTTGCTTGCTATGGTAATACACTTGCAGTGGCTGTTTCAGCATAAAATCCTTCAGCAGGGCTGGTATTGACTCTCAGGCTGTGGTGCATACATTTTGTGAGGGATACAGAGAAAATTGAAATAGAAGAGATTATTTTTAAACCCCGAGATGTTTGTCACTTAGGCTGTAAATCAGCTGTGTGTTATACAGATACATTACTGCTTTTTAAAGTGTTTGTATTTGAAAATCAACTACGGAGGAAGCTAAAGATTCCCTCTGGACTTCTTGCCATTAGATTAATTTAATCATAGAGCAACTTCATTCTCATTTTGAATACAAAGGGCCTGATTTTCATTAACATTAAGGACTCCCAGGTACTTTCTAGCCAGAGCTGGGAGCAGCTCAGACATCTTCAGGCTCCCACTAAGCTGCCAACCTCACCCAGCCTCCCACTGCACCTGGTCCAGGGAACAACTAAGGACAGCGCTTCATACATTTTTCTCCTCTTAACTTGTACCGTCATTTCTTTAAGTCTATGCAAACTTTGAGCATTCAAACCAACTATACCTCTGACAAAACTCCAGTAGCTTAAATATTGATTGGCCAAAAGGTATCCGCTCTGTTTTTTATTTTAACTTGCCGTCTTACTTTGTCTCTTGATGACCTCTAATTCCTGTATTTTGAGGACAATGTACAATCATCACCTTGTTACCTCCACCATGAGGTTCACAACTAGTATTTGTGCTCTGATTCTACTCAGTCTAGTCAATTATTGTCTGGAAATCATTTAGTACCTCCGTTCACCTTTGCAACTTCCTCTGAGCTTTCTGCAATGGTCTGTATCTTTTTCAAGAGGAAGGATTAAAATCACAAATATTACTTCAGACATGGGATCATTCAATGGATTCATACAATAACATAATGATGTTTTCTGTTATATTCTCTACTCTTTCCTTTTCTTTTTGTTTGATTGCCAGTGAGCATCCAGCTAATAATTGTATGAAAGTGATTTTCCTAACCTCAAGATGTTTACCCTGAGTGGTAATAACTAGCTCAGAGTCATCATCATGTATGCAAAGTTAAGATTATGCTGTTTTGTTTGTCTTTTTTTTTAAATGAAAAGCATCCCTTCTCACTTAGGTGTTAAACTTCATCTGTCATTTTATCATGTAGTCACATAATAAAGTAATTCTTCCACATTTCTTTGCAGTTAGCATGTCTTTTACTACTCTGAACAATAACATTTCAACAGGCTTCCTCATCTCATGGATAAGACTCTTCAACACATCCTCTACGTATAATTTGAAAAGTGCCTGTGCTGGAACCAGCTGTAGGACGGCAGTGATGACAATCCTACATGTCCTTGCTTACGTTTCAGCTAGATGGTCATCCATGAAAAGACCTTCTCACTCATATGCAAACCCAACGCAGTTCTTTAAGGCTTCTCATAAAATAGTTTCTCAAAACCCTTTAGGATATGTAAGGAAGTCTATCATCTGACTACAGTCCTTTGTCCGCTGATGCATTCCTTCAAAGTACCCTGAGACTTGTGTAGCATGACTTTACTCTACAAAAGCCTTGACTTTTCCTAATACATCCCTCATATTTTCCACATGCCTGGCAGGTTTTTTCTATGCTACAGCTTCTACCAATTTACCCAGTATGAATGCCAGTCTTCTCCAATGCAAAAATTCTCTTGTTTTTCTGCCACCATCTTTTAAATCAACATCATATTTGGCCATCTTTTGGCCATCTACTTTTATTGTATTAAGACAGATTTAAAGAAAAGACTAGGTATTACCTAATATTTCACCTTTTTTATACCTCAGTACCTTTACTTTTTAGTGAATACCAACTAAACTATTTTTATACTTCACTAGGTCAATGGTATTATTTGGCCTTATTTTTTCTAAGAGCTTTTAAGTCTTGCTCATCTTTTGGCACTCCAAGCTTATTGCAAACAATGTGTCTGGAAATGTTATTCCAAAGTTTAAACAAATATAATACTAAGTTATTATTCTGTAAGGGCTTTAGTTTGCATTCTAATTGTGAATAAATTTCCCCTGATACAACATAAAATTTCTTCCAGCTGTCTAAAATTGTTCTTTTCTAACAGCTTGCTTTACCTTGTTCTCTAACCATACTGCCATTCTTTCTGATTTTGTTTGTTTGTTTGTTTTAAATTTATAAATAATATGCATTTTATCTTTATTTGACTCATTTATATTTAAACAATTTAAACATTCTCTAAGCTGTATGTCAACTTCTTAACTTTTCAGATGAATCTAAAAGCTAAAAGGGTAAAATGCTTTAGGCAGATTGGGGATTGAGTGCTCAGTCACTCAGATGGGATTGATTTGCTAATTCTCTAAGCACAGTGACTTTACAAGGACTGTATAATCTAAACAGCTTATATATACAGTTTAACAGAGTGTACTAATTTGTCAATTAAATTCAAAGATCTCGGAGAGAAACTCGTTATTAATATGCAATTGTTGCGTGGTTCACCCCTCGGCCTTTGCTAAAATTTCTGTTCCATCCTAGCCCTCCTGGGTAGAAAGAGATCTGTTGTAGTCTGTGGAGTTGCTGCTCAGGTGAAATAGAAACAAGAGTCCCTTCCCTTTCATGGGTCATTCTATGTGGACTGAAAAACAGGTGTTACTCTATGAAAAGTAATATTGGTGAAAAATCCACACATATGTGGGGTGTGTGACCTGATTAAGAAGAGCAAGTCGGTATCAGGTGAACAGGTAAAGCCAAATGATGGTTTAGATAACAGGTAATTTGTCCTTCAGACAGATTCAGCTGGCACTCCTTAGACACCTGAAAGAAAATCCTGCTGCTTGAATGCCAGAGAGTTTTAAAATGGGGGAGGAGAGAGCAGAAATAGAGGTGAGAAATTTCATTGTGTACCAGTTTTTGTTAGAGCAGATGCTTTGTTTTCAGGACTTGACCGAGGCAGTGGTGGGTTCCTGGGGTCTAATGCATTGTGATTTCAGATAATGTCATTCAGTTCTTTAACTAAACCATGCCAATCATCAGAAAGCTGAAGTGAGTTCAGACTTCTTAACTTGAATGGGGACCTGAGAGATGAAGGCATGTGTGAAGTAATTAAGCTGGTTTTACATCTGTAGCTTTCCTTATCTGCAGATCTTATTTCAAATCCTAACTCTAAACCAGTGGGTTATATAGTTTTTGGTTTTAAAATACAATAAACCAGGTTACATGGTTAACAGAGCCCGCTCTAGGAGCTGAATTCCAGCTGCCTCAATAGTATTTCACAATTGAGATAATTCTCTTAACAGTGGGAGATGGAAAATATTGAAATTAATAGCAACTGAGCCTTCTCCATCTGATTTTATCCCTCTCTCTCCCTCATCTTTTTCCTGCTTACTCTTGAGAGTAGAGCTCTGTCAATTATCAGGCATCAACAGAATCAGAAAGAATTCATTGAGGTATGTCTATCTGCAGCTTTTCTTGTACTGCCTGTTCTCTTCTCTCTCTGTGCAAAGTGCTGGCAATTTTTTTACCACTCTTGTCTGTCACTGTTCATTTTTTTTTTCCACAAGCTTCATAGCTAATGCATCTGAAAGCTGCGCAGGATGTTTCAGGTACCACACAGAGAGCTGCGAGTTCTCAAAGTGAGAGTAGCAAGCACAATGCAGGAAAAAAATAACAAAATATTATTCCTTCAGTGGCAAGCTTTGCTCACACTGTGAGAAAAATGAACTCCTTTCTTCAGCTTCAGATGAAATATTTCATGCTTAGAATGCCCCCGACGATTTTTTTCTGCCTGGTTCAAAATGTAGATTATGGACATTTTACTTCTGTGGCCAGCAGCTTCCATTTAGGTCATGCAACTTGACTTTGTCTCTTTAAGTGTATTTCAGGTTGGCCACACTGGAACTTCATCTCTAGCATTCACTCCATCATCAGTCCCAGTGAAAGGATGAACCATGTACAAGTGACACCTCACCCCAGTGTTTCTAATTCTAGAAAACAGAAATTAATTTCCCACAGGAAGGGAAAAGAGTTATCCATTCCTCTCTCCCCTTCATCATCATCAGTTTCATAAGAGGAGGAAGGAGAAGAGGTTGTATCCTTCCCCCTTTCTTCTGTTATCCTCCTGTGAAGGATATACTCTCTGTTACTTGCTTAGAGAAGTGCTGCCCTGGCAGAGCATGTGGGCAGGGGCAGGCAGTGGTGGTTCTGGTTAGAAAGGGTTGGTGTACCTGCAGGAAAGAGGCAGTACACAAATCAACATACCAGCTGCTGCAGGTGGGAGTAAGAAATGTTGTGCTCCATCTGCACCTTGTTCTGAATTATATTATCTAATTTGAGCATTCAGCTGAGCTGGGAGTCCAATCATTTCTACAGCTGGTGCAGGAATCATTAGATCTTACTGCTTTACTAAGCACAGCAGGGTCGTTGGACTATTAGTTTTATAGCTTAGGGTGCTTTCAGTAAGTGCCTTTAATTTGGGGAGAGGGAAAAGCAGGGACTCTGGACCTTCACTCCTGAAGAGAAGGATTTTTTTTTAATGTATGGAAAGCAGACAATATTACTTTAAGGTCAAAGTGAAGGAAACTGCCTAAGAAATGTTCCTTTAACTTCCTCTTCTAATGCATATATGATAAGGGGAATAAAGTGTGAATACAGACCATAATCCAGGTAAGGATGTAGAGTAAATAATTTTTCTCTAAGTAAGAAAGTCTGAGAATGGATATGAAGAAGCTTGGTTAATACTGGTGCTGTAACATGTAGAAATGGATGGGTCATAAATCAACTTCATTGGAGCTGTAGCAAAACTGCCTGGAAAAACAGACTCTAATGCAGCTTCATGATGGCAAAATTGCATGAGAAACCTCAGGCAGCTCAGCTGTAACTTCATAAGAAAATGAAATCTCTTGCCTTTTCTCCATAACAAAAGCTACTCTACTTAAATTATGCCCTTCAACATGTCTTGCATGCATAAAATGGATACATACATTTTTGACATAGACTGAACGAAGCCAATTTACTTCGGTGCCGCTGAAGTATGCAGGAGAAGATATGTTACTGAAGTCGTTTTTAGTAGAAAATTAATTAATACATTGTGTTTGCAATGAACTTTGCACCATGTGCTTCTTCAAACAGCACAGTTACAGCTGTGCTAGCTCTGAAAGTCTGGCATGGATAACTCACCACCCAGGTGGTGGCCAGTCAACCATGCTCTGCAGTGCATTATCTTACATATGCATTTTTCAGGAGGGCAGGAATTCATTTTAGTGTTGGCATTGCAGACTTCAGTAGAACACCACCTTTGATGTCAGCTAAGTAACTAACCAAATAATTTCCTCTGGGAGAGCAGAAGATGTAGTTGAAAGGAACAAAGACATTAAGTGAAACACAAAACAGTAATCCTCACATTAACAATACAGATATTTAACAGGAATAGTTTCTCAGCTCTCCACACATGCAACTCCCACTGAGGTCACTGTGCAGATGGTTGCATAGAGGTGGTGCTATCAAGTCTGCAGTGATCTGAGGATCTGTCAGTGGAAACTGACTACTCTTTTTTTAAAGGAAAGAGGATATGCACAAGTGAGCTACTGTAATATAAAATGTTCAGCCTCACAGAATACCAAGGGAGAAAAAAAAAGACTTTCCATTAGAAATTAGCTACTCAAAACCATGTCTCTGGTATAGAAAGGTTAACTCCTAGACAAAAGGGATAAAACATATATCTTTGTCTGTAGCAGCCAATATCTCAGCGGCCAAAGCTCCATCGTGGCCAGATGAGAAACCAAGGGAGAACAGTACTTCGACTCAAGTGGGAAGATGGGTCACAAATATCCCAGGTTTTGAGATATTCTGAGGTTTCTCTGATGTATTTTCCCATGTAGAATCTCTTTTTATTTTAATTCTCATTCTGAGTAAAACCTTCAAAACTGCTTTTTGTATATGTAAAGTAGACTGTTTTGTTTTTCTGGCAAGGCCAGGCTGTCAGATCCTTTGAGAAGCGGAAAAGGGAACCCACACAGCATATGGTAATATTTGGCTTCATTGCTGTTCCCAAAGAAAGCTGTCTGACTCTTTTAAAATATAGAGAGCTGAAGCATGTGAGGAGTAGTACTGTGGATTAGCACTGATACCATCTTTTTTTCTCAGAGTAAAGCATAAAGCCTCAATAGGACAAGACACTCAAATATATACTTAAAATAGCGAGTATTCCTGTGTGAATCACTAAAATTACTCAATATATGAACCTCTGGGATTACGTTCATATTAGAGTGCTGAAATGAAAGTCTAAATATGGCCTCTATAAGTTCACAGATACAGTTAAATATAAGGTCCAAAGCCTGGATGCAAGGAATGGACCTCCTCTCAGCTTAGTCATTAGCTGGCTCCTTGGCTCCACCATGGCCCTCTCTAACTCTCTCTCTCTGCCACAAAATTTGGCATGGTTCTAGAGCTGTACGCTAAAGATGGCGGCCCAGGGACTGCATGGGCACGGATTTCTTGTTTGCTCCTTTCCATGAAAATAGTCTTCCAATAAGCCCAGAGCCAGGTTCTTTGTAATGTGAATGTTGGTCTTCTCTAAGAGGAGCTAGCCCCAAGCATGTAACCCAGCCTGTGCCACAGGAACTATGGACCAGAGATTGCTCCCTGACCTGCTTTTATTTTATATGCTAAATAATACATCTATGGTAAATATGCTGGAACATTCATAGCCCCAAGGCACATGTTAAGCCTCTGTCATAGCCCTCAGTATAAATCCTAATCTGGCTGCTGTTCATGAAGCACCTTGTGTAGCCCCTAAAACTCACTGTCTCTTTAAAATCATCGCAAGGAGGTAAGATCTTGCATCAGATTTATATGCAGTGTAAATGTACTCGAACAGGATTGCTTCAGGCAATCTTGTTCAGGTATGCTCCTTTAAAGGTTATGCCGAGCTGGGTTGATTATGAATGCTCTGTGTCGAGCATATTTACTGGCAGCCCTTCTGCCCAGCTTTGCTGGTGGTCAAATGGCCTCTGAAACACAAAAAGCCCAAGAGCTTTAAAATTTTAATTAAAGTTCTAGTATGACATTGAAAATTACCAGCAGTCTCCCCACTCCTGACTATCACAAGGCCTTGGGAATAAATACTTTAGTAATAGCCAACAAAAGCTATCTGAAAAATCCCTCTTCCCTTCCTTTTTTCCTTCATCATGACTTGTCTGGTGACCACTGAGCCTCTGATTTAAGTGTGCAAGTTGTTGATGTAACAATTAGTGGAAGAGCTTAGAGCAGGGCAGGGACTTGGCCTAACAGCATGGGTAAATGTATTTGTGATTTTTGCTAATCATTTAAGTGGATTTAGTACATGCCTGATTTTCTTGGTTCTAAGGCAACCTTAACTGCAAGAGGTGTTTTAGAGAAGTTGAGGGGAAATAAACATTTTCAGAGATGATTCATCAGATATTTTTTGATGTCCATTCTACAGTGAGATTATCATGTCTTAGAGCCCATTGAGTGATAGATGAGATGTGCATTGCCTAGAAAGTGAGCTCTTAGTGTAACTCAGAGGTAGACAACTCCACTGTAGCTACCTACTGCTAGGCAGGTAAGTCTTATGCTAAATACTTCTCCCAGAAAATTCTGTCAGTCTGAGCCCCAGGATTTTTTACTCAAGCCACATATGAAACATAAATGTGAATTAAACCGACAATTTGGGATCCTTCTGCTTACATTTCATTAATAGCACTGTCAATAGAAGGATGGTGGTTTCATTTCGTTAAGCAATTGAGTACCTGCTCTGCCAATCTTATTTTGGGGAGAAAAGCAGTTGGGTATCCAAGCACTGTAAATCAGTTTAATCACTCTACTTATCTTGGTGTATAGAGTGGCTGCAACAAAGAATTTAGCTGGCCATCTTTCTTCAGCTGTCAGCTGGTCTGGAGCAGCAGAGAGGTTTCTGTCCTTTGGAAAGAGCTCTTCAGCTGCCAAATACCTAAAGCAATTCAGGGACCTGTCAAAGGCTTTCCTTGTGACATTGTGAGTGAAGTCTCACTACAGAGAGGAATGAAGTGAACTTACTTTGCTCTTTTAGTATGGACGTCATCAGCATCATTACCCAGGGAAATTGAGCTGTAAATCTAACATCAACTTCAAGGTTAGTACCATCCAGAGGACTTCCTAGGGAGAGAGGGGTTCACTGTGATAAAGTATTTTGACTTACTGCTGTTGTGTTACTTTTGATTACGCAGTTCTGCAATTACACAAGTTGTTACCTCTGTGGTCATTTCCCACCTGTGTCCCCTTATGTAGGTGATTTTGAAGACTAAGACAGTGTACACGGAAAATCCATACAATGTCAGTGGAGGGGCTGAAGTGCAGTGTTGGGAGCCAGAGTGTTAATTTTCACTCCTCCTTGTCCAAACATGGCTGAAGGAGAGGGTGGGTTTCATGAGACTGCAGTTTCAGAATGAATTTCAGTCTTGGCCTCTTCTTCCCCTGTAAATGTCAACCTTCCACTCTCCTCCACAGCCTGTGTGCAGGGCCTTTATTTCACATAAATTTATGATGAAGTTTAACCAGAAGCATCCAGAGCTGTGACCAGTGCCAGTGCAGTTTGAGCTATGGAATTCCTTCATTCTGTCTCCTTTGCTCTGCCAGCTCTCCTAGAGAACAGCTTTCTCTTCCTGAAGTTTCTTCAAGTTTCTTGGGGAAGTCTGAGGTCGCAGACAGGCCTCTCTTTCCCTCCTCCAGATGTCTGTCCATGAGTGGGTATGAGTCATTCGCTCTAATTTTCCTCTTCTGTTCCTACAGATCTTTAGGGAGAGTTATTGTTTCTTAACAACCTCAGAGCTACAACAGTTTGTCCATACTACCACAGCCAAGCAGGTTTCTCCAGAAGACCTTGTGCTTACTGATATCATGGAAGCTCATGTAGGAAGAGTATAGAATTTATCTAGAAATCAAAAAAAATCACAAAGCAATCACAGACCTTTAAAATTACGAGATTTTAATGTTGTACAGCCTCACACTTTCTCATAGCTCTACATAGTGAGTGCTGTGACCACACTGAGTTATGTGACAAAAATGCCTAGATACATATACTCTGCCACGTTTTAGAAAGTTTTCACATATCCTCTCCCTTCTCTATACTATATCCTGCCTCCCAGCCTCGTGGGCTGATGACAGGTGTCTTGAGCTGACTCTTCTTTGAACTGTCTTTAGGATGAGCTTATGCATGGCTCCAAAAAAGGACCGGACTGTTGTCAAAACCTTTGAGAACAAGCTTGATGATGACAAACATATAGGGGGATAAACACTTGTTAAAACTAAATATACCTTATAATTCCTTGTTGTATGATATATGGTCATGAATTATACTGGATCGGTGGTATTTCTGAAAGAAGCCAGAGTGTTTCCTCCAGCAATGCTAATTCCAAAAGATGCATTCATTTTCTTACTCTCTTTCTTACAAGCCCAAAGCTACACCTTTCTAAATGTCATTCTGGTGAAGGTAAGAATTTCAGCACACAGAGCTGTTACGGTTGGTGGCCTGATATTTGTCATAACAAATGCTGAGGTACTCCATTGAGCACAGGATGTGAGCGACTATAACCATTTATAATAAAGGACATAGATAGGACCCTTCTGTGGAATATGGTTTTAAATCACAGATCAAAACTGAACAAGACTGAACAAAATAATCACGGTAAAATCAATGGTGCTGTTAACCAGCAAAGTCCCATGAAAGACACGAGGAAGATTTTTTTTCCTCAAGACTGCTGAGTGTGCTTCATTTTTAAGAGCATAACCCAGTTTATTTTACTAACACATCTCAATCCCAAGCTGGTAAAAGTTCTTTCCAAATGTTCTTGCCCCTTCCTACCCCCTTCCCCATCTCTGTTTCCTTCCCCTTCTCTTTTTTCTTCCTACCTGAATAACTTGAAAGTGAATACTCATGTTCAAACACCTGTCATTGCGTATTTTTCTGTCCTAACTCAAATGAATCTGTCCCCAGTGCATTATTTCATAAACTGCCTTGAAATCTGAACTCCTGCTGAAGTTAGTTGGGCCTTACAAAAACCTCTGTTGGAATTTTGCTGCACTTTCTAAATACCCAGAACAGATTATCACAGCAATTTGTTGTAATAAGACTGAAAAGGTAGCAATGAGCCCCGTAAGAGCATTCCAAGCAGATAATTTTTCCTCTTGTTTTATACCCATATAAACCCACAGGCAAAATTCTACTCAAAATACTTCAAAGCAACACCTGGGTAACAAAAGTTTTCAATTTTGCAGAGAACAATAAGATTTTGCAAGAGTAGAATTCTCTTATCTGAAACCCAGTCCTAATGCAGATTTATACACGTGGAAGCTCACCACTGTGCAGCCAAATCATGTAATATGCCATTTGTGTATGATAAGACTTACACATGCAAGGACTAGAGTTGTTTTACAAATAAACATCTTGTAAAGGCACTTGCAATTATATGCAGGGATAGCAGGTGTTTTTTCAGGCCTACTGGCTTTTGTTACCAAATTTAGGTCAGAAATAGATTTCAGCATGGCTTTTGTATAACCTTTTTTATTGTAATTACATTACTTCTTCCACTGGCTTCAACTGAGATGCTGACTGTGCACCTCAAGATCTTGGACTATTAGCTCTGCTCTCTAAAAATGAAACTTAACATCTTACAGTTAGGCTGAAAATGGGTAGTGTGCAGGTTTCACTGTACCGTCCTAAGTTTAATTTCTCCTGTGTAAGTTCAATTTCTACTATATAATGCAAGTTAATAAGACTAGAAGCTACTTTTGTAGAAAACCAGATAAAAGCTTCTCCCTTGTTTGCTTCTTGGCATAGTAAGTTTTTTTTGTGGTCTCTCATGACAAGACTGATGAACCTGTGCTTCTTTGCGGAGAACGGATAATGAAGCACTGCAAAAAGGCCCTGATATAGTTTAATTAGGAAAAAAATACATTATATGGTAACTCATAACCTATGGGGCACTAAAGAGATTTGCAACATATTTCCTGCTTTCTTTTCTGTTACTTTTTTAGCACGTAAACTAATAACTTGTAACATATAATTATAATAATTAGAATACTAGTATATAATGGGAATGAATGCCATTTAAACCTAGCAGAGCTTTACAGTGGCACAAAGAAGTCAACTTTCTCGACAAAGTATAGCTGTAACAGTCATGATGTGTGTGTTTTTGTGACTCCTAAGGAAGGATTAGAATCATGTATTACTGGAGTAAGCTCTGTATATTTCTACTATTTTTTTTTGTCATGCAGTGCCTAACAAATGTGGCTCTGTATCAGTGTATCTTGCATCAAAATCACTTAATTGTAAAAGTGCCTATTACCTCCTATACTGATTCCTTTTTGTAGAGCAAATGGTCTAGTGGGGAGAATGTTAAGCAAGGTCCAATTTCTTGTTTTGACAAGGATACCTTGAGTGGTGGGAGCAGCCTTTCAGTCTCCTTGGCCCACTAGGCCCATGAAGGGTTTGAATGCTTGGCCCTTGAACTTCTAATTGGCCTGGCATCATTTCACTGTCCCAAGCAACACCTGGGGAAAGCAAATGCCTCAGAAGCCAGTTTATGACACAGGTAGGAAGGTGTCTGCACCAACTGACAAGATGCATCAGACAGATGTGGTTTTTAAGTCCTGCTCTCTCCACAGTTCAAGCACCTAATGCATCACTTTCCTCCATTCGGGATTAAGTCCTGAGCTCTATCTTCCCTTGAGAAATACAGAAGAGATCAATACTGCCTTACAAAGGATAGACTGCAGTGGTGGCAAGCTTTATGTATCATACATACCTTGTGTTGGATAATTCAGTAGCTGTAACACACCAACATCACCCTCAAGCATATTGCAGCCTTCAGTACCCACTGTCTGTAGCAGGTAGTGAGCACCTAGCAGCCTCCTACTTCTTATCTTCTGCTACAAATAAGTGCCTAAATCAACAGGCACTTGAGCCATCGTTTTTATGGTCTGGTGGATTTTTATTCAAAATGCAATGGAGAAGCTGCAACAAGAGCAAATGAGAGTGACTTTCTTTCTTCCCAGCCCTTCCTCCCCAAAAAAGAAACCCATACATATCCTAGGTTCACCTTTAGTCTTAAGGTAGGAAATGCAACAATAGTTGTCTGATAAAAGAAAGCTAAAACCAGATTACTCAGATCCTGGAGGAGTGCTTTAAGATAGTTGTTTCTTAAAGATGGAGACCCATACCCCACTCAAGCCAGATTTTGAAGTCATTTTTTTTGCAGGTCAGTCTTAGTGAGATGCACAACAACCCAGGGCGTGAGAGGCAGATGGACAAACACCACCTTTTCCACGTTCTATAGGCAGTTCTCCTAACTGTCCCCCCATAGCGAACTTGAGATGTGGGAAGTTTTAAAGTTCAAATTAAAGATGTCCTGTCTTTCACTGCCTCTGGATGAGGTGAGAGGGCAACAGTGGGTGCTGAGGCTTTCTCTGGATCTAATCCTGGGTGTCTCCCTCTCCAACAGGGGAAAAAGCATTTCTGAGGGTATATACACGGAAAATTGCAAGAAGCATAGTTAGATGTTTTGGTAATTGGAGTGTTGTCTCAGTTCAGCAGAATCATGTTTCAGGCAAGTCTGTCTGCCAGAGAAAATAAATCTGAAGGGAAAACCAAATCAAAACCCTGAAGAAAACAGAATTAGAGTGGAGAAAATTCTCGTCTGCTACTTCCTAGACCTTAAAAGAGAAAAAGCCAATCCAACCCTCCACTGTAAGGGTATTACCTTCATATCAAACAAACTGAAAGAGAATGTAAAGCCAGAGCTTTTGTATGTACAGACTGCATTTTTATCTATTTTTTTAAAAAGGGTGCAAGTCCAGCAAGAAAAATCTGTTGAATTTCATTTTTTTGCTGGCACAAATAAAAGGAATCCTCTTAATATTTATTTTTTATATTTATTTTTCTATTCAGAGACTCTTTCAGGTCATAATTCCTGTCTACATGACTTGACTTAATACCAGGTCGCTACATACGTTTAACTTTCTTTTTCTGTACACTAATAAACATTTACAGTACAAAGAACTTACTGTTCAGTTGGCATTTTCTGCCCTATTCTATGAAGTTTACTGAGTTCACAGAAATGCTGGACATTGCACTCAAGCTGTCACAGATGACAGCTAAAAACTGCTTAGTACTAAACTGTGAATTAATTTTTTATATATATATGAAACTTGAAAACTAGCCAAAGATGAAGTACAGTTTAAACTTCCTACGCACTCCACAACTTCAAAGGTAAGACTGGTAAGAATAAAAGCTTTGCTTAGCTTCCGGAGGCCAAAATGGGTTGGACTTTGTAATGCAGAGAACAAGTAGCTCAGTAAAAACTTAGTAGACAGTAATTAAGATCACACACTGCAATACTGCTGACAAATATATATCATTATCATCCCTCAGCAATTAGCATTTGAGAAGAAATGAGATAGATATTAGCAGACACGTGGTTGATCCTTCAATACAGTTTGCTGAAGATATAAATATGATCATACTGTGCATGTCTGGGTGCACACCTCTGTTTGGACATCTACGTTGGTCTGTTTCTTCCTGAAACCTTTTGCAGGAACTGGCCATTTTTAACCAGATTGGAGGGAAAATTACGAGTCTCAGAGTTATTAGAAGATTCATGTAAATAGTTAGCGTGGGAGACAAGAGATATAGTGGAAAGGGTCTCTTCATGAAGCCAACTTGTACTAAAGAACCCAAATTGAAGACATCTGTTATGAACATCCCACTGGAAACAAATGCTTCAGATGAGCCTTGTCCTGTTCTGGAGACCAGAAAGCTTCCTTGCTAAGAGCCTGGTCTTCATTTCCTTAGTGTTTGTAAGGATCTTTCCCCTGATTTCCCACAGGTTCTTCCTCCACTGGTAAAAATTACTGTGTTGTTTTTGCTGTATGACATGAGTGAAATACAGATTTTTAGTTAGCCACAAAGAGGATAAAAGTAGCACTGTATTGATGGACCAAAATTAACTGGGGGGAGAACAAGAAAGGGGGGAGCCAGGCGGGGGGAAAGCAGTCTGGAGGTAGATTTATGTGGTGGTTTTCTTCAGTGAGATTTACAAACCTTTTTTTGTTTCACTATGTTTGTATAGTGGCATTTTTTTGTGATTTCTAATATGTAGTTTAAGATCTCTGTTTTCAAGATCTTGCGGTGGCCCGCTGTGAAATGGATGTTTTCATTTATTGCAGTCATCATTTCAGAACAAATAGTAAGAGCATTTGCATTGTTGATCTTTACACTAAAGAACCATATTTGCTAACTAACCTTTAGTACTTTTTGACTTTAAAACTTAGGTTAGCTGTACACAATGCTCATACAGCTGAGCACTCTCAAAATCTGAATATTCTTTGGATCACAGCTGCACTGGACATAGCATACGTAGAAATTCTCATCCCTCCTTTATTTCTTTTACCATTCCATAGATCCACCCTGAGATGGCCTTACCAGAAGCTTTTCCCAAAAAGAATGTAAGATGAGGAACAACGACTTTAAAACAACCAGGTCTTTTGTGACAAATAAACGTGCACTTGCAATGATTGCTAATGCTGGGTACTGTTTCTGTCTAACTTCTAAGGAAGAAAATGAGAATATATTATTTGTAACTATCTTAATAACATACCTTCCAATCAATTCTGCACTGATGAATTCTAAATGTAACTTTTCAGCAAGAACACCCCAGTGGCTTAACTTGTTTGTCAAATTAAACATATGTGCCTGTTACCATAGAATCATGCATACACAGTGTGAGGTTAATGTGTAGGGCTTGACTCTAATGCTGCAGCTGATTGTTTTTGTTGATTGGTTTTTTGCATTTTGAATAATTAATAACTAAAAGGATCAACTTAATTTCCCCCTCCCCTTCTCAGACAGACGGTAATTAACAGAGACCACATTCCTTATGAGGTTTTACAAATTTAAGTACATAAGCTAAGCTGTGTTTTTGGTTTAAAAGACTGGACAGCATCCTTTTAATATTAATTAGAATTAGGTAGTGTCTGCTTGTATTGCAAGCTTTTTCATCTTATTGATGAATTCTTTTTACTTCCCACAAAGCATCATAGTGCAAATTATTCCTCATTGATATGGAGGTGAGGGGAGAGTCTAAACAGAGCATATGTTGCAAAGTAACTGGCTGTTAAATATTGATCTATTTAAGTTAACAAGACCCTTCTTGTCAAGTTTTCTCTAAGCTCCTATATGATTTTTCTTTTATATAGGATTTCATATAAAAGAACATATTTCTGTAAATGATTTGATAAAAACACCAGAAACAGCATGCAGGAGGGGAAAAAAATAATAAGGAAAGGCATGTACACCTGCACAGCAACACATGATTAATTATTCTGGTAACTGCTGTAACAATGATTGCTTCATTTGCTGCTCTTAATGCAGGGAGAATCTGTCATTTAAAAGTTTTTTCTTCTGAATGCACCTGCTGTCTTCCCATCAACTTAAAACTGTTCCTGCGCAGCAATACCCTTGGAGAGATAAAATAGCCTGCTTTAAAACAAAACAAAAGTATCAAACCTAACCTAATGAAACAAAAAATAACCCCCAGCTAAACCATAACAGACTTACAGCTGTAGAGGCCAAAATGACCTGCTAAATAGAATATGTTATCATGTGTGGTGGTAAAGGTACTTCAGCTATAGTAGTTTTTATAGTTACCTGATTGCCCTTGGCAGGAGGCTTTACACACACTACTAACATGGAGTTGATTGAAGGTGCCTGAAGACACCACCTTTTTGTGCTGATGGAAGGGCTGAATTAAGGCACATACAATCTACAAGTTGATTGCAGTCTCAAGTTTATCAGGGGCCATAGACCCCACCAAAACACCAAGCCCTTCCTTGAAGTTGGTTGGGGTGGATGTCCTGGTGTAAATTCCTGCTCACAGGTGGGAAGCTCTGGGGTGAGATGGAGATTGTAGCTGAATAGAAGAGGAAGGGAGTGACCCTAGTAGGTAGTCAGGCTAGATGAGTCTAAAAGATGGGCTCTGAGGATGAGATGGAGAAAATACTCCGAGCTATATTTAATTTAAGTTCAGACCATAACTAACATACAGCTAAAACCAGGCTTCAGTAGGAAAATATAACCCATGAGATATGTTCATTTATGAACAGCTAAATCTGCTACCACAAGCTGTGTTTGAACTTTTCTGAGGCCAGCTTTGAAACTCTGGAGCTGCAGAAGATCTTGTGAAAAATGAACCATAATGCGCAAAAAGATTTTGGCTGATGTGAAACTTGGCTCGTCTCCAGCTGCCTTTCAGGGTCTACCTTTGAGGTCAAATTTGGCATCAAAATACAGAGCAGGAGCTGCAGTCCTATGTTAGAGGATCCCCAATCTCACCTTCTTGCGCAGCTGAGCTGCTCATCCTGTTTTTCTGACTGCTTCCTCCCTGTGAAGAAGATAAGCAAAACTTGCCCCGAGTAAAGGCTAAATCCTGCCCGCTGCTGGAGGAGGAAGGAAGACTTGATAAAGTTTTTTATCTTTCTGTACAAAATCAATGCACCTCATGTACTCTTGATTTTTCTGTCCATCAGTTTGCAGCCGTCATCGCTATGTTTCAGCAGATGGAGTTATTTTGAAAAGCAGAACATTGGTATTAGGGAACTCTGTAGCATTCCAGTTATGGTTGACAATATGTAAGTTCTTCTTGTGTTTGGGTTTTTGTTGTGTGTGGTTTGAATTTTTTTTAAATCTCAGTGGTAAGCAATAACTGTTCTTGTTGCTCCTTTACAGATTTATGTGTGTATATTCAACAAAATCTCTTGCAAAAACTATAAGGTAAATTATGTTCAAGTCAATGATGTTTATACTCAAAGTATAAGGTAAAATTCTTAAGAAATGGTAGGTGGAAGATAGAGTGGATTCCTGGGTAATCACTTCAAGTATTATGTGATAGTTCAATAATTTCTGTGCCAGGTAGCTTTGTGTGTCTGCTACAGTGTTCTCTAGAATATGTTTTTAGGCTCTGACTTCTTTGGAGTGTATTGTGGCCATGATAGGAAAAGGACTTAGACTCAGAGTCCCAGCTTAGGCCACTTAGTCAAGTAGCTTCTCAGTGTTGCAATGAAGTGTAATGGGTATCTCTGTGCCAGCTCACCTCATATTAGTCACAGCTGTACCAAACTGACCTGATTAACTCTCCATCACTAAAAAGAGAGACTACAAAAATGGAATACAGATTAAACACTTCTGTGCAATTCTCACTGGCTAATGTTACCCTCAGAAGTTTATTTATTTTTCTGTACAGCTGAGTGTAGTTTTCAAATACTGGAGTTTAAAATATTTCAACTGCAAATTGCCTTTCTTTTTTTTTTTATCTTGTAAAAGTTGGAGGTTTGAACAACGGGTCTTGGAAGACAACTAACGGTCTTTCCACAGAGTAAGCAGGGATTCTGTCATTAATTCTAACAAATGGACAAATGTACATATTGCACTGATGCAGTCAAAAGATAATATTTTACTAGTATGCGCTTAGAGTTTTAGGTTGAAAAATCTTTGAATCACCTTAACTTTCTCTTCTAGATCAAGAACAGGAGGGACTGTCCCAGAAGGGACTCCCCAGATAGAGGTGTGGAGGTCTGTCTGCTTTGGTGCTCTGGTATAGACCACTGCAAACTGGAGGAACCCACTGCAGTCTGGTGGGTCATATGCTGCTTAACCTCTACTTTAATTTCCACTGCAGGTTGACCAAATAAACAGTTAAAAATGCAGTTCAGAATTCAGAAGCTGCTCTTTGATTTCTTCAGGAGCTTAATGCAAGTCTTCTTAAAAGCACCTGATTTTAGGGAGTGAAAGCTCACAGCTCAGCACTTTGTGAAAATGAAGGTCTTTCAGACTGGTTGTCTAATAACTGAACCATTCAGAATAACTCATCTGGTTTCAAGAATCTTGGCTTAAAACATCTTTTTGCTATTCCTTTTCCATCTAAGCAAATGCTTTTGTTGCCTCAGGGATACTGTGTGTTTGTGTGGCACATCCTTCGTGCTAAAAAGTAGTTCACACAGAACAAAAAAGAAAACTAAGGCTGCTTGGAGATTTTCCATCAAAATTGACCATTGAAAAATACTGTAATTTCAGCTCAATAAATGCATTCCTTACTTTCTCAAAGAAAAAAATATCATTTTTATTAAAGCGATGGGGGAAGACTTTAGTATTTTTTGCTGGAAAGGTTTAATGTTCTGATTTCAAACTATTATTATCCCTTATAAAAAGTCTAATTTGGTAGATCCAAGTCTCTCCATTCTTCTCTGATGTCCAGGATCCACAGAGGGATCGCAGACCCCATGTTGGGTTTCTGTTTTTTATTTTTCTTTCAGGAATCTTCTTTTCTAAGGAAAAAAACCTCCCTTCAGTTTTTTTCTAAAGAGATTTCTCTAAATAAGTATCTTATAAAGATTTTTTCTTTTTTTTCATTTTTTATTAATATGGATTTTGTACACTGTTTGACAGCTGCAGCAAATGACCTGAAGTCTCAAAACATTTGAGTGGTGACCAGTGCAAGGGTCAAAGATGCTGTTTGAACATGTTACCCAACTCACACATGGCCAAAATTTTGCACCATCTTGTGGTCAGCAGGGTTATGGCATGACTGCAGAAATCCCTCTCACCCATATGAAGGTAGCACTAGAGCTTCAGCTAGATAGATAACTTTAATTTTCAATAGAAATATCAATCTTTGCTTATAAGAACTTGCTTCCTCTGCAAAGGTGAGATTTGAATAAAATTATTTCTCATTGATTTATTATATTAAACAGCCTCATGTATCCTTAATCTAGCCTCAATAATATTTGATGACAGAGTTTATTGGATAATTTTTCTTATGTTTATAATAAATATGAATTGTGTAATATTTCTGTAACATGTCACGTATCATGACGTGATTTAATACCCCGTAGATATTCTTGTGCCTGAAAGTAATGTGGAGAGATATCTTTGAAAGGCCATTTAGCATAAATAAATTAGAATGAGAGCTAGATTTGTACTGATGAATAACGCTCCTCGATTAGGAGACCTCATAGACTAAATGGGATGAGTAAATTATTGCTTAATAATGTCATGCTTAAAACATTCCTAATAGTTAGGGCATTCACCTGGGAGTGTTCACACATCTGGCCAAAGGACTGCTTACCCAGCAGCTGCGTAACATAAAATGCAATGCTATTCCAGAAGCAAGTTCGAAACACAGTACTACTAAGAAGAAGTCTTTATCACCAGACTGTAGATGAGGTTCATCTTGGACCTGCGCTCTCTAGTTTCATAAACCTCAATTTCTTTCCTGGATAAGGTCACAGCTTTCAAGGGATGCAGGTTGAATGCCTCAGCTGGGGCTTTCTGGGCAGCCCTGCTGTTCAGTAAGTTTAGGAGCCCGTGGAATCCACAAAACACAAACGTGATGTTTGCAGTTTTCTAACTTAACTTGGGTGGGTCACTTCCACTAAAGTCCTTCACCAAATCCAGCCTGTTGCTTCTGCCTACATTTGGAAGAAAATGTGAATGATACAGGGAGCTGAAAGAACTCATCCAACAAGCAGCTGAGCCAAAAGCAAAGTTTGGAACCTAGAACCCACACTTGTGTTCCACTGTTTGAGCTACCACTTCCTCTTGAATTATAACAGTGGCATGAGACAAGCAGACAGGGAAAGGCAGGGGGAGTATTGTGGGCAAGCAGAGGAGTCCATCATCTGTGCAATTGTGTTGCTTGCTTTCTAAGCTCCCTTTTGTAATCATGCCTTGGAGGCTGCTAGGTAAAAGAAGAGTTGGAAAATGTAACTGAGGAGACAGGACAGGCGTGGTCAAAGTGAGAGCTGCTGTGAGCATGCTGGGAGGACAACAGTACCAAGGAAGAGTGGGGTTTTTCGACTCTCGCCCGCTTCTCAGATTCTCATTGGGTCAACTTCTTTCAGGCATGGTTTTGTCACCTGTGAGCTCTGCAGCCTTCAGAGGACTGCAGAGATGTTGTGAGCCAGCTCTAAATGCACTGGCTTCAGTACTGAAATTCATCCTTGGAGGGAGGGTTTTGCACCAAACTGGGCTCTGTGCTTGCAGCATCAGCTTGGTATTCACCTTAAACTACAGTCAGCATGATTTGACCTGACAGAGTCTGCTGAGCAAAGATTTCTGTTTATGATCCAAGTTCTGGGGGACTCAAAACACCTCTTCTTCCCTGCCTGTTCACAAAGCCCAGAAGTCCATATAGATGGCTCTGTTTTGGGAAGGCTTAAATGTTCACATCGGTGTTTCTCTACACTGGCATTGTCCCCATCACTACATTAGCTTTGATTAAACTCCATTGCTGGTAGCAACAAAAGGAAAGTGAGATTGGTAACTGGCTTTTTACAATTTCACTACAGAGCTCCTGAACACAGAGTGGACAGAACAGAATCAAGTGCTGCTGGAGTTGTTCCTGCTTTCCAGCATTTTGCTGAGTCCACATCAGTGGTCTCAGAAGCACAGCTGCAATAGAAGATGCTCAGCCTTGTCTACAGGTATCATTTTTCCATAGGTTTAGAGATGCTTGTGTGTACTAGTAGTTTTTTACATGTATTGCTGTAATAGAGACTAAAGGACACTGTGAACATTCTCTGTTTTGCTGTCATGAGAAGAACTGTAATGATCAAGCCAAACTCCGCATTAACTGTGTCCACTTGAGTGGATTCAAAAAGCTCAGTCAGGCTCCTGGCTATGACTAAATCATCTAATTATAGCTTTCCCATGCTGTGCTTTTTGCATTCATTCCCGATCCATCATTGCATTGATTTTTAGAATTGTGTTCTTTAGCACTCCATGGTCTCAATTTTCACATCCTTCTTGTCTCCTATGCTCTCAGCTTCTCTGAGCTTGCTGCATGTTGACTACTCGTGTTTCTAAGCATTTTCCTTAAACCAGGCTTTTAATCACATTTCTCTTCCAAGGTGAAGAGCAAGGTGAACCGTGATGATTTCTGCAGCACTATGACCTTTGTACAAGTGCAAGTTTGCATTAGTCTTTCTGTGGTCCTATATTGTGGCTTTTGACCTGTAAAAAACAGATGTAACTTTCTGGTTAAGTCACAAGTCATGTCAAATATTACAGAGTGATAAAGTGTTAGACTATCTCAGTTAGTTTTCTACTGAAAATATTGGTGAAGGAAATAAGAATTATTGTGTCTTCACCATATTATTGTTAAAACCTAAAAATCTGAGAGTACGTAAAGCAGTGATACCATGTTCCATACAGCTCAAATGTAGATCAGAACAGGCTCCTGGGAAGAACCTATAAACATGTCTAAGTCTGAGCTAGAACTTAAAATGAGCTGAATTTAACAGGATTGGCAGTTCTGCTGTTTTATCTTTGAGTTTTGTGACACTGGATGTTTCTACAAAAGCCTCAACTTCTAGAGTCAGGATAAATATGTAAAGCTCTTGATGCTGATTTTGATTTTCTCTCAATTTTAAAGAATTCATCTGTGAAGTATGAACTTGAACAACTAAGAAAAGCACTCAACAGTATTAATTTTATGACATAATTTTGTCCTAAAATTTTGGGGTTTTTTTAAGTCTCGTGTCACGATTGTATGGATTTCCTTGCATATATTTTGCGTAGCTTTAGCTCAGCTCCAAAGGCAGATTAGCTCTTTTACTAAATGTTCCCAAAAAGTATGACTGAAATTCCTTTTTAATACTGTTCTCAGCTGAGCTTATGTATAATCCTTTTCAGAGTGTAAAATGCCAAGGGATGTTTATATGCTACAGCTTATATGACAGTATATTGTTGTTCCTTCACACTTCACTGAACAGTCTACGAATACTAATCTATAAATCACTTCTCTCACAGGCACTTAAAACTTTGTGCCATTTGTAGAATTGTCTGATATTTTCTAGACACATAAACCACTTTAGTTTAAAGAACAACAGACTGAAATGATTTCACATTTGTTTTTCTGTAGTGTTTAGGGGCCCTTGCTGAAACGAGAGCCAAATTATGCTGGACCGTGTAGGATTGCATGGGTACATCCTGCTTTAGGGAAGTTGTAAGTGAACAGGCAAACATGGGATCTTCCCCAGTGCATAAGAGACACTGAAGGGCAAAGGGTGATGGTGTTTTTCTCTCCCAGCATCCTGGAGAGAGACTTGGGCAGAGTTTGGAACTGAATCAATTCCTCCCATATTTCAAAGGCTGCACTTCAACTATGCATTCAGCAGTCTCCTTCCACGGGTTAGTAAACACCAACATGCTTACTCATTGTTTTGAAAGCAAATTCCTTCTCCTGTAAACTCTCCCCACTATCCCAGTGGAAAGCTGCCCTTTCCTACATAGAAGGAAGGTCCAATGCCATAAGGTTTGTCTTGGTTTTAGGGGAGAATGGAGATTCCTATGATGCAGCAGTTATTAAAAATGAAAGGAAGCAGGAGAGTTTCCTTGGATCTTTCTTGCCAGGGCTAAGACAAAATGCATCCGATAGTGAAAATAGAGTCCCTGCCTGCTCTAATAGACTGGCTGTGGAATCTAAAGGAGATTGCTCCTCAGAAAAGGGAGTGGAGTGCTGTCTTTCACAGCCTGTTTTGCTTCAGGACAAAACTGTGATAAACCTGCATGGGGCAACACTCCCACGGTCAGTCTGCGCAATGCAAAGACTTTGTTGTGTGAGAAAGAATGGGTAGGTAGTAATAAATGTTAATTTTTTTTCCTGAAGAATTTGCCTTAAGAGGTGGGACAAGAGTACAAATTTTTCATCTGCTCCTTGGTGTGCCATGGATTTCAAATCTCTTTGGGCAGTTTTGATTTCCTGTATTTTTTAATTATTATTATTTTATTTTCTGTGTGTTTGTACAGCTGCGAATGATTCCAAGACCTTTTGCATGTCTCAGTGCAACAAACTACAGTGGGAGAATACAATGCAGCCAGGGCCCACCAACTATACAACTCAAAGTCTCTAACTGGATTTCTTACCAGACATTTATTCGGGGAGATATAAAAACCAAACCACTGAATGGAACAGTCAGAACTGTAAACCTCAAATCTTAATCAGCACAAAAAAGTAAAAGCCGTCAGAGGACTGTAACAGGGAACAGCAATAATATGATATTTGAGGCTAAACATGCTTGATAGGTCAGCAAGGGTGACAACACACACTGCTTATGGAGGCTGGTAGGACACTCATCCCTCAGGAGGACTTACTGGCAGCACTTTTGAGCTACACTTGTTTTAGTAAAGTAAGGGGAGCAAACACTGCAAGTTTGAGGAGCAGAGTGTGGTAATTACAATACAAGTTCCTTGGAGAAGAAGGACTGACCCTGAAAAGGTGTTTTCTCCCTGGGGAAACCTGTTTCTCTTATCAAACCAGTCATTAGATGTCTGCTTTTCTCTCAAAATCAGTGTGCCCTGCCAACAGGGAGGGAAGTCTGACATTACACTGTAGCTTTAGAACCTCTCTCCTGTCTCAAAGCTGAAAGGCCAGTGGCTCTAACTGAGTTTACGTTTTAACAAATCTCTCTTCTGCTATTGCCTCTATGACAGTTTCTCTAAACCATTTTAGCCACAGAGCTGGAAAATGTAGCAAGTTAAGTATGTGATGGGCTATGTACTCTTCAGAAATGAAGGAGACAGGCTTCTCCAAAGCAGCATTGGCTCTGGTGCATGGCAAGCAACCAGAGCATTTCTGTTCTTCTACTGGCAGTGCTGTAAGGATTTGCTTACCTGAAAAGGAGCAACATCCAGAAAGTATTTACTTAAAGGTTTTAAAGTATGCTGTAGAAACATAACAGAAATACCTGAAAAAAATCTATTCTGACAGTTTAACCCCTAAGAAAAAAAATACATTTTGATATGTTGAAGTGTGGATGTTCTCAGCCGTTGCTATTCAGATCGTCTTACACAGACATGAGGTGGGTTTTTGTGTTTTCAGGTTTTTTTCCTACTCTGAGAACTGAATTCCACAACGTAATTGTTGCAAGAGCAGAGGAGGCAGCACCTGGCCTCATGGGCAGGAGCAGAGGGCTGGAACAAGCAGAAGAGAAAATATCTCGATAATGACTCATGGCATGGATTTATTTGTTTTACTCAACTATCAAATTTTTGCCAACAAAGCTGAGTTGTTTGCGCGGCCCTTATTTCACCAAAACAATGACAACAAAAAGTCCTGAACTCCAGCACACCTGGAAGAAGAATTATCCAGAAAAGTATGACCCAAATCCTGGGGCTTTGTACAAGGTAAACACCTGTCAGTAAAAAACAGCAATGTCCTGTGCTGCATGAACAGAAGTGCTGCCAGTATGTTGAGGGAGGTGATTCTCCCCCTGTATTCTGCTCTCATGAGATTCCACCTAGAGTATTGTGTCCAGTTCTGGAATCCCCAACATAAGAAGGATATAGAGCTGTTGGAATAGGTCCAGAGGAGGGCCATGAAGATGATCAGAGGGCTGGAGCATCTCTGCTATGAGGACAGGCTGAGAGAGCGGGGTTTAGTCTGCAGAAGAGAAGGCTCCAGGGAGACCTTATTTGAGGCCTCCTAGTACCTGAAGGGGGGCTACAAGAAAGCTGGGGAGGACAAGTAGTGATAGTTTGAGGGGGAATGGCTTTAATTTTGAAGGGGGAGGTGTAGATTAGACATTAGGAAGTAATTTTTAACAATGAGAGTGGGGAGGTACTGGCAGAGGTTGCCCAGGGAAGCTGTGGATGCTCCTTCCCTGGAGGTGTTCAAAGCCAGGTTGGATGAGCAGCCTGGTCTGGTGGGAGGTGTCCTTGCCTGTGGCAGGGGGGGTTGAAACTGGTTGATCTCTAAGGTCCCTTCCAACCCAAACCGTTCTATGATTCTGTGATATATTTCACTGGAAACTGCAGGACCCAAACACCAAGGGGGTCAAAAAACAACCCTTGGTGGAAACCTTGACAGTTCTTAACGCGATTTCCCATACCAGGAGAGGGAGATTAAAACAATACGACACCGAAGAAGTGAGAGCTCCCCGGGGAGAGCAGGGCACAGCGGGTCCCGCGGAGCAGCGCGCAGCGCGCGGAGCCGGGCGAGCCCTCCCCGCTGCCGCGGCGGCCCCGGAGGGCTGGGGGCGGGCAGAACCGGGCTCGCCTCGCCTCTGCTTTGGAGGGCGGGGGAGGAAAGCGGTGCCGAGGACGGGAGGAGTGTGTGAGTGTCTGTATTTCGGGGTTTGTTTCGGAGCCGGGAAGCCGGGAGCGCCAGCCTGCCCTCTCCATCCTTTCCCCCCATCCCGGTGCCGCTCCCGGAGCCCAACTTTTCCGCCCACCCGCCGGCCCCAGCATGAACCAGACGGCCGGGGTGACCAACAATGTCCGGTGTTCCAGCGGCAAAGGGGCCAAGGTAAGACCGGCCACGGGGCTCCGCGGGGCGCGCAGCCCACGGGAACGGCGCTCGGGGGAGGGGGGTTGTGTGTGTGTGCCCACCTCCCCTCTCCGCTGCTCTGGTCCGTAAACCTGTAGCTGAGAGCAACCCCTCTGCCCCGGGCAGCGATCCCCCTTGCGCTTCCCGCTAGCCCATCACTTCGCTAAGTTCAGCATCTTTCCCCGGAAGAGCTGGTTTTGGAGCCTTCTCCTCGCAGGGATGCTCGGGGCAGGCAGGTATCAATCCCCGCGCTCTCCGAGCAGAGTTTAACGCGTTTAGTCTGCAGCCCGGGGAGGGCTTGAACCGAGTGTTAGGGACCGAGGATGCTGCGGCCTCACAACCCAAGTGCTGGAACGGTCCAAACCCACGCTCCTGCTTCAAGTGGGTTAAAATCAATCGAAGGTAAAGATTTATGGTGGTGTGTGATGTGGGGTCAGGTTTTTCTCTGTCTGCTGCTTTGTATTCCTGCCACGGTGTGCTTGCATAGCCAGCATTAAAAGAAAATAACTAGGATAAAACACGTTATTGCACACTCTGCTGAATTCAACAGAAAGGTAATTGGGTGCTCAGACCTGATCATGATCAAATTTGCACTTTTTTTTTTTTTGTTAGTAATGAACATGGCCCTTGAATCTGCGTTTACAGTACCAATAACACTTCAATATAAACTAGAGTTGGGTAGATGTGTGTGCCCTGTTGTGGATAATTCTGTTGATGCTCCATCTGCAACTCTTTGAAGGGCTTTTCGGTGTTTGTGTTTCTGTTTTATGGTAGATTTTTTCCCCGCCAAAGATTTCAAGTGCCTTTTTGAGTCTAGTGTTCTGTAAAGCGACATATTTCTGTATTAGCTAATGGGATGAAAGTTAAAGAAATGCAAAGTTCACCTTTCACCAGAAATGGTGCTCTTAACTTCTTTCTTATTTTACCTCTTTATATTGGTATCGTGTTTCAACATTAAAGTTGGGTTGTTTCTTGAAATGCTGGTGCTGCTGCTCACCTGGCTGGATACTTCATGTCTAGTCCGTGCAGCGCAGACCTGATTCTACAAACTCTTAGGCACACAGATTTATTTCATGCTTCTCCTTCTGTAAAGTGAATACCGTTATTCCTCCTTTTCTTGTATGATCTTTTTAGGATTAAACCCACTAATCATGAGGCTGTGTAAGTATTGAAAGATGTGACATGATGAGGGCGGTGGAAGTACACAAACAGATTAGATGAGTCTGCTTGAAATTATTTACTTAGCTCCATGACTAATCATATATTTGAAGTTAAACCCATGCATAAGCTCTTTCCATAATTTCAGGGCCTTAAATTGAAGGTTCTCTATGGTTCCTGCCTGTAGCTTCAATGTTGGGCCTCCTTTCTTTGAACTTTCTTGATTTCTTTGAGTTTTGAGTTGTAAAGCCAAGGTTATTGCATATCAGTAATAATTTATTGTTTCAAGCTGCTGACCTAACACTTTAATGTAGAAGGAAGAGATAGGGCTTAAATGCGTATACTTTTAGCAGATGATAATTGATACATTTGTATTTGTCTTGAAGGCACCTTCCTCTTATTTTCAAATACTGTAGGTTGTGGATATTTTTTCCATTTGAAATAAATATATTTTTTCAAGTCAGAAGATTGACATGATTGATAGTTTTAGGGTTTTAATTAAAACACAGAAAGCTCTATGCATGACTGAATCAGTTGCAAGGAAACCTTGCAGGGCTCAGAAATGAGTGTATCAAACATGGTTGAAAAACCAAATTACTGATCTGTAAGAGGTCTGTGATGGGGTAGGCAAGAGGCAGAATAACAAAGTTTTTCATGACACTGACTTCTAAAGCACAGAAATACTGATGAGATGTTTGATATTCTCTGCCTCCCCCCAAAAGAAAATAAAAAACCAACCAACAAAACCCAAACCAACAAAACCACAAACAGAACTTGCCTGACTTTCGTAGTCTCTGAACTTTTTGACTCACTACACAATTTTAACCAAAACTGACAGGACAGGAGAAGTGTTGCAAATGTAAACTTTCTACATGTGTCACAGAAATCATTCAATTAATAGAGAAGAACTATTTAATACCTGAGTAGAGGAAAAAGCAGAGAGAAATCTGCCTTTATCTCCTTTACTTGTCCTGTCCCAGCAATCCAGTCAGTGCATGGCTGTAACTACATCATGGGCTGTACATTGCCCATCACAGGCTGTGTAAAGTTTGGGAGGGAAAGAAAGAAGTTGTGGAGTATGGAAGGAACTTCCAGAAGAACTGGAAGTTTATGGTGGAAAGGAGGCAGCCATAGGTGAGGGCTGGGATCTTTGCAAGAGGGAGTGGGGTGAGCAAATAATGCAGGGCAAAAATCAACTGTAAATCAAACACTGTTGTTTCCACTGCTCATAAACCAACTTGTGGTTGGGGTTTCCCCCACTCCCCCCACCCCAAAAATAAGTTGTCACGTTGTGTCAACTCAGAGCTGCAATTGCCAGATCACAGGGGCAAGGTCTCTCTTCTTCCTGGCTTTGCTCTATGTTTTCCCCTTGCCGGGCAATGAGCACTTAGACTTCAACTTTCCTTTGCAAGATTTACAGCTTTGTGCAGCTGTGATGAGCAAAGAAGGTAACATTTTAAAGGAAGGGTACAATTAAAGCCCCTAAGTGCATAGCTTGATTTTAATTCCAAACTCTAGTAACTAAAAATATATTTTTTTGACATTTCTCTGTAACAATGCTTTTAACTAAGATCTAGGTCTAAAGCACTTGTGTTATTGAAAGACTCAATTTTTAGCTAAAAAGAACTATTTTTGAGAAATATTTTGTGTACATACAGCTTCTAATGCTCTTTTTTCCTGCCTGTGACTAATCCCGTTGCCTTTCCTAAGACAATTTGTGGGAGGAAGGCAAGAGGATTCACTCCAATGCTGTAATGAAAAGCTTCATTATAGGAACATTTTTGGTGTGTTTGAGTAGTTGAGGTGGTAAGCTCTACAGCCACTGAGAGTCTTTACAAAACCAGTCTCCTCTCTGTGGGCTGGGAGAAAGCTTTGACTCCAATTAAGAAAATGTACATTACTGGAAAGTTAACCAGATCTTGACTAAGAATTTGGGGCTCAGTTCACATCTGTCAGATTTTGACAGAAATCTTGAAGGAATTAATGAAGGCTAACTCCATCTGGGGACTTAGGCATTTCAACACTACGTGTTGCAGCTCCTGGTTTTTGGCTTTTATTCAGCAGTCCAGAGCCCTGTGTCAGCCAATGTAAGGCACAGAAGTTTTATCTTAAATTTAACTTCTTTTCTTAGATTATTACCAAGGAAGATGCTGTGAGAAGGCACTTTGTTTCATGGTGGGACTCCCAGTTTTGTCTATCTCAAGAGAAAAAAATCTGCAGAAAATATTTGGAGTAATTTCTTTCTTTGGAAACAGCTCTATTTAGGTTCCTTGGAGTATACTAAGCAAAGAGGTGTCTCATGGGGCTGGATTTGTGGATCCAGTGTCCTAAGTGTTTACGATGATTCAGAAACCCACCAGCTCCCATTCTTTGGGAGATTGTCGTATCCAGCAGGAGACAAGGCTCCTCCACAGCAGGAGCTCTGGGGAGAGGGGAGTGCACTGTCTTTTTATTTTGTATGAAAATGCATGTAGTCAAACCATTGGTGACATGCACAATCTGCAGGATGGTACATGCATGGTACAGCACCCTCAGCTGTACATTTGTGCACACTAGTTGGCACAACCGTGCTGCTGATTCAGTCTCTTTTGACTTCTCTCTGACCGTATTTTTGAGTGACTATAGCTGTTTTGGGTGGAGCTCAGTCTTGGATATGGTCAGTGTATACCTTCTTTGTCAGGTCTTTTAACTCTGAGACCCATTGTCATGTGAGATGTCAGTACAGCTCGTTTCATGTGTGCTTGTATGCAGCTTATGGCCCCCGTAATGCATCACTAATGAGTACTCAAATAGCTTATGTGTGTTTTGAGGGTAATGCAGTCATTTTACTACCTAAACTACACTAATATTTTATTAGACACTTAAATATCTTTGTGTATCTGTGCTTTAAACTCTTCCTGATTCTCGTTCTCATGTATAGATAGGACCTAAGTGTTTTCCTGTCCCAACAGGAATGATGAGAGTCACTCAGGCTCTGTGGTAAAATTAAACAACGCTAAGCTAAAACTGAGCAAATGGCGTGTGTTTCCATCATATATTTCCTAGAAGTGGCTTACGGGGCACGTTTTGGGCTATAGCGGATACTAAACAACCTCTCACAGCTTATAGTAAGTAAGCATTAAGAAAAGCTTGCTGAATATAAGTCTTGAGGACAGGACATCTGCCTAAATAACTGTAACTCTATTTTTAATCAGCAATAGTGAACGCTTGAGGATAACAGTAACATTTTGGACGGATTTTTTTTTTCTTTTGAAGGAGAGACAATTGTACTAATTAGGAATATATGTGTGTAAGGAAGTGGGTGGTAAAACAACTCAATGATGTAGTTTGAAGTCTTTGTTAAAGTACAGTACACTCAATGAAGCTGAACTGGAAATACAGTTTTGTTTGTACCCTTGGTTACTCTCCCATTGTTTTGAAAAGTAAAAAAATAACCTGTGAGAAAAGCAAATTGCTTATGTGGGCTGTTCCTACAGAACTGAATCTTTGCAGGGAGCTACCTTGATCTAAAGGGGCAGTGCAGTGTTTGTACAGCCATGGCCAACACATCAATAATGCGCTTTTAACAGCATATGAGAGAGGTTTTTTTACAGTAGTTTATTATTTAAACAATTAATAAAACATTATTGTGTCTACACTGAGTGAATCTAATTTTCTTCTTTTTTTTCATGAATTATTCCCCTTGTGAATTCCACTGATTTCAGTTGAATTACTACTTATTTATATTGGTTTAATTGCAGAAAGATTCAATACCTCTAAAGTTATAGAAGCAATAGAGCCACAGCATTTCTAGGACTGTTGAAGGCAGAAAATGAAGATAAGGGAGCTATGGTAGCTCCCCTGTATTATTGCTTAAGTGGAAAAAAGCTCAGTTTTATTTCCACATTGTGTTTTACTGTGTGTGGTAAGTTACCATGTATGGCCACAGCTAAGCACCATATATTTGAGTTCTCCAATTTTAATACTCTAGTGGGAATACAAGGTTGACTTTCACACCTAATAAGTGTTAATGTAGGACTTGATGTCATTGCCAGGGCTTTAAAACATGGTCAGTCAGTTGTCTTCAAAATCCAGCCTAACTCAGAGGGCAGTCCCTTAGATGTTACACTTCCATCTCAAAATCTTTCAGATTAGTTTAATGCAGCATTGCCTGAGAGCCCCAGTCAAGATGAAGGCCCAGTCCTGCTGGGTCCTGTAACCTCCTATAGACAGAAGTGGCTTTGCGTTCAGAGTGGCTACGGTTTAAACTGACAATAAGAAGCAAAAACCTGGGAGAAGGGAAGAATCACTCCAGTTTTACAGGCAGTGAACTAAGGTGCTGAATATAAACCACCAAACCTATCGAGCTTAACACAGAATAATAATGATCTCAAATTCTATGAAATTTGAGATAGAGAGGATAGACTGAACTTGAGCTTCTCAGCCATGTAAAATGAAGGCAATACTAGCCATTGCCCATTTAAGAGCCAGCTGACTCATCAGTGTGTGCTTCTGACATCCCACCAGCATATCCCTCTCTATGAAGTGTTTTATGCCTTGCCCAGTGTAGATGTCAGGAGGAAAAATCTGTGGGCAAAGAAGGGAGAGGAAACCGTAGACTTGGGTCCTCTGTCCATTAGGAAACCAAGTGTTAATTTGGAGGCATATGGAACATTCTTTTGTTTTGCAAAGGAGATGGAACTTTGTAGTGTTGGTTTAACATTTTCTCCTATACCAGATTGTATAGATCCTCTATCTGCTCTGTCATTTCTGGGGGATTTTCACAAAGAAACAGAGGAAGTGAAAATCTGTCAAAATGAAGAACAATGAGCAGTAAATCAAGAAAAATACCAGGGGAAGTGCTTGAAACTTTTTTTTTTATCACATTCTCTCTCTTTCTTGTAAACTATAAGATTTGATGTTATCCAGTGCAAGTGCTGAATTAGTGAGAGAAGTTTTGCTTCTATTGATGTAAATGGAAAGAAGATTTTAGAAATTTCCAAGACCTTAAGCAACCCAGCCTTAAAGATTTTAGGAGTAATGACTGTGGGAAATTCCTGACCAGATCATGTATTATTTCAGAGAGTGAAGTCTCCTTTCTCTACAATTTTACCTATAAACCTGATGGGTTTTGGCAGTTAATTCCAGCCATATTCCCTTGAGTGCTTCCTGGGACTGTCTGTGTGTAAGCTGTCCTGTAAATTTCCCATTAACAGCAAATTTTGCTAGGAGGATGATGGCAGGTTCAACACTAGAAATTTCAGTGGAAGGCTCAAGGGCCTCTCTCTGAAGGATGGGAAGACAAAGTGAGATGGCCAGGCTGAATTCATAAATGCCTTGAATAATCAAAAAGATCCTGATAAGAGTCATGCATTCCCAACTTAAGGGAATCCAACTGTGAAATGCAGCCTGGGGAAGAGCAGGCTCCTGTAGTCTTGGTGTTGATGGACTTGGGGATTTAGGGTGATGGGAGTAAAAGGAGATGTGGGTTTTTGTACAACTGTGCAGGTATGCCTGCAAGGGTATACTTTGCCTAGAAAACCTGTTATTTTAAGGCTTTAGGGACTGGAGGATGGCAGCTCTGTCCCTGGCAAATATTTGGTGAGAGTGTTATTGCAGGGGTGTGCAGAGATCAGGAGGTTCCAGTGTTGTATAGGATTTCACTATTCATAATTCTGCAGTGCCCTTCAGGGTGGGGAGCTCCAAGCTCTGAATCTGAATGAGCGCTGTGCACCAGCAATGCCAGAGCTGTCTTGCTCCCTATTTATTTGTGGGTGCTGCTCCTGCTACTGTTTTTCATCTTTAATGAGAGCTTAACACACCATAAAATTTTATTGAGTATTTATGCTAACAAAATTAAGTAACAGTTGGTGCTTTAAAAATGCAGCCGGAGCTCTGAGTGCTATAACTAGAATCTGCAATCGCTCTTTAACTGGTGCAGGACAGAGCAAATGTGCAAGCAATAAAGTCATGTAACAGTAAACCATTTTATATTAACATTTTTGATCAGAACTGATTAATTGATTTTTTTTAAAAAAGCTTAGCACAATATGTACTTAAACAAAATCATTTTTAAAGGCATTAGACAGCTAGAAAGTCTGTCAAAATTGTGGGGTTAATTTATAATACCATGACCAATGGGCTGATATTCAAAATAAATTTGCTTAGCCATTTTAATACTTTAAGGGCTTAAGTGGAATAATAGAAAGATTTATTTTAACACTTTGATTATTGTATTTCCCAATAAAATAGATACAATATCATGCTGTATGTATCACTTGAGGCCATGACTCTGTAGGAGTACAAAGGACCCCTAGGCTACAGAAAAATAGGAAAAGAAAAAGGATTTACTTCAGACTCAATTTCTTGTTCACTAGCACACATTTGGCTTATTTCTATATTAGCACTAAGTAAAAACGGGAAAGTCATTTACTTTCTTTCATGTATTTATTTAATATTTTTATTTATTTTCATGCAGTTTCCCCATGCCCAGTCCAGATAGAGTTTGATGTTTATGATCTTTACATTACTCTGGAGATTTTTATGCTGGTTTTAAAACAAAATAACCACATTATCAGACTGGGATCTATCTATCTATCTATCTATCTATCTATCTATCTATCTATCCATCTATCTACTTTTTCTTTGTGAATGAAATAGTTCAGTTATCAGTTAGCACTGATTTACAATAATTTCACCTAGGCATAGGTAGGGCTGATTTACAGTTCATGGTGTTGCCAGAAATAAAGATTGGCTAAACAACTTGTGCTAGCATTCAAGGGGAATGTACTGATTCCTGAATTAAGCCCTGAGTTACACTGGGATACTAGCCAAGTGATTTAGGCTTTACATTTTCACATTGTCACGTTACCGTAGATTCCAGCTGATGTTCAAGACCAGACACCGCTGCCATTTAGAAGACTTCTCTAACCTGCTTTTAACCTCCCAGTGTAAACATGGTCTTGGGGATCTAATTTGGTCTGACAGCAGTTAGCAGTAGTCACATCTCCCTGAGACAGGGGCAAATATTGTGCCCATGCTTTAGATTTTTCTATTGGTAAAAATAAGGATAAGCACTTTGCTTGCATGATCTGTCAGCTCTTTGGTGGAGGATAATAACTTAGTACTCCACTAAGCAGGGTTCCCATCCTTACTATCTGCCCTGTGTTATTGTGCTCAGAATATGAGAATTTAGCAAACTTTAGTGTTGTTGAGAACATATTCTTCTTTGGAATGAAGGAGAAAAGATGTTGGAGAGACAGAGACAGGAGGCTGCAAAGTCCCTATACTGTGACACGTAAACCTTGCTCCAGAAGTTGACCTTGGAGGGAAGTGTGCCCAAAGGAATGAGTTTTGTTACAGACACAGAACACATGGAGGAGAACAGGGAAGCACATCAGTGCTTCAGCTCACTTGAAAAGAAAGTTGTTAAAATTATAAAATTTTTGATAATTTAAAAAGAGAGAATGTACAGCACTCCTATGTGTTGTGCCTTCAAGTAGGCAGAATGAAATAGGCTGCAGCAATACGAAGGCTCTTCCTTAGTGAGAGCCTCAGGGACAAGGTTGGAAGCTGACAAAGGTGGTGGGTGCTGGGCTCCTCTCAGCTCTGCCAGCAAGTTGATAAGGGGCAGGACATCAACATTTTGAGGTCAGCTAACTTGCAGTTGCAGATGGCATCTAAAACTGGAATGCTAGGAGGGGGCTGAAATTATGGCAGACAGATGTGTGCTGCTGGTAGTTTACTGCTACTTAGGGCAGCAGATACATCATGTGCTTTTTTTTGTTTTTTAGATGTAGTAGTTTTATGCTTCTCAGCTTTTGGCTTGGATTTTCCTTTAACGTCCCAGCATCCTAGTCTTTGAAGATTTTTAGTGCAGTTTTTTATTCAAGTCAGATTTTGCTGGATAATGACCTCACACAGAGCATTTACTACTGCTTTAACTCTGTTCTCCTAAGAGAAGATTCAGGTAGTTTTTCATAAGTAACAAGTCCAGGAAAGGTCCAGCAGCAGGAACTCACTTCAGTGTTATTTCCATTGCTGCACTCCATAGGAATGCTAGTCGCATATTTGGATTCAATTGAACAAGAAGCTCTCCAGCCCAAGAGCATAATACTGCTTCCTACATAAAAGAACTTATATTTTAAATTCATTCATTGGTTCATGGTCATCCCTCAAGCTAAGAATTATATTCTTCACTTTATATTCTCACTCTTAGCCTTGATTTCTGTGTGTGATCCCATTGATTGTAATGGGGCTTTTCTTACACTGCTTATCATGAATCAGGGTTATAACTGGGACCCAATGAAAGAACACAGCATAATACATTTTGCTTTACACACTGCATTACTTCACTGCCAGGCCTTGTGTCTGACCACCCGTTGCACGATTAATCTGCCAACAAAGAGGCCATCAAAATTTTTCAGTCACTTACTCCAGGTTTAGCCACTGACTAGGTAATTGTTATAGATGTCTTCTCCAGCAGGTCAGGACTTTCCTTTAGTTTCCCAGGCCCACCTTTCTGCATGCTTTGAACCTCCATATTTTCTGATTTGTTCCGACTTTAGTCATTTGGGTTGTCTTGATATTGTTAAATTCCCTAAAGCTGCAGCTGTATTACTGAGCATATCTGCACATTGCCCTTTCCTTTCACTCCTTCATTTAGGGTTCATTCTTGCTTCCTTCCTATATCTGCTCTGCTCCTACTGTTTTCCAAAGAAGTTAGTTTGGTTCTGATGAATAAAACCAGCTGGTTTTCCCTTGTTTTAAGTGGTAAGGGAAATTTACTTGTGCTTTTTGTTAATCATGTGAATTGTTGCCCATAAAGGGCATTTATAGCATTAAAATATACTGCCTTGCTGGGGATGCCAAAGGACTGTTTCAGTTTGGTACACCAGTGTCTTTGCATGGGGCACTGAAAAGGTAGCGATGGCTCTTGGTCCCTGCAGCTTGTGCTTTTATGAAGGTATTTCAAGCTGCCACTCAGAAACTGTACCTAGAATTTGTGGCCATGTATGGCCATAATGGAGGTGATGAAGGTATTAGCCAAGGATGGAGGGAAGAAAGAAATTGTTTATAGACCCTAAAACTCTTTATTTATGGCAGCAATTCCAGTGTTTCTTGGGGTTTTTTCCCTCTTCTTTTCCCATTTTCTTTTCCTTACAGACCAGTAGAATACTTCAGTGCTTTTTTTTCATTATTTTAATGGATAGTAATCAATGCTGTGCAGCATCACAGTATTATGCAAAAATACCTCAGTTAAAACTGTTTCTGACAGCAAAATAGTATGTGACTTCCAATAGCTAGCCTTCCTCAGGTAATTTCCTCCTGTAGCTTCATTATATTTTACAGCATGTATTTTGCACCAAAAAAATTCTTATTGGCAGATGATATGGACAAGCTGAAAGAGAGTGAGATTATTCCATTTTTGTTTTAGGCACAGGAGGGTTGTTCACATCTGACTTCCCAGTAGTGTCAGAAAAAGCAACATCCCTAAATCTTTTGTGTGCTGATGGAAGAATTATCTCTAAGGATTTTTCAGTGTAAAGCATAAAGTTTATTAAAGAATCCAGTAATGAAAACTATGGTTCCTGGTGCTCTAAAACTTTAGTGATTTTACAAAAATTAGGCCTCCAGCATTTTAAATTATGATTTGTAGAGACATTACGACAAATGATCTATTATTTCTTGAAAACTTCTCTCTTATTTCCTTGTAAGCATTTGTTAGATTTGGATTTTGAGATGAAAATAATCCAGAAGGGAAAAAACATTCAGTGTTTTATTCAATAGAAGCTGGTGATCCTTGAAGGAGTAGAACTCATTTTAAGGATTTTGGCACCAGTGTTTAGGCATCTAATTTCTGTTTACACAAAACCTAGGTGCAGGATTTTTCTGCACTAGTGCTATGTAAGATTTGCCAGATATAATTTCAGCTGCTGTATGATGGGGATATGAATTTCCTGCAGGTCTTGTATTGTGTTTGTTAGCACCAGTGGTATGTCTTGAAGATGCTGGGTCATCTCCAATGAATCTGAGTATCTTCATTTCAGCAGTGGAATAGGAAAGGTAGTATCTAAGCTCCCATTATAGTCAATGGGACACAGTCAGTAGAGTCCAGAGAACAATGAAGTTTGCTGTAAGGTCGCTATGGGCTGGCTGCTCAGTGACTTCTTGTGTTCCATTGACTATTTTTGACCACATTCCTGTTGACTATAGTAGGAGTTTAGACACCTGACATTCACATAAGCACCTAAATGAAGGCATCCTAACCTCAAATTGCATCCCTCTTGTAGCATCAGCCTTGCCTACTATGTTACTTGTTGTCAGTGTGGGTAAGAAAATCTAGGAAATATGGTATTAGATTCTTGCCTGCCATTTCCCCAGAGGTAGAACATTTCTTGTAGATCAGGACAGATAGCTGGAAACTAGAGTGTAATCATCATACCTGAGACTGATTTATCTATCGTAACACAAGGTGCAACAGTCAGATCTTGGGGAAAAATGATCAGGTTTATTTTCCTAATATTCAGGTTTCAGAAAAGCTTGAGTTATTCTGATCAGGGTAATTGTGGTAGCAGACTTAGATTGATGTCTGCATTTCAATCTTGATGAATCCTTGGCAGCCTATGTTCTGAACCAAGAGAAAAAGGGTGCTTAAATGAATTGGGAAGTACCTTTTCTTTTTTTTAAAGGTTAGTCCAGCCAAGCCAATCCTTTTGAAATCAGTGAATAAGGGTTGAAAAAACAGCGTACAGAAGATTTATGGCTCTCTACGTGGAGTGAAAGGCAGATGTGGATTAAGCAGTTATCATTGGTTTAGCCCCAGCTGGCAACAGGCACGTGGCTGCTTGCTCATTCCTCCCTTACCCCGGTGGGACGGGGAGAAGAATTGGAAACAAGCAAGGCAAAACTTCTGTCTTGGGATAAAACCAGGTTAAAATGGCAGCAAAAGAGGAGAAAAAATTAATAACAAAAATAACAAAAAAGGAATATACAGAGTGAATGATACATAGCGCAAACTGCTCTCCACCTGGAAAAATGACATCCCACATGCTCCTGAGTCACAATTACTGAGCTGTGAGCCAAGCCATGAACTGTGTCCCCTGGCCAACTACTCCCCTTTTATACTGAGTGTGACATCATGGTATTGAATATCCCTTTGGTCAGATTGGGTCAACTGCCCCAGCTGTGTCCCCTTCCAGCTTCTTGTGAAAATTAACTCTATCCCAGCTGAATCCAGGGTAGCAGGCAAGGTTAAATTCAGTGATGGTGTATTTGACTGCAAGGTCCTTTGGGAGCCCTACAAGGCATGGTAAAAATATTAGCTGGTCAGCTACTACTCAGGCCATGTCTTATTTTGTAAATGTTGCTTTAAATAAATGTAATCAATAAAGAGTTTTTGTATTGAAATTGTATTTCTGTTGATGCCATGTATTTTTTTTGGCACAGAAGATTCCCTTCCCCTTACTGTTCTAAGAACTAAAGATGAGGTATTAACTTCAGTGTTCAAAATAAGGGCAAAATTTCATTCTCTGCTCCCTTAATTAACATGGGTTTGATGCCAGCATGGTGACATTTCCCTTAGTGCTGTTGTCGTAACCTTACTGGACTTAATCCAGCACGTGGTTGATGGTAAACAAAAATCCAGGCTGTGTCATTATTGCTGACAGCACTCATCATATATATTATCAGTCTTAGCACCCTACCCTGGTTCTTTCAAATTTAGGAAATAAATTCCAAATTATTTAGATCTTTGAGATGACCAAATGTTTGGAATGTTGGGGTTTTTTTTGAAATATAGATAGGTTTAGTCTCTTTTTCTGGTAAGTAGTTTTGGTTTGGTTTTTTTTAGAGTTTTTCTATTTAGTTGTGCTTTTTAAAGAAGATCTATTGTTCCATTTAGAAATAAATGTATGGCTAAGTGACAGTATAATTTACTAAAAACAGTGGGGAAAACATCATCTCCTAGGCCAAAACATGGACATATTAGAAAGTTATTTTCAAAACTCTGCCAGAATTTAGTAAACTGTGTTTTAGAGATGTTATTCCCAGAAGGGAGGAGATTACAAACGAAAGAAGAGGCAGTTATCAGATAGAATATTTCTGTGGGCTCCATTGATGTAGTGTTTCAGCTCCTCAAAACCTCTAATGAGATTTTCTTCAGATAACTACCGATTGCTGTTAGATTGGATTGGATTACATTAGATTAGTGTTACTTCAATTTTACAGACAGTGGAACTGAGAAACAAGGACAGCAGAGACCAGATTTTGAAAGATACTTAGTCATTTCAGGATTAAAACATGATATTTGGTGGTGTCTGTACAAGTGTCTGCTGTTGCATAGAAGATGGAATTTCTTTGAGGGTTTTTTCTCTTTATTTTTGATATTATTTGTTTCTTTCTTGTTTGATCATCCCAGGGATGCTTTTCTGCAACTTAGGTCATGTAATTTTGAAGGTCACCTAACTCTCCTGGGTTCCTCTGGGAAGTCTGTGAAAGGGCAAAAGAAAGGAGTCCAGGCTTCCCTGTTGTCTGTCAATAAACCAGACACTCAATTAGTTTTCCTCTGGCTTTCAGAAGAGAAGTGTTTTCACTCAGATGGTCTAGTTGCATCCCTGGAGACCACTGGCCCTTGCTGGTGGCCTCTATAACTCTGGAAATGTAGGTTCCTATCCTGCATTGATTCCAGTCGGCTTATGCATCTAAAGTCCTTTAAAAATGCTCCTGGATTATTTTGATTTTGGAGAATCCACTGCCATCAGGAATAATAGTTTCATGTGAAGTCCCTTTCTTCCATCTTCTAATCATAAAAAATACAATCTATTTTATGCAAATGAAATACTTAGACCATGGTTTCAGGTAAATTTAAATTTGGTCTCTGAATGACTTTTAAATTAATTCAGATAAATAGATGGCGTTTGTAAACATGATTTTTCTGTAGTCAGAGCTGGGGAGTGTATATGATAATGGGAGGATGCTCCATAGTGGTAGTGAGATGAAATTTTGCAAGCTAAATCCAAAATTGCCATCAGCTGCTCTGCCACTAACTCTGGAAACAATAAGGGTGCATCACGGATGAGTTACATGCCTTCAGTAGTCCTCAGAGATTTATAAGCACTAGTTTTGATAGGACTCAGTTACTCACTGCTTCCTATGGGCAAATGGGGATCTACAAAAAGAGTTTTCCTAAATGTCCACCTAAATCACTGGGGAACTGAACTGAAAAAGAGACTAAGAGCATGCCTAAAACACGGATGAGATTTGATTTCGCCTGTTATTACCCTTCTAGCCATGCTTTTAAAGAAAGGTATTTGCTTTCCCAGACTGGGGGAAAAAAAAGCATTAATGTGTCCAGGGGAAGATTGAACAGTGTCTGTCTAAAGTGAGTGGGAATCTTCTCAGCTCCAAGGAAGAGAAGGGTGCAGAATTCCTTTTTCAGCTTTTACTGGTAGGCTGGTGCTGGGCAGTTTCACAAGGCTTCAGGCTAGCTAGCTGCAAGTCCCTCTGCAGTAAAATGACAGGATCTTATCTGAGATGTTAAATTCTCTTCAATGCAGTGCATGTAATCTGGAATCCAGGGTTTTGGACTTCACTAATGTTTTACTCACTACTAAGTTTTCTATGGATTCTTCACACTAAAAATTATGAAAAATCTTCATGTGCTTACTACATATTGTAAAATATTGTATATATCATGCAGATAAGGAACACTGATGGCCAGAACCCCTATGGGGTGAATACAGAATTCTACTAACTGTTTATTATTTGTAATGTCACAGTCCTACATAGGGAATTTTCTGGTATCTCATGCTTCCTCTGGTCAGGTCTGATGCATCTCATGCCAATGATATGTGAAGAGATGTAGTTTCTTCACTTGGATTCTGCTGAGTAAAACTCCTCCATGATGTTTAGTTAGCTCCAGTTTGCAATGCTCTGAACAAAAGTCACTGAGAACTTCCTCCTTTGCTTTTCCCCCGTGTTTGCTGCATGCAGAGAACAGAAGCAGAGGACTGTAGAGTGACCTGAGCACTTAAGCTATGGGTTTTTTTGCTGAGTGGTACTTGTCATCTTTCTGCAGAGGATATCCATTTCCCAGCACTGTTTATGGGTAAGGAAGCAAAGATACCTGAGTGAAGCTCTGAGGTCTCCTCATTCAAGCCTAAGTTTTTATTTACTTAGACTCACACGCTGTGCTAATCACTAGTGTTCTGCTACTTCTTAAAACAGTTTGTAATTTCCCTGTTTTCGCATTTCCTTTATTATATGAATGAAAAAGGATAGTGAAAATTTTTTAATACATACATGCTTCATTTTCTATATGCTGACTTGTATCCTTCTGTCTGTCTGGGGCGTGAAATGAATTTAAGATTTTTTCAAGCAATGACATATACTATTAAAAAGCTTTGCTGTCCAGCTGAGCACGGTCCTTCTGTATAGCTGTCTCTTCCTTCAAATAAAGATCAGAAAGAGAGCAGATTGAGAAAACCACACTGTTCAGGAATGAATAACTTGTTTCATTGAACCAGAACAAGTGGGCTACAGTGATGTACTATTGGTGTGCATCATCTTCATCGGTTGCACTCATGGATCAATAGCTGGCAATAGCTGGCTGCTAGTTTAAGATCATAGCTGTGCCCTGTACTTGAGGGAAAAATTTCAGAAGAAAACATGAGTGTCATCTGAGCGTTTACAGCATATTTTGACCTTGATATTTGACTATAGTCACATAGTACACAGGGAATTCAGGAAAACACAAGGAATAGAGATGGCTCTAAGGCTGCTCAAGCAGGCACTAGCTTCCAGCATCCCAAGAAACTACTGCAACAGCAATAATGGACCAGCAAAGTCTCAACATTGTCATGACACTGAGATGTTTGAGATACATTGAGATATGGGGTACCTAACTCTGGTATGCTATTTCCAGCAAAAAGCCACCTTTTCTCCTTCCCTCTAGGGTGACCTTTGTGTGTGAATCCTTGAGGCCAAAGAGTGGTTGCAGCACTGTATTTTTGCAGCCAACATGGCTTTTCTCAGCAGGACAGTTCTTACTCTCTGAGTGGCTGCCAGGTGTTGCAACTCCCTCCTGCCACAGTGTATCATGCAATGCATGTCCACGCATTTCCAGCTTAGCAAGCTCCCCGTGCTCTTTGCCCTTCGCAGCACCTCAGTGATGAAGAACCCGATCTCCAGAGGGTCAAGTCAAGAAGTCTTCATGTGCCAGTGGCCAATAGAAGCTGTTAAATTGTGTGCAATATTTAGTATTCTGTCCATCTCCTGTGCTACTTTTAAGGCTCCTTCTCTCTACCTGCTCCAAACAGAAGATCTCGAGACTGGCTGAGATTGGGACTGTTCTGTCTAATTTGGTTTTACATTCTGGCATAAGCAAATTAAATATTTTCTGATAAAACTCAGATATTATAGTAAGCTGCATACTGAATTCTATGCCTTTCTCTTTTTAAACTTCTTTAATTTTTGTTGTGTTATGGAGAAGCTACATGAAGTTTTTTCCCGAGAGCAAATAAGCATTATTGGTCCTGACATTCTGTTTTCATCTGTCTTTTAATTTGTAGGCAATGCTGTAGTTTCAGATCAGTTCGTGCTGATACATTTAGCACTTGTGGTGGGTTTGCATATTTTCGAGATGAAAACTGATGTCAAGCTATCCTTTTTTTTATTCTCTTCAGCTCTTAAATTCAGATCTTGGTCTCTCTTTGGTAAATTGAATAGTCAATATTTTCACCAATTGGCTGCTGTCTTGGCATCTGAGGAGTTTTGGTTTCCAGCCTGAGATTCCTCCTGTTGAGGGGACTGTTTCCCAAAAGGCTTTAGCCTGCCACAGGAGAAGAATGAGGTAATTTCTTCAGCAAAGTTATGTAGCTGCATATCAGTTTTAAAACATCCTAACCAAACTACACATACATTCTTTTTCACTGTGGAATTTTTCTATTTAGATATTTTTTAAAAATAGCTCTCTTTCATAAGAGGAAAACATTTATTGTGACATCCATTCCATCCTGCCCCTTTCCATCTGAACAGGCTTAAGGCGTGACCTCTTTGCTTTTCACTTACTTCTGTAATTCTCTTTTAAAGTTCCTTTCATGGTGCACTGCAGAAGGAAAAAAAAAGACACAGAGAGATTTTATATGCTAAGGAGGCTACTTCAGACAGAGGCAATTAACTGGCGTTGTACAGCTCATACAAGAAAATCAGGAGATGTGAACAGAAGATCAGTCTTTGAAAATGTAGTTAACAAGCGGAGCTTGAAAGACTCCTGCTGCAGCAGAGCCGGCTGAGAGCATGGTGATTTGATCCTGGGTCCTAAGTACTTTCCTTACTGCAAACTGAGATGAGGGCTTTGGTTCCCCCCATCCTCAGACTGACAAGTATGAGGTAATTTTGCTCCATGGTGGAGGCAGCCCAGGAGTCTCTTACATAAAGGTAGTCTGTAATTTTTTTTTTTTTTTACATCCTAGTACCTACTGAATTATTTTTGGGGCATTTATCAAAAAAACCTTCATGAATGCTTCACTTCATAATGAAGAACATTTGCTAAGCTACATTGAAGGTCCCTGACTGTTTTTACTTTTTATAGCTGTGAAAAGCTGATGAGAAATGATGCCAAACATAAGTACTCCACTGTGTGGGAGCAGCCTTTTTTCAGAGGGGTGAGCAGCTTCCCACAGGTGCATGGCTACTGAAATCAACCCTACGCTTCTGCTGACCATGAGTTTAGGATTTAATTCAGCTCACTGGCTGATAACTCAAACATAGAGAATATTACCCATGTATATCATCTTTATTTGTGCAAGAATCACACATGGCCAAGTTCTTTACTAGTGCTAGTGTTGAAAGGATCAATGGAAATGTGCTTATTCAAATTAGGAGAAATTTTGCCACAGCTTTGTCATAAACAGTCACAAAGAGGGTTCATGAGTGTGCTGAGAGCTGCAACTGCTCAGCAACAAAATGAAGAACGCCATTTGGTGTGGAGGACTGATTGGAACTACCCTAAAGTCCAGTCAACCAACAAATTAAATGGTAAGATGGAGAAAACCAGCTGCTAATGACTCTGCATATTAAAATACTGGGAAAGTCTCCTTCTGCAGGAGTACCAAAGGTATACAGATCGACTTCACTGTGACTCAGGGGCCTAAATCATCTTTCAACACCTGGGCTGCAGTCCAGTAAAATCCAGGTTTGCACTTTACACAACAGATTTTCCCTGGTTTATCCTGAAATATTGCATTTCTGGGACATACTTTATGCATATGAAATACTGCTAGGGAAGCCAAGATGGAAAATTCACAGGTGCCTTCTTGGACAGGAGTCAGGAGGTCTCTGTCTACTTGTGATTTTTTTAACATCTTTTTTTCCAGACTCAGAAAACCAAGTGTAAACCCAAAAGATTGGGGTTGTCATGCAAATTTGTGACATACCTTGCAGACTGGCAGGTCTATAGGGCAAGAAGTGATTTACTTTCTTTCATCGTTGCAGTTTTTCGCTATGAGAGGAATTATATGTGACCATTGTTTAATGCATATAATACTAAATATTCAGCCTACTACTGCATGTTAAAAATCAGGGATTAGCTCAGGCTGTAAAATTTCTGTAACCTGAAGGACTTGGAGGTGGGGTCCAAACTGGCAAAGCTCATGCCAAATACAAGGAAATAAGGAATAAGCCAGTGACAAATGTTCCTTAACTGGCTTCCAAGATAAGAACCAGAAGACCAACCATACTAAGGGTATATATACCAATATATGCAACCTTGGGAACAAAAAGAAGGAACTGGAGCTCCACACTAATTAAAAAGTTTTGATATCATAGGAATAACTGAAAAATGGTGGGACAATTCACATGACTGGAGGGACATCATGGATGGCTATAGGCTGTTTTGTAAAGAAGAGGAGGAGGAGTCGTGCTGTATGTTAAGCAGAACTTTGAATGTATAGAATTCCACTACAGCAATTGTTGAAGTCATATTGAATGCCTCCAGTTCAAGATCAGAGGGTTTGTCTTCAAGGGGGATCTTAGAGTAGGCACCTGCTACTAATCTCCAAATCAAGACGATAGGACCAATGAAGGAGTGTTTGGGCCACTTAAGCAAGTTTCGGGTCAACAGACCCTGATTCTTATGGGTGACTTCAACCACCCAGATATTTGTTGCAAGAACAATACAGCAGCTCACATGTCATCCACCAAGTTCCTGAAATGTATAGAAGACTGATTCCTCATACAAACGTTGGATGTGCCAACCAGGAATGAGGCACTGCTGGACCTGCTGCTCACAAGCTGCTCAATTTCTGCTTTGTAGTATTCTTGTTAGTGATAGCCTTGGTTGCAGTGATCAGAACATTGTGCAGTTTGAGGTCCTGCTGAGCTCGCTGAGGGTTAGTACTAAAACAATGGGTTTAGATTTTAGAAGAGGCTTTAGATTTTTAGAAGACTGAACTTCATCTCTCTCAGAAAATAAGGAGACCTTATCACCATGCTCTAGTATTTAAAGGGTGGAGTATTTAAGGAAGGTGGAGGCTCCCTTTTTACAAGGAGTCACATGGAAAAGATCAGTGGTAATTGTTACAAGTTAGTACTGGGGAACTTCTGACTGGGCACAAGAGGAAAATTTTTCACAATGATAACAATCAGCCATTGGATTAATCTCCCTAGGGAAGTGGATACACTGACATTGGACTACTCAGATTCAGCTGGACAAGGTGCTGGGCCATGTTGTCTAAACTGTGCTTTTGACAAGAAAGATTGGACCAGATGATTCTTGAAGTCCCTTCCAATCTGGTATTCTATGATTCTATGTATTCATCTTTGCATTCTTAGATTTTCGTATGTAATGTTTTTTCTGGGGCTAATGATAACCATGGAGTTGGCAGGGCTCAAGCACTGCCTGGTTCAAGTACTGATGGGCATTTGAAGGACATTTGCCACACAGAAGTTTTGGGCTTCTCTGCCAATTGTCCTGGTGTATATCCTCTCATGAAAATGAATATCTGGTGTTCCAAATACACTTCTTCTCAGCTTCCTAATTAGTATGGTTTTGCAGGACAATGATTTGTAGTGTTTTTTTATGCAGGTTACTTGCTTTCTGTCATTCTTTCTTTCTCTCCCCTCCCTCCCTCCCTCCCTCCCTCCCTCCCTTCCTTCCTTCCTTCCTTCCTTCCTTCCTTCCTTCCTTCCTTCCTTCCTTCCTTCCTTCCTTCCTTCCTTCCTTCCTTCCTTCCTTCCTTCCTTCCTTCCTTCCTTCCTTCCTTCCTTCCTTCCTTCCTTCCTTCCTTCCTTCCTTCCTTCCTTCCTTCCTTCCTTCCTTCCTTCCTTCTTTCCTTCCTTCCCTCTTTCTCTTTTTTTTTTTCTTAACAGCTCCCTCTTAACTTTTAGGCTCCTCTGTGTTAAGTGTTGATTGCTGATGGGTTCAGATCTGGTGATGTCAAGGGCTACTTCTATTAACTAAAACTGTCCTCTTTGTTTCTTGAGATGGAGTTTTTGTTTTGGGAACTAAAGGTTGTGGGTTCAGTGCCCCCTTTTAGAGAAGCGTCTCTGGTTTCTAGTGTTTTTTATTCAGGGATTTAGAGAGATGTCACTCGTAACAGAAAAAATTCAGTACATGTTTGAAAGCTGCAGAATAAAGTCAAGCATTGTAGCATTTGAACCTGTAATACAGCCTGTCCATGCGTTAGAGTGGCTAATGGAAGAAGAGAGACTCTACATCTCTCAGTAATAATGTGGTGCATTAACCCATTCAGTATTGAATAAGCTGGCACAATTTCACTTGAAATATTTGAAGGCAGAGCTGTGTTGACCAGTCCCGAAGTTTTTATGCAGCACAGCTCTTGCTCTAAGCACATCGATATGCATGGAAGCAACCCATGCCCCTGCCAAGTGCATACATCTAATGCAGTAGTTAACACAGAGATCTATTTTGCCCTCACAATATCAAGAGAGACTCACCTCAAATTTCATACCAACAGACTGCAGAGGTAATTAATGGTGTAATTGGATCTAGCCCTTTTTTCTGCTCATTCAAGTTTTTACACAAGGAGTCCCAGGATGAGATTGATTTCTTTCTTTCTTTCTTTCTTTCTTTCTTTCTTTCTTTCTTTCTTTCTTTCTTTCTTTCTTTCTTTCTTTCTTTCTTTCTTTCTTTCTTTCTTTCTTTCTTTCTTTCTTTCTTTCTTTCTTTCTTTCTTTCTTTCTTTCTTTCTTTCTTTCTTTCTTTCTTTCTTTCTTTCTTTTTTTTGGTGCATGAGTCAACTGCTGAGATTGGAGCTGATTGAAAATCAGAAATTTATCTCTCCTCCAAAATTTTTTCAAAATTGTTATGATTGCGTAAACAGAGCTGGTTTTCTCAATCTGTCTTTTTCCTGATGGAAATCCATTTCAGTGGAAATCTGCCAGATCTTTTCGAAGAACATATGGATCCTAAAACTGCTGCGACTGAGGAATGAGGCAGTTGTCTGCCAATGCACTGAAAAAAATTAGAAATATATCCTCAGCAACAACAATAAGAGGAACTGCTGCTTTGGGACTTAACATCTCTCCATCCATCTCCACTTTCACCTCTTAGTGTGAGCAGAATTTCTAAGCACTGATCTTCATTTCTAGGAAAGCAGTTTTAGAATGTATGTAGCCATGCACACCTCTCTGGAGCAAAGAAAGCATTACACAAAACTAAATTCAAGGAAAATAAATGCTTTTTTTACCTGTGATGGAAAGCTGTAGGTGTGTGACAGAGGCATACTTAAACTCAAGATGCAAAGCCCGCTATCAGGGAACTGAATGTGCTGTCAGATAAACAAAAAACACTGTAGAAGGCAGCACATTCATAGCAACATTCAAAGAGAGAATATATTCCAGGTAAAAGACAAGCATCCTAATATATGTCCTTCAATTGCATGTGCCAAATTAAATGGAAGCGTGCTTTCTTACAGTGAATATATATGTATCTTCTAACAGCAGTACTGAATTTGGCTTATGGGGTCAATTCTGTTGACCTTACTCATTCATGTGAATAGTATTTCTAACACTGTTAAGAAAGCAGGTTAGAGTCTGTGGGGTTTTCCAGTTTACCTAGCTGGTGAGAAGTGGTCCCCAGCTAAAAATCCTCCAGGGACCGTCAAGTGTTGGCAGGAAGAAGTTGCAGTTTCTGTGGGCTCTTGTCAGGGTCCTCGATTTAAATGGAAATGTCACTGCTTTGCTGCCACAAAGCAGCAAAGATGCTTCTTTCGCAATACCGACATTCCAGATATGCATCCCACATTATTTGAAATTCATAGAAATTAGATATTTATAGCACCATGCTCATTAATTCAAATAGAAATGAAGTATCAAATAGTAAGCGAATATTTTCAACTTTCATATGCTCAGTTGCATCAGCCTATTCTTAGCTTATTCATTCTATGTGGTGATCAAACTGGATTAAGATGTGCGTTCCTACGTAGTGACAAGTTTGACGCAGTGCCTTGAAAGGTGTGAGGATAGTTAACTGATTTCCATTGCTATCAAAGTATTTGCTTATAATCAGCTATCAGAAGCATGAAAGGATTTTGTTGCAGCAGGGATAAATCTTTAAATAATGCCAGCCCATTTCCCAAAGCTTGCCTTGTGCTGGCCTCTGTGGTTAAGGTAAGTGAACAGAGTTAGAGATGTACCAAAGGAAAAGTGGTGCTGGAGAGAAAGGGGCAAAAATCAAATCTCTTTTGAGAAGATTTCTAACACAGAATTGCTTTGCATTTGAGTGACAGTGATGTTTTTATTAAAGATGTGTTCTATTTGCTTTTGAAACTGCTCTAAGAGAACGTCTACTGCTCATCAACCCCCCAAATAAACAACAAATAATGTGTGAAATGTGGAATCAGAGAAGAAAAGTGTTTTGCTCACTGTCTCATTGCAGGTCAGTGGCAGAAAGGTGGGGAGTGCCTTGTAGATCCCCAGTTCTCACTGACATTACTGGATCTTTTCAATAACTGCTGTCTGGAAGGGCACGGTCACAGCCCCAGCTGGCTTCCCCGGGGTATTTTTGATCCCAAGAGCTCTTTACCTCAGTGCCTCTGGCTGCTGCTTCTGCTGAAGCTAGAAATGGCAGGAAGATGTAACTTCAGTTGACCATGAATTGGAGGAGAAAAAGTCCACCTGAGGGTGCTCAACAGGTTTCAGCTCAGCTCTAGAGAAACGTGGGTGTTGCTCTCAGCCCTGGCACAACTGAGGGCTCTGGCATGGACAAGGAAGGTGGAGGTGGGCTAGACAAGTTGGTGACCATCAGCTTAAATGAGTTCTGATTTCTTGTGAACCAAGTCTGTTGGTTCTCTGTCAACAGAAGCAAAGAACGAATTACCTGCATGCCAGCAGCTGGCTGGAAGTCCAGTGCCACTGCAGTATGACTTGTTCCTTTCCCTGCTGCACCCCTCATGTCAGAGCACTCTTCAGGTTGCTACCTTGTAATCTGCCAGCAACAGCTTTTGAGTAGAGTGTTAGTGGGATTGCATTAATTGTACCTGGTAGCCCTAGGCATAGCACATCCTTCTCTGCCACTGCTACCCTCTCTTCTGTTATGCCTGGTCCTTATGGAGAAGTGTCAGAAGAAGGGTACATGATGTCCCTGTGCAGAACACCCTGCACATTTCTCTTCCCTTAGTCTGACGAGCTGCCTCAGCTCCAGTAGATTAGATGTGCCTAGAACAGTGCTCCGATGCTGAAGCCATCTGGCATAAATTGCCTATGTCTCTATTTCTAACCTCTTAGAGCCTCCCGAAAAAGGCTGCAGATTGCTTTTCAGCAATGGGCCAGCACCTGTGTTAACTCCTAAACTGTACCCAGGAGTTTACTGGAGGACCACTAGCTGGCAAAGAACAAAACCATGCTTGTGACTGTGTAAACAAATCAACATTACAAAGACATTGGTTAAAGTGCCCGTGAATGGTCCTTGACAGAGATTAGTTTATTATCACAGAGACACGTGGTCCTTTTTCTTCTTTCTTTCAGGGAAACTTGTCCCACAATCATATCCAGTGCTCCTGGGTGCACAAGGGACAGGAAGATGCCAACATTTGTGAGGCCTTGGGGAAGAAAACAGTATTTTATAATATCATGCCACTTTCTGATTTTTCTACATGGCTCCAAGGTAGGACTCAAATCCAGAGGAAGACAGGAAGACCTTTCCTGAGGTGTTTCACTTACTCTCATAACTCGGTACGTCATTTCATGGCATCTTCAGAGAACAGCAGAAAGGGCTGAAAAGAAACCCTGGCATCCCAAAGGCACTTGGCTTGTTGTCAGTGTCTTTTCAAGGTAGCCGTTCTTTTACTTAGATATTGGAGGCACTTGGGCAAGGCTTCTTCTTTAAAGACCCACAAAAGGATAGACTGTGTGTCAAAATGCAATTTAAAAATAAAAAAGGGCATATAATAAAAACAATATAATTCCATAACTCTTAGTGCCATTAAAGCAGTCAGCAGGAAATGTAGAATTCACCCAGGAAAGAAAAAAGCATGATAATTTTTTAGAAGAACTTAGGCTGCTAAATTACTTTGCAGCTTCCAGCATTCTGGGGAGAAAAATAATGTACCCTCATCCATGCTTGAACTGATGGATTGAAACCACAAAAAAGACTGGGTTCCTGTATTGCTCGTCTGCATGTTAATGCAGAACCCAGAGCTGGTGGATTCTGCATTGACTGGGCATAGTTAGAGCAGCATATGTGCTGAGAATTTGCTTCTGTGACATACACTGAATAATTTTTTTGTGGTGGATGTGGTTGCTCAATAGCATGTACAGAGAGTAAGATCTTCAGTCTGATTTCCTGGGGAAATGAAGTGTTACATGATCACATAATGTGTGTTAATTAACACTTGCTTCTCTTGCTTCTCACCAGTAGTTTTTTAATTCAGCTGGCCAGTATCAACCAGATCTGTGAAAGGCTTGTCAAGCTCCATGAAAATCAGTGGCTTCATAGAGGAAGGAGATTCTCTTTGTGCTCCCATGATACAAAATACTGCAATATGGATTTAATTGCAGGTACAATGGAAGCATTGAACAAAGGAGGATTAAGGGGAATCCTTCAGCCAAGGGAGAAGCATCAGCGAGAGTTGATAGTTTATTAGACATCAGAGAATCTAACCATGAGTCACAGAGCCCTGGAAGACCAGACTTCAGTAGCTTCATTGCTGAAGGAGGTAGTGGGGCTTTTCTTTAATTTTTCTATGCTCTTTCAGCCAGAAATATAACACTATTTTAAGAGCTATGGGTCACTAACACTTAAAGAATATGTGGCATCCTGTTTAAGACTTATGGGATGTGGCCTAGCAAATAAATAACTAGCAAAGAAGCTGCCATCTAGAGCATCCTGAGGCAACAACATAATGGAGAAGCATCAAGTTTTTACATTTTCCTTTGAACTTGTGGACATTCCTGCTGTAAGGAAAGGTTGGACCCTTTGTGGGTGAGGAGTAGCTATTTCTGTGATGATTGGCTGTGCCATTATGAGGTGATTGACCTTTTATAACACAGCTTGTGACTTGTACCCTCAGGACCAACGAATAAAAGGCAAGTGTGTAGTTTTTAGCAGGTCTTGCTCATTTTTGAGTGAGCACATTACTTGTAATATCTAATGAGTTGCTATGAGGCGTGGTATTCCTTGGTCACAGGACCCCTGTACAAAGCCTCAGGTCTTTGGGGCTTGTGGTGACCCAGGGGAGACTGAGCCAACACCCACTAATGACTCCAGTGACTGCACAAAGTGGAAACAGAAGGAAAGCATTTTCTGTAGGAGCAGTTGGGCAGAAAAAAATACGCATATCCAGATGTAGTGTCCTTTGGTGCCTTTCAATAGCATGGTTATGTGTGCAAGAATTAATAGAGAAAAAGGAATGAGAACAGCTAACGAGCAGTTTGAGCCACACTCACAGAATGGAATTGTACACGTGAGTGCCATTTGCCTAGATATATCTTCAAATAAGAACTTCCACAATTTCTTCCTTTGCATGAGAGAAGCTCTGCATAAGCAATCATGAAACTATCCCACCGTCATCCTTTATCATCCTTCAAATTATTACTCCTTAACATCCTTCATTCCCTTCACTTTTTCTCTTTTGTCTGCCTGCTTATATCTGTGTCCTGTCTCCTCTGTGGAATCTGGCTTGAGATTTCTGGTGCACAAGCTCTCTTTCTGTTTTGATTTATATAACGTTTCACGATGGCTCAGAGAGCACACCTGATAAAAAGAAGGTATTACTTTTATAATAGTTTTACTTTACACACATGCACAGGTATTTACTCTTTTTTTTTTTTTTGGCAAATAAAAGAGAAAGGTGAACTCTCTGGAAACTCAATAAAGAAATTTCCAGGTAGAGTTGTTGTGGGGTTTTGTTTAATTTTGTGGGTCATCCCCCCCGCGCCCCCCCCCCCCCCCGATACAAGGAACATTATTCCAGAATTTTACGGTGTTTCTCTTTTTTTTCTTGGGCCTGTTGGGAGTTTTCTATCACTTTATCAGGCTCTGGGTCCCGTTCCTGCCTTGTTTCACAATTTTTTTTTTAGTGTTTGTATAATTTTTGGTAGTAACCTGCCCAATTCTATCTCTGTTGTATGAATGCAGCAGGATCCTCTCCCACTTCCTACGGGTAGCTTGGATAACAGCAGCAGCATTTTAATCTTGATGCACAGACTGGTTCTCTTCACTGCAGGGAGTTATGTGCTTGGGTTCATCCAACCTTACTGACAAATTTAAGTGAGAATGTTGGTCCCCTGCAGGCCCTCTTTATAGTCAGTGGGATATGATGGACATGCCCCAAAGTAATTTTTTTCCGCCTGATATATGAAACACTCTCCACAAAATGTCTGCTCCAGAGCATCCAGCCTTGGTCTAGGCGGTGCCAGTGTTTGGTCATTGCATTTCTTGTGCTGAAAAAGGTGGGAGAACACTCAACATATTAGGAAAATAGACTAGTGACATTAGTGCTGTTCTGGTTTCCATCATAATAAGAAATAAGGCACTTAATAATGAGAGGAGAATTATGTCTTGCTTGTGTTTTATGACTACATTGCTGCAGTTTATGGCTAACTATATTTAAAGAAGTTAAACCCAAGGTTAGTAGTCAACAAATAGAACATTAATGGGGATGCATGAGTTACAAATGAAGAAGCACAAACCAAGATCTTTAGAGTCACCTGAAGTACAGTCAGAAAGGAAGTTTGTGAGATCCGATCACCCAAGGCAGAGACTGTCTGGCTGACACACAATGCTGATGATGGAGTAGGGTGGTTACAGTGTTGGACTGAAACTCTACTTTGGTGGATGTGCTGTAGGTTGATCTCCTTTGGAGAGGCTGTAGCATAATTCAGTGAGGGAAACCATTCCTGGACATAGACTGTGGTTGCAGGTATCTTAGCTGCATTCCCAGCTTAGTGAGTCAATTGCCAAAATTTGGATGGGATGACTCTGGATCATTCTTGATCTTTTTGTACACACAAGAAAACTAAGGGCTATGTCCTATGAATTTTGCATGAGGCATTCATTCCATATTTTGCATTCCATATTTATAGAACCTGTCAGAGAGTGTCTGGGATGCAAGAAAGACAGAATCTGCCTATTTGTCAAGAGAAGCAATATTTAATTTAAGTTTCCATGTTGTTTAATCATCATATAACTCCTAGAAGGAAGGGAAACCCTCCCAGCCTTCTTCTGCAATTGGAAACTGTGTCATGAAGAAATTCTTTGTCTGAGGTATTTCAGGAAGCCTCTGCTAAAAGGAGACTTCAGCTGAGGTCCAAGGCTGACATCTGAGTCTGTATAAGATGAGATCTCACTTGGCATCTTTACTGTTGGGTTGAAACCAGCTGCAAGGTTGGGTTACTTTTGACCAAGACACATTCAGAACTTTGGAAAAGCTTTTTTGTAACCATAGGGAAATGATGAATACGGTAAAGGTTAGAAGCTGTTTGTGTAGTTAATTGATTTTAAGAAGGGACAAGAATTTAATAAATAACCAAACTTTGGGGCTGACAGGCTTCAACAGATATTTTTTTAGAATAATCCCCAACCTGTCAGCTTTTGTCTTTTGCTGTTTGTGAGTTTCTCATCCAAACTCTTTTTGTAGTTAATACTTTAAATTTTGCAGGCTTGCTGTTCACTTTGTTTTGCTCTGCATTGCATTCTTTGAAAAGAGAGTGGTAGCTTTTCTCAATATGGTAACCAAGACTAGGTATAATATACACAGAGAGGTCTTATCACTTCCTGACCGTATTTAACAATTATAGTAGCATTTTGATTTATATTATATTCCCTTAGCAACCACACATTATGTTTGCTGCCTTCATTTCAGATGTATATTGGATTAACAGCATTGGGATTTTTTTCTCACAGTACAAATACTTAATCTCTTAAACAGCTCCAAATCACTTTACTGGTCAGTGTGCTAAAACACCTCATTTTTATAATCATTTCTACTTTATTATTACTACTGTGTTTCCCCGCCCCCCAAGATGTGTTACTTTTTGCATAAGCTTTAAGCTTGACTGCTTTATTAATTTAATACCTGTCTGTACATTTTTTTAGATTTGAGAGGTTGATATAGATACTCTTTATCTACTCCAAGTTGGTATTTGAAAACTTACCAACACTATGTAAGGCTTTTGTGCAGAGTGCATGCTGTCACTCAGATTTAACCAAGAAGCATTTACTCCATCCACAATACTCTCACTGTTTCTGCTGTTGTTGAATTTCTGCTGTGAATGCCTTGAAGGAAAAATAACATTTCCCCCCTCCTGTTACCCACTGAGAAGAGAAGAACTACTCAAGAGAGTTCATTTCTGTTGAGTGGTGTTAATTTATTATGGTGTTCTAAATTTATGTATAAACAAATGTTAATTTGAGAGCAGGTGGCTTTTATAGTGACAGAGCCATCCATAGGGGATTGATTCTAATTTAATTTCTTTATTTCTGTTTCTATTTCTAGAACATAGCTATCACTCAGTCCATAGTCAGTGAGAAGGCAGATGAGAACAGCTACAGGCAGGGCCCAGCAGGTGTTGAGATGCAACCCAGCCAGCGCTAACATGGGAGAAATTTTCTTATGTGAATTGCTCCAAAGGCATTTTTCACAGTCCTGACATCTCCATGCTGTAGTTAATGTCCACAGGCTTAAATTCTAAGACTTCATTCTGACAAATAATGTTTTGGCAGGCGCTGGCCCTGCAGAGGCATTAGGAGAGTAATGGGAGCAAGTACCAATGTGTGAGTTAAACCTAAACTTCATCTTCCTATCACCTTTAATAATCTAATCCCATGCAATGTAGAGACCAGACCAGGAGCCTCTCATAAGCATACATTAGTCATGAACATGGGGCTCCTCCTTGCTGTCATTTATCCAGTGGGAGCTGGACTCTGAGCCAATTTCAGCATTGAAACTAGTGGCAGCCTTGGTTCAGGTGCAGATTTGAGCATCAACGGCACTGACCAGAGACGTGTGTGCACAGGCATTGTTTGGAAAGTGGGGATATCGGAAATGAGCTTTTCTTTCATGATCCATACAAAACTATTTTGATTGCATCATCTTGGGAAGGTTACAAGCAAACATATCAACTCCTTTTGAAACTGTCTGTTAAATGTGAGAAGCAGCAAAGAACGAAGCACATGGGTGGAACTGGGAATTTTACCAGTTTCTAATCCAAGAACCTGCATCCCTTAAGTGAAAAGCTTTCAAAAGTTGTCTTGTTTTCAAGGAGCTTTCAAGAATTGGGATTTATTCCTTTACAATGCCATTTGTAAGGTGTCTCCTTAGTGTTTTTTAAAGAATAGTAAAAATTTCTCTTTCTCTGCATGTTTCAGGCTGTGACTATTTTGACTTTTGCAAATGCTTTGCATGGATTTAAATACAGGATGCAAGAAAACACAAGGAAATCAATAAGAAAAATGTAATGATAAATCTACACTAGAAAAACACTGCAAAATGTCTCCACAGTGTAAGAAAAGTAGTAGCTTCTGAACTGTACCACCACATAAGTATGTGACAGAGTGATTCCATTTCCCCTTCTCTGAATGTCTCTGGAACCAAAGAATTTCCTTTTTACACTGCCCATCTGTGTTTATAATTGGTGGCAGTTACATTATCAGGAATGAATTTCACAGTAATTTTGCTGAATTTCAATTAAAATTGAATCTATCTTACACTAAATTCAAAAGACTAGCCATTATTTTTACTTTTCAAGGGAATACATTTTTTCTGTGACCTTGGCACCACAGGTAGTGCCCCAGGACATTTTCTCTTATCCTCTTGGTTCAAGCAAGGTAATTTTCTGATTTTTATAACAAGAAAGGAAAACGAAATGTATATAAAAACTTTGGGCAATCTCTAGCTGCTTAATATAAAATGTGTTGGCAGAGAACATATTTGCGAAAGGTGTGCACCTGAGAGAGTTCACCCCAGGGATGGCGGTATGCATTCCAGATGAAAAAGTTACAGAAGAAATCTTAAATGCTTTGGAGATTTATTTGGAAATATTACACATGCTTCCGTCCAGAATAAGCTCTGAAACTATGTTATAGAAAATCTTTGGGTCAGGTGCTACAAATCTGAAGTAACCACGAGTAGCAAGGTCTCAAGATACAATGCAACAACCTATCAGCTTGAATGGTCCTGAAAGTCTCACAGCTTTAATTTGTAGATAATTTCCTTGGAGAGATACCCTTTCCAATGGGTACTCCCATGTATTGCAGGACTCACACTTGCCTTCTTTGTACTGGCTGATGACTGGCTGATGACTGGCTTCTTTCATCCCTCACAATTTCAGCATAGGTGAACAGCAACATCTAATATCGCTTCAGTACCAATGGACTCCTGAACAAACATCTATCTCACAATCACAGTCTTGGTTGTTTCCCTCTAACTACTGACCTGGAAATCCACAGCTCAGATTAGAAAGATTAAAAACCAGGATGAAGTGTAACAGGAAGTATGTGCAAAAATACTTTTTCATCTTTCACCTCCTTCTATCCCACTCAGACATTTCTGCTGCCCTGCTCATCAAACAGCAGGAAAAAGTATGGATTTGTGAAGCATTTAGTTGTTGTATTCATCTCCAGGATAACTTCATGTCTTTCAAAGCCTAGAAGTCCTTAAGGCTTTTTAACTCATGCTGTGTCCTGGTACAGTGGAAGGACGATAACTCAAGGTGACCTATTTGAGAAGCAGTAACTGTTAACTGAAGTGAGTTGCCTTTGGTGAGAGACAGGTCACGTCAATGGTACTTTTGAAAATCCCACCCTCTGTCTGTAGCAGACATAGCCTTCAGGTATAACTGTCATAGGCAGATAAAAAAAAAGTCCTGATTGTTATATAGCCACTGATAATCTATGATAGCATATGTTTTTCATTTTCGTCCTAGTAATTTTGATGTTTGGATAGTTCCATTCAATTTGATGTATTTGTGAGAATTGTGCTTGGTAGCTGGAACTGAGGAGTTTTAAGCATATCCTTGAAGAAAACTTCTATCTGGCCACATTGACTTCATAAATTCCCCGGTCTGACTTCAAGCCTGGAGGCAGACTGGAAGGAGCAGTGATGGATGAACCCTTGCTACTTCTCTGTACCGCAACAGACTCTTATTCCCAGTTCTGAACCTTCTGCAACACTCAGCATAGCTGATGGTGCCTTTCTGCTGTCCTACCAAAGGATAGTGGCAGCACTGCAGGAAAATATTTCATAATGATAGATATTTTTCTATGAGGACTGCACACAGAGTCACGCAGTCCTCCCTGGGTTTCCACAGTGTTGTAGTCTCACCCTCCCCTGCGTAAATCAACTCATCTGTGCCATGGGAAGGTTGCCCTGCTCCAGTGGCACCCATGATGTCACCTGTGATCTCTGCCTATCCTTTCAGTTTGAGAGGTAACTGAATGCAGGTACCATCTTGGTAAAAGTTATATATGTACAAAACTTTCTGTTTTCCTTCGGAAGTCTTCCATGTTGCACTGCTGATGAATTACCTGTCTTCCTCAACACTTCCCACAGGAGAAAACACCTTATCAGCCTGACCTCTGCAAAACATCCCCTTCTGCTTCACAGGTGCACGCTGCTTTTTCTCTCAGATGGTCTAACCGATTAAGATACTTGGTTAAATTCTGAACAGCTGTTCTTAGCTTACATTAGTTTCTGAAGACTGGTGTTTCTGTGTCAGACCTGGAGAAGGTCTGTGTGTGTCCAGAAACTTGACAGACTTTCCAACTTTATCAACCAATCTCCTGAAAAATATCCTCTCTCTCCTTAGAGAGGCAGAATGGAAAAAACTGGAGGGCTTCATCAATAGCAAGCAGTCTTCTGCCCATGGCAAATTGTCAAAAGAATTTGCAATTTTGACCTTTCCTTCCCAAATATTTTGCCAACTCTGAATGGCATATAGCAATCTCTGACGTGCCCCTCCTCCCCCCAAAAGAGATTTTAATTTTTTTTATTTAAAAAGATGTACTTTCCCATTCTCAGGGGAGGTATGTGCCATCTTTGCTGGAAATAATGTAGGCTTGATAGGTCAATCATACACTATATGCCTTCAGTACTTCCCACCACTGTTACTGCAGCATACTTTATCTGACCTTGAGGAGAATTATGTTTTTATACCCAGGAAAAAAAAAAACAAAAAATCACCTAGTTCAGAATGGAGCTATAAGCCCCCTCAGCAATACAGATTACTGAAATCACATCACTTCTGTGCTCTGCTTACTCCACTGACTACCTATATAGAGCAGCAAAAAGATTATGCAACTCTCTTAATAGACTGGCTGTCATAACAAGACCCGAAATCAGGTGAGTTTGGTTTAAATTTGGGTTGTTGTGAATGCTTTTCAGATAGCTCTCTGTATAGAACCCCAGGTGTCTCAGTCTGAGAAAAATGGAGATTCATTAAAACTCAACATCAAGCTTCCTGATCTGTTTTTAATAGTTATATTACACATAATTACAGTTAGACTTGAAATTCCTAGCAGTCTGTCTTTTTATAGTTTGTCTTAATTAGCATTGATCTGGACATGCTGGGCAAAAGCTAAAATTTTAGCTTTGCCTTGTTCCATTCTTCCTTTTAGTAGAGTAGTTTAAAGGATCAACTTGTCAAAAAGAATAAAAGACTCTCTCGTGTTGAGAGTTCTTATAAAAGGCCCTGAGAGCTTCTATAGAGCCATTACTGTCTATTGTGCACAGCAGATCTGTAAAATACTGACATGGGGCTATATTTAATGCACTGAACTCTGTTAACGTGATAGGGAATCAGCATGTTTTCCTGTGGAATTGGGTACCTTTAGCCTCTGTCTCTGAGAAAGCCCTGCTATTGTGAGGTTTAACATTCCAAAAACAACCATTGTAGTTAAACTCCAGCCGACAACTGAGCCCCACACAGCTGCTCGCTCATTTCCCCCTCCAGTGGGATGAGGGAGAGAATTGGAAAGGTAAAAATGAGAAAATTTGTGGGCTAAGATAAAGAGAGTTTAATAGGTAAAGCAAAAGCTGCACACACTTGAGAAGACAAACACCGTCACACAGTACGTCCCCCCTCTTCTGTCTTCTTCCCTCAGCTTTGTATGCTGAGCATGACGTCGTATGGTATAGAATATCCCTTTGGACATTGAGGTCAGCTGTCCTGGCTGTGTCCCCTCCCAGATCCTTGTGCTGCCTACTCATTTGTGGGGTGAGGTGAGGAGCAGAAAAGGCCTTGACTCTGTGTAGGCACTGCTCAGCAAAACCAAAAACATCCCTATATTACCAACACTGTTTTCAGAAGAAATGCAAACCAGCCCCATACCAGCTTATATGAAGAAAATTAACTGTATCCCAGCCAAAACTAGCAGAACTTTGTATTTTTTACTTTATTGGCTTGAAACAGTGTGTTTTGTGGAGGAAGAAAAAATGTAAAAATATGGGGGAAGACAGGAGACATCAACATTAAAAGTATGAGTAAGCTTTGTGCCATGAGAAAATACATATTAAAAAGACAGCTTAAGGAAAATTAATTTCTATGGAGAGTGAAAGAACTGAGTGTGAAGAGATTTGAATGAGACGCATAAAACTGCAAGAGATGGAGGAAATAGTGGGTGTCACAGCACTGTATCAGAATGCACAGAAAGGGATACTGAAACTTTGAAAAAAGATTGATGTGATAATACCTGCAGTTAAATACTGAGGGGGAAGAAACATCCTTTCTACACAAAGTACTGCAACCTTTGACTTTTAATCAGTTTACAATAGCAGGAATGCATTGGCATGCATAGGGGATAAAAACAACACAGAAGATTTGCATCAAGGTAATAAGATAATTATTCATTCTTTTTCGTAGCCTTGATCACTGGAAACTTCAACATGATTGGAGAAAATTATCCTTTTGTATTAATTTTGCAGTATCCTGTATGGATATGGATGGTATGTGGGACCACCTCAAGGAAGATATAACAAGCCAGTTTTTATGCTGTGAAATCCTGGCAGTTTTTTCAAACAGCTTCCCCACAATCCCACCCCATAACTGCAGAAAGAAAAAGGACATTGATGCCATTGTATAAAAACCAGAAAATTCCTACATCAAAAAGACATTTTGTCAGCAAAGAGAAAAGTACTTAAAAGGTCACAAAGCCTATTAAGAATTTTGCTATTATTGCTAATTTTTTTAAGTCGGGCTGCAATACTGTGTAGAAGTGAGAAATGCTAAATTAGCTAAGTGGAACTAGTCAAGCTTAAAACAAAGATTAGCTTTTCATGTAGATAACAGAAATGCCCACTGTTAATATATTGAACACTACAAGCATCTTGTTTTTTTCTAATTCCTTTTCTTATTTGGGGTGCAATTCATTTCTCCTAACTGAGGGCTATGAGGGTTAATTTCTGTGGGTGAACAAGTCACCAAAGGGACGATACTCAGGAAGAAAGAGACACCTCTCAAGAACTGCTTATCACTAGCCGAGACATAAGGTGAAAACTCCTGGAAATTCTCATTTCTCTTCATTGGCAATATTCAACACTGATGCCTGAGGTTAGAGTGTCAGAGGAAAGAGATGAGTGTCATCATCAGCCTTCACATTTCATCTTATTCATCACTATGTTACAATTATGGACTTTCAGGCTGTACTTTGTGCTGCTTTCTATGGACTTTATTCAAGTCAGGTTCCTTTTTTGCAAGGACACTGGCTGAACTTCAGTAACTTAGTGAACCTTTCCATTCATCCCAACAGCTTGTTTTCATATTTTTCTGCTTGCTTCTTATTTACTTTGAGTGCCACTATACTGTTCTGTTGGTGGCAGAGGACCTCCTTTGAAAGGTGTTTGCATAGTGGGAGTGACACAACTGCCTGCCTTGCTGGCCAAAGTGGGATCCAAGTTTAACAAGGGCTGAAAAGCTGGAAGCAGTCAGGTAATAGGCTGAATGAAGACACAGCAATCTGGGCATAGCTTCTGGGATAGTGTGTGTCCAGAATAGGACAAGAGACTATATCATGGCCCTAATGAAAACAAAACCCCCAGATTCTTTCATAAAGGTTCTTGCCAAAAAGGTAGGTTTGGTATTGTTAGCAGAAAACGCTTCCTTTGAAAAGTATTTCAGGACATTACCTTCCCAATGTGTTCCAGGAAAAAAAAGGAGATTTTGTCAATGTTTTTCTGTGAATAAGCAGAATTACATCAAGGAGATATCTGACTGTAATCCACCAAAAGAAGACATCAAAGATTGCCTAAGCACTTGGATCAAAAAGAACTTTTAATTTCTTCAGTTTTGACCTTGAAACTTCTATAATTGGTTTCAGATGTTTTTGTTTAGTTCTTATCTAAATTTCTATCTTCAGTATTTCTGCCTTTTGTCTCCCAGTATTGTTGAACTTGTAAATCAGTGATATCTCCCAGTGTAACAACTGAGCTTCATTCATTTCATGCACCAGTCACTGTGTAACTAGAAAATAAGTGGAAAAAGAGTTTATACCTTTGCATTATCTAAATGTAGCTGTTTCACAATACATTCACGCACTGAGTCAAGAATTTGTTCCTTGTGCCTTTTATACTATTGATCAATTTACATGTGTATAGTTGAAGTAGTTGCTGCCTTTTTCAGAAAACTTGGTCTCTTTGGTTCATTTGTCCATCTTAAAGCTGTATCCACAGTATAATTTATCCTCATTTTATAGTAAGAGAATAGAAACATATCAGTATTTTTATATTCCAATAGCATATAGTCTGTATTCATGTAGATTCAGGAGCTTAATCTATTTGCAGAACCTTTTACATACAGTGCTTCTCCAGTAATTAATTTTTGGGGGAGTTTGAAGGTGCCAATATTGTACGGGTTTTAATGGATGGATTATTGGTAATTTTTCTGTCTGTGGAGCAATCCTGTTTCATAAATGCCCTTTCATGCTACAGGAATTCAAATTCATCCATGATTGTGTTCAAACTTTTTTGGCATCACTGCTGTCACAACACTGTAGCCAAAATAACCTAAATTAATTTAGGTCTACTGGCTTCGGGAGCAATTTACGGTAATTGATGATCTGTCCTTTATGGTTAATTCTTTTTATTTGTACTTATTTTTAGTTGCTGCATTAGCTGGGCACTGAAATCAAAATAGGAAAATTTAAATAATTTTGTCAAATTTTGCCTCATAAATGCTGCTAATTTGACAAAATACTTTATTTGATTTAATCATCCTGTCATTTGCCTTTTTATTTGTAAACACAGTTTCTTTTAGTGCTTCCTAGCCTGTCTACAGCTTTTTTTCTTGCTTGCAGGTGTTGCCCCTTCAGAGCATATATTGATACCAAAATCTGGAAACAAATATCTTGGGAAAAACTTCTCCATATCCTCAATATGTTAAAAAGTGCCGTATATTCTTACAGATTTATTTTTAGCTTGCTTCCATGACGTTACTTTCTCTCCCATCCTATGAGTCTGAAAAGCCTAACTCAAGCCCACTGAAGCTGTTTTGAGTCTCTTTCTTTGTCCTTTGAGGACTTTGGATTAGGAACAATGTTTTCCCTATACTGTCTTCTGAGAGATTTTCTAAAAAATGTAAATTGCTATGGTATCATTGTTATTATCCATTCTGTTACAAAAGCACTGCATGACTACAGAGCTCTCAATTCCTCCCTCAGAAACGTCTGATGTATTGACTGTATCTATGCTAGTGGTTCACACAGGGACCAACAGCTGCTTGGGGTTGTCCATACTGTTAGTTTCTTAACAGAGTTGCTGGCACAGTTTTCATCTGTCGCCATCCCCACAAGTGTTTGGGCACAGCTCCAGCTGTAGCAGAGGCTGAAGACCTTTCCCACTGGACTGTCAGCATATGCTCCCTGTTTTGAAGGAGCAAGGGACTTCAGCTGGATGGGTGGAACTATATTACTTGGCCTCAGATGGGAGACTGTTCAGTGGGTTATTTTGTCTTTTTGCATAGACATAACTATGCAAACTGGTAGTGAAACAAGCATTTCTAAGCCATGAACTTTGTGTAGTTTTGTGTATTGCAGTGAGTTGATGCAGAAGACAATGGTGTGCTTCATGCATGAACTGATTGATTGCTAGGGAGTTGAGTGCCTGAGGAAAGGTTGGCAGGTTTGCCACTGAGTCCTGGACACTAAGGGGCACAGAAGGAAATAGGCATGAGTTTTGATGTCCTGTTCTTCAGATGTTGTCTCCAGACTGCCCTCCTACATATAGCTCGGTAAGCACAAAATGTCCCGTGCTGGCACCATGATGGGATCATCCTCCAAATGATCCATGCAGGATGTTCAATGGTGCTCTTAAAACTGTTGGTTGCCTTTTTAGTCAGTTAGACATTACATGTGTGGGTAGTTGGCTGAGAGAAAGTTGATATCCTTCACTTGTATCCCTTAAGGGAAGAACCTGCTATTTCATAGTTTAACTGGAAACAAAAAAGTCTGTATAAAAACTTCAAATAGAAAACATAACCATGTAGGCTTTTTTCCATTATACAATATCACTTTCAAAGACAAAACCAGGTACCAGAGTGACATTTAGACAAGAGACCATCCTTGTCCCAGAACAGCCCTGTTTATTAAGTGCAATTGTCTTCTGCCCTTAAATATCATGTCTGTTGAAAACATTTTTAATAGTCCCTTAAGTCACAGAAGGCGCATCTTCAGTTCCTTTTGAAGGGGACTTGCATTTAAAAAAATAATTTAAAAAAACCCCAACAATAAAACCAAAAACCCAACGAAATCCCCCAGCTTCCTCCCCCCAAGCCCTGAAAATATATAGAGAGGCTGTACTCTGAGGGTGAGATTGTGTTGGGCATTTCAGAGCACGTGGAAAAGCAGAGTCCTTTTCTCCACGGTTTCTCAGCAAACCTGCCTGCCTCATAAAACGGTTTGCATTGGAAAACAGTCTGGGAAACGAGACATTTCAGTTCACCAAGTTCACGTTTTTGTATAAAATTTGTTAAGTGACCAAAGTGTGTTTCTATTCCTTAAAATAAAAAAAAAATGCAAGAAACTCCTATTAACAGATGGGATTTGAATATCACGGAATTAGTTGCACTCTTCAATGTCCACCTCCACAAAGGCATCAGCACTTACCAAGGCAAAGGCCAGTGCAGCCAGAGGATGTGACTGGGTACCAAGAAAAGATGTCACCAAAATGAGAGACAGGAGGAGAGCTGCCTTCTCAGGCAGCTAGAAGTGATGAACAGCCAGAAATGAGTAAACAAGAACAGCCCCTGTCCTCCAGAGTGCCACTTATCTACATCTCATCCACTGGGAAATTTATGAACCACCTTACTTCACAATTTTGCTTAAATCTCATCAAAACATTCTATGCTTGGTGAATAAAAATATGAAATAAGAAGGAAATGTTAGGATTAGGAGTTGTAAGAAAATGCTGTGGTTTTCTTTCCTCAAAAAAGGCTGTGCATTTTCACAAGGATGGCACTCTTGCCTTGGCTTGCCTTTGTCTTTCACCTCCATTTTTTATACTCTAAGTATCCTAGGCCCACACCACCTGCTTGTGCTAGTGAACTCTGTTGTGTGTGCCTTAAAATATAACTCCTATATGCAAGGACTTTTTCTTGATATTTGGAAAGTAACTGTATGTCTGGCATTCCAAAATGAAATCACTCAGAAAAAAACAGAATAATTTTGGATTTAGAAGCCATCATGATGAATCATTCAGAACGGAACTGAACTAACATCTCAAAATACTTAGGAATATGGGGCTGTAAAGGACATCTGGGGCTGAGGCAAGCCCCCTGCCACAGCCAGCCTCTGTCAGATAAACCCTTTCATAAACTAATTAAAACTGATCCATCTTAGAACAAATTAGGTCATTTGCTACCATTACTCCCACTGGGAAATTGTTCAAGAGCCTCACTTCTCTGTTGCTTTGAAATGTTCTGCTAATTTTCAGCCTCAATTTATTCATGACCAGTTTACATCCATTTGTTCTTGTGCCAGTGTTGTCCTTTAGCTTAAATAGCTCTCCTTCCTCTCTTGTTCTATTCCTTGATGTATTTATAGACAACATTCATATCCCCTCTGAGCTTTTCTTTTACTAGACTGAACAAGATATGCTTGTCTCTTGTTGTAACACAGACTCTTGTGTTGGCATGATCACAGAAACACAGAACCATTTAGGTTGGAAAAGACCTTTAAGATCACTGAGTCCAACCATAAAGCTAACACTACCAAGTCCACCAATAAACCATGTCCCTAAGTGCCACATCTCCACATCTTTTAAATACCTCCAGGGATGGTGACTCAATCACTTCCCTGGGAAACCTGTTCCAATGCCTGACAACCCTTTCAGTGAAGTAATATTTCCGATATCTAGTTTAAACTTCCTTTGGTTCAACTTGAGGCCATTTCCTGTTGTCCTATCACTTGTTACTTGGGAGAAGAGACCAACATCCTCCTCACCACAACCTCCTTTCAGGTAGTTGTAGAGGGTGATAAAGTCTCCCCTCAGCCTTCTTTTCTTCAGACAAAGCAGCCCCAGTTCCCTCAGCCGCTCTTTAAAAGACTTGTGCTCCAGACACTTCACCAGCTTTGTTGTCCTTCTCTGGGCATGACCCAGCAGTCCAATGTACTTCTTGTTCTGAGGAGCCCAAAACTGAACACAGGATTCAAGGTGTGGCTTCAGCAGTTCTGAGTACAGGTGGATGATCACTTCTCTAATCCTGCTGGTCACACAATTTCTAATACAAGCCAGGATGCCACCGGCTATCGACCAGCACCCCTAGGTCATTTTCTGCCAGGCAGCTTTTCAGCTATTTGTCCCCAAGCCTGTAGTGTTGCATGAAGTTGTTGTGGCTTGAGTGCCTTGTCCTCATCATTCTCCTCAGTACCTGGTCTTATTTAAATTTGTTTCACCTCTACGTGTATGGTGACAAATGCGAATAATTCTTAATAATAGTAGTCATCTCAGTAAAAGAAAAATAATCTGCATCAAATCTGCAAAATAGGAAAATCAAAAATAGGAAATGATACCTGCAGTAGACAAGGTGGCAGTATTTTTTTATTTTTAGCAGCATTTTTAGAATTCTGAGCTTATTTCAAATACAAAAGAAAACCCATTCCATGCTCTAGAAAGTCTAAACATTGCTTTCCCCCTCTATCGGCGTCTAATAATATGGAGGGTTTTGCCACTTGTGGCTGATGTTTTCTCCTTCCAGGCACTTTTTCAGGCCATTGGCTTCTTTTTAGTGTGTGGGGTAGATGCAAAGGAGAGAGTGAGGGAAGTTGTGCATTTTTGTAGCCACATGTCTCTTCAAGCTCTTTGAAAGGACATTTATCCTTTCTACCCCTTCTTGTGCAAATATATGCCAGAGAAGGAGCTGCTATGTAGTTTTGCAGCACGTTGTCTCTTTACAGCAAACACTGCAGGTTTCCTCCTGTCCTGGTGCACAGGTTGGTGGCCTGAGCACTGCCCTCTGCTCAGAAGGGTTTGAGAAGCTGGGAAAAAGATGTGTCATGCACCTTGGGATGTGTGGCACACCAGCAAAGGGTCTTACAGGGCATGGAGATCACTTTGATCCCTTGAGAAAATCCAAGCCTAGAGACTGGCTTCATCTTTTGTCGAACAGATCTGGTTCTCTTTTATGCTTTCACATGCTACCAAAAGCATGTCCTGAAAGCTTCACTCTTTATGATGGTAATTATCATGCTGTGTTTGTTTTAGGACAAAAACCAAAGACATTGACAGCAATCGATGAAAGCATATGAAAACCGTTTCAGAGAGTTTCTGTTCTGATGTTCAGTACTGCATAGATGTAGGTGTCTATTTCACTTTAAAAAAATATGTCGTTTAAAAATACATGTAACATTTAGGAATGTTCATCTCCTTCAGGTTAAGCATCTGTGAAAGCCTTTGAAGAGTCAAAGCCTAAAAGATGCACACAGCTGAGGTGCTTTGGCAGATGCAGAAAAGGTGTTAACACAAATTCATTAATTCAGTTACACAAACTCCCCACATGCTCCCCTCTTTATACTAAGAACGTTTATGAGCCTCAGTGGTGAAGCAGGACTCTAGAAGGGACTTAAAACTTTGTGCTTCGGGTGTAGGAGAGCGTTTAATGTGCAGGAGCTAGTGAGAAGGTACACACCATATTTCAAAAAAATTTCTGAAATGATGTGTTGTTTTTTTCTCCTCATATTCCTGACACACACCATCATTAAATGGCCATTTCACATATCTAGCATCTAGTCACATCTTTGTTTCACATCTAAAATATTTTCTTTCTGTTTTGAGCATTTTCTAGACTTTAAGAGGTCTCTCAGAGATGAACAAAACCATTTCAAATTTAACAACCACCAGGAAATGCAGCTTAATCACAGTAGACACATTTTGCAGTAACAAATTGCTTTCAGTTTTGATACAATTTTAAATGGAGAGTGAATGTAAATAAATTGTGTCAACATTGTTTCTTTTAAACATACAAAATATTTCATTTCTACTTTACTGTTTTGATTAATTTTGTTTCAGTTGTCATACTGTCAGTTAAAACACTGCTCCTATTGCTGTTCATTGAGTATCTATTTATATTTAATATTTAATTAAAATGCTTTGCTGTTATTGACTTAGGACTTTCCTGTATTGTGATGGGCATTTTGTTTTTTTCTTTAGAGTTTTGTATTGGTAATAAATTTAGATGGTCAATTTTGCTTCCAAATTCAGAATTTACTACTTCCGTCAATAAACTTGCAGTGAGCCCCTTCCCTGTGTTTTTCATTTTATTACCAAATGATCCAGATCAGTCTTGCTCAGACAGCCTTTGGCACCAGAAGGTTCATCCAGATGTCACTGAGTACCAAAAACTAGCTTGGCAGTTACAGATATGCCTTTCTCCAGGAGATGATTCACTGTGTGGAGGACAGCAGAAGGTTTTGGAAAAGGCAGTACACTCTCTCTGAGAAGCCAGGTTATGAAGACTGGGGGGAAGGCATGGTGAAGGAGCTTAGATGAGTCACAGCCTATTAGACAGTGCATTTAACAACAACAACAACAAAGTGAATTATGGTGGCACACAAGTTTTGTAGCTGAGACCGCAGTGTGGAAGGTTGAAATGGTGCTCCCCAGCTCTGGGTACTTACAGTGTGGATTTAGCTGTCTCTGCCATCCAGTGCCCTGCAAGCAGTTTGTTATATGGAAAGTTTTAGAGCCCTATATCTCACTTATGGTTATGCATCAAGTGTTGTCTTGGTTCCCAGGCTATGCTCACACATCTTTCAAAATTATGGTAAATATTGATTTAGTGCCTGTTTAAACATGCAACTCTGGCACAGACCCTTCAGCAAGCGCTCCTGTGTCAAACAGAAGAATTAAATTCACAGCTAGAGTTTGTATAATCGCTGTCTTATCCAACTTGCGCTTGCGTTCTTGGAAAGCATCATGCTGTCATGTGTGTCTCTGAAGTACATAAATGAAATAAATGTATTAAAATGTTAAGATCTTTGACAGTGAAATATCCCCAGCCCCTTAATGCTGGAAAAGTTACCTTTGAAAAGTGATTGTAAAAATGGTGGTTTAGGTCCCTGTGTCTTGGCTCCTAAGGAAGAAGATCCAATCATCCCTTCCTCCACTCTTAAGTTACACTTTCCTTTTAGCTTCTAGCCTAGCACTTTCAGCTTGAGAACTCAGTACTGTGATGACCATTTTATCTCATGCAACATCAGAAGTAAAAGAGACATGCCTAGGAGAAACAGTCTTGGGTTCACCAGTAAAGCATGGTGTCCAGGGGGATGTGATGGATGTTCTTCGGTGTGTGGTGCCTGATGTGGGGTCCTCTTCACCAGTGATGGGCCAAGTTAACATCTGTTGGTAAGCTTTTCTGCTGAGGTGATTGGCCGAGAAGTTTGCAGTGACTTGTGTGGCTGATGGTCTTCATGGAGAGCTTCCACCTGATTGCCCGAGAAGAACTCTGGTGTTACTAAATTGGTATGTTTGCTAAATCAGGCTAATATTAAAATGAGTTTTTAATTTCTCAGTATTAGCTCCCTTAACCATAGTTTTACAATAACAAAAATCGCTTATGTATGTAAAATAATACAGCAAAATAGAAAAGGGATGAGATGGTTATCTAGAATGGTTTGAGGCACAGAAAGGATTAAGCAGACTCAATTTAAAAAAGAAAAGAGCTAACTTCTACTTTATAAGAGACTATGTTAAGTTGTGCAAACTCCATCTAAGTTTTTTTTCTTTTTCAGTGCGTACATGAAACCAAGAATATTATTCTCTTTGATGTTGCATAAGACCCAGCCACTAGCAGTATTTAATAGCTAGCATCTCTAGGAATTCAGATTACTAGAGGAATTCAATTTTCTTTATGAGAAACATACTGTTGGCTGTACTGGATAGGACCATTGGTCCAGTTTCTGGCTACGATGGCTTCTTCTGTTGACCAGTGTTGCCTCTGCTGTTAAATAATCAGGTTCAGCTACATCTTGCAGAAATCATTTAGCCCTCAGCAGACCTGTGAGGATGTTTGCCTGTTAATGCCTGCTCTTCTTGCACAGGACATTTTCTTGGTCTTTTCCTTTTACAATGCCACCTGTGAGCTGCATTCACCAGTGACTTAGTACTCGATACAGCATCTCTCCTAGAGCCACATCTTTTTCAACCTGCCTACATGCAATGAAACCTTACTTCTTATTTCTACATGTAGAACATGTAAAAATAAGAGATTTTGAGGTCCTTTGTTCTGCAGAAAACTCACACACGGTGAGAGAAGGCACAGGAAAATTCCAAACTGCAGGGTAGCATCTGTAGTTGTAAGGGAGATACGCAGCAGAGGCCAAACTTGAGTATTTTTTTTTGTGGAAAAGTGGATTATAGCCTTAACTTATGAATCAACAGAGGCTGCTAGAGGTTGTAGGATTCGCTGCAAACATGACTGAAAACTGGAGTGCCTTGCTGCTACTGCATAGCTACTGCTCTGCTGCAGCATTTCTTCTGGGGTGGAGAGTTTTTACTCAATTATAAGTATTTTTGAAATGGAGACTAGATAGGTAGATATTGGGTCATATCTGCTATTAGGTGGTTAACTTACTCATTAGGTATTTCTTCTCAGCTAGACTTCACACTGAAAGGGCAAAAAAACCTGGTGCTTAGCCCTGCAGAAGCCTTTTCGTTCTCTGAAAAGGGAAAAATAGGCTTAGCTTAGCGCAATATTTATACTGCTTACACTTTGTCTCTTTTTTTCCTTTGTGTCTCTCTTTCCTTTTTTTAACACTCATAGCAGCAACTGTCAGAGGAAAGCATCTGTTTTGTGGGAGACATGAGGCAAGGCAGCTGCTATTGGCTTTGGGGAAGGAAGAGGATGTAACTCAGTGGTGTCAGTTTAAGGTGCTGATGGATTGGATGGCAGATTTAGATAGACAGACTGGTGTCCCTAACAAGATCAGCAATGTGAGAGGTTAATTAATGGCACATGGTTTATTCAGAGCTGGAGAGGCACCAGCTGGGCAGATCATGAGATGAAGGAGTATCACAGCCGAAACTGGATGTGTTGGGTTTGTTCTTGCAGCAATGAGCTCTTCAGGTGAGTTTTTCTACATCAGCCTCATTGACTGTGCTTGAGGGAGCTTTGCTTGACTGTAAACAATGCTTGTGTGTGTGCTGTACATAATGTGTGTTTATCCTGTCTATGACTTTCTAAAGATCTTAGAGAAGCTAAGGGTTTTCTGAGAGAGGATGTCATTGATTGTTTCTAAAGAGCCAACAAAAAATTGGGTCTTACTGAACAAACTGGCTCCAGTCTAGGAAGGTTTTTAATAATACGCTGAACTTCTAGCATAGGAATAGTCACAGTGGGTCAAAGTACACGCATAAATGCTTTGCTGGTCTAAGTCACATTGCTCATCCTTAGCAAGATGGAAGCTGTAAAGAGCAAGCGTGCTCACAGTAATAGTGGTGTTTCCCAGCATTCAGACATGATGGTGCTTTTCATCTAAGTACTTTATACAGGCCACGGTTTTACCTCTGAAGGTCTTATGCACAAGGTTACCCATCAGGCCACTGGCAGATAGGCAAGTAAAATTTAAGTATCCTCATCTACGAACTTGTTTCTGGAGTAAGTTGAGCTGAGCCTTCCAGAGCTGTTATCACATATAGACAGTGCCAAGTGCAGTGCAGCTCTGGTTGCATTGGCTCTATCATCATAAAAAGTCACTGTATAAGGAGTTATTAGTTGCCACTTGGCCTCTTAAATGTCATACTGGTGAGTATACTGGGTGATGAGAAGAGTGAGCAAGACCTCTTCTTCCTTCAGTCACTGTGAGCGATGTCATCCTCACACATTTTTTCTGTGGGCAAAGGTTTGTTCTGTGGGTGTTGGGAAGAAGTGTTGCTCCTCAGCCTCCTTCAGGTTTTCAACAGGAATAGGCACTCTCATCCTGTAGAAAAGCATTGTTTGAGCTGGATCTTAACTTCTTGCACCTCCACCTGTGAGAGGAACAGGACGCACATGAGTGGAATAGTCTCTTAGAAGGAAAAAAATTGTCCTATTCAATTAATCTGACCAGGACTATGTAAGGCATTGCTGGGAAGGTTATGCCTGCTGTGCCTGGCCAATAGCAGCAGTGTGATTTTGTGCTAGAGGCAAGAGGTTCTTCTCGAACACTTTCTCCAGTGCCCCTTCATATAACCCAGAACCTCACATTTTTAGGCAGCAGCTAAGTGAAAATCGAACTGCTTGAAGAATGTGTGCTTATATGCATTTAATAAGAGTGGAGAGGCAATCTCTTCATTTCTCTGTTATGTATCTGGGCAACCTCCAGAAAACAGGTGTGTAATTATAGATTAATCAACTATTGGAATTAATGGTATAAAATAATACATTAATGGAAAATATTAAAAACTTATATGGTGTATCAGTTTTTTGATTTTGTAATAAATATTAATTTGGCTGAAGAGCCACTGAATGGTAGATATGATTGATGCTGTTTCATGTTATAAGTTCTGGTGCTGTAGATTGCTACATATCTTTATAGGTTATCAAATGAAAGATAAACATGTCTAAACATCTGCCGCTGACTTTCTTAGGAATAGTTTGAGAATATATAGGCTAAGTTTGCCCTCTACTGGATTGCAAAATTACATCACTGACTTTTATAACCAGCTAAAGTTACATTCCTGTTATTCCCAAGCAAGTTTGCCATTATATAATATGACAAATAAACACATCGTCCCCAAGACTACATAGTTTTTGCATCACCTTTGCAGTCAGTCACCTTTGGTATGTGAAATGTTCCCTGAATTATTTTCTTAAAAGTTATTCCTTTTAAAAATGACTGTATACAGTGCTACTTTTGAATATGGTGGGGATTTTTTCTTTGGATGAAAAGTTTCTGCAGTGGGAGCAATTCTGAACATCAGGAATAAACTAACATCTGATTGACAGGAGCCATCTGCAAAAACAGATCAGCTCTTTTCTCTCTAACAGCTCGTTTGCAGCAAGTGCTAGGGTCTCCAGCAAGCTGTGTTCACAGCCAGGGAATAGGCCCCGAGGGCCTGCAGCTCTTGTTCTTTCTCTGCCAGTCAGGCTGCCTGCCACATATTTACTGAATGCTTTTAGCGTGGATGTAGCCACTTGCAATCAAGGCATAAAATGATGCTGCATCCTGTTTCTAAGTATGTACTGTGATTTTGAGGATCTTTCTTTTTTTATTTTGCTTTTAATAGTAGTAACAAACATATGCCACTCTGACAGACTGTATTTTGACATCAGATCTACAAGGGTGATCCCAGAGTTATGAGGTCATGCTTGTGAAAGCTAATTTTGCCTGTGAATCATAAGGTATATGAGGCAAGATGCTCATCTAAAGTAAATCAGTGTAAGTTCTCTGAGACGAATGGAGTTGTATTGACTCTTGCTGGCTGAAGATTTGTCTCATTTTTTAATGTCATTTCTCATTTTTGTTTTCCTCTGTTGGATGGGCTTGTAATGAAGGTTTATTGGCCTTATCATCCTATGTCAAATTTCTGTCCTTGTTAATATTTCTTGGACTACCAGGTTCTGCTTTACTACCAGTAATGTCATGTCAAACAGACTTTAGCCCCAAAAAGGAAATCAATGGCTGACTGGAAAATGCTCAATAGATTTTTGTTCTGACCCTGTGTTCATATTTTATTGGTACTGAAAAAGCACTGTCCAGCACAGTGCAACACTTGTTGCTATCTATCTGTGGCAATGCCAGTAACATGTTACGAGCAGTTGATGTCAATTTTTAGGGCTGCTTTTACAGCATCCCTGTAGTCTTCCTTGGTGCCCCCAGCAGGAGTATGAACAAGAAAGACATGCTGAGAGCTGTTGTGCTGACAAAGCTGAGGTATTTTTGCTACAAAGTTGTGTATCACAGTATCACAAGGTTGGAAAGGACCTCTGAGATCATCAAGTCCAACCTATAACCCAACACAACACCAACCCACCATCTAAACCATGGCACTCAGTGCCACATCCAGTCTCCCCTTAAACACCTCCAGGGTCGGCGACTCCACTACCTCTCTGGGCAGCGCATTCCAATGGCCAATCACCCTTTCAGTGAAGAACTTTTTCCTAACATCAAGTCTAAACTTTCCCTGACAAAGCTTCAGTCCATGCCCTCTAGTTCTGTCACTGGTCACCTGAGAGAAGAGACCAACCCCTGCCCGACTACAACCTCCTTTTAGGCAGCTGTAGAGAGCAATGAGGTCTCCCCTGAGCCTCCTCTTCTTCAGACTAAACAGCCCCAACTCCCTCAGTCGCTCCTCGTAGGGCTTGTGCTCCAGCCCCTTCACCATCTTCGTTGCCCTCCTCTGGACACACTCCAGCATCCTGACATCTTTCCCAAACTGTACACAGTATTCAAGATGAGGCCTGACCAGTGCCGAGTACAGGGGGACAATAACTTCTCTGGTCCTGCTCGCCACACTATTCCTGATGCAGGCCAGAAAGCCATTGGCCTTCTTGGCCACCTGGGCACACTGCTGGCTCATGTTGAGCTTCCTGTCAACCAGCACTCCCAGGTCCCTTTCTGCCTGACTACTCTCCAGCCACTCTGTCCCCAGTCTATAGCTATGCATGGGATAGTTGTGTCCAAAATGAAGTACCCGACATTTGGACTTATTAAACATCATCCCATTAGAATCAGCCCATCTCTCCAGTCTGTCCAGGTCCCTCTGTAGGGCCATCCTACCTTCCTCCCAGCTTGGTATCATCTGCAAATTTGCTGATGATGGACTCAATCCCCTCATCCAGATCATCAATAAAGATATTAAACAGGACCGGACCCAACACCGATCCCTGAGGGACACCAGTGGTGACCGGCTGCCAACTGGATGAGACACCATTCACCACCACTCTCTGGGCTCGGCCATCCAGCCAATTCCTAACCCAGCACAGAGTGCTCCCGTCTAAAAGGAGATCACGTTGGTCAGGCAGAATCTGCCCCTCCTAAACTCATGCTGGCTGGGCCTGATCTCTTGGCTGTTCTGCAGGTGCCACATGATTCCACCCAGTATTATCTGCTCCATAATTTTACCTGGGACCAAGGTCATCCTGACAGGTCTGTAATTACCTGGATCATCCTTACAGCCCTTCTTGTGGATGGGCGTCACATTGGCCAACTTCCAGTCTTCCGGGACCTCTCCGGTGAGCCAGGACTGTTGAAAGATGATGGAGAGCGGCTTAGCAAGCTCATCTGCCAGCTCTCTCATCACCCTAGGATGGATCCCATCCGGCCCCCATAGACTTATGAGGGTCCAAGTGGCTCAGCAGATCTCTAACTTCCTCCTCATGGATTGCAGGAGGGCTATATTGCACCCTGCCCCCATCAACCACTTCGAAGGACCAACTGTCGAGCGAACAGACTTCCTTACTGTTGAAAACTGAGGCAAAGAAGGCATTAAGTACCTCAGCCTTCTCTGTATCTTTGGTTACTATATTTCCCTCCATATACAACAAGGAGTGGAGATCGCTGCCACCCTTCTTTCTACCATTGATATATTTATAAAAGCTCTTCTTATTGTCCTTAACAGAAGTGGCCAATTTAAGCTCCAGCTGGGCTTTTGCTTCCCTGGTTTTTTTTCTACACGACTTAACAACATCTTTGAACATGACCTGGCTTATGTCCCCTTCTTTCCAACGGTGATACATCCTCTTTTTCTTACCTAGCTCCTTCAGAAGCTCCTTACTTATCCAGGCCGGCCGTCTGCTCCTACGACTCTTCTTACAACACATGGGGACAGACCGCTCCTGTGCCTTCCACACACTGGAGTGCTAGAAGGTTATGGTGAAAAGCTCTGAAACTAAAAAGCTCTTTCGGATGGTACTGTAGGTTTCCAGACCTAGCAAGTTGCTTTTTTGTCATGATACTTTTATATATGGATAACTTGATACAGGCATGGAGATTGAATATTATCTGAGCTGTCCACCAGTCAAGACTAAATTTGGAGGTGAGGTGGAAACCAGCATATCTTAGACCATCAGGTAATAGAAGAGGAGATATTTCTGGCTGGCTGATTTATTTGTCCATTTATTTCACCATCAATTTTGGAGTTAAAATAAGTCCCTGGGAAAATGGGGTAGGCAACAAATGATCAGTGGTGAAAGGTGTGTGATAAATTAACATGTCCATGGCTCTACAGTTCATCTCGGGGGCAGCACTTCCAAAGCAAGCAGAGAGCGCAGCTGCTTGTGTTTGGGAATGAACGTTTTTTAAAAAGAACAAGAAAGAAAAATGTATTTGGCTATTTGGATGCTGAGTAGGTGGAAAAGGAGGACTGCTGCAACAGTGCAGATCTACCTAATTGCTCTGACCAGGGAAACTTCTCTCAAAGTCTTGGAGGGCCAGCCTCATCAGCCTTTGAATTTGGAATCTCCTCAGAAGAAGTCAAAGCTTGGCGCTTGTCCCAGTAATTCCTGTCTTGCAGGTCCCTGCTGCTCTCTGTGGGGACTTAGTGCTGTGGTTTCTTAGGCTGGACAAATTCTGATTGCACTGGGGGATGTGTCTGAAGGCAGAAACCAGTGCAAACTCCTCAAATCAGGAGGTGTAACTGCACAGTGTATGGACTCTGCTCAGTGCCTGGAAGAGGTGGATGGGATCTGCTGGGTGCAAGCAGACCTGCAAATTCAGCCATTCAATGTAAATTTTTTCCTCCCCCTTAGTGAACATTCAAGAACAGATTATGTAGGTAAGACCTGAACAGTTGCATTGGTGCTGGGCAAGCTCTTTTCTTAACAGTAATGACTTTATTTTTTGGCCTTCTAAGGATAAACCCGGAAGAGAGCTAGTAGTGTCCTAAGAGTAGGATCATTTAGGCACTTAATGTTAGGATTATGAGCTCACTAACAGACTTTAATTGCCTACATTCTCTGCTCAGGGTCCAGGAGCTCTTTTTAAACTTGGGCTCGGGTGTCCAGCTCTTTTCTGAGCGAGGTGTCACTGAGCCCAGCCCTGCCTCCTGCTCCCTGGCACTGAATGCCCTCCCTCCATGCAACCCCAGCCTACAATGTTGGTAGTGTGACTCCAGACTGGTCTCCTGCTGAGGCCTTCTGAATAGACCTGGACCTGACCCACCAATACAGCTTGTTGATGGACCTATTAGTACCTGCTCAGATGCTGTGGGATGTTGCCTTGTCAGTAAGGGCTTGCACAATGTCACCCTCGGCTCCTGGCGCATTCTCCCTTGTGGAGCAGCCCTGTTTTTGCTGCTCTCTGGCACTCAGTCCCATTGATGTCAGTGGGACATTTATAGAAATTTCAAGAACTAGCCTGTGTCCTGTCTGGGGCCGTGGAGCAATATCAGCAGACAAGAGAATTATTCATTGAATCATCTTTCTTTTGTGCTGCATCAATCATCAGTAATTAATAAGATTATCAAACTTATGTCCATTACTTGATTGCTTCTGTATTGCCACAGCATCTTAGTTCCCTTTACATTTAGAGGCTAAAACTATGCAATCTGTGGGGCAACGTGCCGATTTCTACTTTGTTATATCAGCCTGGTAGATAAAGGCATGAAGGTCTTTGTTGTTAGCTCAAGCCTGAGAATTGGCCACTGTAGATCACAAGCTATTTTAATAAAATATGCTTTTGATAGAGAAAATGGAGACAAGCAATGGAAAAATATTTGGGAAAATAAAAGAAAATTCGAAGGGCAGGTTGATCATTTTCAGAGACAGGCCATTTAGAAGGGCTTGGGAGTAGATGCAGAGAGAGAGGAGAGAAGTGGACCTGGATTGTAAATAATCGCACAGAATTTGTCAGGGGGATGTGCAGCATCTCTTATACAGGACTTGGGACAACTCCATTTTTCTGTAATGTACATGAAAGAATAATAAACACCTTTGTCCATTTTATTTGTGCAGGAGCCTGGCTCTGATTTCAGTTCTCTAGGTATCACAGAGCTAGCATGTTAAATCAACTGATAGTCTACCATTCTTATTTTTAAAACCAATAGCTCGGACATTAGAATGAATCTGTGAGGGTTATAAAGGAAAGAAAGTAATCTCTCTTACATTCCATCATCTTAGCTCTCTTCTAATTTATTCACTTCATAGATGCATAAATTCACACAGAAGTCAGACTCAGCTAAAAACAGAGTAGATGGAGTATTTATTGCATAGGCAAGAGCAGCCCAAGGAACATCAGGAAAAAGAACACCAAAATACATATTCTGAACTCCCATCTCATAAGCACCTTTGATTTCGAATTCTCTTACAGAGAGAGAAATAGTATCAGAACAACTCTCTAACAGGCTTTATGTTACAGCTGACTGGAGAACAATTTCATCTCTTCTACCAGAAAGTGCCTTCTTTCTATTTAATTAAAAAAAACCCAGTGATTTTAAGGAGGAATAACGCATAACTGTAACGGCCAATCTCATGCAGCATTTAGAGTTGTATCAAATCTCTCCACTCCAACTTTGCCCCAGATTTGTGAGACCCGTTTTCAGTTCAGGAGCTATTTTCTTTGCATTCTGTAAGCACACTGAACACTTGAATTTCAAGGAGGTACAATAGTGTGGAAGTGCATGTGAGACAGAAGAAAGAGTGACTGCATAAAGTTAGGATCTCAGTCTACCTGTAAGTACAGTAGCAGATGCAGGAAGACAGATTTTGTCCTTCAGCAAAGTGCTGAGAAATTAATGTCATTTTCTCCCTCAAAACTGTTTCCAAACTCTCCTTCTCAGCTCTTAAGGATATCTGCATGTGTCTTACATCTCTGTTCTGAGTGGGAAGGGCTGAAGAGAGGAAGCCTATAGGATGATCACTAGATGGTTTGTAGGCAACCCAAGCACACAGACAAGTTTTGAGCACCATGGCTACTCAAAACCAGTACACCTGTTAGTAGGGGCCCAGTTGCTTACAAACCTGGGCCAACTTTGGAGGTCACAAACTCCAATGGCAGTAGAGCTGAAAAGATACCAGAATGTGAGGGTTGAACAGTACTAACCATGATTTCAGCTTTAGATCCAAATATCTAAATTCCACTTATGCCCTGCCTCCAAGTTTTCCACTGGTTGTAATTCCTTTCGCTCTATACAATTCCTTTGAAGAACTACTGTGATAATGTTTTCCTGACTCTGTCCATTCTGCTATGTGCTTGATCTCTGTGTCCTTTTGCAGCATGGTTTTGTTAAAATGTGCTTTCTACATTTTGAATTTGCCATTAATTCATCCTTGGAATCAATGATTCCACTTCTATAATGCTTCTATATTTAACTTTAAAAATGATAATTGAGATGCGTTCACTTGTAAAATTGCAGATAGCTATCACAGGACTCAACAGCTTTTCTTATATAAAGTGTGCAACTGTTTGTTACAAAAGTCTTTTAAAATTTATTTTCAGCTTAGTTTGTGGGACATAGTAGCGTGATTTTTTTTTCAGCAGTCTGTACAATTGCACTTGATGCAACAGCTACTAGGGGCATATAGGACTTAACTGCTCTGGAAATCAGTGGCTTAATGCTTAATCAAACTAAATTTTGAAATGAAATTTGCAGGTTTTGATAAATTGAAGTTTTCATGGCCAGAATTTCCAAAGAAATACTCATGTTTTGTTTTTACTTGTGTGTTCGGTTGTATTTGGAGGGGGGAAGGGAGAAACTTTTGCTGTCTTGTAACCATACTTTGGCTTTTCACAGCCTTGTAGTTTGCAGTTAAGGTTCCTTGTGCAAGCTACATCATCTTTATCCAGGATTTGTATATTATACCTGGTAACAAATACAGTTGTTGAAAGTAAAGGTCATTTAACCAAGGATCCAGGCCTGCAGAGTTACTGATATATGAACTCCCATGATGCAAAACAGCTGCATTTCAAAACCAAATTACTCATGCGGGATAATTTGTTCTTAAAAAATTCAGCTTAAAAATATATTCTTGTCTGAAAGAGAAGGTCTTAATTGGCTCTGCTTCAAAATGTTTTCTCTTGTTGCTTTCCAAACTTTGCACTTCATTGTTTCACTTCTACTGATATTTAAAAAATTAGGTTTTTTTTTACAACCATGACAAGGCAAGATGAATTTTGTGCAAAAGGACTGTCTAATGGAGATGTGGTGTATAATTTGGATGATGAATTATTGGAGAGCCAGAGTAGCCTCTGTTGTGGTTGTTTTATTGTTCAATGCAGTAACAGAGTTAAGTTATATTTACTTTTTCTAATTATATTTTGTTATGCAAAAATATTATATGTAAATATCTTCTTGCCAAGCCAATCACTGAATTCTATTCCTCTCTCAGAAAAAAAGAAGAGAACAATTAAGACTGAAATAGAAAACAAAATAGATAATGAAGACCCACTGAAATCACAGAGAGGCTCCACACTGCATTGCAGACAAGCATCCTGCTTTTCATCACAGCCATGGCTCTGCTTGTCCACTGAGCCCACAGCTCAAAGTCTCCTCCCATTAACAGCCTTGGCCAGTACCCCTTGCTGACTGCTGCTTTGGGAAACACATCTTTAAACCCCCTTGATTTTGGTATGAGCCAGGGAACGTGCTTGCTAGAAGTGGTAGCACCCAAAAGGCTGTTTGAAATTATGCTCCCCTGCACCACATCCAAAGGAGCTATAATGTCAACACAGTGATCAGATCACAGAATATGCTGTCTTTTTTTCCCTACAGACTCCAGGCAAAAAGTGTTTTGCTCCAAAGGGATGGCTCAAGCTTTCATGCAGTGTGGGCACTTGGGAGCTGAGTGAGCTGCCTGGCTTGTTACGCTTCTGGGGTAATTACAGAGAGGGAGGGACAAAATTTTGAGCAAAGTGGATTTTTTCCTCATATCTTTCTGTAGAATACCTCAATAAGTTACTAGCTGCATGACTGTATCGGAGCCAAACAATACTGTTGTTATTTATTTATTTAGAAATGCTGTGTCTGCCTAATTTCACTGAAAGTTTACAGAGGTCCCACTCATTCCCCCCATAATGAGCACCAACAGCTGAATTTCCTAAACCCCATTACAGATTTGGTTTATCTGTTTATACCTACATGTTTTTGTAAGAGAAGGATGGCATAACCCTTATTCTTTTTGATGGGATTTTTAGAACTTGTTCTTTACAGCTTTCCAGGCATTTGCAGTAATAAACACAGTTTTCTTAGCTCTTTCCCCACATTTCAATGATTGCACCTGGATTAGACAGAATAGGATGCATTAAAAAGCAAATTAAGAAGATGTATTAATTTATGACACTAAGTAAAATAGAGCTTATGACCATATCTTTTAAGAAAATAAATTCCAAGGCAGGTTACACTGTGATTCTCCTACCCCAAAGGTGGCAAACTAAACTGACGTCTAGAAAACTTAATAATACCTTTCCAAAAGCTCCATTTTATTTCATTAGGAAAAGTGCTGGTCCCATTATATTAAGCAGCACTGAGTCTTTAATTGAAGGAAAAATGATGTAAGTTACTGTTTTCATTTTAAGTACCTCACTTTAGAGCTGAAATCTGATACAAACAATTAGATCCTCGACTATTCTCCCTAAATGATTTAGGCTTCAGAGACAAACTCTTGATGGGAACTCATCTTACTAACACTGGAAAACTGATTATTCTAGTGTAATATTTAATATTAATGGATAGAATTCAGGGCTCTGTTTTCTCTAGCATTTTATAAATGTGATAAAAAGTAGGACCTGCTCTGGACAGTTCACACTTTCCTAAATCCAAATAATGCAAGTTAAATCATTGGCACAACAGATTAACTAAATCTGTGACTTTAGTGAACTCCATAACACCATCCTAACAACTGGTTCACGCACCAATAAACAATACAGATTACTTGTAGGCATTATAGCCAGTTCTTCAGAAGGAGTCAGTTAGCTAATCTCAAATAACTGAGAATTTCTGTTTAACTTACTACATACACCTAGGAAGAACAAATTGTGCGTTACAATGCCTACACAGCAAGTTTGCTAATCTACTGTAATGAAATTCCACTGTAAGTCTACTGGAAAGAGAGCAAAAATTATCTGTGCATGTGGTAGGCACATCATCCAACAGTAAGAAGCATTAGCCTTGCCCTCAAGGTAGAGAAGAACTCAAAATGAATTGACAGGCTTATATCAACCTCTCATTATAAAAAGAAGGAGTAATGCAATTAAAACTAGTTTTATTTTGTTGAAATATTTTTGTCAGGCACAGGGTGTTCTGAGGTGATACAGATAATTAGCAGAGAAATTTAATCAACCGTATCACAATGAAAGAAAAAAAATTGGCTCTTTAATCAAAACATAGACCCACCTGATCTGAAATTAGACTGTTTCAGTATGTCTTCCGGTCTAGAAAGTCTAGTTAAAAATTAATGGAATCTAGCAAGCATTAAATTATATACCTAAAATATTCTATACAATTTCATTAATTAAATAGAAATACATTGATATTCACAAAATAATTTATCAGCAAGACTAGTGCACTGAAATAGTGAAATAACATACCAAAGGCAGAATGCCTTCTGAGAAATATACCATCACTAGGGCATTCATTAAAAAGAAGGTTCATTTGTGGGTCCAGGTTTTCTACTTGGCTAAAGTGGGAACTTGACTATTTCATACCAATAGTGAGCCTGACTTCATGTTGCACATTGAAGACAAGTTTATGGCTAGATCCCGACTGGAGCTGAGGGATTCAATGGCAGGTCTTCTGTTGATTTCAAGGGGATGAGTTTGCTTGGCTCTTAACACATGGCATTTTCTTGGCAATATATAAGATTCTTCTTGGTTCTAGGACTTGTGGGTTTATATCTTTCCAACTTGGCTAGAATCACTGTCAGGAGTGAACACTTGAGTGAAGGGGACTTTGATGCTTTTTTGCCTTCTCAATATAATTGTCATTGAAAATTTAGATGTCAAAATGGTATTGAAATTTAATTAAAATTAGTTTGCAGGATAAAATCTGTTGCATAACAAACTTTCAGATGTTTAACACAAATCTGTCTATATTTTCAATTTGGTGTTAATGAAAAAAACTAGCACATATGTTGTTTTTAGCATACTATGCTTTAGTTTTGCATTTGTGTATTTTTGTGTTTGTTTTTTAAAACTCTTAAGTACCCACTTCTGTGGGGAGAAGCTGGGTAGCACAGGATACTCTTAATTTCACAAAACCAATGTGATCCATTGGTTAAGCACTGGAATTGGTGCAGTCCAGCTGGAAATCCAGCTGGTTAATCAGAAGTGCTGAAAAGCAAGATCTTGTAATGTCTCCTATTATTAATGTTTTCATGTTACTACTAGTGAGTCTAATGATTCCACTCACATCTTCCTAGCATTCCCATATATTTAAATTTCACATGCCCAACCATTATGCAGAAATTGTATTCTGAAAGCTTTCCTCCTACACTGAATCCCTTAGCAACTACAACAATTTCATTCATGGAAAAGTAACTCTGAATATTTTTAGCTTTTATTAATGGAGTTTAGAAGCTGGAAATGTGAAAAAACAGAAGCTGTAAGTGGTATCTCTATTTTTAATTGAAATCCTCCAAATTTTGCCCTACTGTCCTAACCTGCAGCTGTCAATGTTGCTTCATGCCTAGGCTATAATATAGAGCTTATCTGCTGCCTGTCTTAGCAAGAAACCTCAGAGGCTCAATATGGACAGGGACTCATTTAAGTCCTACTATTTGAAATACATAATTGGTCCTTCTACCTAACAAAGGAAAAATGCAGCACATCCATTAGGGCTATGGATCTTAGTATGGCATCTCCTATCTGATCTGCTTTTACGAGAGCACAGTGGAAGTTTCTGTCTAGGACGGTTGAGGTGTCAGTATAACATGAAGACAGTGCCCCCTGTGAGCCTGTAAGATCTGGGATTTATCATGGACTACTCAAAAACAAGCTGGGGATCTCTGAACCGATGTTATGGTCTATTTGCAGTTGAATAATTCACTTGTGGATAATGGGGAGTTGACCGCATTCCAGGTACCTGTCCAGAGGTGGTGAGTCTCTAGCCAAATCCTTGATGAATCTAACAAATTACCACGTTGTCTAAGAACTAAATGTCAGAGCACATATGTGGGCATTTAGTGCCTAAGGAGTGTCAGGAGAAATCAGATGTGTTGAGGTCCCCATTGCTTCCCCAGGATGGAGTTGCTAAATGACAAATAAACTATCTAGTTATACCTTTTGGAAAATAAGTTCCTATTGGTATAACAGAAACACACAGGTCAGTCTTTTCCCAAAGGCAACAGTTTTCAGCTATGCTGTTGCAAATTCCTTGAGTATGTAAACTTGCCAAGTCCTGTGCCTCACTGGCAGAGATGAGAAGCGAATAGCCCTGCTTGCAAAGAAATAAGATAGAAAAGATGGGGAGAGCAGGAGAATGTCACCGTGTGGTGACAACGCTGGCAGTAACCTATGAAAATTCAAGCAAGGTTAAAAAAAGAATAAAAAATTAATGGTCCAAAGATAAATAACTCTAAAAGTCAGTAGTTTCTATCATATTTCTTTTTTTCCTCAGAATGTCTGAGATACCATTATTTCCCTTTTTTCAGACTCTTCTTTCCTGTTTGGATTAAGAGAGATGGCTTAAGTATCCTCATGCAGTAAGAGCTAGCAAATATTAACATTTTAACAGCAGCTGCTCTGTCATTATTCTAATTTCTTGAAGAATGAGGGATCCTCAGAAGTAGTTTTCAAATTTATTTAACACTGTATTTACTTTATCTGACTCTCCAAAGTCTTCTTTTTACTAGAAGAAGCAACCACTGCATCATGAGCAAAGTTCTAGCATAGTATGAGTGATGATTTTTCAGAATAGACATGTAACGTGGCTTGAATAACAGAATTTTCAAAACTGGCCCACTTACGAAGAAAAAAGATTGCTTGCTGTAACTTTTTTTTTCTGTGTTGTACTACTAAATACCATTATGGAATACATTTACTCTTACTAAAGCTCTATTCCTGACTTTCATTATGTTTCCACAATATAACACTCCACCATTTAACTTGGGATATCACCAGTCCCATTCCTCTTGAATGTTGTTCAGTCAATAGCAAAGCAAGTACTGCATATGATCTCTCCCTCACCAGTTATCTCCTTTTCTTGGCATTCATTAGATCACATCTGTGGTCCAGTTTTTGGCCCTCAGTACAAGGCTGATATAAATTGAAGCAGGTTCAACAGAAAGCCACCAGGATAGTCAAGGTCTGGAACACTTATGCTTTGCAGAGAGGCTGGGAGATGTGGACTTTGGACTTGTTCAGCCTAGAGAAGAGATGGGTTTAGAGAGATCTGATAGCAGCTTTCCAGTCCCTTGGGGAGGTTATCGAGAAGATGGAGCCAAGCTCTTCATATGGCATGACAGGAGGATGACAGGCAATGGGCATAAGTTGAAATGAGAGCAGTTCAGACTGAATATGAGGAAAATCTTTTTCCCTGTGAGCGTAGTCAGCCATCAGAACAGGTTGCCCAGTGAGGCTGTGTGGTCCCCATTCCTGGAGGATTTCAAGACATCACTTGTCAAAGCCCTGAAAAACCTGGTCTGACATCAGAGCTGACCCTGTTTGAGCTGGGCTTTGGGCTAGAGACCTCCTGAGGTCCTTCCAGCCTGAATGATCCTCTCATCTCAAGAATCTGGGTTAAGTTCCCCTCAGTGTTTCTACTGAAAAACACTTGCTGGTTGCTTGTCAGAAAGTGTAAATCAGACTCCCCTGATGCTCAGTTCAACCTATTGGTTCAGTGAAACAGAAAACATGGGTTTCATTACAAAAAAGTATGCTGTGGACCTGGGTATGATGTGATGTAAATAAAGGGGAGATTTTGAGGAATAGATGTAGTATAAATTGGCCTGATCCCTGATCTTAGAGAGCACAGTCTTGAAATTAGCCTGGAGAGAAGCCTGAGCACACGTTTATGGGATCAGGCTGACAGGAAGAAGATGGGATCCTCACAAAAGGGTCTGACTGAGAAGAAAAAGACATTTGTTACGTTTTGAAAACACAAATTATTTTATTGGGGAGAATAAAGTAACCTTAAGTTAAGGAGAGGAAATGAAATCCTGATATTCTCAGAAATTACTTTCAGTAAAACAGGTGTTGTATTTGTCTTACATCCTTAAAATATTTTTCTTTAAAAATACTGAACAAATAAAAGTCTGTGCTGTGCAGCCAGCTAATACTGTGTGAAATTAATTCTTACCTTCTATTCAGCAGGACTGTTCCCAGGCTTGTTTGGCTAGTGAGAAGGAAAGCCAGCATCAAGTGTATTGAATGGGTTTTATTTGATAAAATAAATTCTCCCACTCTCTTATCATCATAGCTTTAAATAAAGTATTGTGAATGGGATGTAAGCATTGTAGCCTGTGTTCCTTTTCAGATAAAGAAATTCAGTTTCAAAATACTGAAACCTGCAAAGAACAGAATATCTATAAGGCTTTTTTATTTTCAAATATCTCATTCTGTGATGGATGTGAGAAAAGCACATTTCCTCAAAATGGCCTATAAAAGTATTGGTAAATGAAGATACCATGTTGGTTTTGTCATAGTACCTGAGATATGGAGAATATCTCTAGATCAGATATAAAGCAAAGCCTATCTGAGTTCCCAGGATTTTCCTCCTAGTGTATACCTTGGATACAAATGGACAGATTGAAAAAAACCCCTCCGCTGACAGGGTTTTCACTTAAGATCTTGCTTTACAATGCAGCTGAATTTGGTCTCAACTTTCCCATGTTTATATCAAAAGTAACTCTACTGACAACGGAGGTGCACTGGGACTAAGCCAATGAATGCAAAAGTCATAAATTTTGACAGTTTTTCTCTGGTAAAAACCCTGACATGATGAAGAAACATTTTCATGTTTTCTTGAAGTTTCCTGGGTCAGATCTTTGGCCTTAAATTCAGAATAGCCACCAGCAAGCTTTTTAGCTGCTTAAAACATATTACTTTCTTGAGTCCCAGGGTGACTGGCTCTTTCAGATTGCCTTTCTGCACTCACCTTTTCACCTCCTAATCATAAAATGTTGATTCCTTGTTCAGTGAGACTAAGTATTGCAGCTGTAGTGAATTTCCATTAAAATGACATGGGGAAAATCCATCATGAAAAAAGCTCAAAAGTCATTTGAATGCTAGATGAAAAGTAGTCCAGTGGGGTTAATGCACTCAAGGGAGTAATGTCATAGTATCACTTTGTAGCTGCCTTAAATGTCCCAAAGCTGAAGGACAGTTTCACCGACCGTTTGCAATGGAATTATCTGACGACAGCTTGGGGTAAAAACCTGCAGCATGACTTAGTGTCACTCTTAAAGATCTGAGAACAAGTCTTAGCTGTTCCATCAGCCAAATGAAAGCAGTGTAGACATGAAAAATATCAGCCAAAGTAATGATCAACAGAACTTGAAGTGTTTGGAAACATGAGTGATGCAGTTTTGGAACAATCTTAGGAAACAACACAACAGTCAGACAAGGTAGACATTTTAATCCGTAACAAAAAAAGTCACCCAATTCAGAACGTTGTGATCTTATCAGCCACAGGATAATTTAGGCTGTAAGTGACCTCACGAGGTCTCTAGCCCAGCCTCCTGCTCAGCGCAAGGTGAGCTCTGAGATCAGACCAGGTTGCTCAGGGCTTTATCCAGTGGGCTTTTCGAAACCTCCAAGGGTGGACTCTGTCATAAAACCGCCAAGGATAAACTGTTCACTACCTCTTTTCTCAAAATGTCAAACGAGTAAAAAGAATTTTTGGCACAGTGTTGCAAAACTGTCCTATTTCTCTTGAAATTTCTATATTATTATGACAAGAGCATAGCTCATGGCAGAAGTGGACACACAGGAATGTACAAATGCTGGTAAAGTGGACCCTGGTTGATATCTAATAATAAAAAAATCAAACTCAACAACAGGATACTGTCAAAGGTGAAACTAAGCATTTTGCCAGTAGTCTCAACTTTAAAGAAAGCTGTTTTAATCAAGGCAATTGCTACAGTTATGCCAATAAAAATAAGCAGACAAACCCAGTAACTGCATTATGACAAAGCTGAGGGAAAAATATCCAAAACCCCACTATTGCCAGAGTTTAATATACAGTAAGTAATTCTATTGGTGTATAAAGTAATGCAGGAGGCAGATGGGACTACTAACTCTGAAGTAGATAACAAATATTTTGTGTTCATACATAATTAAAACACCTGAGGGTAAAATACTGAGATGCAACAGGAACTGCCTGATAAAACATCAAAATTGAAGAAAAGAAAGCAAGAGACAACTTGTTCCAAGTTTGAGGAACATAACGAAGAACTTCCTGCTCAGGATGCACAGTGTATGAGGTGTAAGCAGTTCCCAAATGAAAACAAGGAAGAAAATAATCAAGACTTGTAAGTAAGGGGTGGCATTTTTGTAGAACAGTTCCCACCACAGATGAACATCAGGGGCACCAGCATCATCTGCTGTAGGCGTTTCCCATGGGTGTCTTGAGGTCTTGCTACCCCATTGCCATAGTTTTCAAGATACATGTTTAACATCTCAGGTGAGAGGTTTTATATTTAAATATCTTGCTACACCTGCGTGGCTTAATGAAACATACAGTGTGAGGAACACTCTGTTGCCTATTCCCAGTGAACAGCCCTTGCGTATGAAATGAAGTTGCTACCAGCTGTGAAAGACCAGAGTTCACGGTGCTCTGGATGGGCATAATAAAAGGATCCGTGGAAGAGTTTGCAGCTCCTCCACTTTAAAAAAAGGAGAGAATTACTCCTGTATCTGTTGGCTAGGTTAAACCTGGGATGACAGAAAGTGTTTCTGTTTTTCCTTCTTGGTTTCCCTTCTCAGCTATTAAGCAAATCACTTTCTTCTCTCCTTTTGAGCAGGCAACATCTGAAGCAGTCCTGTTCATGCCAAATGAACTCAGTGGGCACCCCATTCTCCTGGAGATGACTGTAATTACTCCTGGTGAATCAGGGACATAAAAGAGAGCTCTCTGGAAGGATTTTTTTCACATATGTGCAGGCTGAGGTGTAAGCCTTTGGGTTGGGCAGCAGTGCTGTGTCCCTGGAAAGCTGCGGCAAGGCAAGAAGGGGCCACATGCTTGCAAGGGCAACAGAGAGGACCATCTTCCAGCAGCTACTCCAGCCACCTGTGGGGCAGCTCAGCTGGGCGACTGGACTTCACAGAGGTGGAAAACCTCACCGAAAAAGTGTGGACACAGCTAGAAAGGAGCGAAGGGCACGGCTGGGGTTGAACTGCAGACACACGTGTGCTTTTGCCTCTCTCCGTGCTGGGCAGAGCACCGGCATCCACCTGCCCGTCCCTGGGGAGGGCTTCACCTCAATCCCAAATCCTCGCGTGGGGGCCGGTCCCTGGAAGCGCCCTCATCCTCATCCCCAAGCATCCTGCGGGCAGAGGCGGTGGTGTCGGGGGCTGCGGGCAAGAAGAGGCGGCAGTGTTGGGGGCTGGAGCCGCTGGCGGTGCTGGGGGCTGCGGGCGGGCTGGGGCGCGGCCATGGAAACACAGCGTGCGTTCCCCGCTCACCCGCGCCAGCGTTAAGTCCTGTTCCCCTCCCTCCCTGCATCAGCTGTGGCCTGGCTGGAATCCCTGAGCGGTTAACACCGGGACAGGCAGCTTCTCTTTCCCCCACCCTGCCCGGCTCGTGTTTGCAAAAAGCGTGCACATCCTCCATCCCGCCCCGAGAGAGCAGCGAGTCTGGCATAGCCAGGGGAGGGGGTTGTCATCCCTCCGCCCTCTCCAGCTCCTTCTTTTTATTTAATGCCCCCTCCCCTTTTCTGCAACTGGTCTCCCGGGGTGGTGGCCAGGGATGGCCCAGGCGGGGGGCGTGTGCGCGGCTCCCTCCTGCCCACTCCGCCCCGCCGGCTCCCGCAGGGCAAAAGCTGGATCTGGGTGGTGACTGAGCCTGGCTTCCCCTCGCCGCTCCTGCCTCTCCTCTCGTTTGACAGGGGTTGTTTTATTTTTATTGCCTCCTTTTTTTTTTTATTTTTACAAAATATATCTTGAAAGGGTGGGGAAGAAAAAAAAAAGCAAGCAGGTACCCACCCCCTCTGCTGCTCGTAGTCCCCTCCACTCCACACCAAAAAGAGCCATCGCAAGTGCACGCCAGTTCTTCACTAAAGTGATCCAGCCGCTGGATTAAGTAACTCTCTGAAAACAGCACACGCACACACGGCAAAAAAATGAAGGAAAAGGCAATGTTTCAAACGGCTAAAATGCAAGGAAACATGATGGTAAGTGGCTGCTGCTGGCGCCTCCAGTGATTGTGAGTAAGTGGCGGGGCTCGCTGCTCGGGCTCGGTGCTACCCAGACCCCGCTCATCGCGGGGCCCCCAATTACCAGGACTGAGCTGGCTGGGGAGCCAGGCGAGGTTGCATCTTTGCTTGCCTTCTGTTGCCCTTCTGTAGAGTGTCGCTGGTGATGCGGAGGCTGCTGGGTGTCCCCCCTTTGTAAGAGGAGCTGGGGCGCAGGGAGAGCGGGGGATGGGGGGCTCCAGGGCTGGAGCATCGCGCTCCGGCACAGCCAACTTCGCCAAGTTGGTGGTCACGATGTGTGTGTGAGAGCTGGGGGATGGGGGGTTACCTTGCTTTTCATTCGGCATCACTAGTAGAAACCTATGCCTTCATGCCGTTTTTTTCAAAACCTACTCGGGATGCCTTTTAAATAATCTCGCCCCCCCTCCCTTAAGGAAAGAAAAAGCCAGCTGCTCTCCCGGAAGAAGTGCTGGTTGCCATCTTGTGCTGATGGAAATATATTTGTGTGTTTTGCCTCCTGGCTTGACCCAGGAGGGGCGGTGGGGGTGCGGGGCGCCGGGCTGCCCCGGGAGGCGGAGGGGGAGACCCACGGGGTGGGAAACGTGATGGCTTCACCGCGTTTGGCTTTAAAAACAATTTAGTTCAAATAATCTGAAGCTTGTAAAGGGTACCTGTTGGTCTCCTGTCCCCTCCCTTCTTTCAAGGATCTGTAATTTGCTTCCCCTGTGAGGTGAAATGCTAATATTTAATAAAAAGATAGTATGTGTTTCTCTCGTGCCTTGTGTTGACGTGTTCAAGAAGCGGCCAAAGTATTCTCCATCCCTTAAATTAAGTTCCGTAGTAAAATGCTTTGCTGGCTTTTTAAGGAAATGCTTCCAACTCAAATAGTACTGCTTTTTTTCCAGCAGTAGTTTTTAAGAGGAAGGTGCAATGCTATGTGACCTGTGAATTCAACTAAGGGAACTGAATGGGAACTTCTGCAAACATTTTTCCAGGAGAATTGCACAGCCTGTGTGATTGCATTGTACTCCCTTCATTATTCCTTTTAAATGCTGGGGAAATATCTGGTGTTGGAACTTTTTTAACATGGAGAAGTACAGATTGGTATTTGCTTACGCTACTGATCCTAGAGGTCATTATACTCTTTGATTAGGATGTTCTCTATCAATAAGAAAAAAATAATTAACCACCTGAGATGACATTGTAACATTAAAGTACAGGATTAATTTAATTTATATACGAAGTGTCACAGAATTAATAAAAAACTCTCACACATTTTCCTTGCTGTTCTCTGAAGTCAGGGAACGATTAGCGAGCAGGGATTCCCCCACTGTCATTCAGCAAAGGGCTTCAGCTTCTGTTGGGATTTTTTGGCTAGCACTTAGGAGTGTGGCAAAATGGATCCGTATATCCACACCTCTGCGAGATGAGCAAAGGCTGGAGTGATCGATATGCACACAGAGCTGTGTAGCAGGGACTGCCCACAATTCAAAAGCATCTGCCAGAGACAATAGTTTTTTGCCTCTGATTAGAATGGGAGCAGTATCTGGCCCCCCAGGCTGCTAAATCACAGTTAATTTCTTACTGTAACTTGGGGCAGGCTCCCTGGGCTTGTATGCAAGGCTCCCCTTTGCCACTGTCCATGAAATTTCAAGACAAGGCAACTGTTACACTGACACAGATGATTTCCTTAATTAATGCCTGTGTTTTTATGGGCCACCTAAACCACACACAGCTGGTTTCTGTGTTAATCTAGTCTGTGGTTGCAACTGGATCTGCAGTTTATTTAAGCAAGAATTAAATTCAGGTGAATATTTGAGTATTAAGTTATTTACACAGATTTTTATATTTCTTCAGGATAGTAATTAGCAGATATAATCCTGAAATCTCAGATATGCTTTTGATGGAAGTAATACCAAGTTAAGACTATTACTTTCTTTACCCTTTTCCTTGAGGTTTTCTTTACTTATTTAACACTTTCATTGCAATAAAAATTAGAATCCTGAACTCATCATGTCAAAACCTGATACTGTGAGTGTTGTCTCTCATGTACCTGACAGTCATTGATAGAATGGGATTGGTTGTGTGTGGAGTCCCAGGAGGTTCATTACAGTGTGCTCTGCATTAATTGCCTAACAGAATTTGAGAAGTCATTGAAAATTCAAAGCCCAGCATGGTTTTCATTTTTGTTATTTTTTTCTGTTTTCTGGCAGTTTTGCTGTTGCTTAGAAACTTGACAAGCTTCTAACCATGTATTGATTTTCTACTCTTTAAAAATCTTTCTTAAATTGAGCTATTTCATTCTTAAAATGGTGTGACAGCAAGTGATAATACTGGCACACTGGTCTCTGGACGTGCAGTGGGCACTTTTTACGTGCGGTGATAGCTCATGGAGGCATTGAACCTGTGATTTCTTTATTACCTAATTAGACCAGCAAAAATGAAGCCATTCTTGTGACACTGAGATAAATGTTTTTATCCTTATGACAGTATTTCACCAAGGCTTTGTTTTGGCTTTTTTAAACAACAACATTTACCTGGAAAGGTGCCTGTTTTTATTTTACTGCACAATTTCCATTCATCATTTGAGCCAGGGGAATGTAACTTTATAGAAATAGTTCAAGCTCTTACAATGGGATTTCTCTTAATTCTACATAAATACTTCAGGGAGTGATTAATACACAGTGGTTTCTTCTAGTAACAACTAAAAAACCTCATAAGTTTTCCACAGTCCTTTTCAAGTTAGTATGCAACAGTAGGGTGTGTAGATAAATTTAATGCACTTACATTAATGCACCTAACCTTAGGTACAGTGATATAATTTATTTCATTAAAATATTCCTGTGTTTTCCCTTACACTTTCAGTTGTCAGATCAAGAAAAATAATACTAACTACACTTGTTTTATTCATAAATGGGCTTTTTTTTTTTAGATGGGTTTGTAAGTAAATACATCAAAAAGAGCTGTTTTGAAGAGGATCTTTAGAGTAGTGCCAGATTCTTATGTACACCCATGCAAATCCTGAGAACCCAATTTGGTAGAGGTAGAGTTGAAGTACAGATAGAAAGGAATTACTAACTTCAGATGTATACAGGTAGGTGAGTGGAAGCAGTGGGCTTAGTCAGAGAGCATAGGGGTACTGAAGGCAAAATTGAATGTGCTGTATGAGACCATGCTGTTGTTTTGACAGAATTAATTGGCAGTGAAAGGAGCGAGCACACTGCTGTAGGTATCTTTGTTAGAAGGATGTTGCTGTGAAACTCTTGTTCTGAATTTCAGTCTAGCCAGCATCTGCTCTACTGCTTGGAAACTATCAAGAGAAGCCTTGACGAATGCGTCACTTTTCTGTTTCACTCTGAAAAATTTATGAATGGGGCAGAAGAAGCAGTTATGGGTCATTGAAAGGACTTGTAGAAGGGACTGGAGATTTATATGTTTAGTTTGACCATTTAAATCCCAACTCTGATAGTTGCAGTTTGAATGTACATATAAAAAACAAATAAAAATAAGGCCAGTGGCAAGTGTTATCATCTAGGAATGCTTCTGGCATCTCTGAGTGCTCAGAGACCTCAAGGGTAGAAATGGCATGAAGAACAACCTACTCCGTCATCCTTGGAGTGCCTCTGCTCTTTCTGGAGATGCATTAGTGCAGCCAAATAGAAAATCCAGCTTTCCTCCTGCACATTTTGTGTTTCTGGTGCCTCTCATGAGCAGTAAATTCATATTACAAACATAAATAAAATACATTGATGTTCCATTGTGATTTCCCTTATTTGCTGTATTTTACCTACAAGTTTATTGCTTGCAGTGATCAATCACATTGCACAGAAACATAGTGTAATGCTTCTCAGCCAAGAGTACAGCTGTACTACCATGAGGTAAAGAAGCTGCACACAGATTACCTGTTCTTGAAACTCCCACACAGATGAAGGTGGTGGAATTTCTGATCCAGTGTAGATTCCCTACTACCTTATAGAATTATAGAATCATTTATCTTGGAAAAGACCTCCAGGAACATCCAGTCCAACCATCAGTCCAATATCACCATGCATACTAAACCATGTCCTGAAATGCCATGTCTACATCTTTTTGAACACCTTCAGGGATGGTGACTCCTCCACTTCCCTGGGAAGCCTGCTCCAATGCTTGACCACTCTCTCAATAAAGAAATTTTTCCTAATATCCAATCTAAACCTCCCCTGGCACAAGTCTTTCTCTCTGTCTCAAAGTCTACGTGATTTAGAAGCCAAATGCAGTCCAGATTTTGTGTGCTGTTCATTAGTTGTCTACTACCTGGGCTGAAACACAGAGACCTCCAGAGCTGAAAGCAGGTGAACGATGATAGTGGTTGCTAGATGAGCTATCATGACTCCAACTGAAGTTTAAAGTCAGGCAGAAATTAAATTACCATTCTACAGCAAGAATTGCAGCAGAAAATCTTCAGGCTGCTGCTGCTTAGTGAGAGGCAAGTTGTGTTTTAAGGACTGTAACAGTCTGGTATCCTTTCTGGGTCAGGCATAAAGGGGAACAAGCATTCCCCTTTGTTAGGATAATATATGCAGTAGAGGGTACAATCCATAAGAGGTACAGGAATTGCTGCATTGTGGCCCATTGGGAAAGCTGTAAGATGTGCTGGGCCTATTCTAATGTCACGTTGCTAGCTGATGAAAATTGAGAGTCTTTGCACATTTAAGGTAGGATGGCAGAGAGCTCCACAAGGAAATAGCTAATAGGATCCCATTGTTGTCCACTTAATGTAGAATGTCCCTCTAGGTACATCCTTTCGTAGGGAATGGAAGTACAGAGCCTGCCCACGGTTATTGCAATTACGAGGTATCCATCTAGTGAAGCTGCAGGTCCCATGAGAAATACATAGGACCAGCTGTCTCAAAATAGCTTTAGGAGTCACGTGAAGTAGTCCACATTGCTAGCACACTCTTTAGCAACGTAAAAATGAAGGGCAGGCTTGTGGTCCAACTTTAATTCTCATAATTGGGAAGGTTCAAAATCTTGACGCTGATGGTGCTGCTTCCACCTGCATCTCTCTCTTCAGTACTACCCAACAGCTCTTCTGCTTCCTCTTGCATGCAATGGAAAGGAAACACTTGTGTGTTTATTTTTGCCTCCCTCCGAGTTGTCTGTTCATAGGATAGTCTGTCCCCTTCTCTCTGTTTCTGAATCTCTTCACTGCTTTCTGAAACAGGAAGAGAGGAGAAATTGAAGGGACTGTTACGATTTTACTGCTACCCACTCAGCTGCCGTTCAGTGAAGCCCTCAGCAGTAGCAGAGGCCACAAAGCTGCCTGTGCCATCAGGAAGACAGCATTTCAGGCATCTGTATTTGTTCATTAATGAAATTTGGATTTGCTTGATCTTTCTAAAGATGAATACTTAAAATGTACATTTTGGAGTGGTACATTTTGGCCTGAAACTTTATTTGATGAGGAGAGTTCCCCTCTGTGCACTGTGGAATGAATCCTTCAGCTACCAGAAGATACTTCCATAGCATGTTTCCTTGCATCAAGGTGTCACTCCTGTGTATCTTGGAGGTTGCATTTCTTGGTACAGCTTTGTACTCACTGAGTATTGGTCTAAGTGACTATGTAAAAGAGAAGGCGATAGAGGATCGTGCCTAAGCACACCTCTGGCTGGTACAAAATGTCTAGTAGCAATAGACTTTTTCATGTTCCTGACAAAAGCAGAACAAAATTCAAAGCTGGAAGTTGAAGCCGGAGCATTTTGGACTAAAAGTGCCCATTTTTTACAGTGAAGGTGATGAGCTACTGGAGCAGTCTCTGTGGGAGTGCAGTAGTTTTTTTTTCTGGCTCTTGAAGTTCTTCATTAGAACAAGATGGGGATAGGATTTCTCCGACTAAACATTAGCTGCTTCTGTGTAGACATCTACAGCTACGTTAGTCAGCCTGGGCTGTCTTTGTAATTTAGTCAGTGGAGTCTACAGTGTGATTCATCCCATCTTGATGCAGAGGACCTGCACTCTTAAATGCCAATTTCTCTCCATTAGCTTAAGGAAATATGAGGTACTAGCTGAACCATAAACATCTACCCTGCAGGTGTCTAAGTCTTGAGTCCGTTGCTTAAACATAGTCCTAAATATTCCAGAGTATTTCAAATGACACTAAGCACCACATTAGACCTCTGCCATTATGTAAGACAAATAATGTGCATCTTTGCAGTGTTTGTTGATCACATTTGCAATGGGATGTGGGAGCATATGAGCTGCATGTTTGGACTTTTGCTCTTTCCAGGTCCCAGCATGCTTGCATAGAAACAGGTTGGGTCTTCCAGCACTGCAGTCCAGCTGTAGAAGGAGAGGAGCCCCATCTCAGCCAGATGCCATCTTGCTGCAGAAATTGCTTGGTACCTGGTTTACATGTATACAGAGCTTTCCTAGAATATTATAATGCACCTCTAGCTTTAAAATTACTTTATCCAAATAGTTTAATGTCATTCATCATAAGGGCAATACGTGTGTTTATTCTTCTAGGTCTGTGTGTTTGCATGTATATTGCTTGTGTATTATTGTACCAAACAGCAACTCACGTGAGATTAAGAAGTAAAGCCCATTTATTAAATTTTTTTCTGTACTGTAAATCTTGTGTAATCCACTAATGCATAATGCTGTCACTTAGGAAGCTTGGCGTTCTTTCCCAATGGAGCTTCACATTCAGCAAGTTCCCATTATCTTAATTTTGAAAAGGCTGCAGTTGAGAATAAAATTTTTAAATAAATATAATTTACAGAATAAATCTAAACTATTAGAACCCAAATGTTAACAATGCATTGATAACTGTATCCTAGCTGTAGCATGCATTCAGCTGTATATGCTGTGGATTTTCTACCCTTTTAAGTACTGTAGCAAGCCAAGCTTGCGTTGTAGCAAGCAAGGCATTGTACCCTGGTTGCCCTTGAAGAGAATTATCAAGGTTGTGTTAAAATTCTGCTTGTGCCAAAACTGGCTTTGTGCATCTCTGGTGGTATTGGTAAGGTTCTGGGTATTCCTGGAGCATCTGTGTTGAAATGCTTAAGCTGTGCACTGAGAGGAAGAGTGACTCTTGCAGGTGGTTTCCAAGCACAAAATGTTCCCTGTGGGATTTGTATGTCCAGTAATATCCTCTTCATTGCTATAAAAGTAAAGGGTGGGAGCAGGACTTCTGGATCACCTGTAGTATTTTGACCAGGGGGGAGACTTATTGCATGTGTAGCTGAATCTGAATTCAACCCTCGATTGTAAGTAGGTGATTCCCAATCTGTACGTTTACAAGACAGAGCAGAAGAATGGCAAGCTCCATGCACATTAAGTAACCAATACAGGATTTTGTTTGTGATAAGGCCTCTTTCATAGTGTGACTCAATGTTTATTGATTTTATTACCAACTATGAAGTATTTCCACGATTTCATCCCTGTGGAATAATGACTGTATTGGTTACCCTGATGTGCAGCTAAACGTCTGATCAAAGCCAGTATGAGAAAACTGACCCTTTAAGACAGCAGGATTAGCTGCTGTGGTGGATCTTGCATACCCAGGTGGTGCACTGGATGGTAATCAGAGTGCCAATGCTATGAAAGATCCTTCTAAAGTCACAGGGAATACTGGCCAGAAGATTTTGTCAACTCAGGTATGTGTAGAGACAGTTAGACTTGGCATAAATTCCAGTCACACATTAGATGGCCTCATTCTGTAGTCATTATTCAGCACTTACTCAAGCAAAACTTTTGCTGAACTTAATGGGTTTACTACTCTTGCTGAAATGAGTAAGAAATTTGTCTGAGGCTCAGATGCCTTCAGATCTGAGTCTCAACACAAAACCCCACCGTGTTCTGCATCACTAAGGATTTTCCGTATTTTTTTTAAAGGTAGCAAACAGTGAATATCCTAGAGTTGACCAAATAACAGGTGAAAGGCAGGGTAAGAAAGCAAGTGGAAGAAAAGCAGAGAGGTGATTATCCCAGATGATGCTGCAGGTTAAGAAAAGTGCTCTGGAGTTTTTACTTCATCTTGATTTTGTAAGTTGTCCCCCATGGAGAACTCTATCAGGGCCTTCATCAGGTGTTTTACAGAGCATGCTGTATGCCTGCACTTTTGCTTATGTTTGTTTTCCCTGATGATGATAAACTGCAAAACATGCTGTAAATGAAATATTTTTATTTGTTTATCATTTGGGACTGAAGGTATTAAAAACAGTGAGAAAAACTGAAATGAGAGCTTGGCATATTTTCTGTAAATACTATGAAGCTCTTCTGCAGCATATGATATAACCAAAGTAACCTAGAAATAAGCTTGTTTTGCTCTTTTCTTGTGCCTAATTATGAGGATGTGAAAAATGTGTTCATATTAATGCCTTCTCAACTGGCTGTGAGGGGGCTGAAAGTACCTCTTATGAAGATGTGGTTTGTAAAGCGAATGATTGTAATGCAGGCATATTACTATGCATGAGCTCTGAGTCTAGTGACTGTTAAAAATTGGATCTATGGTCCACATGGAGGATGTGTAAAATGATGGGAGTAGTTCAGAAATTAATTGTGGTTCCTTTCAATATGACTGAACTTTTCTTGATCTCACTATTTGAGTTTTCCTCAGGGAAGGGAAGTTCATGCTATATTCTGTGTAGCTCATTTCATTTGCATTAAGCATGTATGTTTACATTTATAATTTTTTAAAAACTTTGTTAAGGAAGGTGCTATTCATTAGGATTTGGGCATTCTTGTAGGCGTCAGAATCTGTATAAGGTTACGGAAATTTTAAAGGTAAAATTTACTTACCTCCTTCTTTGTTCCAGTGTTAGGGTTTTACAGATATACTTTTTTTTTTGTGAAGAGAACATCTCTCACCTTTTTCTTATTCAGATTTTAACTGAACTGCAGTCTTCATAGGGAAATGAAGCTGTTGGCAATATCTAAGGGCAGCAAATAAATAAAACCTGTCTGTATGCAATAGCAATTAAAGCAAAAATCATGTACTCCAGAGGTATGCTCCTTGTTATGTTCCCTGTTCAGCAGTGTACTTAAGCACCTGTTTAACAATAATGGTAAGCATATGCTTAAATGTTTCTGCTGACTTGGGAGTTAGGAGGAGTCTGCCTTGCACACACAATAGTTGAACAGACCATTTTCCATCTGTGTGAGAGCCAGAGCATGGTGCTAGCTGAGCATTTTCCAGGTTAATTAGATTGGCATAACAAGATCCCTAGTGGACTCTGTGCAGTCATCAGCTCTTCTGCTGATGCTCGCTGGCTATTGGGAGCTCTGCTTGAAGTTGTGTATCTTTTGCTAGTAACTGAAAGAGAATATTGTGCTGTATTTCACCAGTGTGTTCAAATGGAAACAGAATTGAATGGATTGTGAGTACACCATAAATATCAATTTGGCTCCATACTGCTAGCGTGAATACGGTGCATCCTTCAAATGCACAGTGTCTTACAAGGACTATTTATTTTATAGAGCTAACAATAATGGCTGTGCTACATGAATTATGCATGTATTTGTCCCTAAACCTCACCTGACCGTGATTTGGAGTGTTTAAGATTTGAAGCTGGCTCTAAGTATAAATTACAGATATTTTTCATTAACTATAATGCCCTTACAGATTTCTTTGCAATATCAGTGAGAGTCCATCATGCCTGTTTCTAGAACAGAAAAAAAAAAGAAATGAAATCAAAAGAATTTTAATTCAGTAGCGGGGGAAAAAAGAGCTTAATACTCCAAAGTCTTGCAAGAAAAGGCAAAATTACATGATCTTCTCATCTACTCACTAAAGCAAGTGAAATTAGATGGTGTCCCGTTGTAAGAATAGCGGGGTTATTATTTACCAAGTGAAGAAAGGATAATGACCCCACGCTATACCTAGAAGTGACTTGCCAAGGTGTAAAAACATAGCAATGAGAATCATATTAGCCATTCAGGCCATTTGATGAATTAAAATGAGGAGAAAAAGCACACACTTTTAAGAAGAGATTAAATAGAGTATTAAGAAAGAGGAGTATTACCATTTTTAACTGAATTCAGTGGCACAAAATTTAGCTTTCCAGTATTTTCAGGGAGAGGCTGTCTTAATTTCTTCTAAAGATTTCTTATTTTCCCTGTTTATGCAGTTCTATCACAGTTGAGTCTCTGGTGTCTAGAGAGTTCTCTAGTATTTGATTTTCATATTCACATTTGTTGGAGGGTTTTTTAACCTAGCCTCTTAAGTTTTTAAGGAGTCATATCCTTGTGAAGCATTGCATGTTATCAGTGACATCATGGAAAACATTGTGACAAAGAGGGTTAATCCGCAGGACGGTGACAAATGGTTGTCGTGCTATCCTGAGCTCTGTGCTTCCTGCTATATTAAAGAAGACACATTATGAATAGATGCAACTAAAGAAAGGCAGAACAATTACAAGACCGGAAGGCTTTGGGCAATTTGCGTTTAGGTGTGGGGAAGCTTTCAATCTTCAGTCACAATCTGAATCTATCCTAAATTGATAGTTATTGATGGTTGCTAACATCCATTGCCTGCTTGCTAATCTTTGTCTGCTGTAGGAGGAAGACAGCCCCTGCTGCATGAGTAATTGCTGTGAACCACACAAAGCTTGTGACCACACTGCTCAGGCACTCTCTGGAGGTGACTAATGGAGTCCATGTTGCACATCACTTGGCAGGAACCCCCCTCGTTCCCAAGTAGCCTCATTCTTATTGGTATTAAAATAATTTGTGTGTTTTTTCATTTCAGAGGACAGTATTAAGTCCTTCTGAATGATGTTTTTGTTTTGTGATATTCAAATGTGTGTGCTGTATGCAGGGGTTGAATGCACAAGGCCTCTTGAGACAAGAATGGAGGAGGACATATGGCCTAAGTCTGCGCTGCCTCTGTGAGTTGTGCTCTGGAGCAGACTGTCTTTGTGAACTATGCCTTTTGCAGGGAGCGGGTGGCATTGCTTGGAAAGCAGCTTAGAGGTAAATTGTGATGTACGAAGCACAGACACTCAAGTCTGAGTTCCTGGAGTGAAATAAAGAGCGAGCTAAATTTGTAGTCAGGACACATGTAGTTTCCACTTATGACTAGAATCCATGTGTCAAAGAATGCTGCAGTTGGCGAATTCATGCACAGGCACATCAAGAACTTGCAGTGCACAGGAAGTGTTGGATTGGAGGATACAGATTCCGATTCCCAGCTATCTAAAGCAATCCTGTCTTTGTCATTGGTATTCGCAGGAGAAGTTGTGCTTGGGGCTAGTAAAGTCCATTGGATCACATAAACACATTTACTATGTGAAAAGTGAATTCAATTATTTCTGTTGTGCCTTGTAAATGTGTCAGACTGGCACATCCACTCTGGTAGGTTCAGTATCTTCTGTTTTCTCCTTTTGGAGATTCTCCTAGTAAGCCACTTTTCCTCTCACATAACTAAACATGTAGATTCTTGTGAAAGAAATATTAAGATTGGTATGAATGAAATACAGATGCAAATGTGTTTCTCTAAGCACTGGAAAAAATAGCAGAGTAAGTGTGAGAAGAATTTCACATACTGATGATGATGAACTTTGTTCCCAGCAATAATACTGAGGAGTGTGTTGTGCTGTGAAGCTGAGAAGGTGTGGGCTTTCATGAAAGTCACAGTACAGGCATAAGACCTTGTTTTCTAGGGGCACTAAAAGGCCGCAAGATACTAGCACATCATGCACACTAACACAATTCCTTTTCCTGCTAAGCTAACAAGGAACTACTGTAGCCAATCAGATGTACATTTTTTCAGACATACTCCATACAGGCAAAGCCAGCTAATGAGCTGCAGCCTTGCTAATACTTATGAATACCTAACTAGGCAAGATTCTGAAGCAAAGGACCACCTCTTCTCAACTGTTGGCTGATAAAATGTTTAAAAAAACCTGCCAAAAAAACCTAGCTTGTCATTGCCAGTCAAGAAAAGCCCAAGTGTTGCTATGAGAAATTAATAGTTGATATCCCATGTCCATTGTGGCACATATAAATCATCTCATCCAGACCACCTGAACACGCACACCTTCGTGCATGTGACAGTGTGATGAATGAACTTTAAGAGAGAATGAGCATGAATGGATAAACCCAGCATATTCAACTTTTATTAATAAATACCATCTTCTTCCGTAAAGTCTCGTGTTGGGGCCTGTTACATTAATTTCATGTGTACTTGGGAATTGATGTATTTCATTCACTGCATGCTAACAGCAAGGATCTGTGTGTTGTCATAACTCACAGATAAGAGAATTGGGGACGGTCGTATCTTCTGACCTCCCCAGCCATGTGATGGCAACTGTGCCAGTCAAAGTTGTGACTGGAAAAGATGGTAGCAGAGGAGCTGCGGTCCATCAGAGTCCGATGAAGAAATGTGTTAAAAAATGAACCCACATCCTTTTGCAAATATCTATGTCCATACCATTACCTTTCTTAATTAAATCTGTAATTTCATCAAGAAATGGAATCAAGTTTGTTTGACAGGATCTATCTCCCAGAAACCTGCATAGGCTAACATTAATTTTTCTCCTGTTCTTTAGTTCTTTATTAATTGACTCCCTTCTAAAGGGAGACTATCCAAGCTGTATCATTTCTGTAGGTAAATAGGACATTAGTTTTGAAAAAGCTGGCTATAAATGCTGTAAGTCATGAGAGCGAGATCAGCAAGGGTGAAGAGGAGATGCAGGGAGCTGCTTTGTGATACAAGGTGAGACAGCACACCATCAGTAAGAAGGTCCATTGAGGATTCTGCAGCATCAGTAGAATGATAGAATGTGTGCATCCATAAGAGGACAGGAGAGTATGAGGCAAAGCAAATTGGTGTTGGTGAAAGTCATAAAGTGGTGGTATTGTTTGTTATACTTTTGTCTGCAAGCAGTTGGAATTATATGCTGAGGGTGTGAGGAGAGGCAAAAATGATATTGATGATTCTGTAGAGAAACAACTTTATGATGAGAAGAAAGGCACTAACAATTCTCAGTTATAACAAGGACAGACTGGGGTGAGAAGCAGAAGAATACTGATGCAGTTTCATTTATGCCATGCTGGAGTTGAAGTATGTGTCATGCAATCTGACTGAAAAGCCTTTGCCACATTGCTATGATAGGGAGCAACTTAAGAAGTTGTTAATGCAAATGTGTCCTGCCATGGGGAGAAAAGCAAATCTAGAGATTTGACTACAAACGAGAGGAAGGACTAACCTATGGTAATGAAATGCAAAGTGTCTGATCAAAATTCAGCATGTTAATCTGAATAGTAAATCTTTTATATGAATGTGTCACTTGAGCCCCATAGTCTACAAGATTTTCTTCTTGCAATGTATGTTGCCCTTGATGTCCATTTTGATTGCAGAGTGCAGTAACGTTTCACTGTTGCCACTTTGTATGTCGGAGCTGCATGAAGTCAAAGGGCTTTGAAGGTTTGCTGACAACTCGAGGCTCCAGGATGTGTAAGACAACAGTGATTTGTTAAAATGGGAAGTGTAGGGCCTTTGCGTGTCATAGAGCGTGAAATTTAATCAGTGAGCATTGCATCTGATCCAGTTATAAAAAAATGAAATTTAAAACAAAAAACATATATATGCCAATAAGTGTAATGCTCACAGGAACCCATGTTAAACAGTGGCCGTTGTGGTATCTACAGCTTGTCTCCTTTATGTGGACTCTGACATGTGCTATGATTTCTGAGGAAAAATGGTCCTGCGATGAATGTGTTTGGATTGACATGCAACAAATTTGAATTTACAGGGAATATGATATTAATTCTTATGTGACCGTGGGCAGATCTCACAATGCTGCCACACACAACATAACTATGTCGGTACAGGACAGCTCTACTGCCTCTTTCTGCAGTGACTATGGCCTACATGGAGTTTCTCACTGGTCTTTACCTCCATTCCCCATTTGTAAAAGAGGGATGATAGTTTCTTCCATTCTCTTTCTTTGTATGTTTTGACTGTGGTATTTTAAGCTCCCATACTATCCATCTGTACTTGTTTCCATAAATGTTTCTTATTTCACTAAGTTTGAGCACTTGTCTATACTAAACATTATATTAGATAATAAAAATGTCATTGATGTGTTGAAGATACGGTGTTCAGTAAGAGATTATAAGAACGTGTAAATGTACAATAATAGTTGAGCTACATTTGTAGAACAGTTTTTTTCTAGATTACAAAGAAAAATGAGGATAATGTCTTCTATTCATGTCCACACTTGTGTCTGAATCAAGGTTTTATTATGAATCTAAGCAGTATTTGTCACAGTTGGTGCACAGCAATTAACTTCTTTTCCTGGATGAGGCAATATCCTGTGTATTAATAAACTGATAATATTTTAGTTGATGAGAAAATTCTGACTGATAGTGGAATCTAGTATAAAATTTTCAGATCAAATATTTCTGTATTTGTACCATTAATATCACAGAAGAACACAATGGCTTTGATAATGCTTTGATTATAAGAAGAGGAATTAAAACACTCTACCAAAGTCTGACATCTGGAAGAGATGTCGAAATATAATCCTTGATGATTATCTTTTATGTTATTGAAAAAATATCTGGAAAATTAATTATTTCAGTTTAAAAAAACATGATACATTTTGATTGATGGGAACTGAAATTTTGTTTACTGGGAAGTTTCAACATTCCTTGTTTTCATCTTGCTTGGTAAGGAAAACAAATATTGAAATATAATTTTTTTCTCTTAAATGAATATTTAATTTCCTTTCCTCACCTTGGTTTTGCTTTTTAGCACATAATTTTCCCATCTGTGTACAATCTATCAATACCATTAAAAATGTATTGTAAATTGAACTGATTGAAGAAAGCATATTTAGGAACAAGTCAGTGCTTAATTCATTCTTGCTTATGCTAGTCCAAAATCTTCATACACAAGACTTTAATATTCAGCCCAGCATTTCAAGCATTGATTAATTCCTTTCAGGTTGTTTGTATAAATAAAGTTAGAAGGATTGGGTCTAGAACTGGCTACAGGATGGAAATATGTTATATTGAGAGGTATCTTGTTTCTCTGTGTTCACCAGAAAGACACTCATCTCCTGTTTGCCATCTGTAATGGGTGCACATAGCTTTCTGTGTCTTGATACCCCATTGGATGTGAGATGATTCCAGAGGAGTCATTACATCTTTTACAATAAGAATGAAATAGCTCCTTTGCAGCCATGAATATTCCTATAAAAATGTGCTTTCAAAGTCACTCATTACTGATAATGCACTGATGAGAACTGAAGGAATCCTTAAAGTCCTTGGCATGTGTGACAGATTGGTTTCAAGCAGATCATTCTAAGATCTCCATGTGGACAAAACCTTCAAACATGCCTAGCTGAATATGGCATCCAGTCCCACATTAGGTATTCATTCAGTTTCAGTGCCACCCATTTAGATCCTAGTTCTCCATGCATGTCATACGCAGTTGTGTCTTTCAAGAGGAGCATAGGGAAGAAAATGATGCCCAGAGTGAAATCGCAGCACATACAGATATGCTTCATCCTGTTTTCAAGTAGTCAGCCACTGATAGTGAATCTGGGTCAGGCAGCTGCTCAGAACACCATGTTTCCATGATTAGCCTCCCACTGTACTTGGCTGTGATGAGGCCACACCCTGAATAATGTGTTAAGTTTAGGGCCCCTTCAGTATCAGAAAAATACTGAAGTGCTTGAGCATGTGCAGAGGACAATGAAGCTGGTGAAGGGTCTAGAGCACAAGTCTTATGAGGAGTGGCTGAGGGAACTGAGGTTGTTTAGTGTGGAGAAAAAGAGGCTCAGGGGAGACTTTATCACTTGCTAGAAGTGCTTGTGAAGAGTTTGTAGCAAGGTGAGCATTGGTCTCTTCTTCCAGGTAACAAGAGGAAATGGCTTCAAGTTGCACCAGTGGAAGTTTAAGATAAATATTAGGAAATATTACTTGACCAAAAGGTTATCAAGCACTGGAACAGGCTGCCCAGAGAGGTGGTGGAGTCAGCATACCTGGAGGTATTTACAAGACATATAGACATGGTGCTTAGAGACATGGTTTAGCGGTGGACTTGGCAGTGCTAGGTTTACAATTGGATTTAATGATCTTGAACATCTTTTCCAACCTAAATGATTCTATGATTACAGAACTGCTTGGATAGACATGTCAGAGCTGCTGTAACACCACAACTTGCCCTTAATCACAATCCAGGCTATGTTCATTTGTTCTAAGTATAGTTCATTCTGTCCTTGTTTGCCTTGCCAAATTTGCTGAGATATGTGTGTTGGCTTTAGACAAATAGCTCCTAGAGAAATGGTGTCATTTAACATAATCCTTGTTACATAGCAGGTTTTTGTGGCTGGTAGTGTGTGGGGTGTATTCTCGGGTCTGTGCGTTTGTGGTGAGAGATCCCAGTGTCCCAGGGTAGCTGGCAACTATTTACAAGAATGATGCTGACTAACTCAGAAGGGAGTTACGCACAAAAGTTGGGTCAGACCAGGGTTTTGCTGGTTTTCCCTAAAACAGACAACTCAAAGTTTTCATTACAAGTCACATTCGATTATTTAGAAGGAAGAAAAAGTAAAGGAGAGAAAAGAAAGAAAATTGCTGAGGTATAGCACTCAATGAGATCTTTGGAGCTAATTTGTAAAGGGTTATTCACTTAAATACTGTTTCAGTTCTTACAGTGTTGTCACTCCTTGCATGGACTGCGTGTTTCTAGGTAATTGTCTAAAATAACTCTGTGAAAGCATCAGTAACAAAGTTTTTAACTGCAGTCCTAACTTGGTTCATTTTCTCCTCAGCATGGAAGATCTAACTTCTACCCTCTTCTGCCTTCAGGCCTTTCCTGTGATCATAAGTGTACTGTGGGATGAAAGTCATGCTCTCCTCATAGTTTATCTCCCTGTACCTTTACAGGGTTATGGTGTGTATCTAGGTCATGGTCTTATTTTGCTGTGATGTACATGAGAGGCTTTGAATTTCAGCAGGAGAGAATTTGGATGTTACACTGCAGTGTTTCTATTTCTTACTATTTTGTCACTCAGCAATGTGGCAAGGAGCCTTTCTATATATATTTTTGAAAAATTTAATTGATAAATATTGAACCCCAAACCACTGGATTTAGCCATTAGTAAGTTAGTTGCATATTTCTGTACACAAAAGCTGTCATGAAGTTTAGGTGCCAACTGCTATAGAGAATGAGGTGATGTAGCTTTTTTAAAGCAAAACCAATACTTCATCTCAAAGCTGCAGTGCATAAAGACCATGCCTTTCTAGCCGTGCTGTCTGCAGCCATCTGTGTTATAATGACAAAAATTCATGACTGTTAGCAACCTGACCCAGATAGACCAAAGGATGTTTTTGTTGCAAAGGCCATTATTGTTGCAAAGGATGGGCTTTTTTTGGCAAAGGATGTTTTTGTTCCCTTTTCACTTGGGCTGCCCTGGCATTGCACTGCAGAGACTTTTGGAGCTGTGAGTAGGATGGAGTGATCCTATAAATGGCCCTGATTATCACTTTCATAAATGGCTCTGCATTTTCTAACTAAATGACCATAAAGCGAAAGACACTTAACAAGATTTTTAATTATAGGGAAAGGAATTTGTGCTCTCTATTCAGATTGCTGTATAGGTGGCTATTATTCATTGCTAAAAGTTAAAACAATTAAACTTCAAGCAGTCATTGGGCAGATTATAGCAAAGAATTACTTAATTTGAGGGGTTTGGGGTTTTGTTTAATTACTATCTCTAGTGGAAACTCGTAGTATACTGATCTTTCAAATCTGTCTAAAAGTGAAGTATTAACACTTGTGCCAAAGCAGCTGCTGCAGGTGTTACTGTTACAGACTTGCAAACCTGAACAAATGTAATATTAGTTCTCCATTTTGTGAGACAGCAAAGGGAGTAGAAGGTAATTTAGAGTTTTCTATTGTATTATTCTTTTTTTCTTTTTTGGCGTATCTTTCCTTATCTAACTATCTCTGAGCTGGCTTTCCTACATCGTTTCTCCTTTTCTTTTCACATTCATCAAATCTGACTGCTTGCCTGTCACACAATTGTGGAAGGAGTATCTATTGTGGCTGTTTTGGAGACTAGCATATTCTGGAGTAACACTGACAGTAGATGTGGTACCTCTTTCAGTATACAACTTGTTACTGATGCAGTATGATCCTGTTTTGAAGAATAAATAATCCTGCACCTTTGTAGCATGTTTGTGCCAGGGATTTGCACTGATGCAGCTATTTTGGTGCAAGAAAATCTCTATTTCAGCAAACTAATTTTCCTCATTGTATCTGTGCTTACTCATTTGTAAAGTGGGCAACTTAGTGTTGTCTGTCACATGGGAGTTTTGTAAAGCTTGCTAAAGGGAAAATTTAAAGCATTTGGAGGTTCTTGGAAGAACTCTGATTCTGAGCACTGTTTTACTGCTCTTAAGTCCAGCTCAGCACTTACACAAAAATGTCAGCACTCCGCTCCTGTATAAAAGCAAGTTTGCTCGCAGTTTTTACTGAGAAGTGGTGTTTGTATTCCCCATGCATGCACACACAATGCCTTTAAAAATTAGACTAAAGCCACCTAATTCCAAGTAGCTTTAACTCACAGCAGGGCACACCAGGGAGGTGCTTCCACATCCAGGCTGAATGTTGGGAGAATTTCTCAGGCAGCTTTGGTTACAGAAGCAAGGAAGGAAACCAAGTCTGTAGTTCAATTGCTCTTTGCTTCAGGCCTGGACTTTTGGAATCACAGAATCAACTAGTTACTTAAGTGAACTTTGAGTGATGTTCTAAGCATCCTTCTTTAAGGATAAATATTTCTGCTTAGTCAGAGGTTTTTCAACAAACCTTGAGATTTGAATGCTGGGTTCTCAGGAAATAGAATAACCCTCTAAATGACCTCGAAAAGCCCAACCTGAATGCTGCAGTTTCAGAATGACCTGTGATTTGTTACCTTGCCCTTTGGATCTCAATTTAAAAGGATTTCTTTGGACCGGCCTTGTGCAAGTCTTGAAAATCATCAAAGACAGAACTAAGATGCTGGCAGAACTGGGCAGAGGGGGAGCTGTCCCTGGTGCTGAACGCTGCCGGTGAGGGCTGTGGATTTTCTACTTAGCACAGGGATGGATGAGTGCCTACGGCTCTCAGCCCTTTTGTTGCCAATTAACACACAGGAATTCACTGGAAACTAACAAGTGATTGTAATAGAATCCTGTGTGCGAAGAACTGTACAGAAGTTTGCTCCAAAGGTACCACAAGAATGGCACCTTCTTAAAATATGGCCGCAATTAGCCACTCATGAGCCAGTCTGAAACATTGCACAAATATTCTCTGTCTTGGCCCATATCAGTGCGTTGCAGATGAGGGGGAACATTTATACAAGACCACCTGCCCCTTCTTATTTATGTTTGAATGCTGTCAGAGCTCTTCTGCTTGGGGGTCCTCAGCAAGGTTCACCTAAATTAACTAAATAGTTGTCAGTTGCCTATTTAAGCCTCACTAAACTCTCATTCGGAATTAAAGTAGCCTTCATTTCATTTTGTTTATTTTACTCATGAACTGGATTAAGCTAAATTAACATAAGCTATTTTAATTCTATATGAGACTGTCCTCTCAGATATTTAATGTGGCATAACTCATCTATCTGCAAAGTAAATTTACATTTATATTCCCCACAATCTCAGTGTATACAAGTCCTTAGTCCTTATCAAAATCACCTTTGTTTGCTGTTAGACAATATACTTTGGAAGAGTCTAAAATTAACAAGGGCACCAGATTTTCACCTGGTGTGGAACAGCAAATGGACTATGAATTCACATCTTAGATTAACTTGTAGTATTTTTCCCTCTATATAGACAAAACAAGTTCTGTTGTGGTCTATAAGCATTTTTCCTGTGAAATTTGTGACCCTAGGTTCTGCTTAGAAACATGATAATCATGGATTCATAAAATGAAAGTGGACTCTGAGGCCTGATTCAGCAGGAAACACTATACACATCCTTAGCTTAAAATATAGAGGTAGTTTGATTGACTGGTTAAAATTGTGCTGAATCAGAGCCAAAGTGCCATGGCTTTTTTTGACATTTATATGGCTTCAGGATATGGATGTTCAATGAAAACTTCAGTGACAGTCTTCCTTAATAATTCAGAGGTCCTATTTTTCTTCAGAATTAATATCAGTCTGGATGATACTAGCATTCTACTCATTTGAGTCCTGGCTGTTTAAGGACTTGTTTGCAGGAAGTAGCTTACTGATTACAGCTTTATTACAAGGCAGCAGGAGCATCAGGCTGTAACCCTTTTTTTTTAATTAAAGTTGTTTGTCATTTATTAAGGCTATTTAAAAACTATTTTTTAGCTTCCCAGGAAAACAGCAGTGTGCTTACCAGCAATTTTAATTTTGCTACATTTATATATGTGGAACTTTTACTACAGGAAGTCTCTCTTTTCATCATTAGGTGGTGAATAGCAACATTATAATGAAGTAATGCAAAGCTGTTGATATACTTTATTGAAGTCACAGATTAATATTTCCTGGAGAAATAGCAAAATGAAAGGAATCATTGGGGAATGCTATGGAAAGTCATGCAGTACCTTAGAATTGCTATGAAATTCACGTGATTTTGCCACTATAAAGAAATCCTCCACCACTAGTCCTTTTTTCAGTTTTAAAGCTAAAAATAACATTTTCAAATTAAAAAGAACATCTCTAAAGATGAAAAATAAATAAATGAATAACTGTAAGTCTTTTATTTGTTCCCCTAGCATTCCTGCAAAATACTGCAAAGCAGCTACAAAATACAGTTACATGAGATGTGAGCAATCTATCAGTGCGGCTTTAGGAGACATGAAGTATACATCAAGAAGGAAGAATTTTTTTAAGTACATATATAGTATATGCTACTTTTTTCCAAGTATGTGGACTGAGGTTTAGAGATGTATTGGAATATGCTGAAGAACCTTAAATAGCCTGGAGTTAATAACCTAACATAAATTTATGTTAGTATCTCAGTAAAAGGGAAGAAAAAACAAATCACAAAGCCAAGTGTATTTTCTTAAGAGCTTGAAAGGAATGAAATTCTTTCCATGTAAAAATTTCTCTCTTGATTGTAATTGCAAACTTGCAGTGGGTTGCTATACAGATGTATACAGAAAATTTTAGAAAGGAGAAATGCATTATATAACAAAATCTATTCCATAAAAACCTATTTGCTTACTGGAAAGTTAAACGTGCAATTGAAATAGTTTGGCCCTGACCAGGCGTAGTTTTCTTCATCTGAGGCCTAGGCGAAAGCCAAGACTTTGATTCTGTAAATGCTTAAGTGCATGAACAACTTGCATTTGCTTTCCATATTTAAATTCACTGGAGATTGTGTCATGTGCAGAGGAGCTCATGTGGGTGAGTGTTTGCAGGTCACCAGAACAGGTCTTACACAATGGTGATGCAGCATTTGAAGCCTCACTAGTCCATTCTGCGCCCCCCTGCCCTTTTCCAGCTTCAGGAATTGTGGCTCTGCCACAACTGCTTATGTTCATGCCCTTATCCCAAAGCACTTATCAAATAATTTTTGATTGCCTACAGCAGCTAGTGACCTTACTTATGCATGTCAAGAGGCAGGAATCAAGGCAGTAGAGATGGAGGTGAGACAGAACCTCAAGATTGGGCAGGACCAAATTTAGGAAAGGTAGAGAACTGTGCCTCTAAATCTTACTCAATGCTCTATATTGTATAAGGTCAACCGTACCCTACAACCTGTTTCAATATTTCATTGTTAAGTAAATTGATGGAACATTCATGTCCTTCCTGTACAGAAAATTCTATCATGGGAACTATTAGAGCTTTTTCCTTTAACTACTTTATTCTGTATTTTAGTGTAGGATTATTTAAAATTAATTATCTTGTAATTTGTAGTTGAGGCACTCAGTGGCTGCAAGAAATAACATCTCTATAGTGCAGTTAATATTATGCTTCTTTGTGTATATAAATACTTCACAAATGCATTTTTCTCTGATGTAAATTGAATATTAATACCTTAAACAGGATCATTTCTGTAGAGTGCTTAGCAACGCATTCCAGGTGCTTGAAAGCAAGTTTTAGAGAGGGTGGAAAAATTTCCACAAATCATTCATATCTTAGAATTTCTGTCAGTTTCTACAGTAGACCTGATATTCAGTTAATGGGAAATATTAAAATGTTTTTGACTATGAATTTAGCTATTCAGGTGCAAACACAGTGAAGTAATTTGGATTTGCTGGATTTTGGATTGAGGTTTTTAAGCAGGTTCAGTTGAAAAATTCTCATAAAAAACATATTCAAAGGTTAAAAAAGTGAGGCATGATGCTTTTAATGTTCTAATATACCAGATTTTTACTGTGATGTTGTGAAAGCAAGAGTTACAGTAGTGATTCCTGTAGGAAGCTTTTATTTTTCTAGTGCTCAAGGGGATATTTATAAGATTCTTAGTGGAGGATCTCTGCACTTTTGGGTTGTATGGTCCAGTAATGGATGAGTTGCACTGGAGAAAAAATTGTGAGACGTCTTGATCTTTGGAATTACAATTTTCCATAAAAAAAATGGCAAAAGGTCTAGCCTTTACTGGGATTCAAAAGAGCTGTGTGATAAATAAGAGTAAACTTTATATTTGTGCTGTTAATACATCGTTCATCTTGTTAATCCATCCATAAGGAAGAAAAAAAAGAGATGGTTACTAGTTGGATTTTTTTCTCTTTTAGATAAGCCCTAAACTTTTAAAGTGCTCTCTGAGACATTTTTATGCATGTCTTGATTTTTATCCCTCCATCATTTATGCTATAATGCATTGCTGGAAGATTTGGAGTAAATTTAATTTCCTTACCAGCTGCAGTCTTTTCCTTTTGGCACACATTGATAATGTTTAGCTGTGTTTAGAATGAGAAGAGAAAAAGCTTTTCACAAGGTCCTTAGATCTGTGATGTTGTGCAAAGAACTGAAGTAGAAACTAGTAATGGTAAAGACCTTGTGAGATGGGAAATGAGACATTCTGCTACTGCAACAGAGTTCCTGTTCTCCAGTGTCACTGCAAGATCCCCGAAGGAAATAACTTTTTGCCAATACTCAGAATATAAACCATATTAATAACTGCAGACAGGATCACTGAAACTGTAAAAGTGAGAGAAAAACCTGGGATGATTTTTATCAAGTCTTCATCTAGGGTGATATAGTTAAAAGAGAGCAAAAAGCTTAATCAGCAGTTCAGTGTTACAGATGTGATTAACAAAGTGTCAGGCTTAGCTATGCTCTTGTTGAAGTCAGCAGGCCTCAATGACATCATGGGCATGGGAACTTGTATATTTTAAATGAGGAGTTTGCAAATGCATGTCTCGTGGGTGTGTGTCAAAGATAATCAATGCAAGATCTCCATCATGTCACCCTTATAATTTCTTTTGACTGCACCATGCTAATATTGGCCGTTATGATATGTGGGGTAGGCATACTCCAGTGTTGCTACTAAGTCTGTTCTGTTACTAAGCATTTCTCTAAATCTCCAGCATGACTGCATCTTCAGGAGTGGCTTTGCACCAAGAACATTTGTTCCTCTGACCTTTATGTACTGTAAAAAAACCCTTAGAAAACAGAGGAAAAGATAAGCACAGAATGATAACATCAACAACTCAGCAAGCTTCAGTCTTTTCTAAATGCAAATCAGAGCAAACTTAGACTAATTAAATTCTGCAATTTGTGACAGACTATACAAGCCTGATTTAGCAGATCCTCTAATGAGACCCTTGGGACTTAGAAGGCAGAAGCATGCTGCCCTCTGAGGTTATTAAGGCATAGCATCACTCTCACCTAAGATTATGGAGCTGCTACTGTGAGTGGGAAGCCAGAGCACTCAAGATAGCCAATCCAGGTTTTTTAGAGCTAAAAGAAAGAGCAGAAGGGAAACACAGCACCCTGACATTGCTCCACTACTTATTGCTGCTTACTCAGTGTGAGAGGAGCAAATTTCTCCAAGGAAGAAAAATAGAATGTGGGCCTCTTCCACCATGTTATGCAACAAAAGATGTTTGTTTTTTGCCTGTAATCAAAGGGCTAACAACAAATGTGTTTTCATTTGCATTTTTGAGCTTTGAACGTGGTTTGTGCACTGCTCAGAGAAAATGCCTTTAATTTATTTTATTTCACTATAACAGAATTTGGTGTGATTTGTCAGAGATCTACAACCAGTACCATTACTTTGAAGTGCATTCCCAAAGAAGTTAAATGTAAGGAAAGAATTAGTGTTAATTTTGCACATTAGAAAGAGTTGAGTGTGCACATAAGCAAAGGCCTTGAACTTTAACTCTATACTCAAAGTTGACACTAATATTCACAAGCTATGAATAGCTGTGATGTGGAAAAACATTCTAAAGATTAACATGCAAATAAAGACACAAGTCTTGTGGGCTTTTTTTTCCAATTTCCTACTGTCAGTACTGCTACAATAACCTTTTGAAAGTGGAGCAGAGTTTGCCCACAGGATAGATTTATAAGATCACTGTAGAAGCTTATTCACAGCTGCTAAGTCTTATCACTCCGATGCACTGATTTGACTTCTATGCTAGGATCTCTTTCAGCAGAGGTCCAATTTCACAGCAAAGCCAAATCTGTCGAGTGAAGCATAAGGTTTGGCCAAAACAACCTAGCTGGTTTTGCTAGAGCTAGCTGCTTTTGTTAGATGTGGGTACTCAGAAATAAGCAAAACCAAACAGCCCCACCCTACCCTCCAACTTAATAATTGGTTAATTTGCTTCTCAGCAAAGAAACCATTTTCTGAACACATGGTAGATCACCATATCAAATTATCATAGAATCATAGAAAGGCTTAGATTAGAATGGATGATGATGGTTATTAATGTTTTTATTACTTAGATCAGGTTGCTCAGAGCCCCATCCAACGTGACCATGAGTGTTTCCAGGGAAGGGGCACCTAGCACCTCTCTGGGCAACCTGTTCCAGTGTTTCACCACCCTCAGTGAAACACATTCTTCCTAATACCTAGTTTAAACTTTTCCTCTTGTAGCTTAGAATCATTACCCTTTGCCCTATTGCTACAGGCCCTGCTAAAAAGTTTTTCCCCATCTTTCTTATAAGTCCCCTTTAAGTATTGAACGGCCTCAATAAGGTCTCCTCAGAATCTTCTGTTCTCCAAGATGAACAACCCCAACTCTCTCAGCCTCTTCACTGACAGCCTAAAAAGTTTATTTCCTGCCAAGTTTCCATAAACTCTATCTGGGAGGAGATTAAACAGGCATGAGTTGTGATATTTCATTGCTTAACTAGTGCTAACCATCCCCAAAGGATCAAAGTGAGTATTTGTTCATATTGGCAGTTGTTTTCTAGCTTGACAGTGGTTTGTAGAGCCTCTAGCACAGTAGGGCACAGACTTATGTGAGGTTCTCAGATGTCCCAGTCCAACAGTGGCTGCCATAACTTTCTTCGTACTGCCACATCTTCTGAGGAAGAAAGACGCCAGGGTGAAGTGCACATTCTCACATGTTGAAAATGGTTCAAAAATACACTTCATTTTCAAAGAGTAACAAGTAAAAGAACAAAACATTGAGGGTGGATGATGAAGCAGATATTTAAGTATAACTCATCATTCTACGTTTTCACCAAGCTTTTTACATTGATAACAGCTTTAATGGAAATGAAGTGAAGTTGGTGTAAATTTACGTGTTGGCAGATTCTGTTAGCAATTTCTCTTGAAGTGAAGGTTTATCCAAGAGAGAGGAGTAGGAATAAAGAGAGACACACAAAGATGTTTAAGGGTGAAGATCAGAAATGGGTTCCTTGTAGATGGAGAATTAACTTGTCCTTGTCTGACTTATGCCAAGAACCACATACTAGTTCTATTAAAACAAAAGGAAATGTGAATCTAATTGTTGTCTGGGAAACAATAGGAGACTCGATGGTACAAGCTTCTCATCGTTCCCAAGCCCAATTCCCTGTGAATCTTTATTCCCTTAACGGCTGCCCACAAGAATTTCTTGGTCTGTTTCCTCCTATCTGTCCCCAGTGTCGTAGAGAAAGATCTTGAGTCCACGTAGTTCCTCACTTGCCCCTTTTGTATTTTGATTGTGGGATTTGTTCCGTTCTTCAGCCACAAGTTCTTACTCATCTCCACTGTTTGTTGTTGAGGGACTGGCATGTTCTCCAGTGTGATGGTGAAAGATATACTCCACCACATAGCACAAGTGCCAGTGGCTGCAGAGTCCTGAGAAGCTGCCTAGTGTGTTGGACACTGCTGTGAGAGCTTGTTTTCAGCTCAGTAAAATTCTCTTAACCAGTGAGCCTGACTGAACAGCTAAAGCAAAGATGTTGTGAGATGTGGGACATGATGTAATCATTGCCTTTAATTACGAGTGTCTGTGTATGACTTCAGTACCTGTGAGGCCTATGTAACAGACCAGGACTCCCATGGTGCTTTGAGGAGAATAAAATTATGGTAACTGCCCCAGAAAACTCATAACTTAAGATTTACAGTCCAGACAGTGGCAAAAATTAGTCTTCAAAATGGCTGTGGTGTCAGAAAAAGAATTCAGAAGGAAATGGAAAATCATGACTCTAAAGGCAGATGAGACCTGAGCAAATTCATGTCTAACAAGGAATCTACTACTTTGAAAGTAGTCATCTGGACGTAAATGATCTTTTTAAAGTGTGTTTTGTTAATACAGGAATTGATTAAATATTCCGTGTCTGGTCCTAATTTGTTGAAAATGTGTTTTTTTTTTTTTTCTTTTAAAGAGTTCTTCTCTGGGCTCAACTTTTTTTCAAAGATCTTGGAAGTTTTAAAAAAAAATCATTGCAACTATTAGCCAAATTAGTAATAATTTCTGGTTTCCAGCATTTTGATATGTATATCGACTTTCATAAGTTTAAAATGTTGAGAATTATTTTCTCTTCTCCTAAGAAATTTAAATATTGGTTGCTAAGTGTGTATATATGTGTATGTAAGTGTATATGTACATGCATTTTTCAGTCGATTAAAAACATCTCAAAATAAAGCTATTTCAGTATTTCAAACCCAGCTTTTTATTTCTCAGATCTTCAACTGATGAGATTAATGTAAGTCTGATGTACACACAGTGCTAAAAAAATAATTTCTCTTGCACTGCATTAGTGTCTAATTATCATCATTTTCAAGTGACAATTGAATTTCTTTTAGTACAATCTGTTTTACAAGGCTGGACCTCCTGCTGAGGCTTAGAGTGCTCCATCACTGAAGGTAGATGTCAAAGCAAAGTGCTTTCCTTTTCTTTTCTTTCTCTTCCTTCCTTGAAGTTATAAAGTAGCCTGAAAGGCCTAGACTCCACTGGGAAATCTAAATGTGTCCCACTTGTTCATCTACAAATGATGAACTATCAGCTGGCACTAGTGTTTTAATCCACAATTCTGAGTAACCCTGCTGAGAGCAGGTCTAATCGTAGCAGTAATGGCCCAGAGGTGATGGAATTTCCCAGGTGTAGTCAAGACTAAAAGTTAAGTGATGTTCTCTCATTGTGGTTTTTAGGACTATCAGAGCTATATTTTTTCATTCTTTGGGCTTAAGGGCTTTGTTTATCATTTAGATATTAGCTTTATTCACTGCTGGAATGTGGGTCCTCTAAAGAAGCTTGGAGTCTTATCCAGTAAAAAGAAAGGAGGGTGAGGATCTGATTGTACCAACATAATACATTCCAGCAAACCAGCACTGACTTTGAAGACATCTCTTCTAACTGGAAAACTCAATATTGTTTTTTCATAGCTTACCGAAATTATAAATTGATGTGGGTTAACTTGTGAAGGAGTTTGATGTAGCGGAGACATTCTAAAACCCTGAAGGACTAATTTCTTGGGCCCAGTCTTGGCATACCATAGCTGCCTAGGCAATGCTAAGAGTTGGAAATGAAGGAGAAAACAAAGAGCTTATTTACAAAAAGGAGTTACTGCAGAGTTGCTACAGGATAGATATAACCCTTACTTGCTCTTCTGCAGTAATGCTCTGTGTGCCTAGTCCTATTCCATGACCAAACTGTCATTGTGTGTTTTTTTTAAAATTAGTACCATGGTCCTTTTGACCTAGTGAGCGGGAATATTTTCATATGGTGATGGAGGCTGGAAGAGATTTGAGAGAACAATGTAGAGAGGGCATGTTGGAAGCAGGACAGTCTGTTTCTTCAAGCTGGAATTAGCTTAACTGAGAGAAACTTAAAAGACTAAGCAAGGAGAATAAATGTAAGACAGGAATTTTTACTACTTTCCTCTTTGCTCTATTGGAGGTCTGATTAATAATGCTGTGTGCTGAAGTCCTAGAGCCATTTTAATCAACTCGCTGTTCAGATATCCCTTGAGTGGAAGAGCCTGGAGATGTCAAAAGTGGTTACTCTTGTTGCGTTGAGTGCTGGAAGATGGAGGAGCACAGAGAGACAGCGGCTGATCCCAACGTGGCTGAAGCAGGTGGTACTGCTCAGAGTGTGGTGCAGAGATCCCGGTCTGTCATCTCAAATATAAATTAGAGAAAGATTCCTCAGGCTCTCTGGCACAGGTCTCCTGGGGCATGACACTGCCTTTGTCTAATAAAAGACTGTCCCAGTAGGGTGAGTGAAAATTTATTTCCATATTTTTTATGAACTAGGCTCCTCAAATCTGGTACCATTTTTCATTAAAAGCTGTGGAGTTTTGGGCAAAAAACATAAATTTGGATTTTGTTTTTGCATTAGAAGTGACTAAAAGGTCATCAGACATCCCTTTGTGATTTCAGCAATTCAGATTTCTTTTGAACTTTGTTCCTTTCTAATAGGAGTTACTTGGTTCTTACAGTATGCTGATTACATGTTAGAAACATCTTTGAAGTTTGCTGTGGGCAAAAGGTCACCAGACTACCAATTTGTGAAAATGATTTTGAACATTCCTGTGAGGAATTCTGTTTATATTTCAAGAAATTATTTTCTTTTAATTAGATACAACTGATTTTCAACCATTTACTAAACCAGAAATGGTAATTTCTTAAATGCATTTAACCTTTGTGATTTTTCTTGTCTGCATAGATAAAACTGCTTTTCAAAGAGCAAGAATTACTTCATTTGCGTTATTCAATAGGGAAACTAAGCCACCAATGAGGTGACCTGGTCAAGACATATACCAAAAAGTCATCTACAGTGTGAATGTATCCATTTATGTTAGTTATTCTGGGCTTCCTTTATAGTCAGTGGAGAGATTTGGCATGTTTAGGGTATAATTCCTCTGACCTCTTTTAGGTATCTACATTAGGAAGAAAGGGATCCTGCCTCACAGGCTTTTGGCTGTCAAAGAAACTGAAGATGGCCAGCTCAGAAGTTTACTGTATCTACATTTAATCAGATAAGTTGCATCCTTAATAAGTTTTTCATTCTCTGGAGTGATTTGTTGCAGTATCTTAGTTTTTCTGTATGCAGAGTGAGCGCTTGGCCAAGGTCCATTGAAATCTTGTGTGGAGGAAGGCTGAAAAGAAAATGTGGCGAATAGATATCTGCTAATTCTAAGTTGGGGAATGGTTCACTTGTCTCTCTTTGCGACTCTTCACTTTTCAAAACCCAGAGATGAAACTGTGATACAGCTGATCACAGGTACTTTATGGTGTCTGTTCACCAGGGGGTCTCTACTAGGAGTATTAGTCATTAGCTGGTTTATTGATTAGCATTTTCCTATTTAGTTGTCAATTGCCATTTTCATACCCTTCAGAGGTTCCCACTGCCAGCAGAAGAACCTGACTCTCTTTGTTTCAGATCACTGCTTGAAGTTTTGATTCACTCTTTGGCATGACACAGGATATAGTGGGGGGAATGGGGTGGATGACAGTGACTGGCTGAAATGATCGGCTGCATTGTCCATTTATGGGACATCCAAGTACTTTCCTACCGTGCCATTCTCTCTCTCTTCCATCCCACATGCGAAGTTTCCAACTCCCGAGGGACAGTTGAATGGCTGCGGTCTCAGCACAGAGTTTTGCATTCCAAGTTAATCTAAAACTCTCTCTCTTTGCTTCCACAGCTGCAAGGTACTTTGCCTTCCGTCGCTCAGCCGTAGTGCTCATGTCTAGTGAGATCAGGTCATTGATCTAGCTGAAACTGGATCTTATTTTATTTTCCTGGGTCTGGCTGGTTTAATGAGTTATCTGATTCATTGAGTAACAGCATGACATTTAGGCCAACAAGGAGCATGCAGCAAAGAGGCTGGAGAAACATTTAGTGTTGGTATGGTGTTAGATGAGTTTAAACTTGGCTTTATGAAAGGAGAGAAGAATCTTCTGGGTTTAAAGATTTTTTTTTGTTTGTGTGGGTTTTTAAACTGTACTTTTACTTGGTTAATGAACTACTAGTTGTACTAGCAAGGCAAGATTAGAAGTGGTGACATAAACAGACAGAACTTGCTCAGCTCATGGTATCCCGTGCTGTATATATGATGAAGAGTAGTACAGTGCAGCAACAACATGTGTGTGCACTGCCTGTGCATATGCCTTAATTTCCTGCCTGTTTCTCACATAAAAGGTGTTCAACAGAAGAAGAAAAAATATGCATGAGAACCAATCAGGGTGAATTCTGAGACATGAATCAGTGCTTAATTGGTTACTGTAGCAATGCAGGGTAATAATAATCAGTGCTGCAATAACTTTCATTTTCTGCAAATGAAAACCAATATAGATAAAAAAGATTAATTTTATTTATGCTGCTACACAGGTCTTAATTTCAAAATAAAAATTGCTTCAAAATAAAAATGATTTTATTCCAGATTAGAGTGCATGCACTGGAACAGTATTAGTTTATCTATAGCCGTATTTTTTTTTTCTGCTTTGTAACCACACTAGTTAATTTCCCCATGTAGCTGAATACTGAAATGGGTTGGCTTTGAAGCCCAAATGCAGTTTTAAGTGAGATGGGATGCAGTGTGAAAATTGATCTGAATGTCACAGCTTGTAAGGTAGAGGACACAGGTACCTGTAAGTACCTGTAATGTCCTACTCTTCAGCCTCGGGCATGATGGAGTAATCACTTTGAAAATTATCTAGAGTAGACAGTCATCTCAAACAATTTGCTGAAAATCAGTTCCTGTGTAGGTGTTCCTGCTAAGCAAGTACCTCGTTTAAGCATCATGCTGATTAAGGAGGTCTTTCTGTATCCAAGGATATTAAAACAAAGTTGTTCATTCTTTTCCCTAGTAGATTTAACAGATATTTTGTCTCTGGGGAAGAACTTCATTATTATCAGTTTCATTTCTTAGCAAGTAATAAAGCTGCATTTATTGCAAGTAGCCAAGCAGAGCACTGTGCTATCTTAGACACTATAGACACATTGAATAGGCAGCTCTCACCCTAGAAATGTGTGGTCTGTGTGAGACAGATTTGCGAGGAATAGGTCAGGAGTCTGCATTTTAGACTTCATACAAGCATTAAGACTGTCTTATGTGCACAGAGCAGGGCACTGCACTTTCATAATAGCTTCTGGGACATTTTATGGTTGTTCTGCTTGTTCAGCTGGGACTCAGCTAAAAGCAAAGGAATGGAGCAGGTGTGAAGTCTGGGAGCAGAAGGTGTGAGAGACAGAGGTGGGGAGAGTTTGAGTGCATAGCATATTACTACAGAGTGGAGTAAGTCCAGGCAGCACTGCAACAGGCAAAGGTTCTGTGAACAGTCAAAGGCTCCACATATATTTTCTTCCAGAACTGGTTCTGTTTTCTGAGGTGTCCAGAAGACTCTCTGCAGCTTTTCCTGATGCTCATAGCCGGAGAGGAGACAGTGGAAGGGACTGCACAGTGGATAAAACATCCTCTACTCAGTTTCTAGATCAGATGAGAGAGAAGTTGTCCTCGATGGACATCACAGTACTGTCCCTGTCTTTCTCTGATCCACCTCCCTGTCTGATAATAAGAACATCTTGGCTAGCATTGCTACTGGCTTGCTGGTAAAACACAGGTTCACTTCTTTTTCACTACAGCAGTATTTCTGTCATTTCAGCTTTCACTGGTTATTGCAGGGTTTTTAAGGAATGTAAAGATGTTGGTAATGTTAACAATGTTATTTCTGTGTAATTTCATGGGTAGCATCCTCTTTACAGGGATAGCAGACAAAAGGAGGAGATTGGAAAACAGACCTGTGGGTGTTAAGTGAAATCAAGGCAATCACTGAGGTGTCCCAATCAAAAATGACAGCATCCTTCTTTTTTGATTCAGACTGATGTGATGCCTTCTGCAGTCCTGCTGACAACACATGCTACAAGACATGCAGCAGGATCAGAGCTGATTCTCAGATGAGATTCCAAAGCAAGAAATACTGAACCTGAATCCCAGTTCTGACAGCTATTCCCAGTGACCTGGGGGATAATTTCTGGCCTGCCACATTTGCTTCATTCTAGGGGCACACACTGCCCCATGCCCCTGCATGGATCATAGCATTTATTGCTGTGAACTCTAAATAATAAGTTCATGTACTGCAAGAGAGGGAACTTAAACGTGACTCTTAGTCACCAGCCCTGAAAATATTGGTCCATCCCAATTTAAATCATCACTTCAGGAAAAAAAACAAGATGTCATTGTTAACCTCTATATCCCTGTTCCCACGCAATGGCAGAGGAATAAAAATTGAGGCTATTAGACAGGTTTGTAGCAGTTGGTTTTATTGCCTCAGGACTTCACATCAATGCAGATAATAAAATGCATATTGATATTGGCCCACATACAGTGGTACAGAAGAAAACTCTGTTCTTGGAGAATAGACAGTTTCTTATTTTTTTCATAAAATGTCAATGAAATCATGAGCTTAGTGAGCCCTCATAGGTATGGCTGTGGTAAAAAATTATAAATGCTGACAATTAGGGCTGTATTTAACTGAGCTGGGATTCTCTGGTAGCTTAAGTGCAAAGTTGTTTCATACCAATGACTGTCAGCACAAAGGATCAGTCTCATTTGGTGATACTGTTTCAAAGTGATGGATCCCTTAACAATAAAGAAAACTGCAAATATCACCTTAAATCTCTGAAATGTGAGACAAAGCTGAACTGATGTGAGCTTTCATTCTCCTTGCCTGTTTCAACCCAGGGAACAAGTTGATAATACCACTACTTACGTGTCACCTCAGTGTTAAAAGCAGCATCCGATAGGCATGGAGCAGTAGCCTTTTTATTCTCTGGAGTATCTGATATAGAAGAGATGTTCAATATATTCTCTTCAGATGCTTTCTTGAAGTGTGCTGGTCTGGGGTTGGAATTCAGCATTTCAATATGAGAAAGAGTATCTTAAAAATAATCAGTGGTCGCATATTTTGCCTTTTAATTAAACGGATCTCTTGATGATAAACCTTGCTGTTGTGAGAGCTATCTTTTAGAAGAGTATATTGAGAAAGAAGCAAACGCTTCATCGGCACAGTCTTAAACCACTACCTTAAAATCTCTTACTAAACTATATTATTTCTCTAGGCAAATTCAGGGACAATGTATGTGCAAATTTATTGTTAATTATGGCATTTGGGGACTTGTGTAAGGCGGTAATTGCAAGACATTGTAACTGAATGTGTGGATTACTTACACATTCGTAATGTATTTTAGTCCAAGAGCAGGCTCAAATGTCAGTGCTGAGGAGGCTGCACAAAGAGTGATTCTTATTTTCATTGGTGTTTTTTTTTATAATTAGTACATATTGGCATATTATAATTGTCTTATTTTCACCTCTACAGCTATAAAAAATACTGCCAATAAAAGGCAGTTGTTACTCTTGACTCCATGAATTTTCTTAGGTAAACAAGGAAAAGGAGTTATCTACATAAACCAAATTAGAACTTTTAGAAAGAACTATTAATTTTTCTGCTTCATGAGGTAAGCAGATCATCAGCTATAGAAAATAAGGTAAAATTGTGCAAGAGTTCTTGTAACATAGTGCAATGCTTAATAGCACACAGACATGCTGGTCTGGCGTGCCTGGGGTACTACAACGAAAATGTTCTGAAGCTGTAGAGCTCAACAGTTCTACAACATGATCCTGTCCCTGTGAGTTACATGTGCTAAATGGAATAATTAGGTCAGTAGTCAAGAGCTCAAACTTTGCTGATGGATAATAATCCAGTTTCTGGTAATGATTGGCCCCTCTGATGAGTCAGCATGAGTTGCAATGATTAACAAGATCAGACACTGCAGCTAGATAGGAACCTTCTACTTACTAGTGTAAAACAATAGACTTAACTGTAAATTGCATGGACTAACAAATGAAGCAGCAGGAATAAATTGATGCTTGGGCATTTTGGGATCTCTTGATGGAAATGCCTCTATAGCATGAACAACAAACAATAACTTCTTTGCTTTTAACAGTCTCTAAGGGAAGGCACAACAAACCAGTGTGGCAGAAAAGGAGCAATGGGTGTTCAAGAAATGGTTGTCCATGGTACAACTTGGAAACTAAATTATTTGTCTACATAATAATCCATGGTAAAGATTAGGAGTGGTGATGCAAGACGTAAATAATGTGCTGGGTAAACAACTGACCTCCTGGCAGCAGATAGGAAAATCAAAAGCTGTAGCTGGTAAAATCATATATATGTTTAGCTTATGAAAACTGTATCCAGAACCTCTCAGATCAGTAAGGTCTGAGACCAGTAAGGTCTGAGAAGCTCCAGGCTAGGCTTTGTGCTTCCACTGCTCTCGGTGGTATGCATTATGTCTGTTACTGTATGTTGTAACTACTAGCAAAAAAACTGCCAGGAAGTTTGGAATGGACTTAAAGCTGTGACTTTATTTCCATGAACTCTATGTATCCCTCAGCTTTCCTAGGTCGGAGTGGGATGACATACCTATGTAGATTAAATGCCAGAAGGGGACAAAATCATAATGCCTTGATATTCTGTCTCTGTGGTGTGGACTGTGGGGTAGAAACCTCATATTTGTAATGATTTTTAGAAAGAAAAAAATAAAAAAGATATTTGAGGAAGTTTTTATAGGCTCTATTTTTTGACTCTCATCATAAAGGAAATATCAGAGGGAAAAAAATAATCAAAAATTGATTATAGGAAAAAATATACACTTTATGCAGCTTTATACTCTTTTTGTAATTGGAACAAACCAGTTCCAGGAAGGAAAACTGTATTATAAAAGCAAAACAACCGCAGCAATTACAAATGAAAGCAAAAAAGGAATAAAAAAATAGTCACAGAAAAATCCCCAGCAGAGCAAAATGTTTGCATTCATGATATGAATTTACTGCTGACTTCAGAGGAAGAGGGCTCAGAGCAAAGGTGCAAAGTTTGACAGCAGATGGTACTTAAACTGTCAAGGCAATCCTGATGAGCCTGTGTGGATGCCTAATCTCACATGTGATGCCAGGGCCATAAATTTGAGCTAATTTATTCATGAAGAATTAATCTTTCACTGTCAAATGTGTATTCTGAGAGCTCGTTTTCTGTTATATGGCCTTAGAACAGAGCACAGAATTCTACTCGGTGAAAATATTTTTAACACATTTTGGCAGTAAATGCCCACATTCAATCAGAACCATAAAAGCATCCTCTTGTTCCTGTTAGGAATGCTTACTGTTGATCAGGGGTACTTCTTCAGAGGTACAAAATCCAGGTTCAGCAGGGTGGATGTTCTTGATGCTTACCACGTCCTAGGTAAATCTGTTCTTGAAAGGTTCTTGTAACTCCATGATCCTGTGCATAATAAGCTGCCACGGTACTTGGTACAACATGAAGGCTGAAGGACTTTTACGCTACGTATCATGCTATATATTATGTAGTGTTTTAGATGGGGTTAAATTGTTTAGGTGGCAAGCTTACACAACAGTGTGTTTTCTGGTCACACAAGAGTTTTACATAGATTTTCTGTGAATTTGGCAAAACTCATTGAACCCTAGAAAGGGAAAAGGAAGACTTATAAGTCAAATTCCTTTGCTTTAGCATTTTGCAAATAAAATATTTTACTTTTCCTCTCAGAACAGTGTTTTGCTTTGTAGTTAAACCACATATACTTTCTTTCTGCAAAGCACAAAGAACGTGTTTAATGAAAACAAAATTAATGTATTTTGTTTCTTATTTATTTATTTATGAAGATACAGCAACCAACTTTTTTGCCTAAAACCTTCACCTCCATGTTCTCCACTTCGCTGTAATAAGCCATAGCCAAAAATTAGTTTTATTCTTCATGACCCCTCCTTTTCCCGCTGAAGTCAGTGGAAAATATTTCAGGGGAACAGCAAAAGAGGGTTTATGTCTGCCTTAGCAACGCAGAGATTGCCTGTCTTGAGTTCATCAGAACTTTTGGTTCCTTTCAAAGGTGGCTGGGCTAACCTCAGCTTAGAATTCAATATTACACTCTTAGTAGAGGAGAAAATTGTGATAGCAATACTGTTGCTTTTAATAAGGATATGAATTCATGTTAGTGATTCCTGAAACTTTAAAGACTGGTAAGTCTCAATGGAAAGGTTGAAGGGATGAGCTTGCTTCAGAGAGTGTTTTTAATGGATGCCAAAATCTTGTATCTGTTCAATGACTTTTTCAGGTGATAGTGGGAGAAACTTATGATTGCTAATAACACTTCCTGAAGTCTCAGAGTGTCTTTCTTCTTGTGATGTGGTTTACATTATTTAAAAAAAATCTTTTGGTCACTCTAAATGTTGAATGAAGAACAGAATATGAACAACGTAAAAGAAAATCACTTCCTTTTAAAAACATTTCTAGTATCAGGTGTCGCATTTTTATGACTTTGGGTGTACTTTTCCATGTCCACATTAATTTTGTATGTTCTTGTCTAATATATAATAATCTATGATTTAACATCTTAAGAGCCTGTAGAGGATATATGCATTTTTATGGTTTGGGAAGATAGCCTTTAATTTAGACATCAGCAGTCTGTCATAAAAAACATCAGAGCAGTATTGCTTAATCAGTCATGTAATTTTGCGGAATGCTGATGCTTGTAATATGATTTACTGTACAGCATAAAAATAAAGGGGCCTGATTCTATCTATACTGTACCTTCAGGGAAAGATCCTGATGCAATCACAATTGGCTTCAGAATCTAGCCAGGGAATGCTGTTGCACATGCTTTGCAACGGCTAAATCCTTATTTTATTTTATAGCATTCACCAATATTTCAAACCAACTTGTTCATTACTCCAAAGAAAAAGTGAAATGTGATCTGATACATTATAGGTCTCTTTTAAAGTCTTCTGTGTCTCTTGAAAGCACCTGAAAGACAATGCAGTTATCGGTCCCAACCAGCACGGGTTTATAAAGGGAAGGTCCTGCCTGATAAACTTAATTTCCTTTTATGACAGGATTACCCACCTGGTCGACCAGGGAAAACCAGGTGATGTGATCTTTCTAGATTTCAGCAAGGTCTTTGATACTGTCTCTCATAGTATCCTCCTAAACAAAATGTCCAGCTGGATAAACACATAATGCAATGAGTGAACAATTGGCTGATGGGTTGGGCTCAAAGTGTTGTAGTGAGTGGGTTACATCAGACTGGTAACCAGTCACTAGTGGGGTTCCGCAAGGATCCATCTTGGGGGCACCTCCATAAATGACCTGGATGCAGGACTCGAGGGTTTACTAACTAATTTTGCCAATGACGCAGAACTGGGGGGAGCAGTTGACGCTCTGAAGGACAGGGAGGCCTTGCAAAGGGATCTGGACAGATTGGAGAGCTGGGCAATTGCCAGCTGTATGAAGGTTAACCAGGGCAAGTGGTGGGTTTTGCACCTGGGACATAGCAACCCTGGATATACATACAGACTGCGGAGTGAGAGGCTGGAGAGGGCGGAAAGAGCACTGGGGATTCTGGTCAATGGCAAGTTGAACCTGAGCCAACAGTGTGCCCTGGCAACCAAGAGGGCCAACCGTGTCCTGGAGTGCATCAAGCACAGCACTGCCAGCTGATCAAGGGAGGTGGCTGTCCCGCTCTGCTCTGCACTGGTGTGGCCCCACCTTGACTATTGGGTTCGTTTTTGGACCCCACTGTAGAAAAAGGACACCAAACTACTGAAAAGTGTCCAGAGGAGACCATGAAGCTGGTGAAAGGTCTAAAGAAGAAATCATATGAGGAGTGTCTGAAGTCACTTGGTCTGTACAGCCTGGAGAAGAGGAGACTGAGGGGGGACTTTATAGCCGTCTACTGTTTCCTCACAAGGGAAAGAGGAGGAGCAGGCGCTGATCTCTTCTTGCTAGTGACCAATAATAGGACTCGAGGGAGCAGCAGGAAGATGTGTAAGGGCTGGTTTTGGTTAGGAAGAGTTCTTCACCAGAGGGTGATGGAGCACTGAAGCAGCTTGCCAGGGAAGCAGTCACCGCGCCAAGCCTGACAATATTCAAGAAGCATTTGGATAATGCTTTCATATACATGATGTGAAAGTTGGGATTGTCTTATGCAGGGACAGGAGTTGGACTCAATGATCCTTGTGGGTCCCTTGCAACTCAGGTTATTCTATGATTCTTGAGTATGCATAAATTAGTCTCATAATCTTGAACTTCACTGAACAAAGACTATCAATTTACTGCAAATTCCAGTAAATAATGTTAGATTTGGGAAAATGGAGCTGCTTAAAACAACTTTTTTATTCCTAAATAGGACAAGTAAATTCAAATTTGATCTAAAATCATCTATGTCATCCTTCTCCCTTTCTATTTTATTAATTTTAGCACACTGCAAGAATTAATTGGATCTGTAATAGTACTTGTTTTCCAGAGATAAGGATCATGGGCAGTGTGTGCAGATGAGTTTTATTCAGTCTCATGAGCATCTTTTCCTCTTGTTCCTCCAAATTTGTGTTTTGGGAGCAAAGCTAAAGATTTTTTGGATTTCACTTTCCAACATCCTCTATGTAGTATTGATTTGTTGTCCTATTTAAATACAGAGTTCAATATTCCGGTGTATAATTGTGACATAAATAAAATGTTGTATTCTGCTGAACCAAAGGGAGCATTTTCCTTGGAGATGCTGTAATTTACTGTAGGCTTGGCACAAGCATAAATATTGTCGGTTCGTTATCACAACCGAATGGTAAACCACTTCAGGCTCCTGGAAGATGAGTGGTCTTGAAGAACAGAGAAGAGAAGTTAAAGAGCTGAGAGCTGTTGCTGCACACCTTGGAATGAAGATCTGAGGCAGCCATGATTTGGCATGGCTGTGACTGGACCAGGCCTGTCTGATGGGAAAAGGAAAATGGTTTCCTTGAGTGGGGGAAATGATTATTTTTTTTTTATTTTGGTGATTTTTTGCCCCCTGAAGAAGGCAAGGAGAGGCTGATGAGAAGACTGATGAGAAGACCCCAGGGCACAGGGACAAGATCACTGGTGACTTCAACTGGAGAAGGGGCCCAGAGCAGGGCAAGCCTTGACCTGACTGGGAAGAAGGATTTTCCTTCCCTTTCCCACCAGCTTTGCCACAATGTTGCTGATGATTTTACCTCAGCAGAAGATGAACACTATCTCTTACCGCTTCTCCTTGTCCTCTGCGCCTCTCAGCAAGCTGGTAGATGTCCTGATCTTACAGCCCAGTCGTGAGTCTCCCTGGCTGCTTGTGTTGGCTCCCTGCAACCCTCCTGGGCATGCCGAGCCTCCCTCTAGTTTGCCCATTCAGGAGAAAAACCTCACAGGGCTTTGTGTGCAGTCAAGTTTTCCCCCTTTGGCCCCATCTCACTGTCTGGAGAAGCCGTGGCTGCTTGGCTGGGCTGAGAAGAGATACCTCAGAGGATGCAAAGGGAAGGGGTGAATTATGCCAGCTGGAGCTGCTTTTAAATACAGTCTCTGAGAGCACAAGTCGTAAAATGGAGGGATAAATTAATCTCCAAGATGCAGTTTCACTGTTTCAGCGACCTACAAATTACTATGGAAATTGTGTTTCTCAGCTCCTACCGCCCTGGTTCCCCTCAGATGGGAAATCAGAGTCAGCAGAATGCAAACAGCCTCCTTCAGCCCCATACTGCAGCCAGCAGCTGGTGGGATTCACACTGCTGTGTATGAAAAACAGCATGGAGAGAGACAAAGGGAGTGAAAAGAGGCAGAGAAAACTCCATCGAGAAGAGCAAGTCCCTTTCAGTTGTCTGCTGCTGCCTTTTGTCCTCTCACAGTGAGCAGGGGGAAGAGGGGCAGATGCCTAGCATGGCCATGGCATGGCAGGAAGCAGGCACTGGGCTGAGGCACCCTGGGGGCCCTTGCCTTACACCTGTCTCTGAGGAAAAAAAAAAGGCTTAAGTCTCAGGTCAGCGTGCTCCTCTAAGCCCTGAGGAGGAGGGGCAAGTGGTGGTGATCCCAGAGACAGTGATCTGAAGCTGTGTACAGTGCCAGACTGGGTGTTGCAATGTCAGCTGATTGTTTATTTGCTTGATGGATCCTCCTTGGGTACCTTCTCCCTTTTGCCCTTCTGATATTGTTGTCAGAATTTGACTTAGTGCATTGCAATTAGTGTATATGCATGTATTTTTGTTATTAAAGAAAGAATTATTATGCAGCATCCCTCGTATTTCTTGCTGATGCTCTTCTGTGAGAGATGTGAAGACCACTGAATCAAAAGTTAGTCCTATGATTTATCACTTGCACACCTATAAGATCGATCACCCAAATGCCCTTAAGAGAAAGGCAACTCTTTTCCAAGGATTAAGCTGAAAGTGGGGGGGGAAACCCTTCCCCAGGGTAATGTCTCAGTAATACTTCATTTGTGTTAAAATGCTGGTGTTTTTCATCCCTTAAGCACTTGCCTAATAGAAGGTAATAATTGGGTTGATTATAATGTTTATTTTGTTTTGTTGGTTATTCTGTTTCCTACTGTGAGAAATATGTTTAAGATGGCTTTAAACTGTTTCATTTTGTGACTTGAAATCAAAATTAATCATAAGGCTCTTTTTTCTTTTTAATATAATGAGGTGTTTCAAGTTGTAAGATTCAGCTTGCATTGTACACCATCATGTACAAGCTGCATGCTTCACGGAGTTAAATAACAGAGTCAGGACTTTTAATCATAAGTAATGGCAAAGGCAGAAGCAAATTAAGAGCTACAGGCAAGAGCAGAATAGTGTGTCCTGGAGTGATTTGAGAACTGATGGTTTATGTGGTTACTCATACTCTGGGAACACATTCCATGAAGAAGGGCCAGCTGTGGCAGACACACATTGCACAGGATGTTCCTGGTGGACAGCGAGAGGCAAAAGGTGAAGGAAATATACAGATAGAGCACACATTAATGCAACAGAAATATGCCCAGTTGTGTTTTTAGGGGAGTAGCTGTGGGCATAATGTGACTCTGTGGATGTTACAAACACTTGGCAGCAGCAGGGGTGGAAAATTCCAGCCATGGCTCCTGGAGGGATTTTGATTAGTGTGTAGAAGCACAAAGAGATAGCAATGGTCACAAAGTGGTTCCAGGGCACAAGAGCTATAAGAGAAAAGGTATTTAAACTTGTAGGTTCTAGGAGATATGAAGAGATGGCAAGTAATTTCATTCTGTGCACAAAAAACTGATCATGGATGTGATGTCATACTTCAAGTTGTATTAAAAAAAAAATGCTACTTCTAGTAATGCAGAAAGTGCCAGCTCTTGCCTAGGAACTGAGCACACAGTTACAAAGCCCCAAGAAGAGACTTGCCAGCTGAACCTTGCTGATATTTTTAGATTTATGGAAAATCAATGCATGCGGACTGAATTTATATATTTTCAAATATTAAGAATTTATATTAATATTTATTAATGTATATGTCTAACAAAATATGCTAAATCAGTGCAATTGGATCATCATAGTATGTGGTACGTTTGAAAGATCACTTAAGTTATTATTGTTTCCAGGCTGTCTCTCCAATGCTTTGTGCTTCAGGCAGTCATTGACAGTCTGGGCAAGGAGGAATAACCCTCTGCCTCAACAGAATTGTTGTGATTTACTCTCACTTTGCATGAGTAGATATCATTTCATGTATTGGTAAATGACCTGGGAGTCTTGAAATTAAAACAGTCATGGGTTAAGGGAACTCTTTTACCCTGAGGTACAGTTTTGCCTGATAGTCAGTTCATGATGAAGAGACTAAGTTTCTGCTGCTCCTCTGAAGTTTTCCTGCTGCTACCTGTACACCACCCTGCAAGTCCCCTGCAGTGTTCAATGCCATTCTTGTGACCTGCATGGCAGCATGCAAGACACATGGTTGCCAGTTTGTAGTACATGTTTTGATGTTGTTGTTAATAAAGCATTTGGATCACCTACACATTATGCTCTGGTAAACACTACTTAGTAATTTTCTGTTATTATTGGTGTTGTGGAGGACTTTGTTACTGATGATACTTAGGCTTGAGTTCTACCCCTTCAATATAAAGCAAGCAGACTGCTCTCTTCTCCTGCCCTGATCACCCCTTTTTATCTATTTCTCTGCATTTACTCCATAGTTACCTTCTCCACTGCTCTCCCTCACCTTTCTTCCCTGAGTCTGCAGCTGTTTAGCTTGTTTCCTTTGTGTGGCTGTTTCAGAGGTGGAAGCAGTACAGATCATCCATTTGAAATGACTTTAGGTTCTTGGCTCCTTTGCTTCAGTTAGGATACATCCCTGGTTTGGAATTCTTTTAGCTGCTTTTTTGGCTTGTTTGTCATTTTTCTGTTTGACTGCAACTGTCTGTTCTGAGGAGACCAAGCAGAGTCCTGACTCTCTGTCCTCTGGAAGGAGATAATTGCAGTGTTTCAATGTTCTTGAGTGAGGAGTCCCTATTTTCCCTTTTGGCTCTGCTGTTTAGTCTCTTGGTTTTCTCTGCTGCCGTTTCTGCCTTCCTCCATGGATAAACAGGAAGAACAGCACAACACTTCTATGTTCCACCATGGTTATGGTTGCATTCACTTTAGTCCCTTGTCTGAACCCAGCACAACAGATGTGCTACCTGTGGCAAATTTCTCTTTTGTTTCAACGGTCAGTGCTTGAACTTCTACAGAACATCTAGCTTAGAGAAACTGGATCAGGAACCTATGAGGAGATGCTTCCGTTTTCAGTACTGTAGAAGGTGGATTGAAGTCAAAGACGACCCTCAGTGTTTGTAAATTATTTTTTTTTGGCTGTTGATCATTAGCTCTGTGGTTGTTTCATTGGGTGCAGAAATGCTTTTGATTTTTGTGATCTTTTTCAATGACTGCCACGAATTCTGTGTTTTACTGGGTTCCTGGGTTATATGGGATGGTTGTTTCTTGCTCTATATTGCTGAGTTTTAGTCCCTGATTTCAAAATATATTTTTTGATTTTAATACAATGCAGCATAAAGTCTCTGGTCACAGTTCTCCCTCCTGTGTCACATTAAGATTTCCTAGTGCATACTGCAATTAAATCCATAGTTTGTGCTTCCCAGCAGTGGTTGGTTCCCCTGCATGTCAGCTACTGTGAGATTTATGCAGTACTTGCTCTCATTTTGTAGATCTCTTATTGACACCCTGCATTTGCCCGTGGGCCTCAACACGGCTTTATTGCCTATCATCAGCTCTTGCTCACCAGTGTTGTGGTCTGCTGTTACTGCCTTGTCCGTGTTGTAAGGGTAACATTGCAGCTGGCTACTCAATCCTGCTGGACCAGAACTGAACATTGCCCTAATAGCATAGCTGTCAATGTGGTGATTGAATGCATTGATAGCCCTTGGATTTGAAGAAGTCACATTTAATTGGAAATCTCTGTGTTTAATTGGAAATCTCTGTGTCCTTACTCATTGCCTTCTTTCTTCTCAGAATGGTTGTGGCTTTTAAAATTAAAAGATAGTGATTTTCAGCACATTTGACATGCAAAAGTCTGCTTGTTTTTCCTTTCATTCTCTGCCCTCCACCCCCACCCTCCACCCGTAGGATGTATCCTGCACCCAAATGCCTGTGTATTGGTTCTGCTTCTTGTTTTCTTTTTAACTTGGCCTTCAGTACTTGTTTTGACTGTTACTGTTTTAACCTTTTCCCTCTCAGATCACTTACCTTTGCTGTTGGCAAACATTTCTCTAAAGCCAGGTACAACTCAAGTCTTTCTCCTACATGACAATCAAATATTCCAAACATTTGTCTGATTAGGAATCTCTGATACCCACAGTTACATGCTGATGGCAGAAAGGGCCTACTTGCTACAAGGTATGACTGCTATGCAATACATTTCTCAACAATGCTTGGACAGCAATAACCAACCATTCTGTTCCATTTCTTGGTTCTGGCTATATGAAGAAAGGTATTTCTCTCCAGGATTTCATTTTTTCTTTCTTTTTTTCCCCTTTAATGTCCTTACTTACTAGACACTCTTATTAGCTGTTATTGGGTTTGAAGCTGTATTCCTGGCAAGTCTGTCTCATAGACCTTTCATTTTTCCCAGAATTACTTTGTAAAAGTTCTTATTTTTATTCCTGTTAGTTAGCTGTTAATACAGATTGTTCTTTCTTTCACTGTCTCCATGTGTGTGGAAGGGTTTTGTGTAGAAACTGCTTTCCTCCAGTTGCCAACTAGAAATGTGAATCCCTGAATGTCTGCCTCAGTTTCTGGTAAATGATCTTCTCTCCTATTACTCTCACTCTGTTCTTTGCTACATTTCTGTGTTTTCTTGGTATAAATTGCTAGGTCATAAAATGTCACATTTTTAAATATGAACTCACTTTTTATTAAGATAAATATTTGCAAAAATATTGTATGTAATACGGAAGACATGGGAACATATTGATTGTCTTGTATCTTCACCAAACTATTTTCAAAAGCAGTTTTATTCTTTCCTGCTTTCATGGTGTTTGGTCAATCTGGTAAACAAATGATTCAGCAGTATATGAGGCAATGGAAAACTTTATTTAATTTCTGCAGTGAAAACTAATTCATTAAGATTATTATCTACCATTATATGTCTGTGTTTTCTGCGTATTCATCTTTCTAACCTTTTGCTATTGGCCATCTCACAAGTTTTCACGTCTTTATTGTTTTCTTTTCACGCATGGCTTGAATAATAATTTTGTAGTAATCTGCATCTCTGGTTCTCCTCAGTCCACGTCAGTCTTATTTTTGGCCTGGACTATTGGTAAAGTGTGATACAGGCATGTTTATTGTAGGGAATGAGAGCTTAATCCAAAACCAGGATTTAGATGATTAAAGCTGAAGCTGTCAAGAATTCAGGTGTGTAAAGCTAGAATTACTATCTTGGGAACCTTGCCCAGCCACAGCCCAAATCTAGGATACCTACATGACTTTAATATCTTACTTTTTAATTTTAGTCTGCCAAGTGCCTGAACAGCCTCTGTGTATTGGGGTTTGTCCCTTTTTTCCAAAGAGGAACAGCTTCGTACCTGTGTCATGTCAGTAGGAAGAGTGTCCATGTCTCAGCAAGGCTGTTCTAGTAGGTGACACCACTGTGTACTTACCAAGCAGTCATCAAATCGTACTGAAGAAAACCACTTACAGCTGCTGCTTCAGTTAGAAGGATAGAGTATAGCAGATGGATATTTCTCTAAGATGTGTGTTCAGAGTTTTCATCTGTACAAAGCATGAGACCCTTCCTCAGCCTGAGTGGTTTCAAGCCCGAATGTCCCTTCCCGGATGTAGAAGAGCATTTCCCTTTATCCTTTAAAATCCCAACATGCATGCAATTTGGGATTCATGGAACAAAGGTACCACAAGACCTACTGGCCAACTTATTAAAGTGCTAGTCTTTGAATGGGGAATCTTGGGTTCTCATTCTTGCTTCTAGGCCTGTTTATGTATTCTGAATTAAATAGTTACTGGTTATAGCTCCGAGTACTTCAAACTGACATTGGATGGCTTGTTTTGTTGTAATTTTAAATAGCGTACCTAAAGAATGGCTCCGAAAGAGCCAGGTGATAAACTGTCTGGCAGAACAAAAACTAAATAAATGTAAATATACCTTAGATCAGAGAAATTCTCAATTTACCTTGCTATTTTTGCAGTAATAAAAACACTTAGAAATATCAGCACCTCAGCTTCAAGTGTTTTATACAGGAGGAAAATGAACACAGGAGAAATGTGTGGAAAAGCAATTTACTCCTTTCGGTGACTCTCTTAAATCCCTTTTTGTTTAACCTTTATCCACAACATATATTTAAAAAGCATTCTCTCCACACCTGATCTAAGAATCTTTAACGAGGTCTTTCTCAATTTAGTCTGTTGCAAATAAAAATTGGAGAGAAATCGCAAATTTAGCATTTTATAAACACAGCAAATCTCTGTGGAGGTGCTTTGATTTGTTTACACTGCCACTGATCTCTGTGACCTTGGGGAAATCCTGGAGGCTTTGCGTGTCTCGCCCTGCTTGTAAAATCGAAAGAACCTACTTTGTAATGATGTTGAGAGGTATGAAGTAACATACTGAAATACTTCACTCTTTTGCAATTACTGTTTTTGTTGCATAGTCTTGTATTTCTAAAAGTCAATCCAGGATCAGAGCCATACCTAAGGTAGAAAGTGAAGCAGATGATACATCTGAGTGGCAACAGACCCTGTCCATCTGTTTGTATTTTAGGAATCCCATGAACTTCTTATATAGTTGTACCAAGCTTAATTCTGACTATCACCTCTGTGTAGGCATTGTTAATTCTTTTCCTCTGGGATCCTAAAATCCAATTAATACCTTTACTAGCCATTGGCATAGGCGTTAGTTGGTGATTAGTGAGACTTCCTCCAGAAATATATATGGGCATTGGACTGTAACCAGACTTAGGAAAGATCCTCACAAGACCAAGTGTATTTAAGCTCTGTACTTTGCAATAGTGCTCAGCTTGGTGTTAGAGAACAGATATGCTTCCTCCCCTGCCCTTAGACAGCAATCCCTTGCCCTTAAGACAAAAGGAGAAACATGCATTGTTAGCAAGCATTAAAAAACTCTAGAGTGCCACACTTGTTTGTCTTTTATCTCTATACATGCTGGTACAAGCATTAGCAACAAGAAGAATTGTAAAGGAAAGGTCAGAGCATAATAGTGATGAACTGAGTGCTCCATCACTCTGTGTGTGCTGCCCCAGCCAATCTGGGCAGACTGACTTGGATTGCCTTCCAGCAAACCTCTGCTTTAATTAAATTTATTGAGAGGTGAAAGAAGTTTTATGCTCTTACTGACATTTTATGTTAATGTGTTGCAAAGCCACTGGACTAAGCTACTTTTGTGGTTTATGCATAGATGTGCACATTCTGGATTGAGAAGTGATTAATATTTATTTCAATGCAATTTTTTTTCTGTTTACACTATGGTCTTATTACCTTATATTTACCTGTTTTATGTTAAGGCAGTAATAGCCTTTGTATTACCAGTTTTTACATTTTTGAGAGCATGTCAATGTTGCTTAACATTTTATGGTGAGCTTTCTCCCATCTTACAGTCACAATCTTGCAGTCATATGTTTGTTGGACAATCTAATATTCAATTACAGTATTTTTAAAGGCAATTTCTGTCCATGATGCTTATGGAGGAACTTGCAAATAGATGTCTTACTCATTTAAAAAGCAAATGGGAAAAAAAGGCACTGTAAGTAAATATTTTTTAGACCACATTGTTCTTAGGCTAATTGTGATATTTGGGCAAGTATAACACCGGAGTTAATGCATACCTGTTCAAAACTTGTAGTGCTGACTTCTTGGTGTATGTTTTTATGATGTAGGACCTCTGGGTCCTACTTGGAAATATAATGAATAATAATAACTTAATAAATTGGACAAAGTATGAAGACTTCACAGGCATATGCACACAGAGGAAGGAAAACATTGTTTTATATTTTTTTGAAGTTCTTCTCCAGCATGAAAACCACACTTTATAGAAACGTAATAAATCTTCAGTAGAGTTCTAAAACTTAACTGCAGCAGGTGTAATAGATCCTGATATATCTTCTCATTAATTCCAGGTTATTACATACTGTACTAGATATATGGCACAGCATTAGCAGAATTTTAAAAAGTACAGTTAGGCAGAAAGCGATAGTTTATCTACATTTTCCCTTATTTGTAAGGAAACGTTCACCCAGCCTAAGAAGATACTCATTCAGGCTGAGCAGTAGCTATGAGCCCCATTCACAAACCAGAACTGCAACTTTGGTGCTGTGCAGGCACTGCACAAATTCCTAAAGCAGGTGCTTGGAATAGAAGTATATACAGTGATTTCCTTCTCTGCTAGGATAACCACATGTGGATGACAACCAAAATAGGTTCCTTTTTTCTGGAATGAGCTTTGATGGAGATGCTGAAAATATTGAAGCATATACGTGTATGTCGGGGCCATCTTCAAGAAGTATGTTTTTTCTCCCATGTTCTCCCTGCTTATCAGGTGCCAATTGAAGTTTGACTTTGACCTCTTTTAATGCTTTCTCTATTGCTGCTCATTTTAAAAGCTGCCAATGTAATAAGAAATAGTATTTCAAAAGTATTTCATAATGGATGGAGTACCTGGCTGTCTGCTCCTATTTTCAAATGTGGTGTTTGTTACAATATCCTCAATACCACAGGAGTCACATTTTATGTCATTTCAGACATCACAAACCCTTAAAACAGGGTAAAGAGCTACAAATGCTCCTCAGTCTTTTGCTTGTGGAAGTACTGTAGGAAGATAAACACTCCTGCTAACAAATCATGTCAGGTTAAGGACATTTCTATTACACCACTATTGAACTAAATGTGACTTTATATAGTGTGTGTTTGCATGTCTTCTGCTGATGACTGAATTATTAAACAGTTTTTACATTTTTGTTTGAAGTACTTTATTTTCATCTCAAAAAGTGAGTGCAGCCAAACAGCGTTTAGTGCTGTGCATCATTAACTAGGTAGAAATGTTCCAAATGTGACATAACATTCAGACCTGCTTCAGACTATGGAAAGGTCAGTTCAAGTCTGTATTTAGCCCCAGTGAGTTTTTAAAAAAATCTCTATATTTCATGCACTTTCAGAGCATCTTGCAGAAGTGAACAGAAGTGGGCCAAACCAGTCTCATTAGTGTCTTGATAATGGAGAAGCTCTCTTGGATCTGCCTTCCAGAAGAGGTCTGCTATTAAACTGCTTGCAGGCGCAACTGTCTTGCACTAGTATTTTTATGCACGTACTGCCAAGAAGGAAAAGATTTTTCAGTTGAAAAGCTCATCATTCTTACAAAGTTGGCATGTGCAAAGAGAGAACAGTATTTTAACCTTATTAGAAAAAGCAGACTCTCAAGATTTTTTTGCAGGCAGTACCCTCACCAGAAACAGTTGTTTTGTGTCTGTGCTCTTAGACTTTTTAGACCCTTAACAACTGTTATGGTTTAACCCTGGCACAGCCACTTCTAGCAGCTAAAACTGAGCAGTTGGGCTCCCAGTTCCCTTCCCCCAACTTGGAGAAAGGGGGAAGAGAAATGAGAGGAAGACAGGTAGGAAACTAAAACTGCAGTTTTAATGAAATAATAGTAGTAGTAGTAATAATAATAATAATAATAGTAAAATAAAGAAATATATACAGATATATGAAATCACGCCCCCACCCTTTGATGAATATACGTCACCACAAATGCTGCGGAGTAGACACAAGGGAAACGGCCTGAGGCTAGGAGGGAACTGAGCCCAAGAACTGAACTCAGGAATGCATGGATCCAGGATCCTGGGCAAACAGACAGATGAGGTCCTCCTTGTACATCAGCTGCCGAAGAAGAGAGAGAGACCCTTGTGATCTCTTGGTTTTATACCAAGTAAGATGTATATATGGGATGGAATACTCTGTTGGTTGGTTTGGAATCCCCTGTCCTGTTTGCCCCTCCCAGCTTCTGGTAGAGTTGCTGAATTGCCCGGAATTGCTGAAACACTGTAAGCAAAGCTATTTTTGTGAGGTTTAGAAATAATTTACTTATTAGCTCTGCTTGTAAATAGCTAGAGGACAAGGATACACTTACGCAGTTTTTGTTGTAACAGGAATTTTAATGAAACAGTCTAGTGAAAACTTGTGAGAAAATGGATTTGCATTAATAGTCTAGTTTATACTTTTCATAAAGTAAGTTACATATAAGACATTTATAGCTTGCTACAGATGCCAGTGGCAATTGGACCCCTGAAAGCAGTGCACTCCCTAATCACACTGCGCTGGCTGTCTTCACACATTGGAAGCTGTTACGACTGGCTTCTCTTACTATTTTTTCTAGGAGACTGATCACAGAGTGTGTAAGTAACCCTTACAGAGGATAAACAGTGATTTTCATAAAGCTTTGAGATCTACTCAGTGTTCGACTTTCACAAAGCATTTCACTTGATTGTAACGGTTTAGATCAGGCCTCTTGCTAAACTCCTTTTTGGGGGGAAAGGGGAGGATAAGAACCAAGAATGATTGTAACACCCGAGGCTGACACAGCTTATTAAAGTAGCAGACTAATATATGCTAAGAAAGATGCCTGACAACTTGAGTAGGCTTTTGAAACTGAGTAGTTGTGTGGTTTGTAAACTCTGTCTCAATTCTGCTGGTCTGTACTTGAATAATGGATCTATGTGGTAGGTATCTGATTGTTGAAAATTTGCTTTATCACCAGGCAAGATTTAATGATAAAAAAAAATTAAAACAAAGATCTAGTAAAGAAATAAAAAAGCAAGAGATACTATGCAAACATGTCCCTAACATTGTGCTTAGCAATGGGGATTTTCCTTATCTGTTCCAAGTCAGCCAGCTAATTAACTTCTACAACCCATCACAGCTAATGTGCTCTGGAGACTTCTTACAGCTACATCTTCTCCTTTCCTTTTGTTGTTGAAAAGCAACCTGCTTTAATTTTAATGTAAGATAGAATGATCTAGCCTTGATCAGTTCTCCCTTTACAAAACCTCATTTCTTTTTACTTGTGATTTGGCACTGGGACATAACAGGTACTATGACAATGTGAGATAATATCTTTCCCCTGTCCTTCCCAAGGTTTCTTAATTGACACTATAATGACCTATCTGGATTGCATTATATTCCTGTCTTTAGGCTTTAAGTTGCCTACCCCATTTTACAGCCTTTTTAGTAGATAGTGAAAATATTTAGAAAATACATTATGATAAATATTAGCAGCATACAGTAATCTTAAAATTTGTAATATGTAGCTCACCACAGGCTTTTCTGAGGAACATATGCGTATACATACATATGCAGATAAAATTTATTCTTTTAGTGAATGTTTAAGGCTAGAAAATCAAAACTTCCTGACTCTTCAGTTCCTTTTGCTTACACTTTACTAGGTTTGAAGGAATTTGACAGATTTTCCGTTGCAGGAGTCTAATGCTATACTGTATTCTCTGAGACTTATTTTAGGAAATACTAGGCTATTTTTGACATAATACCTGACTTCAAATGGAGTAGCTGTGCCTCTGTTGCCTTTTCTTGGTTATATCTATTGCTCAGATTGTTGCTCAGAAGAGGTACAATTTTAAGGAGGTGTTTCTGGTTTAGCTCTCATATTGCCTTAGAGCCGATGTCTCTGTCAGATTGAGTAAGAAATCCCTGTGTTCTATAGTCCATCACTAAAAAAAAAAGAAACTTAAATACAAACGTCTTAAAAGTACTCCTCCAAAAATTTTCAAAGCTGTGCTGAGGTGTAAAAGAAGTCTCCCCACATTGTCTCTTGTCTTTGTTTTCTTCTAGATCTAAAAAGAGCTAATTAAACCTTCCCAGGACATGGGCTTTTCTTATATGTACACATTTCCAGTGGTTAGGATAGACTTGAAAACAATCGGTGAAAACATTTACAAGTACTGACGTGGGCCAGGCAGAGGGCTTGAACCGTGGTGTGTCCCTTTTCCAGTCTTATTTTCTGTGTTAATAAAAAAAAACTCTTTGAAGTTTTGGGTTGGAAAATGGGTATGTATTAAACCATTTTAAATGCTGTAATTAGCTTCATCAGAAGAGTATAGAACCAGGTTGAGGGAGGTTAACATCCCCCTCTACTGTGCCCTAGTGAGGCCCCATCTGGAGTATTGTGTCTGGTTCTGAGATTCCCAGTTCAAGAAAGACAGGGAACAATTGGAGCGAGTCCAGCTAAGCGCCACAGAGATGATCAGGGGACTGGAGTGTCTTGCTTATGAGGAGAGGTTGAGTGAGCTGGATCTGTTTAGCCTGGAGAAGACTGAGAGGGGACCTTATCAATGCTTACAAAATATCTAAGGGGCAGGTGTCAAGAGGATGGGGCCAGACTCTTTTTAACAGTCCCCAGTGGCAGGATAAGGGGCAATGGGCACAAACTGAAACACAGGAAGTTCCATGTGAACATGAGGAAAAACTTTCATTACTTTTGAGGGTAATAGAGCACTGGAACAGGCTGCCCAGGGAGTTGTGGAGTCTCCTTCTCTGGAGATATTTAAAACCTACATGGACATGCTCCTGTGCAACCTGCTATAGGTGACCCTGCTTTAGCAAGGGGGCTTGGACTGGATGATGTCCAGATGTTCCTTCCAACCCCTACCATTCTATGATTTCTGTAACTGGTTTGCAGAGCGTGTTTTTCCAGTGTAAACATCAGTGAGAGAGTTAAGCATATCAGCTGAGAAGTTGTTGCCTGAATATGAGGCGTTTTCCACTCTGGTGTCCAGTGTGGTCAAGGAGGTATAGATACCAATTCAAAACTAGAAATTCATTATCTCATGAATTCATGTCTCATGTTACATATTTTGGGACAGGACGGTCAGGAGAATGCATGGAATTTTTTTTCTTCCAAAATTAGCCAAAGGTAGCCAGAACAACAAGGGCTATTTTATGCACCAACATTGATTTTAGTGTCTCTGGCTTGTTTTCAAGTAGTTCTTGCTACCTATTGAAAACCTATGTGTCTTGGCCTTTGTCCTTCTATGGGTGAAGAGGCTGGGAGCTGCTGCTTGTGTTAGGCTAGGAGAGTGACCAGGGCGCAGTGCCAGTGAAATACACTGAGAGCAGGTTGTCAGACTTTGAAAAAAACAGTAATCAGACGCCTGATTTTTATTCTTCCTTATGTTCTGATGAGAAGGAACTTTAGCTTCTCCGTTTTCTACTGGTATATGCTTGCTGTTCAGTAGGTGTTTTTTTCTCTCCTGACAGTCTTCTTGATGGATGCTTTGGCCAAAAAGACAACACCATGCAGTGCCTGACCCTTGTTTCACTTTCAAGCCTGATGAAATGAGCTGATTCAAAAGGGAGTATCTAAGATATTTTTCCATGGTAAAGGTCCTTACACGTGAATATCTACTTCTAGGATTCTTAATCATAAACCAGAGATGAAGATTAAAACATATCATTAAATTACCTGGTAATAGGAATGCATCAGGGCAAGCTAGTGTCTTGCCAGCTGCAATGTCTACTGATTCATTTCCAAAACAGACTTTCTGGTTCTTTGAAAAGCTATTGAAAAATCTCCTCCTGCATAGGAGGAGGTTAGTCTTGTTGCAATATCCTAGAGTTTTTTCTTCAAATTTGTTAATAAGAGCAGTAAGATTTTTAAGTGCAACTGTTAGCTAACATCAGTTAGGACAGAGAAGCCTGCCAGGGATTCAGAGGACTCTAGTTGTTTGATTAAGCAAATGGACTTGATACTTTCCCTGAGTTCTGCAAATACTACAGTCTGTTACTGGTGCAGTAGATACACATAAGGACCCTTAGGAGTTTATTTTAATGTTCAGAGTATTGATCGAATAGTAATCTGAGTTTCTGTAATGTTGACATCAGTTTAGAGAATTATCTCTGATAATGTGCTAGTTCAGATTATGGAAAGAATCATAGATTTTGTGGCCTAAAAGGGATAATTATGATAACCTAATCAGAGCTTGTATGCAACACAGGTACATAAGGGACGTGGTAGAACTTCTGTGTTGTTCTGGCTGGCAGGCTTTACCTGCAGGGTCTACTGTCACGTTACATAAGACTGGGATGCTTTCTGGGAAGAGACCATTTTTCTGCTCTGCGTGTGTACTGGGCCCCAGTATATTACAGGCTTCTTGTCCATGCCAGTGGCTCAAAGAATCTGAAGGAAGGAGAAATCTGGAAGGTTTCTTTATTATTATTATTATTTTTGCATAAACTTGAGCCTGTCCATTTGTTATGCTGGAGAGTTGTGTTGGCCTCCTACAGGAGGTCAAGTTGGTATCCCTTGAGAATCCAAAGATTGATAAACAATACAGATAAAGATTTTGTCTAAGTCTTATATCAAGGGTATGGGGTCTGAACTGAGGTTCCTCATTTAGGAAACATTAAATAAGCAATTTGGAAACAGTAGAAAGAACATTCTTCGCCAAAGGGTTGCTTTCAGTCCATTCATTCCCAGTCTGTATTGATGCTGGGGATTGCATTGACCCATGTGCGGGTCCCTACACTTGGCCTTGTTAAAATTTATAAGGTTTGCACAGACCCACTTCTCAAGCCTGTCAAGGTCCTTCTGAATGGCATCAGAGGTACTAAAACTTACATGAGAGCAAGATCCAGTTGAAAAAAGCTGTATGAATTGTAAAATTTTTCTTAAAATATGGGCAAACTGCAGGTCTGCTGTTTGGAAAGTTTTGAGCATATTCTGAGCCCTGCATTCAGACTCAATTTTGTTGGTGCTGGTAAAAGGTAAACACCTACCTAAAGCAAAGCATACAGTAATATTAAGGGGAAGTCTAGTTCCGCGACATAGCCAATGGGCAATTTTAGTTTGTCAATTGATTTCTCCATGGCTTTGCTCTACCAGTTTCAGTTCTGTGCAGGTTTTTTCCAATTTTCCATGAACTGGAAGAGTTATGAACTTCTGATTGATACCAGTAGACCTATTTTTTACAACCTTTTCTGAATAGCTTCTTGCAAATTTGTGAAATAATTTCAAAGATGTAGTTTTTCTGTACACACAGATCCACTTACACTGCTTAAGGCAACATACCATTCTTGCATACCCAAAGAGTTTTACTCAACTACCATTTGCCAACAGCACTTCTTTTGCTCCAGGCTATTTTCTGGAGGATATGTCATTCAAAACCAGGTCATTCTAGCTATGTGATTATGTGGAATATCTTTAGTCATGCATGCACAACACCTCCCCATTAATTAGGTACTTGTTCCTCCAAGAGGATTAACAAACTAATTTATTCTGCTAATTGCCAGAGGATATGATCCCTGACCTGGAGAATTATCATAGAATTGAGACAGGACAATGTTCAAGATTTCTGCTGTGACTAGCTGATTAGAGATCCTCTCAGCTGTTGACAGTCTACAAAATCAGGGAAACAGTTCTCTCTTGCAATGGCTTCCCATCAGTGGTGCACTATGTGGGGAGCAGCAGGAGCTCTTTGACAGGGAGAAGAGTGAAAGCATTTCCTTTAGAGTGCTTATCTTGATTGATGATCCACAGAAGTGTTCTTGGTGTCCTCACTTAACCCCATCTCTGATGCTGAGGTTGGTTTCCAGATGCTGGGGCTTATGGATGTACCTCCATTTCAGGCACTTATTTTTATTTGTCGTCTGGGATTCCATGGTCCTCTACATATATCCTGTGCAGAAATCAAAAATTCTCCTTTGTAAAAGTCTTCATTGTGAATTCTCGTATGAGAAAGGCGTTAGACGTGGTTAGGCAGGCAAATTCCTTTTCTGTGAAAGGAATGAAACTCTTTTCCACCTGAATAACACTTCTACTTTATCTATTTATACTTGCAAGGGAAGATGCAGATGGGTCAGGGCAATCACAGGCACAAGTATAAGATGGGCAGAGAATGGATTAAGAGCAGCCCTAAAGAGAAGGACTTCAGGGTGTTGGTGGATGAGAGGCTCAACATGAGCTGGCAGTGTGTGCCTGCAGCCCAGAAAGCCAATCATGTCCTGGGCTGCATCAAACAAAGTGTAATCAGCAGGTCAAGGGAGGTGATTCTCCCCCTCTACTCCACCCTGGTGGGACCACACCTGGAGTACTATGTTCAGCTCTGGAGTTGTCAGCACAGGAAAGAAATGGACCTGCTAGAACAAGTCCAGAGAATGGCCACAAAGATGATCAGGGGGCTGGAGCACCTTTGCTATGAGGACAGGCTAAGAGAGTTGATCTTGTTTAGGATGGAGAAGAGAAGGCTCTGGGGAGACCTTAGAGCAGCCTTCCAGTACTGAAAGGGGGCTACAGGAAAGCTGGGGAGGGGCTCTTTATCAGGGAGTGCAGGGATAGGACAAGGGGTGATGGTTTTAAGCTGAAAGAGGGGCAGTTTAGATTAGGTATTAGGAAGATTTTTTTGGTGAGTGTGGTGAGGCACTGGCACAGGTTGTCCAGAGAAGTTGTGGATGCTCTCTCCCTGGAAGTGTTCAAGGCCAGGTTGGATGGAGTTTTAGAGTACCATATCCAGAGGAAGGTGTCCCTGCCCACGGCAGAGGGATTGGGACTCGATGATCTTTAAGGTCCTTCCCAACCCAAAGGTTTCTATGATTCTATATGCAAAAGCAAGTTCTCATTCACAAATCTTCTGTTCAAATCTTATATGTTCCAGATTAACATTCTGAAGCTGGAGAAGTTTTATGTCTGCAAAAATCAGATTTGTGTGTGGAAGAAGCCCACCCAACCAATGATTTGACACTGCTGGATTTCTCTAGAATTTTAATATTGAACGTAATTTTAGAATAGTTAGTAGAATGTAGTTTCAGAGTATTTTCAGTGCTGGTTCAACTTTCAGGTTCTAGACTTCTCATTGGAGTAATTCTTGTATGAGTGTTTCTTTATACCCAGCCAATATTGAAGGTCATTAAGCCTTTCGTGGAGGTGGACCGAGATCTAAAAAGAGCCCCAGATTCTCAATATTCCTTCCTTCGTGCTGCTGCATTCATGAACTCAGAAGTGCAATTCGCCAGGGGACACAGTCACAGCAACTAACTGAAAAAAGCAGCCTTTTGAGGAAGCTTGTCTTATTCTGTGAGCAATTTCTTATAATGAGATGAGTACAGTCAGTCACTTCTATTGTTTTTAAACAGACTGCTGTATTCAGCAGCTTGCTGAAGAGCTTTTCATGTTACCTATGTTTAAAAAATGCTGGATTGAGTTACAGATCAATCTAGCCTCAGCTGCAGGGTTCTGCAGGGGTTCATCTGTCTTTCTATGATTATGGAAGCAAGTGGTGTCTTAAACAAATACATTCATGCCAATGCCATGAAAGGCATAATTTATAGGCATAAATGAAACCTGGAGGACAGTAGTAAATTGCAAAAAAGCCCCAGAACATTAAGATCTTGTAATCTTAAATCCATTTTACTACTTTAGGGCTGGGTCTACTCTCATTTAGTGTAGTATAAAAACGGGAGGAATAATGCTATTGAAGTCAGCAGGAGTGATGCCTGCTAAAATAGGAATAGAATCAGAGTATAATCAAATGAAAGATGTGTAGTATACTGAAAAACATCTTAAAAATACCTACTTTGACACATGATGGTTTGAAGGCTCTGAAGATTTTTTTTGCAGGATTGCATAATTTCAAATGTACCCACTTTCCATAAAATAGAAAGATTTTTTCCTTACTTTAAAACCTTGCAATCTTCTAGGAGGACCTGAAAGCCAGACAGTGGACATTCTGTCTTGTTCATCTACAGGAAAAACAGAACAATCAACAAAGCTCACCACTATCGACAACAAAAAAGAAAATATAGGGCTAATGGGTTTTACTTAGTTCATTGTTCAGCTGCAAGCCAAGATCAGCTCTCCCTTAGTCACTCTTGGGATGTGTCTGTTTAACTTTTTGAAAATTACAAGGGGGTACGTTTCACAGTCTTCCTGAGTGATACTACAGCATCCTTAGAAAGGTTTTCCCTCTCTTACTTTCCTAACTTGTGCTGTCTGCTCAGTCCACCACAAACACAGCAAATTTTACCACTTCCTTTTTACCCCTCTCAATTAAACAGTTACTTGTCCTTCTGTGTAAGTGTTTTTCATTGTTTTTCTCCATGCTGTCTCCCAATAGATCTACATTATGTGTCTCAAAATGGGCACAAAATCTTGAATGCTGAGTCAAGTAAAAATATTACTGGAAGTGTATTAAAAGCTTTTCTCTACTTCACTGGTCGCAGCATAGTATTTGTACTTCCCAAAAGCGCAATGTTATTGCCTCATACTCAGTTCAAGATTCATTTTAATACAAGATCCTTTCCCTCAGAACTTCCATCTATCTGGAAATTCCTCAACTTATATTTCTGTACTTTATTATTCTCACTGAAATGTTGTTTCTTGTCCTTGTTGCATTTCTTTTTAATTTACTTTATCCAGTTTAAAATCTGTCTAAATTTTTATAGTCTGGTATTGACTAATACAGTTGTGTGTTGGTCAGCTTATTCCAAAATAAGACATACCAGGGTACTGTAATGAGCTGGAAAGATACATGTTACAGGTGGTGCACTCACATTTGTTCACTTTGCAGTGAGTAGGAGGAGTGCACCCTTGTCATGACAAAGTACATGCTGATTGCATAATGACTCTAGATCTGTCCAGTCTGTGTGTTAACATCAGCTTTCCAAGACAAACATTATTGGTCCGTTAATGTAAACTGCAGAACAAGACAAGCAATATGCTCAGCTCCTAATACAGAGATATTAATCTCTTTGCAGAATTATACCCTGTTGTATTTTATAAATAATGAGATACTACAGCATTTTTCCAAGCATCTATTAATATCTAGGAAATACAAGTGCTAGTGATAAAAATCACTGCAGCATTACCAGCTTCTTCACAGGAAGAATGTTGCTGTCATTCTCAGGCTGAAGGCAAAGCAGAAAAAAATATTTTTTTCTGTAATGCTTTTACCCTCCAAAGAAATCAAGGTGAAATTAAACCCAGCATAGCTGTGCTGAAAAATAAAAATTACACGAGGAGAATATGAATGCAGTTTGTAGGCAGACTGTTTTCTGCCTCTAGGAAATACAATGAAAATCCAAACCAGCTGGCTGAGTATTGGTTTGTGAGTGTTTTTGTAAGGCTGTAGGCAGGCCTGACAAGTCTCACACATAAAGTTAAAATCACACATTTGGCTTGCACCTCACACTCCCAAGTCCCTTGGCTTGTGCATCTTGCATTTGAAATACGCTTGGTTTCTCTCCTGTTCTGTGACCCTGTAGGATGGATGCTCTCCTACAGTGGCGTGGCCTCATAGTTCTTTTCTTTTGTTGGGCTGTGATGCATGGGGACGTTTCCACATCTGACAGAAGTGAGGCTCCGTATCTAAATATCTCTATAGATTTAATCTTGGCTTCACCATGCACTTGATTCTGAGTATAGCAGACACTGACAAACAGTAGTTATCCAGTGACCTGCCAGTGGGAGTTTAAGTACATAGATGCTTGCCTACACATGGAGCAGATTTGAGATGGGTATACAGACACTGTTGTTTATTGCTTTTTCGGTGTTAGCTTAATCCACTGTGAAAGAGGATTAAAGTAGAAAACAGTACTCTTCTTGTGAAAGAAGTTGATAGTGGTATTACCCTGTCCTATCCATCACCTTTGTGGCTGGGGCCAGCTTTGTTTGTTTTTTTCCTTTTGCATTCACTGATGAGTGACTTCTTATACAGGTAAAGTCACAGGTATTCTTTAAGGATCCTTGCAATTTTCACCACCCTCAAGTCAATTGGCCTGTGCATCCCAGTTTCAGAAGTGAGTTAATGGTTGAGAATCAAAGGCATTTGTGCTCTTAACTCATAGATGGAAGTAAGGCCAGGCATCCTAGGAAGCTTGGGGTTTTGCAGACCTTTAAAATTAATATTTGTTCACATTCTTATGTGTTTGTAGTGCCTTTATAGTTACTATAGAACTGTTTATGCATGCAATTAAGAAACCATACTTGGTTTATTTTGATTTTGGCAAATTTGAAAATGATTTAACACACATAGAAATGTTGCACAGAGTTCTGGCTAGATTCAAATCATGTTGGACCTCAACGTGTCCTTTGTTTAACAGTTGTGGTGCCTCCTTTGCTGTGTCATAAGGCTGGAAAACTCCCGTTATTCACCTAAATTATCCCCAAGAAGGTGTCAAAATATACAGGTATTGAGGGCTGCTTAGTTTCAGCTCTTGCTTTTTCCTTCTCTGGCCACACTGCCATAATAGCCAAATGTAACAGCCTTTAATACCTTTTGCTTCACAGTATTTTTATGAGAGGATAGTGTTATGGTCTGCTTAGGAGGATGACAGACATAGACTGGGATTAATTCATGGCTGATTCAGGATTCCTGATTAAATGCAGACATATGCAGGGTAGACTCATTCGATCTGAGCTGGTCATCCCAGTTTCCTACTAGAATTTGTGGGGATCTAGTGAGTGTACTTACTGAGGCTTGCACAGAACTCATCTCTGTGTGAAATAGATGCTGGAATAGATTAAATGACTCCTAACTTAAAGTGGTTATTACTTATAAAGGGAGCTTATGTAACTAGAGTTTAGCTGTAAATATTTAACTTGTAGGTGCTTAAAGGTGTGAAAGAAAGCTCAGCTTATACAGTGAGAGTATGGTACAGCCAACACCTCAGGTGATTAGAAAACACTAAGTTAACTGTGGACTTCATACTTGGTTTCCAGGGAAAGTCTGACACACTGTTGGCTTGAGATCCTTCTCTGTCATTGTTGGGTTTTCTTGTGTGAACTTCTAGATGTAACTGAAGACAGGGGTTGGAAATGTGCAACTGTGGTGCATTGGAGTTGTGTATCTGTGTGTTCATCTGAATATCACAAAAAAGTTTTCACCCTGCAGGAGCAAATCCATAGAACTGAGTGCTTTTCTAAGTAGCATACTTTACGCTGGCCTACCTATCCTGTTTTCACAACAGAGGACAATCTAGAGGGGGTAAATGTTTCCTCTTGAATTGAAATGCAGAAATTTTGTGCTTGCTGAATGGTTTATTGCATGTTGTTAGTGAAGTTATATGAAGAAGGAAGACTTACCGTGTTGCTGTCTGGAAACTCTGAGGCTGGTACTCAGTATTGATTTAGTCATTGTCCACAAGAACACTAAGAATTATGCCTGCTGTGGTTGTTATGCTTTCATCGTAAAGCCTTTATTGAGCAGCCTTGGCCACTAATACTAATGGATGGATCTCTATTACACTACCTGCTCTTGTAGGTCAAATGAAGTCTCAGAATTTAGTAGTTGTTCAGTGTGTCCTTTCTTTGTCAGTGATTCTGCTCACAGTTTTCCTGGAGCATGTTGGCACAACTAAATTGTGTGAAAAACCTGGTTCTTAAAATAATGTGGCCTCAGAGACTCTAGACACATGAGGAATCTGAACTGACCGTTACTGGAGGCATTAGGAGCTCTCACATACACTGAAGACAGGATCTTAACTTCTGCTAACCCTGAGAACTGACCTGTATTGCAGTCCTAGTTATAATTGAAGTAGGGACTTGAACAGAGTTTCTGGGTATCAGCACTGTGTTATGAGCTACTCTAAAAACTCAAGGTTTTTAGTGTGGGAAAACCACTGCAACTGGTTGTAAACTGCAAAACTAATGGGCCAGATAATTTCATGACTGTGTCATCTAGCATTATTAACAATTTCTTGTAGATCTAATGAAAACTTGAATTTAATTGGAATCAGATCTCAGCATTGCTAGATACCTAATTCATCTTGTAAATTTCATTGATTTGTTTGCACAGAAAAGCTTTCTGGCTTTGAATGTTTTGTTCTTTGTTTTATCGAAAGCAAGGAAACATTGATGAAGAATGCCCTGAAAACAGAGCTGGTTTTATAGTAGTTGGAAAATGTATCCACCTGAGGGAGTGAAGAGATGCAGAGGAATGTAGGCTGTATTTCAGGTGATGGTAGGATCCACAGACTATAGTTAATTCCTGGGAAAGGCATTGAATCCTAACAATTCTTGATCCATAGGGAAGCTAGTGGGATTTTAATATAAGTGAAATTTTGAGTTAGGAACATCTTAAAAGATATAGGTAGTTAATGTGTTCTTTTCTGCTTTAACATTCCAAGGAACTCTTGATATTCTACAGTATGGTATTTCTTATATACAGAGAAGAGTGTGCTTGTTTCAGAGAATTTTGAAATATGGAATTATAGAATTAAATTCTTAAGGAAATATTTTTTTAGTCTATTGATAGAAGCATTTTGCATAACATTGAAATGCCAGCATTACAGTGCATTTATTTAAATGGCCACTTGTGAATCAAGGTCCTTCCTGACTTTTGAACACTCTGGGTTTATCTGTATTTGTGAACATGTGCATGCTGTTTAGAATGTTCATAAATAATCCTTGAATATCAGCATCCACATTTGATAAAATAGCCACAACCTTTTCCTTCACTACAAACAGCTTGAATGCAAGCAACCTTCTGTCATTCTGTGGGTTTCTTCATGTCTGACTTGGAGAAATTTCCTGAGAAAAGAAGGCATCTGTTGTGAATAACATCATTTTTTGGTAATGTGAACTGAAATCCCTGGAATTAGTACAAACAGAAATCAGTAAAAAAAGCTGTACTTACCTCAGATAAGAGTACTGAGGAAAAAAGATTGCTTGATTTTATCATGCAAAGACTTTGTATTTTAGACATGTGCATTGTTTAAATTTCTGTCAGCTTCACTTGTTGGGGATTTTGTTTTCTCAAGAACAACTTATTAAAAGGTAATTAAGCATCACATGTGAAGAATAATCATGTAGGAGAGTCCTTTAAGAGGCTGACAAAGGGCAGTCTATCACGATGCTTGTAAATCATAGATTTAAGATAAATGTGTATCTAAGAGCAGAGAGAGGTCTGAGACAGAGAGAGAGGAAAGGATTAGTGGCCTTATGTTAAGTCCAGCAAATTAAAATCCTCAAATGAAATTAGTCTCTAACATTTTACCACCGTTGGACCATGCCAAAGTGTTTCAGTGGACAACTTAATGGCAAGGGTTCTGTCTTTGCTGTAGGCTTCATCCTGCCTCTATTTGAGAGATGCTACAGAAGCATAACAAAGACATTTATCTATTCTTGGAAGTTGATGATGAACCTTGTAGTCATTCCCATACTTCTTTCGGTGAAGAAGATCATGCACACAGAGAGGAATAAATCTCCTTTATGCTTTCAGAGTCTTATGGCTTCATACTTCAGGAGATGAGGTGACCTACTTAGGAAAAAAAAGACGGTAAAAGAGACGTAAAGGACAAAGGAGCAATAACCCAGTGTGGATCCATGAAGAATTATAGCAGAATAAGCTGATCATTTTAGTTTCTAGAGGTGTGATTCAGCTTGCTTTCTGCTTGGAGCTCCTCATAGCTTAGCTTGCAGAGATCCTATGAAAGGTAGATGCATTCAAGATGTCCAGCTGTTTTGATTAGCAGGCAGTATGACAAACTGGACAGAGGAGAGGCTTTGGTATTTGGCAGTAGACGGAGTTTTACTCTTAGCTTTGTAACTGATTTTGCTGTGTGTATGTTAGTTCTCTCTGTATTTTTCTCACTTTCTGTCTGTCTTGCCTCTGAAGACTGTAAGCTCTTTGGAGTCAAAATTGGCTTCTACTGCATGTTTATATGTTGTCTGGCACAGTCACGCTCAGATCACACTTGTGTTTTCTACGTGCTGCTAGAATAAAATAATAAAATTTCTTTTCTTTTTTTCACTAATTCTAACTCGGCACCTCTTGATCTTTCTGTAGTTGTACTCAGTTATTTGACAAGATTGCTGAGACATTTCAGGAAATGGCATGCAGTCCTTGCTTACCATGTCAGGACAGAACCCCAGTGACTGCTGCTGAGCTCAGGACGAAAGCATTATCAGAAATAAAGTTGGAGATGTGGTCCCAAATGACCTTCCAGTAGTGGCAGGTGCAGGAATACTTTTTTTGTATGTGTGATGCAGTTTGGTTTATGTGCATTGAACTGATATAAGGAATAATTGTTCTGGCCAAATGCAGCATCCTTCTATTGCTGAAATGGTACTCACATCACACCAGGCTTTAGTGTTTGCAGATACCCCAGAGATTGTGTCACATCTTTGCCTGAACTGTCTCACAAAAGCTCTGTACCTCTGAAATCTTGCCTCTCCTTGGTTTTGTGCCTGCTCTGCTTCAGCATCTAGTTGCTACTTTCCCTAGAAGCCCTTCAGAATGAGCTTCACTATATAGTTCTTGTGGGGCTGCTCATGGACTGTCTAATATCCAGAAACCCTCAAAACTTGACAATCACACTTCAAAGGAAGCTCCCTGATTACATGGAGAGGGAATGTTTTATGGATGCAGTAGATCCACAAAGCTTCTTCTCTCCAAATTTGCCTCTTAAGGGGTAATTATTATAGGTATTCAGTTGAGGTGCCTTAGCAAGGCACCTGGGCTCTCTATAGTCAGTGGAGAGGAGGGTACCCTTCCAGAGTATGATTTCAGAGCTCCTAAGTTTTAACCATGCTTACTTCCACTGACTAAAGACCCCAACTGTAGATAGTAAGTATATTTTTCTAATGCTTTCTCTTTGTTTTTTGTTCGTTTGTTTGTTTTCAGGGGTGTGAGGCATTTGTGGTTATGCTTGTATGTTTCTGTCTTATTTTCCCTATTCCAGTAATTTTAAAATAAATTCCAGCAATTTTAAAATCAATTCCAGCAGAACTATCTGAGGGTAAAAGTCTATATTGCCACGACGTTCTTTGAAAATAGGTAGTCTGGTAAGGAAATACACAATTCATAGACCCTTGAAGGGAGACTGCAGTGTAATTTTGGTCTTATCAAACAGTATAGGCATTATAAAAGAGGAACTGTTATGAAATGCCCCACCTGCAGAACAAACTTCAGTCAGAACTAATACCTCATTGGACACTAGAGAGTCTAGCCATTAGATATGTCTTGATGGGAAAGTGTGCTTCACTAGTTCTGCTGCTCCACAAAAATACTTGTCTTTATCTCTTGCTTTTATTGTCTGCTTTTAGGCCAGTTGTTTGTTATGTGACTGGCAAATCCAAATACTGCAATCTGTGAGTAGCAGTGCAAAATACCATCTGCTGTGAATGACTCTCATTGCTATGCACCAAAGATGTATGTTAAGTTACAATGGAAGGCTGCAGGAAACAGAAATGCAGCTGAAGCAACATTTTGCTCCACACATGATCCCATCGACGCCAGCAGGATTGTCTGAAGTTTAAATTAGCATATAACCTGACCTCAGCTGTTTAACACTAAGCAGGAGGGACAAATCTGTTTCGATTAATCATGGATGTAAAATGTCTGCATGAAGTCATTGTGCTAATCTAAGAAAGCAAAGGTTGCTGCTCTGATTTGAAAGAGTAAGAAATAGAAAGAAAAGCTGCAGTAAGGAAATGGGCAAAGTGAATGGTATCAAAAATTGCTTTCATGAAACCCTTTTTGTCCTGCATTAGTTTTCTGCATTGCTTTGCTGAAAGGAAATCAGTGTAATTCCAGCTGGAAAAAAGCAGTGCCCACTTAATATAAGTTTGTTGCATTGATATTATATGAATAGGCCACTGAACTTAAGAACTCTTCTGCCCTTTTGACATATACAGAAAGCTATTGCTTTTTTTGTGCATATTTGCTTTTCAGATAGTAGGAAGAGATACAGTTATTGCAGATGATCAGTTCATTCAGGCTCATAGCATTTCTGAGCTTTTAATGTAGGAGCTTGGGCAGGAAAGCTAAGCAATGGAAAAGTATTCTGAACTTCTCCCTTTTATGGGTCATCAACAGGAATCAGGTTTTGGAAAGTTTAAAATTGTAGTTGCAATGTGCCGTATATTTTACTGTATTGTAGTACACTAGCAAAATGACTGCTGGTGGTTTGAAATGTCTGTGGTACTCATTTGTGCCAGAGCCATTAAAGACATATACAGGCAAGGGCATCAAAGATAAAATTCAGAGTGCAGGAGGAGAGTGAAATATTGCCCTATTGTATAAAAAGAAAAGCTTACTGAAATGTAAAAACTGCTTATTTGAACACCATGTTATGGCTGTACTTTCTCTACAAATAAACAAGAAACCTGATTCCTCACATATATATAATCCAAGGAATGAAATTAGTGTCTCATAAATGCTCTACTCCCCTAGGCAGTACCTATCTGGGGTTAATTTGCCAGTCTTGGAAGAATTATTTGGAGATTCTGAAAAGACTGCCATTGTCTTTAGTGGAATTTGGATCAAGCCTGAGTTCCAGCTTGAGAGTGCCAAGTGTTTGGAAGCCCTGCATATCTACTACCTGGACAAAGTTCCAAAATTTACTATGCCAGTGGTTTTTGTGTGCATGTGTGTGTGTCTATATAAGCACTGATATATTTGTTAGCATTTTCAAAAGTGAATCTGAAGTGCTGGAAGGTAGTCACTCCAGTCAAATCTGGGTGTGGGTGAAGGTGATCTCCCTAAACTTTAGCAATATGGAGGTCATGAGGGTAGGATGAGGAAGCAGACAGATGACAGAGGTATTACCTGTGCCTTGGAAAGAAGGAATTGCATCTAATCCCCTTTGGACATTCCTGCTGACTTTACTTTCCATCTGGGTTGTCCATGCCTGGTTGTTTATAGCCAGGTTATTATTGCACTGTCGCAGGCCAGCTATGGAGATGCACATTTTTTCCTTATAATGGAAACATTTTGGTTGGTGTGGCCAGCCCAGGATCTCTGCTGGCCATTTTTAGGTCATGGGTGGTGCATAAGATGCCAGTTATGATCTGTTGTGTCTGGAGCTGGTCCAGCACAAGGATCATGCTTGCATCATTGAGCTGAGATCAGCAGGGTGTCTGACCTCTGTGGCCATTAAAATCTAAAGCAATTAACAGAATGTTCTCCAGGACTCTGGAATGTGTTTCTAATCATAGATCTGAAATAGGCCATATTTAAAGAATAAAAGTGTGTTGCAAAAGGTGGAAAGGACTTTGGTTTTCTTCCCTCTGCACTGATGCAAGTGGTAGCTGAGAAAGTGGCTTGCTAACTGAGTTTCTGTAAAACTGATTACTTTAAAGCTGCTGAAATTTTATTGAGTGGTTAATTATGTTAGGGCACGGAGAGCCATGGAGAGGCAAATTTGTTAATCATTTTAAATTTAAATAAACAAATAAATTGTCATAACTCATGCAACATTTCCATTCTGTTCTTTATAAATTACCCTTTCTTGCAGAACTCCTGTTTACTTAGTGAAGACAGAAAGCATCTAATTGATTTGGTTTGATTATATTAAGAAATGTATGTGAATCACTCCATACTTCCTCAACTCACCAGTAATCCTAGAAACAGGAAAGCAGCTGGGTATAGGAACACCGGTTCTGTACTCCTGCCTTCCCATACTGTGCTGCCCAGGACTGCAGAGCTCTCTAGCCATCCTCTGTGGAGAGAAAGTCTGAAAGCAAGAGCATGTGGTGCTTCTTGTACGAGGGAGGTACAGGTTTGTGTCACTTGGTATTAACTACATAACCTGCTCATCTACTACCTAAAACACGCAGAGTCCCTGAGAGAAGGAAGAGGAAGCCTACCTATCCTCTGTCCTTGTACTGATACCCAGTAAATGAGAATTGCTGTGCATAAGAGTGAAGTACACGTATCTTCCTCTCTCTGTCCTGAAGCATGGCAGAGCTCTGGAACAGGTATGTAAATGGGAGATGATGATGAACAGTGCTTTCTTTACATACAGCGTCAACAGCATCTAGCTCTTTGCCTAGCAAACAGCCTTCTGTGACAAAAACAACACAAGCTGAGAAACAAATCTCAAAGCAGGACATAAACAAGCACTCGTGTCTAAACAGGAGGTGTTATTTCAGGTCTTTCCATAAACTGAATAGTAATCAGGCAGCCAAATACTCAAAACACTTGAAAAGCTAAAGTTGGAATGAAAAGTAGTTTTGAAAAGGGTATTCTAGCACAGACCAATCCCTTTTAAGAATAAGGAAGGCCAGTGGTGGCTTGTCCCAGTACAGTAGGTAACCTTCCCTCTTTGCACTTGAGCTAGGGGTGTGAGTTGTGCAGACTAGGAACTACATGCAAGCCAAAGAGTCTGTCCAAGGCTGTGTTTAGGAGAAGGTTATGTTCATGCTGTTAAGATGTCTTCTAAAGAAAAATGAAGTAAGGCACTAGCTGGGGCAGCACAAAACCAAAGAATAAGTTAGCTTCAGCTGCTCTTTCTAGGGCTCCCAAGCTAAAACACAGGGTTCTTGATAAGTCTTAATTCTGCTTTGCATGTTTTTCACTCCCCCTGAGGAGCAAACAAAGTTAACAAACATTGAGAAGTAGTCAAGCTTTATCCTTAACAGGAAAGAGAAAGAGCTGGAGAAAGCAAGGAGTGAAAGAAGCATTGTAGCTCTTCACAGAGTAAAGGTGAGAGTGCTGGTTCATGAGGTGATTGTCCAGAATGTTATCACCATAATATAATACTGTAGCCCTGATCTTGCTGGGCTTTCTGTGCAGACTGAACAAAGTTTCTTACAGGATTGGATCACATGATCACATTTTTAGGATCACCCATTTGTAAGGATGAGCATTTCCAACTTCGGGTGCGATCCTGCTATCACTGAACTTAGTGGAGAACTTTGCAGATGCTTTGCTGATGGAGGATAGATGCTGAGTAAAGGCTATAATGCCTGAACACACATTTTCCTGAAAAAAAATGGATAACAGATTGCTATTCTGGAGTGTGTTCTAGCTTCTTGCTTCCCCTCCCCTCCAGCTGTTAATTATTCTTCTGTTTTAGATCCTAAGGGAGGAATTATTTATCTTTCGCTATTTGTGTTTCAGTGAAACATTAACAATCTCTTACTAATTGCCTGTTCTAATTATCTCAACAGTAGCAGCATTCCTGCTCACTTAGTGAAGCCATGAAGGGAGAATGTAGAGCTGGAATAATGAAATTGCTTTGATGTCCCCTTTCTATGCACACTGCATAGAAGTAGAGCAAAAGTATAGTAGATCCTGTCCCTGCTATGCAAAAAATCCAGGGCTCAAGTCCTGCCTGTAGGAGCTCAGATGTTTTGAAATGCTTCTGTGGTTAAGTTTGGGCTGTTTTGCAGGACGCCAAAATTCAGCATTTACACAGCTGTCACTGTCTCCTGTGTGAATTGACACAAAGCAACCACACGCTTCTTTGAATTAAGTATTTCAGCCCAAAGATTTGAATGTGTTAAAAACATTTGTGCATAGCAAACTACAGTGGTTTAATATGAGTGACGAGTATTCATCATTTGTAATGAATGCTTACAGCCATTTGCTATGATACCAGTTATTTACAGAAGGAAAATTAGAAATGTTACCCAGCATGTTACTGGTATAATTAAACTGAATGAAATATAAGGTAGGAGTGTGCAATAAATAATAAAACTATTTACTGAAAAAAAATAAGGGCTGCTTACTTATCTAATACAGAAGATTTTGCAATGGCAGACTTAATAAATATGCCTTTTCTGTAGTGCTTCTTTCCATAAAACATAAATCCTTTTTGTTAAATAAGATGACTGAAAGAAAGCACAAAGTTATGGAAATACATGACTGATGAAGAGAAGGTGATATGAGTTATTCTAATGTAAAAGGCTGTCTCACATCTCTAATGCTGACCTTTTCCCCCTGAAATACATTTACAGCGTTGCATGTTACTTGTTAATAATTTCAACCACTCTGGTTGAGGTCTTCGAGTTCGCACCTCTTATCTGGAATGTGTGTTTTAAAGTAGCCATGACCATTTTGTGAGAGGCGAAAGAGTCTGATCATTTTTCACATGTAGACGTAACTAGGACAAATGTCTGTCCTTTGCATCCAGGTGCTTTCCTACCATTAATCTTCACAGCCCCTCTGGGGTTGGTGGAGGTTATTATGCACGCATTTTATTCCTGGGGTAGCATAAATAGAATCAGAGCAGCTTGCCCAAAACTGAATCCTGGTCTGACTGAAGTTAATAGGAGGTAAATGCGTCACTTTGCTGGAAGCATAAATTCCCACAAAGTCAAGTCAGTAATCAGGGGTTCCTATATGTGCATCTGACAGCCAAATCACTTGGCTGTGGCCTGTTTGCTGGTTCTTCCTACACATGTAGGCCAAGCTGGAGCTCCACATAAACCTGTGTGACATGGACTCATATTTTAAATGAGGGCAAGATGGTATTCTACCTTCTTCTGCTACTTTTGTCTTTCAAAAAGTCAAATTATACATATCTCTTATTTTACTCATTGGAACTTTTCGTCTGGTATTTGTGACCTTCATATAGGAAAGCGGGTAGGTCTTGTGCTAATGTTAATCATGTGTAAAGGCATTTCTAAAGGTATTTAAAAGGTTACCATTCTCAGAGGAATAATCAGGGCACTCTCTGCAAAGTAGTGAAAATTTAAAAATAACTGAACAATACAATGTAGAAATGAATAGGCTGTAGAAAAACCTACATAATGTCAAGATTGTCTGTCTATTTCTAATACACATTTTCCTAAAGAAACTGAATATTGACATATGGGTTCTGATTTTAGATGTCCTAATAAAACAATGTCTTGCTACACAGGCACAGGGATTGTTCTTGTCCCTGTAAAGAATCTGCGGTATTTTTGCCCCCTTATGTGATGCTGGGTATTCCAACATAGGGGTCAAATGGCTCTAGTCTGCTAGAGGGCTCAGGTCAAAGAAGTGTGTAGCTAATCATATCATTTGCAGAATGAATTTCTGGCTCTTGCACATCTTTCCTTGATACATTCACCCTCATCTCATTGCTTCCTCTTTGTCATCTTTTGCCAGGAAAGTGAGGCACAAGCATTCCTTGACTTGTGCATACGTACTGCGTAAAGATATTCATTGGGGTTAAATCAATCTTCTTTCAAAACTGAGTCAAATCCTTATCTATGTGAGTACAGCCCTGGGAAATGCACATTGTGGGTTGTGAGTGGTTTTAACTTCAGCAGCAACATGTTGTTGAACAGTCACCTAAGGGAGAGAACATGGAAGGCAATTAAAACTCTTTGCCTCTCATTGCAAAGTACTGTTCCTAGTACTTTCCTGTTCGTAGATTTTATTCGCCCTTGAGCCAGGGCAGTCTTAGTCTTCTAGGTGATTCCGGTACATTTGACTTTAAGGCCAGGTAATCATTATCTTTTTCAATAGTTGTAGAAAGCCTTTCATCCTCCAATGTTCTAGTGGGCACCCAGCAAAGAGATTAGAGCTGAGAAGGACTTGGATTTCATGGTTTCAAAAATTTACTGTTCTGAATTGTAGTGGATATTCAGTCTTGTAAATGACTGTTCTATGGTAATCCAAAGAATAAAATTACTTTGGGTCAACTGAAATGATTTATTTTCATGTCAGACATTTTATTTTTTCATTCTTTATTGGGATTTCAGAATCACTTCATTTTTTTTAAATAAATTTATGTTATTTTCAGTCTGAAGATGGTCCTTTTATATCTTCTACCTTTAAGCAACAACCCGCCCCCATGTGTCTTTGAATTGGGAATTTTGTTTTAAACCAGCCCTTTTTCCACCAGCAGTTTTAACTTTGATGTATAAGCATTTTCCAAGGGTATCATCAAATAGTTCCTGACCAGCTCTCTTGAGTGTCTGATGAGAGTCAGATAAAAGAACCGGAATTCGCCACGCGTTCCAAACCGGAGCTCATTTTATGTACAGTCACTATACTTTCACAGATATAATGATTTTAGAAATCTCTTTTAACTCCATTATCATCTGTTCTTTTTTTTACCATGTTTTTTACATCCTCATAAGCAAATAATGACTTTTATGATAAAAAGGAGAATCCCAGATAATATTTGACTCCATTTAGGTTGCTGTGGTTTTTGAAACATTTTCTGTTGTATTTTGGCATTGCTTTGTGTCTTACTGACTATTCAATATATTCCCCACAGAGACTAGTTCTGTGTATTTCCTGCAGTGAAGACTATTCAAAGGGTCTATAATCCTGTAATAGTTTATAGCAAAATCAATTTGATATGCTTCGGAAAACATTCACTTATAGCACAGTCAGAGGAAATGTGTGTGTGGAGCTGAGAATTTATATTTGTCATGAATTTTTTGAAGTCGGAAATGCATGTGCTTGTGTAATTGAGAGTCCTCTTTTGTTCTGCTTGATTTTTCTTTTCCCTTCTCTTTTTAAGGAGAATACAATGTTATCACCTTAGTTAACTAGCAAGGTTCTAAGATTTAAACCTTTATTTCAGAAGAAGAACTCCTGTTCAGCTTTATTTTGTGTAAATTTAGCTCTAAATGTTCTGAGTACCTCCGTGGAAGTAATTAGGTGAATTATTGCCATGTAGCTCTGTGGACAGTACCTGACTGGTAGCACATCTTTGAGTTAATATTTTAAGAACTACTGCAGCACCCTCAAGTGGTGATGCTGATCTGTATTTACAGGGTTTTTTTCAACTGTTTCTTTCTAGGATTGTGAATCATTTTAATGTTTTGGACTGACCTGATCAGATATTGTTAGACCTTAGAGCCCTTACTCAGATAAAGCTCCCACTGAATACAATTAATCATGCTGGAATCCGAACAATAGGCTTGGGAAAGTTTTCCTTGGATTGTCAAATGATTTTATAGAGGGCATAAAGCATTCTCTATGCCTGCAGTAACTCTGGATTTTTCTGACAGTTGGACTGGTATAAATATCCTGAGGACCCTACAGAAAGAGAAAGCAGCACATTAGGGTTTTTCTCAGAACTGCAATTGTAAACCTAGAACAACTGCGGCATAAGAAACAGAATTGCTATCTACATATATTGCTTCAGCACTCTCACCCCCACAGTAGCATCTATAGTAATGACTTAATAAGGTGGCTCTCTCTCAGGGACTTTTTCTTATCTTTGTGGTGTAGCTCTCTGATTTCTGCTTTATTTCTGCTTTTTTTTTTTTCTGTTAGCTGACTGTTTTAAGCAAGTAGCTGTGTATTGGACCAGTTAGTGACATCTCTCCTGATGCTCCAACTCCAGCTAATTCTGTTGAGCTTTCTCAGTACTCAGTGGAGAGAGTTGTTTCACCATAGAATAAACAGCCATAGGATGAAGTCTGTGTACTCTTCTGCCCCCAGTACAGACCTGCATGAGCAAATAACTTAGCTCTACTAGTCTTACCTGTAAAACACTGACCAGTATTTTCATTTCAGAAGTTTACTGTAAGTCTTAATGGATGTTGTCTCCACTTTAAGGGCCTTAAGTGAAAACAGATATCAAAATGCGTACTGTTTTGTCACCTATAACATGGTGCACTGGGCAAAGGGCACAGATTAGTGGGAGTAGAAGTGCTCCCTCACCACCAGCACTGTTTTGTGCTGAATGTGCTAATGCTGCAGGTTAGCAGAATCACACAGCTGCTTTTTCACCACTGCAACTTCTACTAGATCCAGCATGTTTTCTGTATCAAATTCAGAGAACAAGCTTAACAAGCACTATAAATGAAACAGTTTTATTGCTGAAGAGTAGAAGGTGATGCAGACTCTTATATATAAGATTATATTGATCCAAATGAATTATCTTCAGATTATTATTAAGAATTAAGTAATAATTATTAATAAAATCTACTTTTCGTCTTTTTGCTTCCTCTCCCAGTTATTTGACTTAGGAAATAGAAATCACTCAGATTTTAGGCTTTGTCCTCACATCATTCAGGGTTTTATTTTGCCTCTTTATCCATAAAAGACTCATCTCATTTAAAGTGTGCCATCTAGGTTGTCATGTATATAACAGACTGCATTGTGTTCACAAGAGAAGCATGTCAGTAGAGGGCAGGGTCCAACAATAGTGAGTTTCCAAAGGGATATGGTAAAGAAATGACAACTATTTTCTGATATGAGCTAGATAATAGACAAAAATTATGTGAGATGGAGCATATTTAATATAATGTCTGTGCTCTCATCTTAATGGCCTGCTGTCAGCTTAGAAATCACACCATGAACGTATCAGTATCTTTTTTTATTTTTTCTATGGAAAGGCACTACCAGACACACAAAAGAGAGAGAGAGAGATTACTTTGCAAACTTGCCTCAGGCTGCTCCTAAAATAAGCAGAAAGGTGCAATCAGACCTCTCCCACCATGGCTGCAGTACTAAGCTGGGATGTGCTGGCAGCCCACACTGCAGCTGACCCACAAACCTACTTGAAAATATTTTGGGGCACATGTGGGGCTTGCAAGGTGGCAGGACGTGCGGCTCCTGCTGACTCTTAATCTGGGTGGCCTGGCTAGAGAATTGCCTGTGGTGGAGAGAAGAGCGGAAGCATGAGGATCCCAGTCAAGAGTCAGCCACGAGAACAGGGAGCCTTTAAGCCCTGAATTCTAAACTCAACACACAGGTACATTACAGATAAAGCGGTGCTTCTCTACAGCTCCCTAGAAAAAGCAAGCCAAAGATGAAAACACTGCCAGTGTATTTATTTAGAAATAGACCTCAGTGAGTGTTCTGAAAGTAATACTATTCCAGGCTTAAAGATCAGCACATTCCAAAGGTTTGAGCTCCTTGCAAGTGCTCTCTCTCATTTTTAATACAAAGAAAGCTCTGAGTGTCACAAGATGAGGAAGATGAGGAATATCCCAGGTCATTTAAATTCCTGTAAGTACAATGTGACTTCTCAAGTTCTAGCCAAAACAGTGTTGCCCCTCTTTTTGGGGACTGTCCCACTTTCTGGTTCCGTCATCTCTGTTATCCAGCAAATGTTTCTACCTCTGACAAGTTGTTGTCTGCATTTGCCATAATGTGCTGCAAGTGTTAGTACTGCATGTGCTTTATCTTGAAGAACCCGTATGTTTCTATATGACACAACTAGGCCATGCTAATTGCTTTTGAGATGTCATCCGCTTCCAAAAATACCAAATAATACCAATACAAGAATATACTCCTTTGAATGGGGATACTTTTTTTCTCAGTAAAGGATATTTCCGATAAATTTATTATCCCCGGAATCAGTAGTGAATTTTATTTTACTGAGTTACTCGATAGGTGAAGACACATTTAAATTGGTAAATAATGGCTAGAATAAACACTTCCCACAGAAAAATGGTAAACTTCGCTCAGTGTCATGAAATTGAAGAAGGTTTTAGTGGAGTTATTTATATATTAAATCATTGAAGGTGTAGCGTTGATAAACAATTTAATGATTATCAAGAACCTTAAATTCCAGATAAATGGTGATGCTGTTTCTGTCTGCTCATTGCTGATAGTGTTCCTGGAGGGAGGAATCAGCCAGTGTTGCAAGTGGTGTTTCATCAAAAATTGTTACTGCCTTAAGTCTTGGTGGCTTCTTTTTCTCAACAGTAGCTTTCAGTGTTGGTTCTTTTACAAAATGCAGCTTTGTCTGTGTTGCTGAAGTCTTGTTGATGTCATCATTGCAGAAACTCTGATAGACTCCAAGGTTGTTTCTTGAAGCCCTGTTATGACATTTTTAGCTGCCTAGTTGCTACTTGCCTGCAACAAGGATATCTCAATACTGCTGTGTGCTTGCATAACTTGGAGGGAATTAGATTATTTTTCTCTGGAAGAGCAAATTAGACATCTTTCAGAGGTTTGAAATTACTGGTTACGGTCAAAATTTCACAGGATTGCCTTTGTCACAGTCGTATTCAGATCATGATGAAGCAGCTTATATTTTCTTGCTTATCAGAGTCCTGCATTGCTTTTATCTTTGCAGTGAAATTATTGAACAGCCCTGAAGTTAGTTTTCACACTTTATTTAGTGTGGTTCACTTGGCATCTGTTTATGATTCCTTAGCAAATGCAAATAAGTAAACATATAGATCTACCTGTAAGTCAGAAGGGACTAGAAATATGCATGTCTTGTTTCACAAAGCTTTGGGGTTATTTATTTTTTAATTAAGTAGCAAGCCAGTAAGATCTGTATCGACTTAACTAGCAACTAGAAGTCAAACATCTCTACATTTTGGTATGTATGGTGAATATGTAAAGATGCATGTGAATGTTCACTGGAATTTTCCAAGGCAGTATCTCATATAGATTATGCTGTCACTGATCTGATTTTGATAATTCCAGTGTGTATTCCACTACCTGGCATTGCTAAATGCCTTTGCAAAGCCGACCTTAGTGCCTCTGTTTGACTGAAAGAGCATGGCAAGGTTAAAAGGAAGAGCACATATGTTGATGAGTTAAATCAAGGCACATCCTAAGAGGTATTTCAAATGAAAATCTCTCTTTGAGTGGCTTGTTTGTTGATCCTAAATAACTGTGCTTATAAACCTATGTTAAATCGGTGAGGGCATAATTTATTAATCCCTTATTAGTATTCCATTCTTCTCCTGTCTTCCACCTCTTGAAAAATGAACACACTATTTGGGCAGCCATTTATAATACTGTATATTTACTGTTACTTAAAGGCAGTTGACGGAAAGCATTAACAAACCTTTAAAGTAGCTTCTGAGAGCCTTGGTCATTTTAGATTTTATGTTACTAAGACAGGTGAATTGGATGAATGGGGTAATTTGTACTTAGAAAACTGTAAGTGAACTGGTAAGCTTTTTTCCTAATCAATTTATAAAGACAAATGAGCAGGAAAGAACATGCACCAGCACTAATACTGAAGTAGGACAAACATCTAACGATTGATATTAGTGCCAAATCCAAAAAGGAATTAATTATTTTTAGGTGATTTCAGGAAACTTCAGATGGCTAATCTAGAACTGTATTCCATAAAGTCCCTGCTTATGGATCACTTAGTTGCAGATGACTGGAACTCAATAGCTGCTTTACTGTTTGGTCTGAAAACTTTCTGTAATACTTATGGTGGCAGTTCTGAATGTTCAAAACTGCCCTGGGAAGACAACTCGAGACATCTCCTCACCTCTGTCTGTAATACTGATGGGAAACAGAAATCAGACTGAGTTGTACTTACAGCCTTCAGGTTCACTGATCCAGTGTTTATGCCTAGAGAGTATCCAACATTCTCTCTCACAGGGTGGGCTTCTTAAAAATCTCCATCATTGCTTCTTTCTTTGTAAGAGACCATAAGAGAAGCATATCTGAACCTGCTGAAGCTGTGAGAAACTGGAGGAAGAAATGTGTGCCTGGCAGGGCCAGATTGAGAACAAAGGACTGGAAGGATATTTTGTTAGTCGAATGGTTACTAGTCTTTTTAGATGTCCATCTCTTTATATATGCTTTTTTCTCTGCATATTCATGTTTCTCCCTAGGGTTTTCCTTCAGCTCTGAGGCTCCAAAACCTAAAATTGTGTCATTACATCCTCTGGGTCTTTTATTAAATCTAGGTTTTTGTTCTCTTCCAAGCAACAAGAAAACTGTCAATTTAGTGACAGTTAGTCCAAGGACTCACTGCTTAAAGAAAATCTCTGTATTATAAAGAAGCCTTTAAATGAAAGTATTTTGACTTGTCTTCTCCCTTGGAAATCTGTGATCAGCAGTGAAATCCCTTCTGTTTCTGTAACATTCTGCATGCACAAGTTTTTCTCTGCAAGTAGAAATTCAGAATTTTTCCAAGGTATGCTGCTTCTGTGTGCTACCAATTTTATACTGCTGAATTAGAGAGGAAGCATGTCAGCGTCTCCCAGCATTGGCAATTAAGGTTGTACAGATATGGTTCAAGCATTTAGGATACAGTAGGGACCTTGGGCACCCTCTTCACATATAAAGCTGAGCATAATCTCTTGCCTCAAGACAGACTGCATCTGAAGTAGTCAACTGAGGAACCAGTGGATCCTTTTCCAAGATAGTTACTTCTCTGAAAGACCTGCAACAGCCTATTTTGACTTTCTGAAGAAAAAACTCTTTCCTTTTCTTATGGAAATTACCTTGAGAGATAATATTAATCAGACAAACTAGTTGTCATGGCATATCTGACTTGAGCATCAAATACTGGCAACTTGCAAAGCAGAGAAGAGTATGTATACTGGAGACCAGTTCAGCGCCATCAGCTGCGTCTTCCATGGCTGCCAAATGGCTCTTGGCATCAAGAGAAAAATATATTTGTAATTTCAATGCTTAACTTCCTGGCTTGTCTTGAAGACATGGATTGGGATCTAGTCCTAACTTCTCTCAGATAAAGCTTCCAAGGACTGAATATTAATTAAGGCAAGAAAGACAGTTTTCAGTGCAAATTCCTATTTACAGGTATGGCAATACCAGAAACAGTGATAGGCCAGGGTCCCAATGTGGTGTACAGCTGTACAAACACATCTGCACCTGTACCTTCTTTTAATCAGGATTTGCAGTTACCTTTCCTAGCAGCAAACTTTCACAAGTTCCTGAGTGCTCTCTTCTGTATGTTTTTTTTGTGCCTTTCATCACCCCTGCACCAGCTGCAAAAACGTAAAAACTAAAGATGGGGAAAACCTTGTTGGTCATGTGGTCTGTCTGTTTGCCAGCTGGCAGGATTATGCCTCACAGCACATTTTCTAGTGCCTCATACAGGCTATTTATAAATGTCCTCAGCATTAGGACTTTCACCCATTTCCTCTGGAAACAGTCCTGCTCACGCTACTGGGAAGTACTTGCTGATATTTAGTTCCATATTCTTGATTTAATTTAATTAGGCCTAGACATTTGTCAAGACTTGGTGGATAAAATCACCTGTCTACTAACCTCTGGTTGAACATTTATCCACCAGGCATTGGAAGTACCTTCTGGACTGCAGATCACCCTGGCTTTGAAAATCCTCCCACTGTGTGGCTCCAATTAACCTTGTACCACTCCAGCCTGTCTCCCTGCTCTCCAGGCATGTTGGTGCTTTCCATCTCTGCCAGTTTTGGTCCATTTCTTTTATACCTCTTTGACCTCACTTGCCTTCATCTCCTTTCTCTTTCAGCCCTTCTAGTACTTCACTGTGTCCCTGCCTCTTGTATCTGCTTTTGTTTTTCTTCTTTTCACTGCTCCCTCTGAGTCCATCTCTTCCCCTAAAGGGCGTTTTCATCCAGGCTGCTTTCTTTTTTCTCCAAAATTTTGTATCCTGTAAAGCCATCTTTGCCTACCATTCCCAGTATTGAGTATCAGTGTTTTGTTTTCCCCGCAAAAAGCCTTCATTCAACAACTTGTGGAAGATAAATTATTCTTGCAGTGCTCAGAAAACTATTTTTTCCAATGCTTCTCTTCGTCCAGACTAGAAAGATAGCTTCTTTTTTTAAGGGTTTGGGATTGGTTTGGTTTTTTTTGAATCACTATAAGGCCAGCAAGATTTTTTTTGAATAATAGGCCAGCAAGATTATTTTTTTGAATAATCTGTGTGATGCAAGAGAGAAATATGCCTGTGTCCCAAGCTCACTCACTGTCCAATGCTACATTTCTATAGAATTTGTTCTGAAATGCTATTAGCACAAATAATGACAGAAGAAAGTGAACAGATCGGGATACTAGTTCCACAGTACATAACACCACTCAGCCTTCAGCAGCCTGGTGTCACTCATCTTGGCACAATCGTATACTCCCCTAGCACACACATTAGATCAAAATGAGTGATCAAATGTGTCCTCAGGGACTGCTGAATTGGTGCATTTGACATAGGAAGGAGAATTTCTCTTCTGTTTTGGTTTGCTTTGATTTTCAGATGACACCAGACAGCAGATGTATAGTTGCGTAAGCCTGAGGCCATCAGAGATTCGCGAGTTGGATGATATTGTCTTGGCTAACAATAGTAATAGGAGTGAAAATAGTGTGTCTTTGTAGTGCCTGGAGATTTGCTATTATAAAAAAACCCAGAGGGATGATATTAATACTCATTGTAAGAGTAAATATTAATTTGTGATTCTCTGGAGTGATATGAAAGGATAATCAGGAAACTCTAAAATTCCTTTAAAAGTTAATCAGAAAAGGAAAATATACTATTTTAAATAATAAAAACTGTACTTGAATTATTGAAAATAATTTTGTTTAAAAGTTTTCACTAATAAGCTGCGTACAACTATCTCCACATGAAAACCAGAAGTATGCTTAGCTCTGTCTGCAACAAACTCTGTTAGTTAGATGACATAATCAAAATTTAAGAAAACATGAATTGCTTAGTCACAACAGAAGAGTAGACCATGAATAACAATGCTTAAATTCCCCGACGGAAAGAAGTAATATTTAAAAAAAAAATAAATCCAAGAGAAATATTGTTCCTTTGTCAGTGGTGCTCTGAGAAGGCTTGTCCAAAAAGAAATCTTTTACATATAGTTTTAAAGGCAGTAGGGCTTGGGTTTGACCTGCTTTTGATAGCGTTACATTAATAGTGCTGAAATGTGGGGATGCTGTTTATTTATACACCATGGAAAAAACAAGTGCCACTTTTATCTGTATGCTTTAAAAATATCGGTAAAATATAATCACTTTGTTGCTGCAGGGAAAATAACCTAAGCTAACACACTGTATTTTGTTAGAAATGTCGCTGGTTAGGAATCAAACCTCCTTGCAAACGTTTGGATATTGAATTAAATATGCAACTGGGAGACGCTTGACAACATTGTTTTGAAATGCCTTGATTTTTATCTTGGGACATGTTTGGAGGATTTAAGGAAAGAATCTTTCTTACATGAAATATGATTGTTGAAAGACAAGAAACTTATGTTTGTACTTCTGAAATATTTTGCTTCTTTAAATATATTTCATAATGCAAGTTGCTTTGTTCTCCTCAACTCTCACCATAGGCTGAAAAGGTGTTTTGCTGTAATGAAGCACTGGTTATTTATATGGCATTTGTTTATTGCCATTTTACTATCATATCTCAATGATTCCTGTGTTTCTTTCTTTGGCACTGTCCTGTTTTCCATGTCCTGTTGGTGTGCACAGTGTTTGACAGTATCTGGTCGTATAACTGGCTCATTATAGAGGGCTCTGTGCTCCAAGTCATGCATAGGTAAAGAACAAATTAACCATGGAATTGCAATTGGACAGTAGAGGACTTCTAGCCCTGAGCTGTGATTCAGAAGTGCTGGGTTGTATCCATCCCTGAGAGGTAGAAAGGACTACCATAATACATGCTTGTAGAGGACAAGCTACATCCTGAGGTGACTTGTGCACAGGCAGACTGAAGTGCTCTCCAGAGTCCCTAATAAAATCATTTGGATCTCTTCTGACTCAGAAAAGTACACCTGTTTTCAATAATGGCATTGACAGATTGGTTCTGGTGAATCTTATTGTAGGGAGTTATTCAAGATATTTCTGCCTGCAGCTGCCTGCTCAGCCCTTCTACACAAGGTCACTCTCACTGTAGCAGAGCTACAGAAATGCATGTTGCAGTTACCAACTGGTGCAAACCACTTTCCTTCACCTACCACAATACCCAGGCTTTTCTTCCACTGTCCCTGGTCTGTCATAGAGTAAAGAGCTGGAATCAGGAAGGCCTTTAAATAGCTGTGATTATTTATTTCAGGGCAAATGAATCACAGCCTGAAGCTGCATGATCGGGATTTTTTGGTGGATGAGGACCATTTGGCTGGTTGTTTTTCACTGAGTTTTTAAGTATTTGACATAGCAATTTTATCTTCATTTAATGTAGTGTTTTCATCAATTGTGTACACACATACGTGCACAATATGTGCATGCATGAACAGACAAATGTGATTATGTGAAATCTTGATGCTTAAGAATTAAAACCACAAACCAAATGTGTTTGGAACTGAACTGGTCCTTAGTGGCTCTTTCAGTTTTGAGCTGAGCTGTGAGGCAGAATGTTTTCTTTTTTCTATACTTTCTTTGAGACTTTTCAATTCAGACATTTAATCATCACTGTTTTTTCTGCCTGGTGGTTTTGTCTTGCCTTCCTTTGATTATTCCTTTGTGTCCTAGTATTCCTTAGAAGTTAAAAATGTATTATTTCTTTTAAATTGATTCTCTTTTTCCTTTGTATTTTTGCCTGTGCTAGTTGTCAACAATTCCAAATGGTCATAAAGTCACTATTAAAGCAGTTCAAGATGTAATTTTAGCTGAGCTAACTGTTGAGATATTTGGTAGTGTGTAGTCAATTTGTGTCCAAAACATAGTTTATAAGGGGTGCAAGTGGCTTCTGGAAATCTGCTTCTCTTATGATACATGTCACTATGACTTAGAAGCCAGACCTTTGCTTCACAGCATTATGTACTCATCACAGTTTTTAATTAAATGTCAGGATCTCAGTTGTGAAGATCAAAATGATTCCTCCTTTCAAGTTCCATCAGAAAGGAGTCAGTGTTTGTTTTTGTTTTCTCTCTTGATGAGATAAGGTTCCCTTTTAATCTAAATGTTAAGACTTTTTATCCCTGACTTTGAAGACACAAATAAAAAGCAGCTGATGAAAATATTCGGATATAAAGAGATTTTTGATGAAGCAGTTGTTGAAATGATGGGCGGGGGGGTAGTTGCACTTCGGAATATTGTATGCATGATCTACTAAGGTGTTTGAGTTTTTGTTGGACTGATGAAATTACATATATCAAAGACTGTATTTTCTTAACAGCTGAAACTTTAAGTAAGAACAATGTTTAGAAACATGTCAGCCCATCAAATCTACTTGCTAAAGTATAATCAAGTTTGTCAGCTCTTCAGCAGCAAGTCTGTCAATGGGAATGGGCAAATTCTGGTTTATGTTCTGTGTTTCCCGTAAGAAAATGTGCGGTAATCCCAATATCTCTGGCAAATTTAGAGGTCAAAGAAGAGGATGATTTCGGAGATAAGAGGGGACAGCAACTCTCCCACTTTCCTTTAAACCTAAGCATCTGTTGCTATGGAAACCTGGAGCCTGATGCTGGAGCAACAGGAATTGTCAACCTCTGTCCCGATACAGCCGTGCTAAGAGCGGTTGGACAGCCGCTACCGACTCCCCCGGTGCCTGCCTGAGCACATCCCTGTCTCCTCCTCCAGAAGCGTTAATTAGCGGCCGCGGTTCTCCGAGCCAAATGAGCGTGGCCCGGCGACCCTGTGCAAGGGCGGTGCAAGGACAGCAGCAGCGGGCGGTCCCCGGGCGCGGTCCTGGATCTGTGTCCAGCCCCAATCCCGGCCCCGGCTGTTCTCGGCGCCGGGACCGCGCTGTTTATCCCGGGCCGGTGGTGCCGGGAGCCACTTCGGGCGGATTTCCACTGAGGGGCGCTGAAGCACGTTTTAATGCAGCAAAAAATGAATTAATACAAAAATAGCAAGAGACACAATTTACCGGATTCTTTTAAAAAGCGACAACAACAACCTCCACAAAACCCTGCAATTCCGCGCCCGCTCCTCTCCCCAGACGTGGGGAGAAGGAGGAGGTCGGGGTGGAGGGGACGGGGCTTTTGTCCGCTTGCCTTGGCGGAGTGGGCGGGGCAGAGCCGTGCCCAGGCCGGCTGGAGCAGGGCAGGGCAGCGGGGAGGCTTCGCTCTCCCTTCCCTCGCCCCTTCACCGGGGCCGAGCCGCTCCGTGCACATCGGCTTCCCGCACCCCCGCAGCTGCCGGTCCCGCCTTCCCCCTCCGCGACTCGCCTTTCCCCTCCCCACTTCTCTTTCTCTCTCACGACTGGCGATCAGGTGTCTATTGCTCCTTTTTTTTTTTTTAAGTGTTTCCCCGGGAAAAAAAAAATTGGGAAGAAAGAAAGGGTGCCGAAAAGGGTATGATTGTAGAAGAGCCCTCCCTCCCTAGAAGAGCAACGTGCTTTGAATGAGACTTCCCAGCCTCTTCCACTCCGTCTCACACACTCTTGTCACTCTGCCTCTCGCTTGTGCACACTGTTGGTATGCGACCTCGGAGGCGACTGCTCTGCCACCTCTGCCTGGGGAACCGCTGACAGCAGCGACTGAGCCAGCCCCCCCTTCCTTTTTTTTTTTCCTTCTGCTTTTGCAAACACACACGCACACCCCCAAAGCACATTTAATGCTGATCCACTCAGGCGCCATTATCGGGGGTACAGCTTCGTGGTGTGTTTTGGTTCTTTTGTTTATTTTTTCTTTTTTTTTTTTCCTTCCCAACACTGGATGGTGCAGCGTTCCCGGGGCCTGTGGTGTTACGGCTTGACTGCGTTTTATTATTTATTTATCTTCTCTCTTCTTCCTCCCCTCATAGCTCCCCCCCCTCCCTGCTCTCTCGATATCCCCCGCTTTTCTCCGGGTGCCGGGGCAGAGGACCGGGGAGCAGGAGCCCTCACTTTCCATTCCACTGATGCGGGAATGAGCCTCGCTCATGTATAGCATGCTGTAGCCAAAAAAGAAGAGAGGAGGGGGAGAAAAAAAAATAGAGGGAGAAGTGTCTCTCTTTCCCTCCCTCCCCCTTGTTTCCCGCGGATTGACTTCATGGCTTCGCTATACCAGCGGTTCAGCGGGAAGATCAACACCTCCCGCTCTTTCCCCGTCCCCCCCGAAGCGAGTCACCTCCTTGGAGCCCAGAGCAACGAGGAGGACGGCGCTGCCGGCAAGACCTCGCATCCATTGCAACAGGAAAGCAGCCGGCCCCGCTTCCAGTACCAGCCGCGAAGTGACTGCGAGGAGGAGGATGTAAGCGCCGGTGCCGTTCGCGTTGGGTTTAGTTTTGGGTGTCCCCCTCTCTCCCCCCGCGTCCTGCCGGATGCCTGTGTGTCCCTCCTGGCTGGCGATTTCTTGCGATTTGTCCGCTCTTCCAAGCGGATCTTTGCGCTCCGCTTTCCCCCCCCGACGTGCCGGGGACTGTACGGGACGGAGCTCACGCCGAACCGAGCCGAGCGGGGGCTCGCCCGCCCCGCGCTACCTCCGCACCTCTCCCCGTTACCTGGCTCCTTGCGCAGCTCTCCGCTGCCGCGGAGCAGGGCTGCGGGCGCGGCGTCACCGCGCGCCTAGATACGGCAAGTGCGAGCTCCTGCTGCCTCCCTGCAAGTGGGTCCACAAGGCTTCCGCCCCCCTCCCCTCCCGCTTTTTTTTTTAAAATTGTTATTCCACCTTTTACTTTTTAACACTCCCTCAGGGTACAAGTCTTCACCTTGTCCCTCCCTCCTCGCTTTCCCGTCAGTGTCCCCCCCCCCAGCCTGGCAGGGGGGAGAAACTTTTTAACCTCTCAGGAGCCGTTTCTGAGGCTCTCTCTAATCCTTCCCCGCCACCCCCGGACGAGCCCCCGCAGGGAAGGTGCTAACTTCGGCTGCGCACCTTCCGCTCCCGCGCTGCCTCCAAGAGTAGCGACTTCAAAGGGTTCATCTGCATATTGCCTTAGTAACGAGTGACTCATCCAGGCCGCCGGTTCACTGCTGTGGCTGATAAGAGTTAAAGTAGCTTGGATCGATCGCGCCTAAGTCTTTCGGGGGATGGCGAAAGAGGGCGTTTAGGAGGCAGGGAGATGAAGGAGAGCTGGCGTGGCTCCCCATCACTATCATAGTCTGGGTGGTGTTAGGTTTGGAGAGGGATTTGAGGGTGTTTTGCCTCCGTGGAAGCACACACAAGGGGAAGCAAATAGCTAGTTAGCAATAATGTTTGTCTCAGTTAAATACTTCTTACTCGAGTAGGACGCGTTAGCTTTGCGGCAGGTGTCAACTCTGTCTCTGGGAGCCTTCCCAGGAAAAGCATCGCTTCAAGCCGAGACAGTAAGTCTGCCTTACTCAGAGGAGAGAGTTATGTTTGCAGGGAAACTTCCTTGAGTTGTCTTTTAATTCCCCGTCCCTTTTGCCCTCTCTTCATAAAGACTTTCGTGGTTGGTAGAGCAAATGCACTTTTGCCAGCAATGAGAGGAATCGGCCTAAACATCCCCGAGATGACTGCCACGCTCGTAACTCCCCCGGGGCCAGCGGTCACAGGACCCTGGGTTAACTCTTCCCTGTGACTCGCTCACTAGCAACGATGTTGGCACTGCTGCTTTTTGGCCCTGGCCAACTGTGAGAGGGGACCCTTCCCCGTGCCTGTGTGCCCACACCCCCACCCGTGCTCCTTCTCCGATATGGCTGGGAACGTGGGGCCCTTCCCGTGGGCTGGGCTGTAGGTGTCGCTGCGAGCCAGCGGAGTGCGGCCAGCGGCAACTGGGCTCAGGCAGATTTTCCTCATTATTTGACTGTTTTAATTTCGCTTTCCTGGATCTGGAGACAGCAGATGTCTGGAGCCGCTTCTGTGATCACCAGAACCGCTGAGCCCGGAAGCAAAGAACTCAGTTTAGCGTGTGCTAGTGATATGTGCTGACAGGCTCCGAAATAATAAGAAAAATATTAAACTACTACAAGGAGAGGATTTTTTTTCGTTTGTTTTTTTTTTTTCTCCCCTCATGTTTTGTGTGTGGGCGGAGGACATTGTTGGGCAGTGCCATCTGTAGAGGGAAAGGTGCCTCTCTAGATAGCTCCCGCAATGAAGTGCAAAACACATAGCCAGAAACAGGGATTTGTGATGACTTCTGAACGCACGTGGGCACCTCGTGTGAATTATTTCTAAAGGGGGCAACGTGTCTGAGAAAGTTCAGTGGACCAGGTCGCGCAGTTCAAAGGTGCTCGCCTCCAACAGAGACTGGGCAGGCTGGGTTGGGGGTCTTCAGTGGAGGGTCATTGAGGTCAAAAGGATGAAGTCGTGAAGAACCCAGTGGAAACGGCCTTTAAAAGGTGTGTTGCAGGAAGAAGAGGGCCTGCCCGCGGGGAGGGGTTGGAGGCAGAGGGCAGGCACGGGCGAGAAGGGGGAGAGACACCGGTGGAGCTGTCCGCCGTGCTGAACCGCACCGGGGTGGGGGAACAGAGAGGGACGCTGCCAGAGCTGTCCGCCGTACACAGCCCCGACTGTCTCGGGAGGAACGGTATGTGGTGCTGAACCCCTTAGGACGGGCTCTGAGATAAGCTGCCAGTGGCGTTTTGCCCTTGGCCATGGCGAGATCACGGTGGGCAGCAGAAGTTTCTCTCCCGCCGCTGGCGTTATGAAATCTCCAAGGCAAAGGGAAAAACAAGGAAGGCAGCAGGCAAGGACTATGGGAGGAGTGCAAGGGGGCGGACACTTTGTGCAGAATGCTAGAAGCATGTTGTGTTGCTTATCGTGAGGAAGGGCTTAATGAGACAGCATTAGAAACCCCTTTCTAAGGTAATTAGGCTTCCAGTTTCTGTTTTATAAAAATACTATAGTAGGACATTCACATTGTGTTTCATCTTTCAACATCAATCTAGTAAGAAATGCCAAAGCTTAAAAATATAGAAAATTTTATTTCCTGGCCACACTTGGAAATGCCAAAACAAACCTGAGAATAAGACTGCTCAGTTCCTAACTTTGTCACGTGATTAATAATCAGGAGAGAACTATGATTTTTTTGTAGGTTACTGATGATGACTTTCCCTATTGGAATTTGTGTGCTGCATTCATTACTATATTCTCAGTCACTGGTACAGACCTCAATGCAGTGCAAAACAGAGGGAAAGACTGAACCTTGCTTTAGAAAGTCACAGTATCGTTAGTAATCATTTTGTTCACTTGAAATACTCCTGGTGGAAAAATACTAGATGAAACCTATATGAAGCTAAAGAGGACACAGTAACTTTGTTATAAACAAAAATTAAAATGAAGACAATCCTGGTTTCATGTGATTGCTCACTTCACTTTACAGTCATCATTGAGATGGACTTGAGAACATTATTTTTGTAATATGGAAGTATAGGAAAGTAGAAGTCATAATATTCTTTAGTATTTTAACAAGTTTTTACAGTATTTCAAATCATGGTATATATATGAGAGAATATGTGTAGTAGATCTAATTTATGAACAGAACTTGGGTGAAACACCAATTTTTTAATGTTAAATCTTAGCCTGATTAGTAAATCATGCTATATATGGGAGGAGTAATGAGGAAACAAGTTTCTGTAAAAAATGACCCCAGAAGACCAGTTCTCAATTACCTCCGTATTGCTACTGAACGTAATTATTGCAATGGCTGTAAGCAAAATTGTAATGACATTTTTCTTTTGTTATAGGGTTATCTTTTCACTACATTAATTGAGGAAATACCTGTGAACACTCTTAGTAAAATCTAGTGTGGTGGTATAGCAGATTATGAAGAATTTGGTATTGTACTTCTTTTTAGATTGGTGAGGTTAATACTTTCTATATTGTACTGTGGAAGGGATTTTTTCCTAGATGTTGACATGAGATATTTTTTCCCCCATAAAATAGAGCTGCTTCATTTTTTTACCAAGCTTTTTCATGTTTAGCATCACAATGATTAATGAGTTTAATTTTTGCAGGCAACTGCCAGGAGGTGCTGAGTAAGATGTATCATGCTGATTGTGTATAAGCCTGCTCCTTTTAATTACTAGGGTGATAACAATGCATTAATCAAACGCAAAAGAAATTCAGCACTTTTCTGTAACACAAAATATTGATCTGTTTTACAAGGCAGTGACTATAAAATGATGATCACAGAGGTCCTTTTAAAATTAAATTTTGTATGATGTTATGTGTTAAAAATATTGACTCCTCTACAGAAACATCTTAAAACTTTTCTATATAAAGAGCCATACGCTGCTTTCTTATAGGTTCATTTTGAGCCCAAAATCCTGTTTGCTTTTGTGGGAACTCAACCACTCAAAGTGCAGAAGCTTCTCTTATTGTGAATATTATTTCCATAACTGAGTTCTTAATATTTCTTTCTTTCTTGTATTTGCTTAAACCTATATTTGGCCATATAGTATACTTTAGTGGTTTCAAAATTAATTATTCAGCTTGATTTACATTTTGAGAAGTTTTTCATTCAGATATAAATAGCAATCATTTTGAAATGCTTCAGTAAAACCGTGTTTCCTGCTTGAAAAAGTGAAAGATTATGTAAATTGAATATCATTTGTTAATAGAATCAGTATGAGAAAGTGAGAATCAAAGTCATTAGTATAAAAAAAATTGTAATTTGGTATGTCAGACTTGCTGTTGCATGTAATTGAAACTGTTAATTTTCAGGTCATTATTTGTCTAATGGGAAGAGGCATTGCCTCTTAGAAATGTATGTCAAGGACTGAGTTTCGGAAACTCTGAGGCATGAGCTGCGGACAACAGGCATTTCAGAAGTAGTGTGATCTCTTCCCAAAGAGATAAGTAATTTTACTGTATAGAAGGGTTTGTAGGACTGCAGGAATCATAATATTATTGAAAGATATAGTAATTTCAATTGCAACCAGAAATCTGTCTACAGATCTGAACTGTTGTCCTTATAGACAGAAACTACTGTTTAAATCTGTAAGAATTTCCTCTTCTGCCTCTTCTTGGTGAGTTCTTTCATGCTGAACTCACTTATCTTGCAGCTGTTAAGATGTTGAATGGAAATAGTTAAGCCCTGCTGACATTCTGTAAACTCGACTTCCAAAATAAATAAGAATTGCATAATCCTTCAAAAGAAATAGTTATAAAACTTATAAAAATAATGGGTCTTATTTGCTTGGAAACCCATCATATATTTTGTGATTACTGAATAATGGACTTTCTGGTCTAGAGATGATGTGTTTTTCATACTTTGCTTTATAGTTGTATTTAGAATTAAACCACCGTAAGATATTTGCTGCTAGTTTAGTACCAGCCTGTTTCTGGAATTTTTACTAGCCACAATAAAGCATGCACTAAAAAAGAAATTGCCAGAGAGAATGTATTTTAAGTATTCAGGAGTAGCTGTGTGATGAGGTCTCTAGTAGTAGTGAACTAAGCAATAAGTTAGGATAGCTCATGTAGAGTATTCAGCTTGCATTGTTTCTCTTGAGCTAACAACTAGTAGCTTATGTGCAGAAAGAAGTCCCTGAGCCCAGATTCAGAGCAGCTTGTGTTGTTTCTCAAGGGGCTTTCAAAGACATAAGGGGTGGGAAAACAATCTATGAGTATGTATATTTTGTTTCAGAAAAGGCCAGAAAGAAGACGGTTCTTAGGTTGTCCATCATAGCTTTGAAAATGCTCTTTGAGAGTCAGAAGATTTTGTCCCTGGAAATAAAAACAAAACAAACCCAGAACATTAATTTGGGCTAATATATTTATGCTTGTGATTGTCCAGCAAAGACTTCCCTTAAAATTCATTAATTACAAGTTCATTTTACTGGGATTTTTGCCTAATGTGCTGGATGATTCCCAGCACGTTGTGGGGATGTACCAGCATTTTCATCCTGTGACCAAGGGGTGGCAGCGTGTCTTGATTACGCTGTTCCTATGGAACGCTTGACATCTCATTGTTTTTATAGTAAAACACCAACCAGCTGTTTATTTACATGCTCATACCTGTACAAGTGAGGGTTATTTTTAATTTCTTATTACTTTCTCTAGGTTTGATTGACTTGATAACAATTTATTAACTCTCTTTTTTCACCATCAGGGAGAAATGTTTGTTTTCAAAGCTCATCAAGAAATGGTTCAGCAACAGTTTTAAGTAGTCCCATGTTCAAGCATAGGGGAAGGAGGGGAGAAACAAATCGTTCTTCAAAGGAAATTTTCTCCCAAAGGAAAATAAAAGCCTTTCCCCAAAAGCCTACTGCAGTCATTGTGATATAATGTAAATCTTTGAAAGTATACAGAGATAAATCAGGTTTGTAAATTCATTGAAAAATTAATTGTGGTCAAAACCAAATATATATATTGGAATCTAATTCCTAGTTAGGTGCATAAATACTAATTTTGGATCAGGTTCTTATTCACTTATGCACCTTTGAAGATTTTATCCATATTCATCAGATTCTGTGTGTTTGGTAATGATGAGATTCAGTGTGGGCGAGTTAACTGATTAAAACCATACTTTGAGTCTGTGCATTCTGAAGAGAGCTAGTGTGCTGTAGTCTGTACTGCCAATATGCAACTAAAAATGAGAGCAACACGTAGGCATTGGCCACGTGCATGTTTTGCAGCACAGAGCAGTGTAGAAGGGAACAGAGGGACACTGTAGTGGTGCAATTCAATAAAGTGTTTTGAAGGATGAGTGGGATGTGGTTTTTGTGTGGTGGAAACATGAATCCTTCACAAGTTTTCTGCCTGTAGAGTATTTGGGAACATTTGTTTCCCACGTTCAACCAGAGTTTTAGTTATCTCTCAACTTTTAAGCACTTTAATTTAGAGGTCTTTCATACTTTGTTTTGTTAAAATAGCACTTGAAGTCTTACAAAAGGCTACAGCTAAGATTAATGTAGTTTTTAAGCCTCAGAGAACTTGTAAGGTGGAGCCAGGGAGAGAGGAAGGGATGGGTCTGATACTCAACCACATTGCAAGCAGTAAGTTTAGGGAAAGCTAATGCAGTGTGTGAGGTAATGTGCAAAAGGCCAATATTGTGAATCTCTGCTGATGAAATCTTAACAGGTTTCCATTGAGCATACTTTTAATTGCTTATCACTTGCATAGAGTATAAGAATTTTCTTCTAAATAAGATGCTTGTTAGTAGAGCTCTGCTATAACGTAGATTATTCCATGAGTTGCTGTCTCTGTGCCTTTTAAAAGTGCACTTTGCACTTATCTTCACTTTGCAGGTGGAAAATCAGAGGCTGAGTTGACACATTGTCTCATGGACAGTGCATCTCAGCTCTATAGCAGTGACAGTTTGCTGTGACTCAGCCCTGTGAAGTGTTCCAGGTTGTGGCCCTGGTTGCAGGGGCTTTAAAAAGAATAGTTATTCCAGTTATCACCAAAGATATTCCTACAGGTGTAAAACTAATTGTAAAGTCCTGCATATTTAAGTCTTTGATGTATCTAGCACACATTAGTAACAATTTTCATGTGATGTTTCAAATGTCTGATGTTTTCCTCTAACTGTTCAAGGGTTTGGGACTTGCTTTGAGAGAAGGGAGATTAAAAGCATCCAAAAGGAAGGACAGAAGTATCTTAATACTTTCATTGTATAATATTTTTGGGGTTGTATGGTTTGGGTTTTTTTTCCTTTTTCTTTTCTGTATTCATCAATAGCATCGCTCTAGCATTTCAAATAGATTTCACTCTAGGCAGATCTCAAAAGCAAATGCAAATTTATCCCGTCTTGCTATCTTGGACATACAGAGCTGTATGAAATGGAGAAGCAGCAGTGGGAAAAGCTTGGTAACCTCAGCTTTAGTTATACTACAGTCATTAATTTTAAAGTGTTTATGACAAAAGTATATACATGTTTCTTATTTTCCATTAAAATGAGTTCCAACTTTGGTTAGAAGAAAAATGACACCCATGGAGACTGAGCAATTACGGATGTTGCTACAGTCCCCAAACTGTAGATCTGAAGAAGCTTGGTGAGAAACACCAGCAGCAGGTTTACACAGGATCCCTGTGCCTGCTGCTTTGCTCCCATTCTGGCAGAGGGAGAATAGAATACAGCATCTGGGCGGCAGCAGGAGTCCTGTTACTGCCTGTTGTCCCTTCTCAAGGGTATAAGCAGTAGTTTGCAGAACCCAGTCATGTAGACTCTGTGTCTGTGAAGATGAATTCAAGTGTCCTTCAGTGCCTCTTGCTATGTGGGACCAAAAAATACTTGTTTCTATAAGAACAGCCTTTAGCAAAAGGAAAAGTATGAACTGCTGGCAGTAGCAAAACGAATGTTTATGCTTCTCCCAGGGTCACAGAAAACCAATCTGCCACTGCTGGCAGGTGGGATGGTATGGGAAGTGGCTCTGAGGTGGATGGCTTTTCCCATTTATTCCCGAGACCTCCCCATACCTTCAGAGCAATAGAGGCTGCAAGCACAGCACAGCTCTTCCTCTCTCCGTTTCCCCAGACTTGCCTCAACCTTTCATCCTCATGGGAGAAAAACTCAGTTTTGTTTGCACTGCTGGGAAGCTGTGGGTCTGTTCTTCCTCCCTTGTCTAACAGGTGACTGCTGGCAGCATTATCTCTGTCTGCCCTGGCGCCTAAAGATGGATCTCCTAGCAAAAACCTCAGATGGCTCCTCTCCAGTGGCTTCACAGTGATCTGCCCTCTGGCATTGCAAAATGCAAGTTTGAGCTGCTTTCCTCTCAGGACAGGCAGGTCAGGTTACCTCATATTGTGGATGACAAAGAGGAGCCTTGATCAGAGAGAAAAGAGGATGTTGGGGTCTGCTTTAAATAGTGCTTGACCTCTCGCATAAGAGACTGATTGTTCCAAGATAAGTTTATTGCTTACACAGCTCTGAGATTTGCACAGATTGCTCATGGGTTTATGTTTCATGTGACTGTAGAATCCTATCTTTATTTGTCATTTATTCCTAAATCCCTCCTCTTGTTTCTGGATAATCTATATTAAATGTGGGTTGTCTTTGGTTTTGTTTTTCCTGTTTCCTTTAGGTACCAGAAAAGAAAGGTAGTATTTAAAAGGCCAAACATCTATTACATTATTGATAAGGAAGCTATAGAAATCAACAACAATGTTTCCATAGAGATATAAATGGTATATAATGAACCAAAGATTTCCACTTCTACTAGTCTTCCTGCTAGGCACACTGAATGTAAGCACTTATTGATATAGTTCCTCTGTATGTTCTGTATTAACTTTTTTATTATTATTATTATTTTAGATGTTTTTAATCTCAGATACAAGGGGAGGCACTTGGAGAAAACATTAAAGGTATTATAGTGCTTCACAATGGTGAATCTAATAAACTGGGTGCAACTTCAAATAAAGTGTTGAAGCAGCTTCTTCTATTGTGAACTGCAGCATGAACAACACTTGTCAAAACACATTCAGTGATTCATTGCAAACAAGAATAATTATTCAAGACTGACACAGCCAAAGTTTAGGATCACACTAACCCAATCTATTGTACTTACTTTGTTTATACTTTCTATGTTTGAGTTCTCTGTGCTTGGAAAAGGCTTCTTCAAGGAGAGGGCAGTTTTTACTGGTTTCTGGACACATTTCTTTACCTTCTGTTCGAGGTGATTTGAATCTGTGGTAGCTCATGGGAATGACCATTAGGGAAGTCATATTGTTCCTGGGTCTGCTACTGACCTGCTGGATGACCTTCAGCTAGTTGTTCATCTCTGCAGGGCAGGACCTGTGTCTGTTGGATACTATAAAGAAATCAAGGCCTTGACTTCATGTGTGGCTTTGCTGTGGTGGTGCAGAATTAAATAATTTCTGCTTTTGGCTTAAAGCTTTGGTCTAAAAAGGACCCGCAGAAACATGAGATTATTAATAATTAGCAGTGCAGTAATTAATTCTGCCAGTGGCAACATTTGTGGCACCATTGGTAATAACCAAAACAGACCTGATTGTGTTTGTTTATGGTGTGTTAAAGGTCTCTCTCATTACAATGTTTCACAAGCAGTGCCAGGAGCTGATAATCACTATAATGCTCAGTTTTCTTTTAGCTAAGAAAAGCTAATAAGCATCTGTAGTTTTGAAAATGTCAGATTGAGCCAAAGTGCATGCAATTAGATAAGGATAATGTAGCAGATAATAAGAAGATATATGATGCTGGATGAGCAGTTATCAGACTATTGTGCTTTGGCTGCTAAAGTGCTATGTGTCATATAAAAGAAAGTAGTTGTTGGTTGAGGGAAAACATGACACAAGTTGTCAGAGATGGAAAAGCGAGCTAACGTGGTAAAGTGAAAAGGTTAGTCCTGAGGGAGTATAAACATGCATGTCAGGCTCTTGATAAATGGAAGGATTTTCTGGGTTAAAAGTCATGTACTTGGGAAGGTAAGAAAGGCCACTGAGAAAAAAAAAGGAAGCAAATGTGGAAAGGAGGATGGGCAGAATGGAGTCATTTGTGGTTGCCGTCTCTACATTTTTTTTTCCTTTTTTTCCAAGATTCTTTCTCTTGTGTGTGTCAAGTCTGGGCTATTCTGGCTGCTTTAGTGTGTTAAAATCTTCCTCACACAACTTCTTTGCCCTAAAGGAGATACAGCCATGCCGCAGTGATTAGGAGGCTGGATGTGAATTTTCAAGCAGTGTCCTCAGTTTAATTTGCCACTGGGGAGAAGGATGAGGCAGACTCCAAAACCAAGAGAAAACAGCAAGAGGTAAAACCAGACAACTGAGGGAAAGAAAAAAGAGGAAAGCTGCGATGTACAGAACTGGATGCCAGCTCTGATACTGAAAACTAAGGAATTTTGCTTCTAAATAATTTTTGCTATAAGGCAAAATATTTCTTGAGACAGAATGTTCCACATTTGACCTTTCTTTCTGCTTCACCTAATCCAGAAACTAGGAGGACAGGTTCTCCCTGATCTGGGAGAGGAGGAATTTTTGTCATGATTTTTCTGAAATATCTTTCCCAGTGTTATCCCACCTTTGTTTAAGTGTTCTGATGTCCCCATAGATGAGAGGTTGGAAGCCCATATTTTGATTTTATGATAACTTTTACCGTTTTTTCTCTTTAGAATGCAGCAAGTATTTCATATCATTATAAAATGCATGACAGAAAAGGTGGTTATGCATAGCTCTCATACTCTCCTCTTCTGTAATCTATTTAAGAAAATATTCTATAAATACTTAATTAGTGACCAATTATGTAGTGTTACAGCTGCAAATCAGAAAAAAAAACATCCTTATGAAGTTTTTGCATTGTGCGTAACAAATTCAAGGTAGATTTTGGCACTTAAAAAACATTGTCCCTTTCCATTTCAATTTACACAAGGATATATCCCTTTTTGGGGATTTTCGATTAACAGTACTTATATTACAGGGTTGTGCAGAAGCATGTGTTTGATATATGCGTTTGGAGAGGCCTCAGGGAGAATCTCCTTATATCCTCAGGCCTTCACTTAGAGGTAGGAGCTGAGCTGAGCTGAACAATCCTACGTTGCATGACATGATTGCAATTATGTGGCTTTTCAGACTGAGTCTTCTTTTTTCCTGACCCTTATGCATGAGTGCTCAGCTAGGAGATTTATAACTGAAAAGCACATTTGCTATACCCCTTTCTTCTTGTATTTAGTCATTCTGGGAGACTCTGTCCAGGTCTGTCAATGTGGGTTTACAAGAATGGAGTTCATGGCATACGCTTGGATCAGGTTTCTGGTAAGAAAATTTACAGAAAGCATCGCTAAAACATTCACTGTCTGCGTGCATTTGAGCTCAGGGTGGGTTGAAGTTATCTTCCTATGACTGTTCAGGGAAGGACATTTAGCACATTCACAGGATGCAATTTCAGAGAATGTGTAAACACGACCAAAATATCACTTATGTGTTGATTTTTGTTTGTTTTGGTTTTACACGACAGTCAATAGCAAATTATGCTCCTCGATAACCTGTTCTTCTCCAGGCATTGGGCAAGCTTCATATTAGAGGAGAGAGAGAAGAGATCAGCTGTCTTCTCTAAGGTTGGGTCATGAGAGAACTCCATCATGCTCTCTCAGATACGAGGATGATTGCAGCATCTATGCAGCTCTGTAGTGGCTCTCTCCTCTTTGGATGAGCTAGAAAGAAGTGCCTCGTGGCACTGGAGAGAAAAGGTAAAGGTTAAGAGCAAGGTTAAAGCCAGTTAAATCCCACTGTATAAATCTACACGTGAAATCCCTCAAATTACAACCATATTCCGTCACTGTTTCTTCCTGTCTGTGCTAAGCTGAAGCTCCTCTAGAAACACACAGTGGGCTGATAGTACAACACTATTGGGCTGGAAAGATACATGAGAATGCTATCATCAACTTTTTAACAGTGCATTTTAGTATAAAATGTAGGGAGCAGCAGTGTGAATCAGAGGATTGAATTTGCTCTAAAAGTTCCATAGAAGGTTCCTTTTTTGCTAAAGACAGATTGTGCCAGTCCAACCTCAAAAACTATAATATAATTTGAAAGCACTGTTCTGCATTCCTTTCACCTGATCTCAATTGGTGATGAGCCATAACATTTCTCTGTGGTCCACTGGAGTTCAATAGATGAGAATTTCCTAACTTCATAAAATGATCAAAAGCACTCCAAATGTATATTATTAGCAAGGCTTTTGTGAGACAACTCAATCAGCAGGCTTCAGGTGCCTTTATGAAAGGTTTGGTGAGCATTGTTTGAGTGGCAGATTGCTGTGATAGGTATTAATTGAGGGGAAAACTAATAAAACACAAATCTTTATGCTTGAAGTAACTGAAAGAACAAATGGCAGTGGATGTGCACAACAGATGTTTTTTCTGGTTTGCCACGATGCCATGTAGATGAATTGTACAAGGAAAAATGTCTCTAGCAGTGATATAAGTGGCATCTGTGTGGCTGGTTTTGGCAGCAGTTCACTCCTGTGTTTTTCTTTAAACCGGTGCCTTGGACAGCACTGGAAAGCAGAAGGTAGTAGATTGGTTTTATGTATACTGCCTGTGTCTCATCTGGAAAACTCATCTTGTCCAGCATGCTGTATCAAAATGCAAAAACCAAATACACTTTTGTAAAATGTTTGTGAGTGATGAACCATTTCAGGACCATTCTGTTGTGTTCAAGGTCTTTCTACAAACAGAATAAGAATGATTGATTGACTCATTGCAAAGTACATGTTGGGCATTAGGGACTGTCTTTCCTCTCTCCCTCTCCCCCATTTCTTACAGGCTGGCTGAGACTTTTCAAACAGACAAGACTTTATTTTTCTGTTCCATTTGTTTTCAAGAATATGAGGCAGAGGCTTGTTAAGGGGTGAATGGGCAACCAAATTCCTGGGGACTGAGCCTCTTAACATCAGTTTGGATGCCCAAAATTTCTGAGATTGTGAGAAGAAATCTGGTGGCTGCTTTTAGTCAAATGGGTTATTTGAGAATTTGTCTGTTGGTATTGCTAAACTTTCTGATGAAAACTTATAACAAACATCTCTAATAGTGCTTACTTCTCTTTTCTTCCCCTGGATCTCAGAGCACTCCAGCAAGGTACAGTACCAAAATCTGTTCTTTACTTCATGGTGATGTAATCTTCAGAGTTCCCAGATGTAAATTCCTGTGCTCGCTAAGAGCCAAAGAGGCTTTATATACTTAATCAGTCTTCCTACGAACACAGATTAGAATTTTTTGTGTTTTGGTCTCTCCCCTTTGCTGGTGATGGTGGAAATGGAGACTGTCCATCCTCAGGATATCTATTTAGGAAAAAGTTTCATTGTGAGGCCCAGGTATTCCCAGTGTTTTTCTTGGTCAGCTTCAATAATCAGTACTTCTTATTTATTCAGGTCAATGGGCCCTTCTCCAGGGGACAGTATAGCTTTTTAGAAGAAGGATATTGTTGGAAAATGAGATCTCTGTAATCTGACCATAAATTGGTTGAGGCTGGAAATAAGATTTCTATGATCTTGAGCACAGAAGTACTGGAAGAGCCTTCCAGTAAGAGCAGCAAAGATAAAAGTCATATCTGGCCTTAAGGTGGATCTCAATACTCTATGAGATTATATACCTGCCCTTGGAAGCAGACAAAACATAGGGTCTCCTTTTTACAACTAAATCCACTGAAATTTTGCATGCAGCCAGTGAAGAGGTCTCTGCCTCCAGCTAAGTAACAGGAATTTCAGTTTTAATTACGCAGGCTAAACACCTTTTAGAAGAATTTCCTGAAGGGGTGAAGGTTATTACACTGTGTTTATTAAAAAAAAAAAAGGTAGTAAAATGGGTTATAAAGGGCTATATACAGGGCTGTGCATCCATCCTTTGCACATATTTTAAAGGTTATTTTGTCAGGTTTATTCAAGTGTCCCTGGATTGCTGCATTTTAAATAAATTGTGTCAGGCACACCAGGTATATGATAAGGATTTCTATCTACCTCCTTTGTAGGCCAAACACTTTTCCATTTCCAGAGGCAAGATATTAAGAGGTCTGTTACTAGAAGGGCAGAAACATGTACTTGCCTTTTAGTTGCAGGTGGTCTGTATGGGCAAATCTAATTCCGAGCAGTTCCTTTTCCTTTCTTGTTGTAGAATTGTATGTCCTTGTTTTGCTGAAGTGCTTTGCTCTAGCTTTTGTGCTGGAGTCCCTCAGAGTCCCCTAGGGACAGTACCATTGCCTGTCTCAGTAACAAAGACAGAATGCAAAGGAAAGCCTATGGCTGAGAAACTATTGGCAGAATATCAGACAGAATGTCCGAGTTTGTTTTGCGTTATAGGACCACTACAGTGTAACCCAAATGTAAATTATCTCCAGATTATGTGAATTTCAGATTTGGGTATCTAAAGATAATTTAGTAGCTCAGTTCATCTAAATGATCCAGAAAACTAGCTCAGAGTTTGAAAGTTACTGGATGTTTCCCTTTTTTTAATATAAATGATCCCTAGGCCACAAGAGCAGTACTGTTTGAGTGACTGAATTGCCAAACTGTAAGTTCCGAGGTCCATCGAATTCTCTCTGTGAATTAGAAATAGGCAGAACAGAAATTCTCTTCATCTAGGAATACACGTGGTGCCCTTCAATGGTTCATTGCATTATGTGGGTTCAATGTGGATTTAACAAGCATTAGAAGGTTTTAGTCCTTTATAAAACCCGAAATATTTTAGAAATTCTGCCTGGAGAAGGAAAAACTGCCCACTTGCTACATGAGGCTTTAGCAGCTGTGACATTCACCTAGTGAGAAGGCTGATTTTGGTTCTCACCCTTATTCAGAACCTCTTCTCCCAGGGTGAGCTCTTGGCTGTGGCTGCAGATTAGAAAGGGCTGATGAGTCTCTTGTCATTTCTGAACGTAAGAGAGATGGGTGGATTGGAAAGGAAACTGAGGGAAAACAAGCATGGCTCTGTGGTGGTGGGAAGAGGTCTGAGATGTAGGGATCTGCTCCTCAGTAGATGGCAAGTGTGAAAAATGCCCAAGAAGGGGTAGCACACATGCCAGGCAATTTCTGTTAGCTTCTTCCCCTCAATACCCCTAATGCTGATTTTTTAAGTTCACAGTGGGCTCAAAATGTTGACAATGTAGGAAAGGCAGTATCTGACTTGTATTGCAGCTCTGTCTTTTATTGTGTCTGGCCCTGGGTACTTTTGAAAATCTGTGGCACAGAAATGTTTACAACTAATAGAGCCACTTCTTCAAATAAAGGTGTAAGAGGCATACTTGTGAAGATATTTAATGTAGCAAGACTACTCTAAGGCAGCAAATTTCTTACTGAATATTCCAAGATTGGCCGAGGAGAAGGGCCATCTATCTTTTTGGACCATGCAGGAAGGGAACAGCAGAGTGATGATTTATGAAATGGGTGCTGAGAGAGAGGCAGTGATGCTATGTCAGTGTGGTCAGAGGCAGGAGATGCAGGAGACAGCTTCTTTCAAGAGTGAAGAAGTGGTTTGGGTGCACAGAACAGTGGGTTTGATGTTGATGGGGTGGGAATTGCCAAAGTAATCTCCAGTTATCTCATTCCAACAGCAGAGGGAAAGCGTGCTGCACATTAATAGTAAGTTGGCAAATACCATGGCTGTAACACATGACTGGGAGTGGAAAAGCTGGCTTCTGTTCCTGTATGCCATTTAATTTTTCAGGAGCTTTTAATTCCCTGTGTGGTATTGGGCAGATTTTAGAGAAGATTTTGGTTATGCAATGAAAGCCATCTGATAGTGTTTCTATACTGCTGTTAAGATGAAGCATTCTTCCAATATCCTATAATCTTACTTGTGCTTTCTCTTCTTGTTTTTTTCTAAGCCCTGGGCTAAAAGGCATTGTGGGCTAAAAGGATTCATTCAACAAAATGTCCAAACTGTGAAGCACTAGAACTCCTGCCTTTTTTTTTTTTCTGCTTCTCAAGACAGCAAGTATCAAGCAGTACAGGTTATACTGCTTGAAAATGCTAATATGTTTTGAACGCTCAGGATTTTCATGATTATTTGAGCTGGAATTTTACATGCCACCAAACACAGAGTTGATCTAAATCAGTGCGTTCCCCAGGGCCACATCTGCCCAAGAGATGAGCTTCTCTTGTGCCAAGGTTATATGTGTGTGGCCCAGTATGGTTCTCTTGTAGAAGAATTGAGGGTATCACAAGCACTGTGTTGTGCTAATGCAGTGCCAGCTTTCAGCTGCTACTCATTCATATTAGTCAGAACTAATTTATCTACTGATCATTCACATGGCTGTAAACTTTCACTGGCTGATAGAGGTTGTTCAGGGCTCCTTCATATGTCTTTGCATGGTATTATGATGTACTTCAGCAAAATCAGACACTCAAAAAATATAAGGAGCATTGGACTTAAAGTTGCCTTCATTAAACTTTCTTGTATTCATTATCCTGGTTTCCTTGCTTGCCTTATGTTAGTCTTTAATTAAATGGTTGCACGTCATTGTGGGGTTTTTTTGCACAGGACCCCTCTTTCCATGCTCACAGTGTTTTAATGAAAATCTCTTCAACATCTCTTTCCCCCTTGTTGTTTAATGTGTGACCTTCAGCCTTATTCTGTACTCTTTTTAGATGCCATTTAATTTTCTCATGAGCTCTTCTCTAGCACTTACTGCTACAATATTTGAATGTGTCTCAAAACCTAGTGATTTTTTTTTCCCAGGGCAGCTGCTAAGCATGAGGAAAGTTTTATTCCTGTTCCATATACAGTGAAATAAGGGACAATTTAATGTACTGAGAATATCTTGATGTGGAGACTATTCATATGGGAGTACAAAGTACAAGTCTGTGACCTCAGTGACAATGCTGACCCTCAGCATTTCTACAAATACTATCAGAAGTCCCAGAGATGGACATTTATGAAGTAAGTAATACTGTAATGCTCACTTAGTAGAGTTCAACTTAAATGTTTTGCCCAGCATTACAGAATCTGGTTGTATGAGAGACAGGGTAATTATCTATGTTTTCATGGTGTTTGTACACTTGCTTAGTCATGAAACTGTCCTTCCTCTTCCTTTTCGTGGCAGTGCTTCATTTAGTGCACACTGTTTCTTTTCAACCATGCATGTAACCATGGGCCCTACTAATTCCCTTTTGAAACAGTGACCTTTGTGGTGTGTTAAAGACAAGGCTAAGGTTATGTTAGACTGTGTTAGTTCTATATAGACACCTGATATTATGCTGCGCTTAGTTTTATAGCAATTCTTGTGGGAAAGTAATATTTTTTATTAGGGTAACTGGTCTTGTTGCTGGACAAACTTTCAAGTGCATGAGCCCTTCAGGTTTGAAGCCTTTCCTCTTAGATCAGTTGACTTATTGACACTTCCTCCTGTAAACGCTGTGTCTTTTATATCCTCAGACCACTGAGTCTACAGAAGCAACTGCATTTCAAAAAAGCAGGCAGGAAAACAAGAGATGACATTACATGACAGCAAATGGAGTCCCCAGTGATTCATCAGTAGGTTACAAGTAGGAGAGTGTAACCACAGATCGTTGAGTTAACAGCGTTGACTGAGAGTATTTTTGTTCTCATCCTCTCTAAGAATCAGCTCTTGTGGGAGAATTGGTCCATCTTTTCTCTGTGGTTTCATATCTGTCAGGACGCTGGAAATACATAGTGATTTGCGAATGCTGAATTCTTTTCTGATAGCAAGGGGTCTATTTTTGGCATTTTCTACCTGACTCATTAGGAAATTAGATCAACTGTCTCTGACACTTTTCCACTATTTGGTCCCATTTTGGATGCATCTGTCTGTCTTTTGTACCATGCTTTAATGATAAATTATTTTATTTTTTTATTTTATCGTTCTGTTGGTATTCATACAGTTCCTGGTATGGAAAGGATGTGGGTTTTACTGGCTTAGTTAGGTAATTTATCTGAGCTATTTTCCAAATGACCCTTAATTTCTTTCCAAACTGTGTAATTTCAGTTTTCATGAAACTGGCAAGGTTGTTCTGACTTTATGGATAGTTCTGGCAGTAAAAAAGTTAATTTAGGCTAAATTAAAAAAAGAGAAGAAAGGAGTTGTAGCAATCTGTATGAATGGGTGAAATCATCTTTCAGAAAGCTTCTTAATCACTAAGACACAGGATTTTATGGGTCTACCTTGTAGAGATATACCAACTTGTAGAGATAATTAAACATTCCCAGGAGGAAAGTGTTAAAGCCAGGTATCTCATTTCCCCAGAGAGTATGTTAAGACCCCATGGTGGAAAATTGTTATTGTTCTCTGACCTACATAATTATTCAAGTATTCCATGTAAAATGGATCAGCTCATGTAGAAAACAGTGACAGTGTCCCTTCCCAGCATATTTCCAAAATCTTTAGCTTGTGATATACAGGGATGAAATTCTAGGAGGTCCAGCAGCAGAACAAAACCAACCAAGCTGAAAGGAGCAGTGTCCACAAAACCACAAAGTACAACGATTTTTTCATGCTCCTTCTTGTTCCCTAGAATGAGTTTTTCTGAAATTTTATTTTATTCTAGTTATTGCTGCACACAGTTTATTTCTGCTGAAGCATTTCAAAAGATATTTATCTTTTATAGCTTCAGTATTTTTATTCCTGAGAAAGACTAATTGAAATCTGTCTCCCATTCATCTTCCTGCTGTTGGATACTACATCTGAGTTAAGTTTAGGCTGAACTTCAGAGCTCACATAACATGCCTAGAGGATTTTCCTTCTTTTAATAAAACAAAGCATCCTTAGAGTTTTAGAACAGTTCCTGGAGGAGTCAATAGGAAGAAATGTTCATCGTTGCTTAATGAAAAACAGTAGTACTCCTGCTAAGAGAGAAATGCAGCACAATAGGATAGGGGTTTTTATTACTTTATATAGGACAAAAGATCAGCTTCCAAATTCTGTGAGGCTGGAGAATCTTCATGTACCTGGAAAACAGAGATTTTCCTGTGTCTTGAGTGGCTCAAAGGACTAAATTAGAGGACGAAAATTAAAAGAAACAAATGCAGGTTTATGAAGGAATGCCAAAGAAATTATTCTTGTGTGTGCTCGAGGACATAAATGTCTTTTGGGAAGCAGATTTGCATAGAGTTGGCCACAAAGAGAAAATCAAGTTTAGAGTCTGATCCGTTTGGAAGACAGCTTCTTAAGGGTGAGATTCCAGAGGCTGTTGAGAAGTATTTCTGGAAAGGAAGTTTAATTCCACTTTGTAGCCTGTAAATATTTTGTAGTTAGTATTCAGGAACAATAAGTTATGGATCTAAGATCAAATAGAGCAGTCTTTGGTGCTACATTCTATACTAAAAAGGAGTAGTACTGAACTACTTGTAGTAGAAAAGTAGATCCATCCACTGCTTTCCGTAATTATATTCAGTTTATCTGATCCTCACTAGATGTTTCTTCATTAGAACTGTGGTTTTGGGTGTGGATACTGAACCAGCAAAGAACTTGTAGCTCTAAAAGCATCAGACAATATTCAATATTCCCCAATCACCCTGAGTTCCCATGTCAGAAGGAACAGGACTTTGCTGCATTGCTGGAAAAGTCCCGGCATATTTCATGTAGACAACGGCAGCTTGTATGCCTGCTATATGGGATGAGATTGCACTTGCCTGGTAAAGAGGAAATCACGGAATTTAGGTACGTGAGCTGTTAAATGGAAGCTCTCAGGCGATAAAAGCCCTGTAAAAGCTAAACTAATCCAAATTACCTTACATTTGCCATGGGCTAAGGGTATGCACAAAGAAAGTTACTGCAAATCAACTGCCAAGTAATAGTTATATTGCTTGCTGTAGCTTGCCTGTTCAAAACTGAACCCCAAGGAAAAATCCATGCTTTGCAGACAGCCTGTTTATGTCCTGCCCAGCGAACACTCGGTCTATGAGTGGCACTATGACAATATAATGATGGACTCATCAGTGTGAGGGAGGGCTATCTGCTGTGTTGCATCTCAGACTAAACTTGTGATCGTCACTTGAATTTTTAGTACATAAAGCATTGGTATCCCTATCCCTATCCCTATCCCTATCCTATCCATCTCATTCCATACTTCCTAACATATTTTTTAGTATGATGCTAATTTTGGAGCTGTATTTCTCATTTTCCCCAAGACTGGTAGGAGTCTCTCGTCTTCTATGCAGTTAACAAATTCATACTCTTCCTATACCCTCCATAACAATTGTCTGGACACCCTTGTGCTGATTATATCTGCAAGATTTCTCCTTCAACCCAAACTCATACCTATACTTTACTAGTATGTGAATTCATACTTTACTAGTATGACAATTTTTTGTGCTAATCTGGACTGGACTGTAATAAATTAAGAAATGGGTGCTTAAATGCACATGTATTTATCTACTAGAAGATTCAGTTCATTGCAATCATCTAGTCTGTTTTAATCTTTCTGGTAGCTCACAGATCAGATGTGGTTCTTGGGATACTTCCATCCATCCATTTCATTTAGCCTAGTGAAGACAATAGGAAGGTGCTTGCTCAGGAAATACTGCATTTGCTTTGCCTATGGAGCTGCTGCTGCCAGGGCTGTGTGGAAGATGTTGATGGAGCCATAGCCATGTTTCATCCTGTACGGGCATGGTCCACCAGTGCATGGAGTACTGATGCTGGTTATGGCTGAAATGCATCTTTAAAATTGCAATGTGTTACATGAGGTTAAAGTTTTCTGAAAGTTGCCATCTTCTTTCTGCAGGTCATGAGCTTCCATGAATTATGCCTGCTTGGAGCTAAGGAACTGTTTGAGATAGAGCGTAATCGAAAAAAAATATCCAGTCTCATCTGAGCATGCCCTGGTGACAGAGAATCCATCAATGTGTTTAAGACATGCAGTCGTTAATCACTTTGCTCTTAACTGTGTGCCTCATTTTTTAGCTGAATTTGTCTGAATTTGCCTGGCTTCAGATTTCATACATTGATCTCTGCGGGGAGGCTGAAAAACTTTCTATTGTTCAAAATATGTGGTAGGAGAAGAAACTAGTTCTTGATAAACGTAGGTTTGTGCTAATGTCACTTCCTTTTTTTCACTTCTTTTCCTACCTTTGACATTTAATGTCAGAAAAACACCCTTGACTTGCTTCTGCAAAGGTTTATAATGGAATTACTGCGACTGCAGACATAGAACTGCAACCCTTGTAAGTGTAGCCATGTCTGATAAAAGGCTATTTTGACAGGGTGCCATTAGGAGTTTAGTCCTGGCAGCAAAAAGCCCACTGTGAGCTCCTTATGGCTACCAGAGACAACAAGTTTGTGTCTGCTTGGCTGACCTTGCTGAACTTGCTGCTGGGACTCAATTGCTCCAATGACCTGAACTGGCTAGAACAGAGCAAGTATGGGCTGCAGTCTCCTATCATCGGGTATGAAGTAAGATATACTGTATTTCTGAATTTATTTCTCCTTGATCTGTATCATTTGTCATGAAATTCAAATTAATTCTCACCACTTAGGAACTAGCACGTTGCTTGTTTATTCTCTATGGGACTGATCAGTGGAAATTCTGCGGAATGGTATCACTGAAGTTTGAATAAACAAGCTCACTCCTGATAGAGTCTGTCATAGTTTTAACAGAAACCAAATGTTTAGAATGTACTACTCCTTAAAATCATGGTAAAATATGTTACGAATAATAAGAATAGTTTTCTTGACCATTACAGTCTGGTTACATGAGAGAACTGATATCTGCAGCACTTTTGCTTTTATGTCTCTCTGTGACTCTGGTCTAGAATCTTGCACCGTGGGCACCAAAATGATGGACTCATGACTTCTATGTGCAGACCTCAAATTAAATTCAATGATAAAAGAAAACAAAAGGTGGAGAAAAATGAGTAAGGGGGGGAACAGCCAGTTCTTCTGCCCAAAATATACTACAGGTATACGATGAAACAGAACAGCCTATTGAGAGATAAAACAGAGGCAAAAAATACAGGAATGGTGGCAAAAGGACTAAGAGAATGGTCTGGAAATATGTGCAGATAAGATTGTTACAGCAGCCACTGCTGACGTGGAGGGGGAGATTAATTTCTCCTTCCTATTCAGACGGTTTGATTGTAGATGGTAAACTAACCTGGATAAGTTCTGGCGTGGTTAAATTGAAATTTGTAGCTGCTTGAGAAGCTGATTTGCAGAGATCTGCTGCTTCACCAGATACACGTGCAGGTCCTCAGCACTGCAGCTAATGCTGGTTTTCCCAGTGTCCTTAGGTCTGCTTTTTAAACAGACACTTCACAGGATGATCCTAATCTTACTCCACTGGGCAAATGTTTTTGTCCTTAAATTCTTAACACAGTTGAAGTGATAAGGAGAAAGATCAGACTAAGGCGGCTATCTCTTCCTTCCAGAGCAGGCATTCCTCCATAATCTATTCTTGTGTTTGACCAGTTTACCTTTGAATTATTCAAATTATGGACATCCCTAAACTAGCCTGATTGATAACTAGAATCTCAATGAGCCTCTCAGTTCACAGAACAAACCCTGCTGCATGCCTCCTAGAGCTGTGTGTGCTGATTTGGGATGGGCTATGGACCGTGGGGTATATATAAATTGTTCTTGACCAGCCATGGGGGCTGAGCATGACCTGTGATCGAAGCTGTGGATCTCAGCTTAAAACAAGCCAGCTGTCCATGGGTGCAATCATCCCTCTCTGTAAGCATTTTGAAGTACCATTCTATGAGGGCCACAGTGGGGACTGGTTTCAGTGGAGCCTAGGCTGTAGCTCCTGTGTTTAGACACGATTAATAGGATTATGCATGATCTGTGATTTGGCATTACATTACCATTCCTTTCAACTGCCAATTTCCAGATCAATGTACAGAGTAGTGAACTCCTTCCTTTTAAGGAACTGAATCAATGGAAATCCCCCAAAAAACAATTAGACTCAGTATTGATCAGTTGGTGTTAGCAGGTCAGGAGGGATTATTTTGCGGCTTCAAAAGTCCATGTGTGTTTTGCCACCTGGAACAGTCCTGCACAGCTTTGTTTCCCTCCTGGTAGAGAACGTGAAGTGTGACTGAACTTTGCCAAATCTTTACTTTTCTGCTTCCATATTGCTTCTGGGAAGGCGCACTAGATATGGAGGCACTGGGAAGATTCACATAATGATGTTGCATCACAAGATCAGGTAGTGTGTCACATGGCAGGATATATATGGCGTACTATTGTACATATCACAAACATATGGCTGAGAGGAGGATCCAGAGCAAAGCATAGCCTAACTCCTCTATTGCCACTCCTCCCAGATTCTTCCTGGGACAGGACGGCAGGAGAAAACACCTTTATGAGTTGAGCTATACACTATCATGGAGAAACGGAGCAGATAAGTACTGAAACAGAAGATATGCAGCATCAGTACTGCTGATTCCCAACATTTGTAAAATCAAGCCTCCACAATTTGAGATCTAATGAAGAGAATCCTTAACGCGTTTTATAATTTGTTCCTATGACTTCAAGCATTGGGGTTCTAAAAGACACTGAAGTCACACAGTAAATGCAAATACTAAAACAGCAGTAAAACTTAGCATAGTGCTTACTGGATCACACCAAATGTCAAAAGACTTTATTTTTTCATCTCTTTGACAGTTCTCAATTGCGGTTACCTAGAGAAGGAATATTAGACTAGTGTAAGCAGACTGTGTACCTCCACTGGTGTTTCCTCCTCACAGCCTGTGGCTGAGGGTGTTTCTGTGCCCAAGGTTGTGTCACTGGGTTTTTATACAAACCCTTTTGGCATACATAGCATCCTGGGGCAATGAGCTTCACAGTTTAGCTGTCTGCTGTTGGGAAGGGAAAAGAAAGAAAGAGGTGTTTTGTAAGAAGAGGAGAAAATAATAGTAGCATTGCTGTTCTTGTACGCCTGAGGCCTGACATACCCATTCTCTGCTTCACCTACCCCTGCAGTGAAGCCATCAGTTGTGTGTTTCTGTTCAGCCCCTATCTCGTTTCCTTCTGAGACATTGGTGGGTTAATCCTTGTTTTTTGGTACACAGTGGAGTAGTTTCCCTTATGTCGTGTCTCAGTATATCAATGAACTGGGCTCCCCTCCCAGTCTAAATTACTGCCTAGCAAAGTGAGAGAAACTGGGACTCACACAGGCTGACCTTGTGTCCAGTCAGAGCAATCCGTAGGCACAAGACAATAAATTTGCCAAACTATTCTAAAAAAGGAGTGTATTATTATTTACTAGAGAGGTGAAGAACTTGTCTGGTTTCTTCAAGTGAGGGTGAGCAGCAAAGGTCTGGATGTTCTGGAAACCTCTGGATTGCATTAGCAGTGTGTTTGAAATACATGGCATGGGGAGTAGAGATGGGGAGGGCAGATGAGATGACTATGAAGTTAGTGTGCTTCTTCCTGAGAAGGTGTATGTGAGCCCAGGTTTTATGCCTCGCCCTCATGCTGTGAGCTTGTGCTGGAGTGGAGAGAGAAAGCACAAGTCTTTCCTAAGTGGTGTGACACAGATTTTGATTTTCAGCTACCAGGTGAGAATTGTGTAAAATTCACTAGTTTCAAGCAGCTATAGAAATTTCCCAGATTTCCAGGGAAAAAGGGGAAAATGAAAGAAAGGGAAGGCAAACTGAGAAAGTGGGAGTAAGGGACAATGCACTGTAAAGGAAGAAATTAATAGATGTGTGTCATTGCTTTTCATCCAAGTGACTTTGCCACCAGGCTGGCATGCTTGTGCATTGTAATGCATTTTTCAAGCTATATAGTGATCTGCAGCCATGTCTGGTATCAGAGACTGGAATGAAAGTAAAAAGCTGTCTGCCTTCTGCCCTGAAATTCACTCCTTGCCTTGGCTGTAAGCCATGAAACCACAATTAAAATAGCATGAACAGGATGTGTCACTGAAATGAAGATCACAGTGTTCCATCAAACCCTCCGGTTGTGCCCTCTGGAGACTGTGTGACAGAAGGCAAGCTCTGCGTATAACTTGCATCCCTTGGGCGCTGATGTACAGGTAAAAGACCTTACAAGCACAGACAGAAATTTATGGCAGCAGCAGGTGAGGAGACAAAACCAAGAATATAAAGCCAGTGACAGAACTGGAGACAAGACAATTGCAAGTAAACAGTCTCTTCTCTTTCACCTCTTCTTTTCCTGTACTTTAGTAGTAAGAACAGGGCTCAGCATTGTCAACAGTAAAGAAATGTTCTCTGTCTCTCCAAGCCAATCAGCATGTCTTCAGTAAATCAGGAATCTGATGATCATTGCAGCAGCAGAAACCCTCCTTTGCATTGACATTGCTGTCCACCATAGCTGATTACTTGAGCTGATGAAGGCACTCTGCATGTACTTTGCAAATTCATGGCCTAAGCTACTGTCTAGTTTGGCCCTTTTGCTGTACTATTTCAGTCCTAACAGTTAGAAGAGTGGTGCTACGCGTTAAACATTTTAGATCATAATTTTTTTTAGTGATCTCCTGGTGTTTCATCATCCTCAAGGCATTTGAACCTGTTTCCCTGGCTGGTAAAGTGATTTATTCTCCTGCTATGCCATTGTTCTGTAGAAAACTGCTGAAATCAATTGCTTGTAGAAACGGCTACGTGGATGGCAAAGTTCTCTGGCTTCTCCCACTGCGCTAAGTGCTAGTTGTGCCCCACATTTGCTAACTCTCTAGCAACTGTTAACTGATGACACATCTTTTAAGCACCATAGGAGATCTGGACCCCTTCAGTTTCACTTTGACTTATTTTGATAATGTAGGGGCCCATATCTACCTTAAGCACACATCAACCCATGCCAACATGCCCAGAGACACTCTTGACCCTTATGTGCTCTGTGTCCAGCTGCTGGAAGTCAGTTTGGAGGGACCCTTTGGGCACACTCTGCCTTCCAGGCTCCGTGCCAGGAGCTCCAGTCATTCTTCATGGAGCTGTATTAGAAGTAAAACCCAACTCTTTTCCAGCTCAAGATTTCCAACTCTTTCGTTACCCACCGAAAAACTATCCATCCACTGGATGAGCCAGTTATTTAATTCTTGTGATTTCTGGGCAAATCTAATATAATCTAATACCTTAACCTTTGGCATACAAGTCAAAACACTTCTCTTCTGAGTGCTGCTGCTTATGGTTCTTATTCAGAAGAGCAGTAAAGAGCGTGATTAAGCTCTGAGTATGACATAAACCCCTCTTGGCTCAGCAGAAAACCCCTGTTCTCATAATGCACTGGTTTAAGCGTGTGCCTAAAACTGAGCACACGTAAGAGCTTTGCTGAGTCAACGTAAGTGAGAGCAAACTGCTGTGCCATGAATAGCAATGAGAGCCAGAAGAGCTTTTTTAAGGACATATCAACTTGAAAATCACACTCTGCCTGAAAACTGTATCTGTTCTAATTAGCAGTAGCCCCGTGACTGAGAGAAAGTAGCAGGGCATAAAGTGTCTCTCCTCTTGGTTGATAATTGTTCTTCTGATTGTGCTTTGAGCTCTGTTTTTCTTACTGCATTATTTGCTTTTCGTGTCTGCTTTGCCTTCACCTCCTGAATTGGCAAGCTGGCCTTGCATCTGGCGCACTCCCTGCTTTAGGCTGTGTAGAAAGGCACATTCCTGGAGCAGCAGCAGGAGGATTTGCATCACTCTTGTGGATTTGGTCTCTGGAGGTGTCTCGCTTTCCCAGTGAATCCTCTGAGGGCAGAGGAACAGCCTTGCTGACTTGTGTGATAGGCCCAAGTAGGGAGCAGGCAGCTTTCACTGCTGAGCAACAGCACTTTTCTCTGCATAACCCATCCACTAGAGCCTGAGGGTTAAGAGTCTTTTTTAGTTTTAGATCTCTCATGGCATTGACAGGGAACCAAAATTAATACCTTTAACTGTCAGCCCTGGTGCTGTGCTGGGAGCAGGGGGGGAGTTGTGAGGCAGGGTAAAACTTGTCTCTCTTCACTTTTCTGGGGCTATTTTAGCTTTCCCGCTGTGTGTTGTCATGTGGCCCAACAGACATTTGTGTCACTGTCAGAAGAGGGAGAAGGTAGAACATCTTTTGGCTTTGGTGTCAGCTTCTCAAGCCATCTTGGTAGCTACAATGTTAGCATTGTGGGGCAAATAGATTCTGCCCTAATGAGAGCAATAGAAATGTAGTTAACCAGTTTTCCCAGCTGTTTCAAGTTGTTTAGCTATTGTCCAGTCCCAGCTAAGTGCTCTGTGGGTCACCTGGAGCCTGTATTCAAGAATTCTCTGCAAACTGGCACCTGACTCTTCATTCATGGTACAGCTCCCAGCCTGGGACTTGCAGGTTGTGGCATGGAGCCATTTGGCAGGGAAAAAGTTGTGATTTATGTGCCTCTCTCCCACCTTTCTATCTGCCTGTCCAGATGTGTCTCAGCATGACAAGCATTGCGCCAGGCCTTGCTGCTGCCTTGCTATCTGGAGGAGAAAAAAAAAACAAACCTGAAAATTCTGTTAACTCCTCAGATTTGAAAGAGAAATGCAGCGCATGCACCTGGCAGCTCTCAGCAGTGTTGCCAGCGCGTCAGTAAACTCTGGCCGCCTCTCTAAAAATCCAGGGACCTGCTGCTGTCTGTCTCTCGAATGCTGTCAAGGTTTTGAAGACTGCTCATGTGCTAGGATTTTGGTTTATAACAATCTTAAAGGTATATATGTTAGAACCATATAAATTTTTGCACAGTGGTAGGGAGGTGTATGCTGTTTATATGGTTTGGATAGAAACATATGTTTATGCTAATCTGATAATTTAGCAAATCACTTTAAATATAACTGTTGAATTTGGAGTCTGAAAAAGGATTTTGCCAAAGAACATGTACACATTTGGATTTCACGATTTTGCCATTGCTCGTGGAAGGCTTAGATTTCTGATTGTACAAATGTGATCGGTTTAGGACCCTGATTGTGCCAATCATTTATTGTCTCCATATTTTTTTTGCCAGTATTGCCTAGTGTTACTGTGACTTCAAAGTAGCAAAGCCCAGTTTGTGAAATGTCTAAGCTTGGCAGGTATGCGTTAAGAGATGGGCTCAGGGATGTTTTTTTTTCTATAGCAGCCTAACTGGCTGAGACATTTGCTCTTTCAGTGGCAAAAGTATGAGGTTTGATGATAATTTTGTAGTTCTGTGTGATCAGTCTGGAAAGAGTGGTTGTTTTCATAGAAGAGAAGAGGGGTGAAAACAACACAAATTGTTTACGTAGATAGTGCACAGTGCTCCTTATGGTAGGTAACAGAAACATTTATCTGAAACAAAAGTCCAAAAAGATTTTGTTGATGAAGACCTTAAGAAGGAATAAAAGAAAAATCTAAAGTGTGCCACTGAATGGATATCTCCTTGCAGTTTTCATTGTAGTCTATGTGCAAATAGGCAAAAAAACAATTTGTAAATGTGTATGGCACTAATGGCATTTAGTCAGCAGAGGGCAGGGTTTGCTGAGTAGAAGTTCTTTCTGCTTAGAGAAATAAGACTCAGGAAAGAGCTACAGACACCCCGAAGAAGGAATTTTGAAGATGGCAGTGCATCAATATTTCCACACCCCCACTCCCCCTTTATTTCAGCTCTGCTCAGTTTCAGCTTTGGCTTTCTTACTTACATCTGCTTTAAAAGAAATTATAGTTCTTTCTGGGTTCTCACAGCATACCTCTAACTCTTTGGTTCAGTCAAGCTACTTAAGATATATTTATGAGCTTTGTAGGTTCAGGGACTGTTTTAATTTTAACAAATACAGTTTTGAAAATAACTGCTGGTCGTATTCTCTCTTTTGGGAAATGTTAAAGAAGCGGCAGAGTTCAACAAAGTAAAATTATAATACGGAAAGAGTCATGGGGAATATTTTCTGAGCTGAGGTCAGGAAAAAGCCAGAAACTATTGCAGGAAGGAGTTTCAATTACAGTGAACAAGAATAACTTCTGGACTTTTTTGTCCTAGCAAGGTTGGGGAGAGTATTAAGTATATTGGCAGTCTTTTACCTAAATCAATGATAAAGACATTTGAGGCTTTAAACCTTTCAGACTGTGTGTGGCAAATTATTGAGCTATTTGTGTTATCTGATATTAATATGTAATACCTATGAGCAGTGTGCTACGTAACTACATAAGCCCCCCAATGTTTTCCCTTTTTATTAAAGTAAGAATAAATGGCACAGTGCAAGCACTCACAGGCAGTAAATAAAAAGGCTGATTCCTTTTAAAACTCTCAGAAGGAAAAGCCGATTATATATAGGAAGACTTAGCTCTGGACCTGCTAGCTTTTAAAGTTTCCTTTTAGCTGCTGTCATCTTTGGCTGAATTTTGATCAGGTTTAGTTGTGATTGCACATATGAAATGTGTGCAAGGTTATTTAGAGGAAAATGTCACTGGGAATAAAACGAGTCACAGTGACAGCCATGAAAATGTTATTCATAATCTCAGAAATACTTGAGATGATGGTTTATTTTTGTGTTAGCCGAATTCTATTGTCATTGAACTCTGGAGTTCCTGTTGCTGTTCAGTTTAAATTATTAGATGAGTTGTGTCATTTGTTGAAGCAGTTAAATTTTGCAGTGATCTAAAGAGATGCTACTGATGCTTCAGATATGCCTAATACAGAAGAGATGAGAGATTTAGCTGTTGTAGATCTTTTGGTTTCCTTTCTTGTTCTGATGAAATCTGCTCTACTGAGTTGACACTGCTGTAATTCAAATAATAAGAAATGTGGGAATACTAAGATCCTTGGAGGGGAATGAGTATTTTGAAATAGTTTCATCCTTGGCAGATGAGTGACTGTTTTGTCAGAGGCTTGTGCTTTTGAGGAGACTCTTTTAGGGATCAGCTGATGTTCTGAAATTGGAACCTACGAAGAATAATGTTCTCTCACTTGACCTGATAATATAGAAGGTTTTAGGTAGGAAAGGGTTAATTGGTTCATCTAATAATTACTTCATTTGCTTCTTTTTTTAAAAAAAAAATTAAGAAAAGAAGAGGGACAGTATGGTGTCTATGCAGAGAAGCAGTGAGATGTACCACATAGTGACAGTCTGCAGTTTTGGAAAGTCCCATGACTCCCACTCACCAGCTGCAATGGTGTAGTTTGTTACCTTAATGTTTGAGACGATCAAAATGGTGAGTTTAGTCTGTCAAATAGAGAGGCCTCCAAATATCTTCTCACACGTGTAGAATTGAGGGAAGAAGAGACTGAGAGCATTGCCTGATGTGTCTGTGGCACCAGAAAGAATTAACCCCAAATTCCAAGCAAATACTTTTGACCATGGTCTATCCTCCCTTCCCACAGATTTTACTATTTATTATAGATAAAGGATTGTTATTTCCTGTGTCTGACTCTGTAAGCAGTGAGACTCTTGCAGAGGTCTGCTCTTGGCTTTGCTGTTCATACCTACAATATTTCAGAGAAATATAAGCAGGGAAAAACCGAGCTGAAAAAGTATTATTTTAGAACCAAACTTTGCTGGAAAGTTGATTTCAGAAGTAAGTTGTGGATTTGTTAGACATGTTCAGATTAATGCACACTGCAGTGCAGTGAATATTAAAGGAACTGTCAAGAAGGAAAGTCTGTGTACAGGATAAATTAGGACTCTCTTGGGATTAAAAAGATGTAGGATTTTTTTTTAAGTAGCTAGCCTACTATTGAAAAATAATGAGTAGTTTCCATAGCAACCTCACTTTCACATGGAGCACACATACTGTAGCAACATAAAAAAGAACAGTATCAAAGAAGGAATAAAACTGAACTGTGCTATTTGGGTTTTCAAAAATATTCCTCCATCCTAAACTCTATTTACAATGCAAAGATGAGTAAATCACAGAGGATTTTTTTTCAGATAAAGTAATTATTGTAAGTGTCATGGCTTAACCCTAGCCAGCAACTAACCACCGCACAGCTGCTCGCTTGCTTTCCTCCCCCAGTGGGATAGGGGAGAGAATCGGAAGAGTAAAAGTGAGACAACCCATGGGTTGAGATAAGAACATTTTAATAATGGAATTAAGTTAAAATATAATGATGATCATGATGAAAAGGCAAATAGCAAATATAGAGAAAAAAAACCTCCAAGTGTTTTGTGATGCAAATGAAAAGCATTTGCTCACCACCAAGCTTGGTTTAATATGGCAGCCTGGTTAGACTAACGTATGGCCAACGAATATATCAGAGCATAGTTATACATGGAGGAGCATCACAGAGCAAACGTGCTTCTTAGTCCTGCAAGGGTTGGTTCTTGATCCACCATCTCAAACCTTATGTAAATCACCCATAAGAATTCATGAAGCAATAGAGTATGAAGTTTTATGATTACCTTAAACTGATCTTTGTGTCTATACCAAGGATAATGGAACAGATTCAGGACAGCTAGTATCTGTTGGTAAACTAGAAGAACATAAACCCCATTTCAAGCAAGTCATATCTAGAAACCAAAAATAGGGGTTACAGTGAAAAGGTAAGGGAATTTCTCAGGGTAAATGAAATTTCTAAAAAAAGACTTGCTCTCATTGAGGAATATCAAGCAAAAGACAAGCTCCCTGTGCATTACTGTGTCCACAAATATTCACATGTATTAGACCCTTGAATAAGAAGAAGTTATAATAAGCCTTTGACTGGCCCTGATGCCTTCCTCGATTAAAAATTATGAGAGTAACTAGTGTTCATATTTCAAAAAGAAACTTCAACACAATGAAGAGGATCCAGAGAGAAGCTGTGATTTTGAATAAGGGATGGAAAAATATGCCTGAGCAAGACGAGTTTGAAGTGTTTAGTTTGTTCAAGTGAAAGTCTGTGGCTCTACCACGTCTCTGATCTGCTTGAAAAAGAGGTAAACAGAGAATAGTAAATGAAAATGAAAGTAGGAAAAGATTGCAAAATGTTGCAGGTAGGTTTAGCCTGCCAGTTGAAAAGCTTGCCAGGAGTTATTTATAGTGAACGTTATCTTAGATCTTTTAGCCAGGGCTAATTGTCCTCAAAACATTCTAATTCAAACAGAATTCAAATTCAGAGAAGACCAGTGGCCGTCAAGATTTCTGGATAAATGACGATAAATGTCCTTTATAGTTGATAGATATATTAATCTCTTTGATTTGTGAGAGCTTTGTCACATGAACCAGTTATTGCACTACAGAAATTGCTTCAGAACTGCTTCTGAAGAACTGTTGATATAAATTTGTCTTAACTCCACCATCAACTCCTTGAAGTAGCGTGTCCCTCTTTTACTCAAAGTATCATTAAATCAGTCCAGGCTTGATTAAATCATCCTACTTTACATTTACCTCTGAGCACCAGGACATAAAAGTGGCTATGCACGTAGTTATTGAAGAGAAACTGATATCTAGTAGTTTCCTGTGCTCAAGTCCTTTAGAACTGCCAGCAGGTAGTGTACTATAAACTGGTCTTTTTTTCTGCTTCCAGCTTTCAAAAATAGAAAGGAATTATTTACTAGTTGCAAACAAGCAAAAAAGCCATAAAGACCATGAGATTTTGCTTTCATGGCAAAAATTCTCATAGATAGTAAAACGTGGTAAAGTGTTTCCTTTGAAATATAGAGGGCAGCTTAGATTCTGAAGCATCAAGTCTGGTACCAGAAGGCTTGTATCCATGAAGTTAAGAATTTGCTTATGTGATTTCCTGAACTGGTCTATGTATTTACAGGGAAAAGTGCCATTTTCAAGTCAGGCTGTTGCAAGTAATTTTTTTCTTGATGATATTTTCCATCTGTTTTTCTTCTTCATATGGCTTTAGTTTCATGAATGTTAAAACAAAAATCAACCAAAATGAAAAGGTTCTGATTTTAACTCTGCAAAGTCAAATTAATAGGCAAGACCAACAGTCACCTTAACCTTTCATTGATACCATCCAACACTTCTAGTTATGCTACTTAAAGCTATAGCAGCTTTCTTGATAAAATACTTCTTAATGCCAGATGCTAATTATTTATAGGAATGTATTTTTTCTGTAGCCCCAGGTTGCTGCAGAAAATGACAGTTTTGATGTTACTAAATAAAATAATATCTTGTTTCTCCTGTGGCATATTGGTGCAAACCATATTTAATGAAATGTAGATTTTTTTTTTAAGGTCATTTCATTAGTAATGAACCCAATAGAGTTCTTTTTTGTTGTCTGATTATACTGTCATAGTTTCAAAAAGAAGTTTCTGAGTAATTTTATGTTTCTAGGGAGCTCACTGGAATTTTTTGAATGTTGAAAGTCTACTTACATTAGAAAAAAAAATCTTATATGATTGCTAGGATGAAAGCTGTTATGTGATAAGTTGAAGAAGATTCCAACTCATTTTGTTTCTGTGAAGGTCTGAAGTACATTTCCCCTTCATCAGTTATATGGCTCTCCATCCCACATCACTTGCTTTTCAATTAATAATTTTTTTCCAATTCCATGCTCTTTGGGGAACATATTTTTATTACTTCATGAATCATCTGCTGCTTTTTACAACAGTTCAGAATATTTTAAATACTTTCTAGCTACTATGGCAAGACCTGATGTTCACCAAAGACTTGTTTTAAGCCATACCTGCAGGCCTGATCCTGACTTATATGAATCAGTAGGGAATTTTGTCAGTAATGCCGTGGAGGAGAAGATGTGTCCCCAGCCATGTGGCCATAGCCTGCTGTTTTTTTGCAAATGAAGACAAAGTTGTACATGAGTGGTGATTCACAAATTGTGTCCCCCAGGGCTCAGTTTTGGTTTTAGTCTTATTTAATATCTTTATTGATGATCTGGATGAGTGGATTGAGTGCTCCCTTAGTAAGTTTGCATATGACACCAAATTGGGCAGTAGTGTCGATCTGCTGAAGGGCAGGAAGGCTCTACAGAGGAATCTGGACAGGCTGGATCAATGAGTTGAGGCCAGTTGTATGAGATTCAACAAGACCAAGTGCCAGGTCCTGCACTTTGGTCACAACAACCCTATGCAACACCACAGGCTTGGGGAAGAGTGGCTGGAAAGCTGCCTGGTGGAAAAGGACCTGGGGTCCTAGTTGACAGCCAGCTGAATATGAGCCAGCAGTGTGCCCAGTTGGCAAAAAAGGCCAACAGCACTCTGGCTTGTATCAGAAATGGTGTGGCCAGCAGGAGGGAGGCCGTTCCTTGAATACTGTTTTGGGCCCCTCAGTACAATAAGGTCTTTGAGGTGCTGGAACATGTCCAGAGAAGGGCAATGAAGCTGGTGAAGGGTCTGGAGAACAAGTCTAAGGACCGGCTGAAGGAACTGGGATTGTTTAGTCTGGAGAAGGGAAGGCTGAGAGGAGACCTTACTGCTCTCTACAACTGCCTGAAAGGAGGTTGTAGTGAGGCAGGTGTTGGTCTGTTCTCCCAAGTGACAAGCAATAGGGTGAGAAGATGAAATGGCCTCAAGTTGCATCAGGGGACATTTAGATTGGATATTAGAAAAAAATTTCTTTGTCAAAAGAGCGGTCAAGCATTGGGACAGGCTGCCCAGGGATGTGCTAGAGTCACCATCCAAGTAAGTATTCAAAACACATGTGGATATGACACTTCGGGACATGGTTTAGTAAGCACGGTGATGTTGGGCTGACAGTCGGACTTGACGATCTTAGAGGTCTTATCCAACCTTAGTGATTCTATAATTCTGTTTTCCTGGTAGGAATTTCCTTCCTTTGGAGCCACTCAGAGCCACTTGATCTGTGCAGACTCACAGTCAGTCGCACAGGATCAGCCTTTGCAAAACCTTTCCCTGTTCAGCGTGATGCCTCTGTCCTGTTTTTCTCATCTACCATTACTCCAAGGGGACATTTGGACTCCCGGTAACTCTTTAACCCTGACTGTAGCACTGAAATGGATAAATAGCCCCTTTTTAGGTACCACTACTGACAAAAAAACCCACCTTCTGGTCTTGTTTTAGCTTCATGCTAAAGGCACATAACGAGCTGTTGGTGATGTGTCTTCTTCAAAGGATGGCTTCCATCCTCGCTTACTTCTCTGCAGAGAGCAAAAAAGCTTTGAAAGTAGCGTCTGCATCATCAGAGTAATGAGTACTTAAAAAAAAAAACAACTTGAGAATCAGCTCAGTGGTTTAGAATTTTGCTGGATTCTGTGTAATTAATTAAGGTTTTTTTAAACATTGGTTGCTCTGCCAGTCTGTGTATCTAGGTTGTGCCAGTTTCCAGGATTCCCCTCCACCCCCATCCCCGCCCCTCGCCCCGGTTCCTTGCACAGACGTGAGCAGCTGCAGCTATGGAAGACTTCTTTGTAGAGGAGGCCGCTCCAGTGGAACAGGTAGGTGACCAAGGTGGGCGCTCAGTGCCCTGAGTGTGCCGCAACTGCTGGCAGTATTTAAAGCCAACAGACCTAGGCTTCAGCCAGCTTAAAAGCTCTTGCTAACTGTGGAGGAGCAGGGATGACCGTATCTCTCGGAGACACATCAGGTGTGTCTGAGAGCAGCCTCTAATGCTTGATGAACATGTCGTAGTGTCTGCCAGGAGAAGGTTAAAAGCTTCCCAAGGTGACCAGAAACCTCAGTGTTTTGCTCACAGGGCAGGTGTTTCTGTAAGCAGTGAATGGTCTTCCAAGGAGGAGGGAATTCGGCAGGAATGATGCCGAGCAGAAAAGCTCTGGAGTCTTGTGGGGAGTGGGGAAAGAGAAGAGTGATCTGGAGGTTTCCTGCGCAGGCCTGAGTGTGATAGGTGTTTTACTGATCCCTGCTCAGAGGGGTCTGTTTGTGCCGATTGCTTTTCTGTCTTTTCCATTTAACATAGTGTTGAAATTGGTTAACTGAGGACATCATTGCAGTACAGGTTACATCTGGACTAAAGTCGCCTCATCTGCCTTATGTTGATCCACCATATTTTCTTCCTCTGTTATATTTTTTTTCTTTTTGCCTTTTTTTTGTGTGTGTGTGTGTGTGTGTGTGTGTTGGTTGCTTTTTAGTTAATTACACTTCTTCTAACCCTCTCACTTTAGCTACACCCTAGATAGACATATTTCTGGGCAAATAGTACCTTTGGACAAAATGATTTACAGTGATCATTGTTTGGGGAAGAAATTTAAAGCTGGTTAATGCCATGGAGTTTGACCAAAAGGATACAGAGCAGCAGATGACTTGCTAATGTTGCAGGCTCTTTAGGTCAAATCTAATCTGGAGAGCATCTTCTTAGTTAGCAGGAATGACAACTACAGAAGCTACCTCTTAAAATTCCCTCTTTCCGCCATGCTAAAGCTATAGTGTTTGAACATTAGAATGTCTAGGATGTAACTCTGTACAAACTGAGATTTTCAAGGTGGAAAATAATGTTAAATAAATACTAATTATTCAAACTCACTTTTTAAGTGGTGAGCATATTTTGAAATGAGATATTTTCTTTTACCACATTGGGAATGTTTGAATAACTCTTAAAACATTAGGAGCATTAGCAGTATCAGAACCTGCTGCACATTTCCAGTGATCCTAATCCAGAGATAGTGTGCAGGAAATAATAGTTGCGAGCAAACAATATCCTACACTAACAGATAAACCTGTGGGTGTGGGAGAAATCTATACAGTGAATGGGAGTCACTAGATCCAATATTGGTGGTGCGTGTCATGGTGGTGCAAGGCCTTATTGCCAACAGGATGTGTTCGAGTGATGGTTCACCTGAAAATACATTTCTCATCTGGCTTCTGGGCAGACTCAGGTTGTACCAACTTGGAGACTCACTATCCTGAGCTATTCTGCATGGATAGGCAGTTATTCATATGTTGGCCTTTCAGTCTTTTACTGTGAAAGGGGGTTAATGGCTTGTCTTACCACCTAGGGATCTTGTGATCCCAGATGGTATGGGACTACAGATACATGAGGGCCAGTTTGTTCACCTCAGTCTGAAATAATGCTTTGAACCCAATGAGGAGATTTGTTTCTCTGTTTACAGAAGCTGAAGAAGAATTCAAGCCTGGTTTGTAGCTGTGGAAGAAATGTTCAGGACATTCATCTGATGATAATATTTTGAAGTGAAAGATTAATGTTTTGCAAAGTCATGTCACTGTTCCTGACTCTTCTTTGAACTGAAAGCCCATTGTTTCTAAACTAATTTGGCAAGTAAGTGTACATTGAGCTTGGCGATTTTTCTTTATGGATAGCTGACAGTATCTGTGAGAAGAGTGAGGAGTTATTTTCCTGTGTTGAATAATAAAGTAGGCACATCAGTAATAGGCTACCACTTCTTTAAGCAGATATATTCGAGTGATTTAGATATAAGCTCATAATTCAGTCTATATGGGCAATTCTCTTCTGCTGGATAGCTCATTTTCATCTGCATTGATGCAGATGTTTGGCTACCAAGCAGAACAAGACTCCAGCTTAATGTTAGTGTCAATCTGGAATTGATGACTTTGAAAGTGCCTTGTTTAATTGCCTGTTTCCCCTGGGAGTGATGTGCCATCGTGTAAGGAGCACTGCAAACACCTACAAAGGGTTACGTTCAGCCCTTTCTTTTAGAAGTACTCCAGGAAAGAGATACTGGAGAAAAGTGGCTTTGAACCGATCAAATTTTGAATTGGGCATTTTCTATTTTTTTCTTTTAATAGAAAGGCCTTACTTGCAATGTTTATAGCCTACTATAGATTTCCACATGCTTGCACTCTTTTTGCAAAGGCTAATATTTTAATATGAGGAAGAGAAATTGTGCACCATAGCTACATATTTGTTCCGTAAGCATTTTGCATCATGGAATAAGGACTGTGATTAAAGTTTGCAAAATTGGTAATTGTAAGCACTCTTGAAGAATTTCACATGATCATGAGAAATTTGAATGACAGTGTGAAATCAATAAAATAAAATTCAATAAAAACAAATGGTAAGTGTTGTAGTTAGGAAGGAAAGTTGTATGAAACCAGGACAAAATGGGGAATAATTGGCTAAGCAGCTCTCTGCAAAAATGAATTTTGTGGCTTATATATATAGCAGATGACACGTTAAATATAGATCCAAAATGCAAGCAATTGCAAAAGTGGTAGAGCTCATTCCAGGGTATATTGACAGATATGTTGTATTTAAGTTATGGGAAGTAATTATTCTGCTCTGTTTGGTACTGGAGAAGTCTGAAATTGAATACTGGGCCTAACACTTAGAGGGAAATTAGAGAAACTGGAAGGAGTCCAGATTAACTCAGAAGGTTTGAGAAACATGACAGAAGTTTGAAAAACTGTATTTGTTTAGTTGAAAGAAAGGAGAAAACTGAGAGAAACAATTTTAACAGTCTTAGCTATGCAAAACCTTTTTTTTATAATAAAGGTTTCTTCTGGAAAACTGTTGTCAACAGTGAGATTTTGTTAAGATTTTAGGAGAAACTTTATAATAATAGATGACTTTAGGAAAGATTATGGAGTACTTCTTTGTAAAAAGAAAGATTTAGAACAGAGAAGACAAACATCTGTCAGTGGTATCTGGGAAACTGTACTGGAAGAAATGGGAAATTCCCCTGGGCTTTCTTCAACAGCTTCTTTCTGTAGATTTTATTGCTATGGAAAATATATGCTATGTGCTAGGGGGAAAAAAAAAAAAGATTCTGTTTGTGTTCTTCAGAGGAATTTGGGAGTGAAAAAGAAGATATATGCAGAAACAAGACCTGTGTATGCACTACCAGTAGGATCCTGTGAAGTCAGTTGCAGTGCATAGCATCCTGAGCTGTTGTGACTGTTTCTCATGAACAGAGAAGTGCTGCTTTTGTTCTCCTTTAGGTTAAGTGCCAAGGTTGCATTCCTATAATTTCTGCAGACGAATAGCTTACTAACAAAACATGAGTTTATAAATGTCCATTTTGAAAGAATTCTGGTTCTTTAAATGGTACAAGTGATTGGTCCTACTTTGCTTGATACCATCCTCTGTCATCAAGCAACAACCTGTTCCTGCCTCAGAATTGCCTACTGAGACATTTGCTTGCAGAGATGATCATTATTTTAGAACTTTACCAACTTTTGTTCTAAAAGGAGGATATTTATTTCGTTCTGTTTTACGTTGATGTGGGGGACACAAGAATAAGAGGATGAGTCAGAGAAAGATTTGGGGGTAGCTGGCATGATTCCTTTGCTGAAAAAGGTCCCACTTTACTACTTAGTTTACAGAGAAGGAGATAAACAGAAAATGTTTTCCCCATGGGTTCCAGTAAACAAAATCAAAGATCCAGAGTGTCATCTACCCAAACAAATCTAGGAGAGTATCTGTAGCTCCTAGGATTTTTCTGGTTACTTGGTATTTCACAAAAGCCTTAAATGAGAATGAGTACATGAGGATGCATGCTGGTAGCTTGATATTCTTGGGTTTCTAAGTCTGATGATATTTACCACGGTTATAATGCAAAACATGAACAACTCAATGCTTTCTGTTGAGAAGAGAGGTTGTTACAGCTTAAGCATGACTTAACAGAGCAAGCTGACATTTTCAGAAGCACACTGACATATCATGCATGGTTTGATTGTTTTGTTGGAGTTCTTCTGGATTATATGTTGCTGTGACCAAAACCCAGAGCTCTGGTATAAAGCATAGAAAAAGCTAAAGACACTGGAATATAGCTAGCAAATGTTTTTTTTTCCCTGAAGAAAAACACAATCTTACCAACAGCTCATCTCCTGGATGATCAGGACAGCACATCAGACTTGTTTTCCACAATAAAGTGAGAGCAAATGGAGAATGCTGTAGGATGGCATTGCTAGAGCTGGATCAATGAGCACTTAAATAAATGTATCCAAGTAACTTGGCCCTTTCATCTATTCTCAAGCTGTTTGCAGATCAGTCTTGTCTCCTGTGTGTTTGGTGTTTCAGTACAAAACACATTTCAGCATCTATATCCTCCACAAACTATGATCACAGGGTTTTTCCTTATCTGTGGCTGAATAATTAATAATTTTTAAAAAGAGTACTGTAAAACCAACATGACTTTTCTAGTTTGGTTGTTTAGATAACTAATCACCTTGAAATTCATAATTTTCAGGATTCAGAAACTTACTCTTAGGTATTTTCAAAAACACCTTTGCAAACCTCAAGTAATTTCATGAGCCAAAGCTGTCTGCATTTAGTAGTCCTAAATGAATTTTTCTTCTATGAGTTTTTCCAATATCTTCTGAATCCATGCAACCTTTTATGCCATTTTATGTGATGTTGAATAGTTATTGTATTGGAAGATAGAGCGAATAAGCATTCCCTGCTTTTTTCTTTTCCACACCTCCTTACATAGAGCCCTATCCTCTTGTTCATTTCTACACTGAAGAGTCTGAGTTTACATAGCTATTCTTCATGCGGGAGCCAGTCTCTGTCTCCAGTCTTGCCCTTGTCTGTCTGTTGTCCATTTCTACTACGTCCTTTTAGGGACAGGGAGCAGCATGGAAGCCACACATAGTCTTCTGGATAAGCACATCCCATAGATTTGTTTAGGGGTATGTTTTTTTTTCCTGGTTTGTTCCCTATTTCTTTCCTAATAATTCTCAGCATCTGACTGCTCCTGGTCATTAAGCTGACATTTTCATAGGTCTATTTATTACAACCCAAGCTCTCTTCCCTGAGTGCTAATCACTCAAACCCCATCA